>JAFJYI010000272.1:0-600000 GCA_019022655.1 Acacia acuminata | reverse complement strand
TGATTATATTATATCCCACTTGACACCTCACGAACAATTATTCGTATGCCCGATGAGATGAATTGGTGGTTACGATTTTTCACGTGATAGTTCTCATCAGGTCCATTAGGGAAGGCTTTGGAAGGTTTGTAATACCTTGGTTTCCACTTGACCAAAAACTTTATATTTTGGTGAAAATTTAGTGGAAGACAAGGGTGAATATACATTTCTAATCTATTGATTATTTTTCCAACTAAATTTCATTTTGAAATTAATTGTCAATGGTTAAGTATGTGACCATATTTAATTGGTTGAATTATGTGACATAAAATCACATAAAATAATGGTGATTTCCAATCTAAAGGAGTCAACAAAGTCAATGTATGACACTTAGCCAATTGTTATATAGTGACAACAATCCCTTGGCACAAAACACTTATACGATGCTAATCCATTAGTAAAGATGCCACTCAGCTACGTCCTAAGGTATAAGACGATTAGTTGAGAAAAAAATGTGCCGATAAAAAGGTGCATGAGGCATTTTCAGGGCAACTAGGTGTACCCTACATTTTTGGGAGAAGACACCGGTATATGGTGTCATCTGACGGGTCTCGATATACGTGCCACAATCCTGAGTAAAACCTGAGCAGAATTCCGATTGAGCACCGATAAAGTAGCTTTAATAAAGTAGGTCATGATGACACAACTTTTGTGTTGGTCGAATAAGAATGTGACACGTGTATTTCCTATCATGACATACTTTTGTGTTGGTCAAATGGAAAGGTGACACATATCCCTTCATGATTACAAAGTAGAGAAAACTACTTTTGTGTTGGAAGCACCAGAATGCGCCACATAGCATTTGAGTCTGGGGAATCCACCGGTCTCCGGTTCGATTGGCTATTTGACTTTTCTCTCGAGCACCGGACACAGGAGTCGGGGAATTCATCTTCCTTGACAAAAGTGGCACCACCTCACCTTTTCCTTTGGCTTCTTCAACAAGCACATTGACAAGTCAACAATCTAATCCTATGGTGCCACTTGTCATGATAGGAAACAAGATGATCTTGAAGAGGGACACATAAGCAAGTGATTATGTCATATGGGTGACATCAATTATTTCCCAACAAGCCATGAGAGTTTGACATGTGTCAAAGCAACCTGAGGATCCTAAATAGATAATAAAAAACGTCCAAAATGAATGGATGAGATGGAAGATGAGAAAACTACTTGATGAAGTCATGAAAGTGTGATATTTTGCAAGGGTATAATGGTAATTTGACATGTGCGGCCCTGATTGAACCATATTTTTACATGATTTTTAATAATTAAATTGGGATTTTTAATGTATTTTGTCGTAGTTATTGAGCTTAAAATGCTTTTCTTATGATAAATTGAGATTAAGAGTAAAAACATTAAATTGGAGCTAAAAAAGGGCAAAATTGTCAAAAAAAATGTAATTACTCTTAATTATTGATTTTTATGAGAATATTTGATGTTAGATTAATTGGTCTAGATTGTAGGTGTTCGGAAGAAAATTGAAGAATTTGAAAAAAATGTCATTTGGGTCAAAATTTAATGTTTTGAGGAATGGGAAAAATTACAAGAAAGCCCCAAAAATTTTTGAAAATGTGAAATCAATGAAGAAAAGGGCCAGAGACAAATTACAGAAAAAAGCCTCAGATTTATTATGCATTACATTCTGACCCAGAAACATTTTAAATTATTTCAGTTTAGTCCCTCCTGCAAAGTTTTTAAAATATGCAATTTAGTCCCTAATGAAACTCTGCGTTTTGGGCTGCATATTAGGTTGGGTTTTGAATTCAAAATAGGACCCGACATATTAAATGCTGTAAGATTGAAGCTCAGCATTTCGGCTATTTGTACAATAGGTCAGCTAAAGGCAATGAAAAAGAAAAGGACCCGACACTTTAGATGGAGAAGACCTAAAACCCGACAAATGGAAGACCCATAAGCTGAGGGATCTGAAAAAAAAATGGAAAAGACACAGCGCCGCGGATTGAGGAAGGGAGAAGATTCATTGACGCGTTCACACCCTCAGTCCATGGATTTTCTTCACCTGGAGGATTGATTCATTCACGCGTTCACACTTGGGAATTATCCATTCACGCCTTCACCTTGGGATTTATTCACACTTGGACCTTGGGAATGGATTGATTACCATTCATTCACGGATCCATCAACTTTGATCCATACTTGATTCCCTTGAGCATTCATTCATTCTGACATACACCTTCAAACTTCCTCCATTTCTCCCTTCCTTCATCACCACCTCCTTCACCAACCAAAACTTTCAACTCCAATATTTTCCAGCAAAGCTTGTTTTTATGACTGGGTTGCTGTTTGATTTTATTAGAGTTCATCCCATGGCTATAAATACATGGTTCCTCTTTTTGGAAATCCTCACAAATTGAAAACACATATGATCTTGTTGAGAGGAAGGGAGGCAAAATTTAGAGAAGAGAGAAGGAAGGAGCAAGAGTTCAAAACACAAGGTTAGGAGCTCTTGTGATTTGGTAGTTATTCTCTTATGCTTTCCATCAACCTCTAGCCTTGATCAAGGCACTCTTGAATGGTGTTGCTGGAGAGGTAGCTGAAACCTTTGAAGCCAAGGAGGAAGGAGAAGTTGCAAGAACACAAATAAAGTCAAGGTAAGAGATGATCTTGATCCTATTTGGTAGTCCTTGAACTTGTTGAAAATTATGATAATTTCTCCTTAGCTTGGAAACCTCAAACCCAATGCGGAGGTTCTGCTTGAATGGTTTAAAAACATGTTTAAAGGGAAAATAATAATTTAGGAGGTGATTTGGCACATAAAATCATAGGTTTTGCAAAAGGCGTAAAACTATCGGTTCGGGATTCTGAGTGGTAGAGAACGTGTGAGTAGTTTTTGAATAAGTAAATGAAGTCTAAAAATCATGAGATTTTTCAAAAGTAAAGTAAACATGTAGAGCTTTCTTTTGATACACAATTTTTAATTTTTACAGTTCTGTACAAAGAGATAATGATTTTTAAAGTTGGATCACATTTCTGGAAGTTAATATGAACATTGGTAGTTTGGCGTAGATTTTGGCTAATCAAATGGTGTCTACAAATCCTAAAATATTTCAGTGAAGAAGTAGACATAAATAGTTTTCTTTGGTGTATAACACATAATTTGTAGAGTTTTTTTACAAAAAGATATAGTTTTTCAAGTTGATCAATGTTTCTGTACATGTGATTTGAACAATGGAGAAATATATAAAAACTGGGAATCACTCAAATGTTTTGGCATCTGGAATTATTTTTCATGAAAATAAACTTGTCAAGGGTCATGTATATTTTTTTTGAAGCACATCAATTGGATTTTTGTGTAGTTAACTATGGATTTTCAAAGCTCACTGAAAATTCTGGACAAAAACTGACTAGATCCGAAAATAATTACAATAAAGGTCAAAGTTGAAAAACTTATCCTCTAAAGGTCAGTGTCTGTTTTAAGTAAGCATATTATTTTTTTGGACAGTGATTTTAGTTGAAAGATGAGTTACTTTTGTAGTTTTGTTCGTTAGTCATAAGTACCTTATAACAACAATAACAACTGTGATACCCAAAATTTCTTATTTGTCTTAAATACAATATTTTGATAAATAGAGCATATTTAAAATAGGTGAATATGTGGTCTCAAATTTTGAGATGTGTTTATTCTATTTTCTAGGTAATTTTTCCTTAGGATTAGAATAACCAATGATTTAATAAATTTTTGTTAGGCATCATAAAATACCATAAAATATAATAAATACATATTAAACTAAGGTTTATGTAAGATCAAAAAGAGCAAGTAAGTGTTATGAAAATCCTTAAATAAATTTGGAGACAACAATAACAATTAATGACCAATAAGGATCTTCACCAAATTAAATAAATTGTCCAAGGCTTCATAATTAATCAAAGGACCTTAAACACCAATGGTTATGATTTTCTAATACCCTATAATTAATATTTAGTTCATATTTAATTCATAAAAGCCATAAAGGACTATCAAACACTTGGTACAATTAAGGGGCAATTACTAATAATTAATGAGCAATTAAAATTACACCAATGGAATATTTAGGTAATTCTTTATAATTAATGTTAATAGTTGCCAATTAAAGTTGTATTAGGATAATTAAGAGTCAAGAACGAATAAGAGGTTAGGATTAGCATTAAATGAATTATCAATAATCCTAAGTCACTCTAAGAACCAATGATACATTAATCAAGAGATAATTAAGCATTGGATTAAGATGCTAATTAAATTATAATCAAGATTTGAAAAGTCAACAATTTCAACTATGATCTAAAGGCCAAGATTCAACCTCATAAAGCTAATCTAATGACTCTAATTAATTAAAATAAAGCTTAATCCATGAGATAAGTAAACCACCAATGATATATCCCCCACATGGAATTTATAGGATCAACAAAATACAAATAAAACTGAATAAAAGGGGGGGGCGGTTTTTGCAACTTGAAGAGGAGAGAAGAGTTGTTAAAAATCAAATGCCCACTTGCACTATGAGTCATGAGCAAACACTAATGACATGAAGACTTTGAAGGCTAATGGAAGAGGATAAAAAGTAAAATGGAAGAGGATAAAGTGGTGGGAGAAAAATCAAGAGAAAAAGTCAAGGAATCATCCAATGAGAAAATTGTACATAAATTAATTAGATTAATCAATAGGATTAATTCAAGACATAAGCAAAGGGAAATCTATACAAAATAAATTGTATCTTGAGATCCACTAATCATAAATCAAATATAAGAAGTGATTATTAACAAGCATAATTCAAGCTTGAGATTGACTATAACCAAAGTCATTTCCTCAACTTTTGAGGTTTGTCTCCAAATGAGAAAATGAGTGTTTGATGTCTCTAATTAAAGCAAAAAATTTCAAGAGTTCAAATCAATGAGAGAATTTGAATAAAACTTCATTAAGATCCCGAAATGAATTTTTATCTAGTGGAATGCAAAAATGGAAGGGGTAGGAAATTCTAACTTGAAGAGAAAGCCAACATAGGGTATTTTGCAAAAAGCCTATTTGGAAGAGGATATGGTACTTTAGGTAGAATAATAAATGAAAATGGAAGTGGATTAGGGAGAGAGAAGAGGGGGACAGTTGGAAAGGAATGGGGGGCTAGGATTTGTGCTTCCAACTAATCTAGATCCAAAGGTTAAAAATGAATGAAAGTTATTGGCTAGTTAACCCTCAAAATTGCTATAAATAGGGAGGTAATGTCTTCATAATGCTTCACCAATTCACAAAGGTATTAACCATATTGAGAGAGTAAGGAAGAGTGTGAAGAGCTTCTTGAAGGAGTAGCAAGGTTCTTGGTAAGTTCTCTAGCTCTAGCTTTAAGTTCTTTAAGTTTTAGTTCTTAAATTCTTAGATAGAAGTAGCCTAGATCTTAAATATGCTAGAATAATTTTATTTACATGTTTTTATGGTTAAAATTGGCTTTATTTCAGAAAATTGATGAAGGAGGTTATATAGCAAAATTTTTGAAAGAGAATCATCAAAGTAATGAAGTTCTAGCGAAATTTCATCGGTTTGAATTTCTGGAGTCATTGATGAAAACGCCAGAATTTCATATTAAAAATATGGTCACAAAATTCTGGGAACATTCATGAATAAATTATACATATAGGGATTTTTAAATATGCCAAGAACATGTTAAAATGAGTTCTGTACAGTGAGATAAAAATCCTCAAAATTAGGCTACAAATTTCTGGAAAAATTCTGGGCAGAGGCTCAAAACTTTAAAACTGGGAGTGACTCGTGTAATCTTCAAAAGAGTGATTATTTTTAATTGAAGATAGACATCCTAAGGATTCCAAGGAATTTTACGGATCCTTGTTTCAATTTTTGTAGAATTAATTATGATTTTTCAAAGTTAGACAAAAATCTGTCCAAAATTCTGGACCAGCGTTTTTGAAGAATTAAAGGTGATAAGTTGGAAAATAATTCCACCAAGGGTAAAAAGGTCATTAGTGGCTAGGATATCTTCTAGAATATTGTTTGTGAATTAATAAATGCGATATTACCATTATAGGATAAACGTGATCACAGATCAACGACAACCGATACCATAGTCACCGACAAAGGTACGGACGCTGCGTCTTGTAACACTAACTCTGATGTTTATTGTATACCTATATGTGTGATAGTTGTATTCCTAGACTAAAACTCTGTTTTTAAAAGTATTGATCGTACATATACAGCTATACACGGGTTATGGTTCTGATAATACCGTTGAGTTTTCCTAGCGCTGAGGACACGGGTGTACACCGTGGCACTTGTGAATAGTGCAGACTGTAATAACGTTCATATGTTGTGGCTGTGTTCGGTTATTATCTTTCATATGTGAATATTGCTGTGATATCATGAATAAACTGTCATACATACTTGTTACATGAACATGAGGTTAACCGTTACCTGAGGTTCAATGGCATTGAACCTCAGCTCTTACCATAGCTTCAGGATCCGGAGTGAACAGGATCGAAGACAGGGGTAAGCAGCAGATATAGGATCCGGCTGGAGGAAGCCCTTTTTGTTTTGTACAGACTGATGATGTCATTTGGAAATTTTTTTGTAACGCTGTTAACAGCTAACACATACATTACAGTGGTTACTTATCAGTTACTTTTCAATGCTATTTACTTCCGATGCTCTACTTTGATCACGATACCATGAAAACGCTTTCGAAAACTGGGATGTTACAACAACAACCAACCCGAAACTAAACATAATTTTCATTTGGGTTAATGTTCAATTTTGTTCCGGATATTTTCACTTAGCAGCTGTGGGTATTTAACAATTTTTTTTGGTTTAATATTGCCTTGCCCTAACATGGTAATTAACTTTGACAGATAGGCAAGGTCGTCAACGGTAGTCAAGTCGGTAGTGCTCGACTTGCCTCTCACGTCATGCCTTTCACCTCTATGCACCACTTGGTTCCTACCTGTAAGAAAATTGGGTGTACCTGAAGTGCGACCGTTTATCTCTAAGTACCCGCACCAACCAGATCATGGTTATGGACTTGGTCATAGACACAACTAATATACCACAGATAGGAAGAACAAGAGAAAGTTTAAGAGGAAGACAATAAACATACAGTTTAGTGTATTATGTCACATAAGTCTAAACCCTTATGCAATCACATATGTATAGGGTTCCATGTGCCTCTTCCTCAATCTATGTACCCTTTCCTTATCAGCGGACATATCGTTTTGGTTCAATGTTATAGATTAGAATGATTGGGAAATATCACAATCAACCACCCAAACTTTTTCATTATTTATATTTTGGCCCAATACTATTGGGCTTGTGCCTTAATCCAACAAGGATGAACTAGATATATTCTGACACAACAAAAATTCAAGCAAACAAAAATAGCAAAGAATAAGTTCAATAAAAGCATCTTTTTGTTGCTGCAACGAAGGAGGGGATGGTGTCGATTCAGATGAAAAATTGATTCTGGGACAGTGAACCCATCTGAATTTGCGACTTTAGTATATGCACCAAGAAAAGAAAAGGGGAGAAGGAAAATATGGTGTACCATGAAAGAATTTGCAAGAGAAGTTGTAGGGTCTTGGGCCTTGGCTAGGCACAGGCCATTTTAATGATATATCGTCCCAAGATGAAAAGATCGGAGGAAACCCGTGATCTGTGAGGAAGATTTTGAACTTTCAATCATTTATTGCTGACTATGAATTAATGGATATCACATCAAAAATAGAATTGACAGGGTTTATTGCAGTAATGTTAGATTGAGAGAGCAAGTCTCAAAAGCCCAAGTTTTTTATCTTGAACCACTAGGGTTAGATTATTGCTCTGACCTATTTGTTTTGTTTTGTTTTTTCGGCAATTAAAACTCTACGAAATTTTAAAGACTTGTTTTAATGATTAAAGTTAAGGGTTTGTTCGGTTTAAGGGGAGAGAAGGTGATAGAGAGGAGGAGGTGGCCTTGTTTGGTTGTTATGTTGGAGAGAAGGGACTTTAAACGATCCCTTGTTTGGTTAAGAGAGGGGAATAGAAGAGAGATATTTATTTATTTTATTTATAATCAATATATTTTTTAGACCAATAATATATTCTTGAACTTTGATATCTACAATTTGGGATATTACAAAAAAGTATCATTAAGGTATACAAATACTCTCACACCATTCTTTTGTCTAACACAAGAAAGATCCTACTTTTTATTGCAAAAATATTATTGGTCTAAAAAAATGTAAAAGCATTACTTTATTACAACACTTATGTGCAATGCTCCCAAACTTACGAATTAAAGCAAACTTGTAAGAATGATGTGAACTTATATCGTGAACTTGTATCGTAAATTTCTAAGAGTTTACTTTATTATTACACTACTACAAAATTTGGATATTACTACCCTAAAAAACGTCCTTATTAAAAAATAGGAAGTAAAAAATGAAGGAAGTGGCATTCTTATAAATATATGGAAGGAAAAAGAGCCTTAGGCGACCTGAATTGAATTCAGGTCGCCAATATTTGAATTTAGGCGACCTGAATTGAATTCAGTCACCAATATTTGAATTTAGGCGACTGAATTGTATTGATCGACCAAATTAAAATAATTTTTTTTTAGAATAAAATTTATTTGTTTGGCGCAAAAAGTGAGTTTGTTTTTTTAATGTTTTTAATATTGGCGACCAATTGAATTCGGTCGCCAATTTTGGATTTTAGCCGACCTGAATTGCATTCAGGTCGCCCAAATTCGGATTTTGGGCGACCTGAATTGCATTCAGGTCGCCTAAAATGAAGATTTTTTTTTGCTCCAAAAAACTCGTGAAAATTGATATCATTTTTGAGACTTTAGACTACCTAAATACCAATTCAATCGCCTAAAATGAAATTTTTGGCACTATTTAGGATTTTTTGGCTCCAAAAACTCTTGAAAATTGATATCATTTTTGAGACTTTAGACTACCTAAATACCAATTCGAGTCGCCAAAATGAAATTTTTGGCACCATTTAGGATTTTTTTGGCTCGAAAAACTCTTGAAAATTGATATTGAGACTTTAAACTACCTAAATACCAATTCAATTCGCCTAAAATGAAATTTTTGGCGCCATTTAGGATTTTTTGGCTCCAAAAAGCTCTTGAAAATTGATATTGAGACTTTAGACTACCTAAATATCAATTCGGTCGCCTAAAATGAAATTTTTGGCGTCACTTAGGATTTTTTGGCTCTAAAAAACTCTTAAAAATTGATATCATTTTTGAGACTTTAGACTACCTAAATACCGATTTAGGTTGCCTAAAATTTTTTTTTGAGACTTTAGACTACCTAAATACCAATTCGAGTCGCCTAAAATGAAATTTTTTAATTTCATTTATCCCTTCTCTCCTCTCGTACACCATTTAATTCCCCCACGTATGCCTTCCTCTTCTCATTTTCGATCTGCACATACGCCTTCCTCTTCTCTCCTCTACACCTCATCTTCTTTTTCGATCTATTCCTACTCCTTCAACACTTTTCGATCCGGCAAGTGAGGAGACCGAGCAACGAGACGACAGAATCTGCACTTTGGAACAAGAGTCACCATCGATTTCATCCAAAATGCTACCGCTAGTAAGTGTTTTTTTTATATCTGACTCTTGTTAATTTTTTAGATCCGAGAGGGCACCAATTTTTGCGGATCTGGAAATATCCTCGTGGCTCCAAGATGATACTATGAACACCAAATCTCTTGCGCATCTGAAATTACTCGTTTTTTTGCATTATTGTTCCTTATTCCTTCCATTTTAGGGATTAGAATGTGAGTCGTTAGTTAATTGTTAGGTTTTTTTTCCTTTTTTTTTTTTCATTGTATCTTCCTTGTTGTCTTTGTTTTGATTACTTTCTTTGTGTTCTTTTCTTGCTCTTGCTTGGTTTTGGAATTTCTTGCTTCTTGTAACATAAAAAAGAAAGTATTTCTGGAATTTGATTTTTGATTTGTTCTTCCATGGTTAACCCCGTGGGGTTTTTTTTTTTTTTTTTTTAAAAAAATTTAATTCGCGTCTTGTTAAGCGACTGAATTAAATTCGTCGCCTAATATAAGACGACCTGAATTAAATTCAGTCGCCTAATGTAAGACGACTTGAATTAAATTCAGTCGCCAAAAGTATTATTTTTTACTACGCCTCCCGAGACGTCCGTAGAAAAAAGGACGTTATATGAGTCAAATTTAGGACTTTTTTATGTTTTTTGTAGTAGTGTTAAATAGGTATTAATAGTACATAATTAAACAAGTAACATAAAAATGACAACAATTTGATTTAAATATATTTCAAATAAAATATAATGAAAATTGTTACGGACCTGTACTAAGGCCCAATACCGAGATGGCCCAACTAAGGGTGTATCCAAGATTACAGCATACCTATAATATAGGAAGATCCTATATTATAGCGGATCCTATCTATCAGCATGAGGGGAATATCCGAATGTGATATACTCCCCTAGATATTCGCCACGGAGATCAAACACAACCACGATATTTTCCACGGTAGCCTCTATAAATACAAAGGCTAATTAACTAGGTGCACGGAGTTCTAATTCGGACTATTTACATTCGGTCACCGTGCACACACACCACCCCTTATATCGTGCACGGTGATCCCACGCTCCCTTGATTATCTACCCCCTAGATATTCAGTCGAGCCCAACGATCCAATATCAAAGTACCGGCCCTTGGTGGACATCTCGTGTTCTACACCGAACAAAAATTAAGTCTATTAACATCCATAATTATTATACTTAACAAATAAAATTTTATAAAATTCATATAATCAAATAGAAAAAATTAATATGATTTTAAGAGCAAGTTAACGTGATTTGATGGGATAAAAACGTAAAAAGGTAAACTCAATGTGTAACTTCACAAGTTTAACCAAATTTACAATGTGAACAAGTTTACCAACGATTCAACACGATTTTATAAGTTAGAAACTTAAAAACAAGAAACTCGGAGAGTCAATTGGCGAGTTTGACAACAATACTTACGTGATTATTTTTTTAACCCTAAAAATTTCTTTAAAAAATCTTGCGTTTCTTTTAAATTAAATTACATGAACAACTGCAAAATAATACGTACGCGTGTATAGTGTATGATCCACCCATTTAGTACGCTAATCAGATAACTTTTTTTTTTTTTTTTCTTTTTTTTTTTTTTTTGGTTTTGTTTTCTGTTTTTTGTTTTTTTGCGGAATCAGTTATATTTGCCCATTTGATATAACTACGTGCATCTATATTTTTACCTTATAGAATATTTTACTTTTAATAATAAATTTGAGTGTTTCATTAATAATCTAATTTTCTAAAGCTTCAAAGTTTATATTCTTAGTTTTTGCAGACTATGAAACTCAATGGCGGAATCAGGGGGTTAGGGTGGGCCGCTGCCTCCCCTAATATCTTTTAAAAAAATAAAAAATAAAGATGTGAGAAATAAAGAAGCTGGGAAGAACATGAATGCGGTGAAGGGAATTGGAGAAGGAAAGAGCATGGAGTGAGAATCAGAAAGCAGGGGAGGTGTCTTGTGGCTCCTCCAAGCTCGCGATATGTGTGTGTGTGTGAATTTCTCATAAACTTATGTGGATCCATCCATCACCAATCACGTTTATAGCTTCCCAAGTACTCATCATGCAAATAACCATAAAAAAGAGAAAAAAGAGAGAGAGAAAAAAAAGGACAATTGCCACTTTTATATGACATCGCTCTGTTCTGATTTTTTAGCCCCGAAGCTAGCTCCACTCCGGTCAGGGTTCATTCAACTAAAATCTACCACTCTTGCATTTGCATTTACAGCTTAAACACATTCAAATGCAAGTCCATAATTTAGCCAGTCCACTAAACAACCACATGCTAAAATCTGAATAATCTTAAACCCTTCTCCTGTCCTAAGCATCCATATTGTCAATAAAGGATTCATATCTTGTTTTTGAACAATAATTCACATCATATTCACAAACCCCCTTTTGAGCATTTACACCAAAAATTGGTTCCAGTTACTACTTACTACTACAACTACTGGAAGGTCTTTCTCAGCTATGAACTTGATAAAAAACAAGATTCAAAATAGAATGACAGATCATTTTCTTAATGATTCTTTAATTACATACATTGAAAAAGAAATTGTTTTGAGTTTTAGTACAGATTCGATTATAGATTAGTTTAACAATATAAAAACATGTAGAGGAAGAGTCAAGTGAAGTGATCTTAATTTTTCTAATAAGTTTCTTTCAATTTTTTGTATATTAGGTATATATTGTATTAGTATAACACCCCAAATTCCATACTACTTATTGTGTCCAGTGACATGTAGTATTCAAGAATATAGTGTTGACAGATCAGAGTAAAGCTAAACGGAGAGCATGCACTAACGTTTAGACAATGAGTAACTCGATATAAAATGCTTAGGCATAAGGCCGGTAAATTAAATATCCCGAAGGAATATTCATATGATACAATTATCCGAAACTTGAATAATTAAAACCCTTGACATAGTAATTATATCATCTTAAACCAAGCCTTAACTAGACTTGTGGCTTGGAACCCAACACAATTGATCAAACCTATTGGCCATGTCGGTGTTTTTGTCAAGTGGGAGTCTCCCGTCTTTCATGGTGACTAATTATTGAAACCACATTGACCAACCCTTCCTTAGTTTAAGCACCAAACGATTTGAAACAACTCTATCATATTCATGCTAGAAACAACGTTATGATGAACCTCTTCCAAAGATTCGCTCCGATTGGCGCCTCTTCACATGCTCCGTCTATTGGTGCTTCTTCACGGCTCCGTCCATCGGTGTCTCTTCCCGACTCCGTCCACGTTGCCTTCTCAGATCTAGGTTCCTTTTTGAATCTTTAGTCGGGGCTGAGATTCAATCGAATTGAATCTCAGGTAACAATTAACCTCTATATCAAATATAAACAATAATATAAACAATATATAACAGATATTTATAACATTTCAGCAACCACAATACATAGCATATAGCAAATGTAATGTTAAGTGTTTGCATTCACCAATGCCACGAATCCATGTGTCCTCAACCCTAGGAAAACATACTTGCGGCATTATCATGATTATAACTGATACAAAGCTAAATGTAAACAAACATGTGACTTAAGACCGAGTCTTAGTCACGTTGCACAACCCAAGACCTAGTCTTTCTCATGACTCTATGAATCATTCAATTATATACATACATACAAGATATAGAAGATTATAGTTACTATACAAAAATGTACCTTTCACCACGTAGTTATCAAAACACACAAGCTTTGAACCCGACTCCGGACTTCCCAGATATCCGTTACCGTCTCCGGATTATTTCCACTTTTATAACTTATATGATATTGTAATAAATATCATATCACTCTAGATTAATACTTAAAGGGTTACTTTTACCTCTCTTGACCTTTCTACCCTTGGAGGACTATTTATTCCATTTTTACCCCTTATTTTATCTCAAAAATGCAATTTTGGATTTTCTGGCAGGATTTTGCAGCAACTTCAAAAAATCATAATTAATTCTACAAAAATCCAATTTGAGTGCTTCAAGAATACTCATGACCCTTGACATGTCTATTTTCAAGGAAAAATATTCCCAGAAGCCAGAACAGCAAGAATAATTCACACTTTTAGCGTTTTCAATCACTGTTTAGATTTTAATTCAAGAAACAAGGCCTAACTTCAAAAATTCCTAACTCCTTTTCCAGAGTTCAACACATTACATATTTTATATATTTAGAAATCCACACATGTCTACTTTATTAATGCAAAATTTAGTGATTTTTTAAGATCTTTTTTTTTTTTTTTTTTTACATAAAATAATAGCTACAACATTCATTGCCGAGAAAGCTTAAAAACTGAAATTCTACAATTTTGACAATCTTGATCCATTCATTTCAAAAATTATTCTCTAACATGTTTTTCACTCCATTTTGTTTTTTAAAAGCAATGGAGACTTCAAAACATGAAAATGAATTTTCCTAACCATTTCCTAGATTAAACCTAAGCTTTACCAAGAACTAAAAGCTTAAACTCAAGAACCTTACCTCAAGCTCTTGAACTCCTTCTTTCTCCTTCTCTTGCTTCCATTTCGCCTCCCTCTCTTCTTCACAATCAGATGTTTGATTGTCTTTTAGTGTGAAGAATGAAGAGGTTTGAAGCTCCTATATATAGGAAAATAAACCAAGCTTACGTGGTTCCTACCACATGTAATCCATTTCCTATTCTTTCCTTTCAACTATTGGATCTAAACTTAATCATGAAATTTTAATCTCCTCCATCCATGCTTGGTCGAAATTGAGGGACTCTTTTAGGGCCCTTGGATGAGCTTTACATGTTTCCTAATCTTATGCCTCAAGTGATCTCATTGGTCCATTTAATTTCAAGAGGATTTAGCTTATTTTCAAGATTAATTTGAAACCATTTATTCTTAAGACATGAGTCAAAATCTCATGGTTGTCTTAGTTGCCATTGTTGACTTTTCAAAATGATTATAAAAGCTTAATTATCATCGTAATCAAAAGCGTAAATGTCCCTTGATTATAAGAGTCACTGCCTAATTGGTTTGCTACTTAATCAAGGTCATTCTGATTTATTAGACAAGCTTAATTCTTCATCTTTGCCCTTAATTTTTGAAAAGCAACAGCCCTCTTTTGTTGCTTTTAATATACCTATAATTAAATTGAAGAATTATACCACTAATCTCAATTAGTGCAAGCTGATTTGCCAATTTGGTAAATTGACACTTAATTTAATTAAGTGTTTTTATAATCTTTCCATAGCTCTTTTAAACTTAAAATAGTCATTATTTTATGTGACCTTATGTCACATATATTAGCCAATTTAATATGGTCAACTATTCCACAATTGCCATTTAAATATGGTCACATATTCGGATTTTCGGTAAATCGAAAATTCGGGTATTACAATTAGTAATTAAAATTAGGCTTTTGTGGGACGTAATTGAATATTTTTGACATAATTAAGTGTTAAATGTGAGATTTTAGTCAAAGGACATGGGCATTATAATGGTTATAACATTATACTTTTTATTAATATTTGTTATTCTCATTATTCCTTAATTGTCAGCACAAGATATTACCTTTTTGCATTTAATTTTGTAGGTGATGATGTGTCACAACTTTTGTCAATTGATAAAGGTCAAAGATTTCATTTTGTAGCTTAATGAAGGGCAAAAGAGGAACTTCACAAGTGCAGAATTTATTTTCATATTTTTTCAAAGAGGAGATTAAATGAGTAAGGGCCTTGATTGGTGGTTGCAATTTTGTGCCTAATCCCAAAACAGATTTTCACCACTCATACAAACATGTCTCAACTTACTTTTTAACCTAAAGAAAATTGAAGGAGCAAGAGGTAAGGTGGAGCTGCGGTTGTAATTATATGGCTTTAAGATCTCTTTCTAGTTGATAATTATATGGCTTGGTTAAGTATATGGTTGTCAGCTTGGTTGTTCTGTTCCAATTGAATAAACTTGGTGGTTGAGCTAGGAGTTGTCTAATTCAGCTTTGTATGATTCACATTAGGAGTAGGTTGAGTTGTTTATTCTGACTTAGTTGAGTGGATTTTAAATGACTGTGCTGAATGCTTTGAATTTTTGTAATGGTAATTACAATTTACAATTGGAATTAATTATTCTTCTCATTGAGTCAGATTTATTGTGTTGGAATGGTGGTACTCATTCAGTTGCTTCAATAGAATGTATTAAACGAGTATTGCAAGTATGGATCTAGTGGTAGTTTAGGTCCATCATTTTAACTCATTATGGAATTCTTATCATTAGCAAGCAAGGAAGACTAAAATTTCAACTCAAAGGGGTCTCACTTCATCAATATATTAGTTTATTGAATTTTCCTTCTTGTTATTGTTAATTTTGATTCTGTTTGCTTCTTTATGTTGAGAACCAAAAAATACAAAGATATTGAATTACATCAGATTACTTCATTTGTCTTAGGAACAATTTCTCAAAATGATTTCTCGTAACTTTAATGTATTTAGTACTTAACTCTTTAGAAATGTGAAATGTCCTCACAAGAACAACCTAGTTTGAGCTACTACGCTACATTTTCAGACCTACTTATTTTTGAGAACTAACATGACATGGGTTTATCACTCAACACCATCAGCTTCCTTTTCACCATCGCACAAACACCATCATCGGGCAAATGGAGACACCACCTCCGCTGAATCCTCCTCTGTTTTCACCATAGCCTGAATTGTCCACACCACCCTCATAGCCGTCCTCTGTTCTGATCAAATCACAGCGCGTTCACAACCTCCGGTGAATCCTCCATATGTTCTACGACTTCAATAATGGTATCACCACTTCCCTCATCTTTCCGGTGAGTTTTGTGATTTTTGGCGAGTTTTATGATTTTCCAGCGAGCTCTGTACTTTTCCGGTGAGATTCTTCTATAATATTAAGCTCTTCCACTTTTGTCCCATGGATTTCCAGAGCTTAAAATTAGTTCTGCACCTTTGTGTGGGATGCTCTCATGGCTATGTGTCGCTAATTCTCCCGATTCTTGGTGGTAGAGAAGGTGGCTAGAGCTTCAATGTGCTACAAAGGGGAGTTCATTAGTTTTTCATTAGCTCATTACATGTATTGTCATCTGTTTGAATTAATTTTGTATTGGTACATGTTTGTGAGACTTGGATGAGTGTTCATTTGTCCTTGTTAGTTAGCATTTGTCTTGAATGTTGCTTTGATACTCTTGGATTATGTATTGAACTTATTTCCTTACGCTTTATTGAGATTATGCATTGTATTTGTTTAAAAACAAAGGAATATTATCAAACGATTAAATTAAAAATTCATGCCGCTGATATAATAACTAGGGATGGATTTTTTTGTGCTGGCCGAATAGGGGAAAACGTCACCTCTATATTTTTAATCCCTCTCAATAAGTTAATATAAGAAATGATTTGAAGTACCACGAGTTAATTAATAATTATACGGGCAAAATTTTGGAATTTGAGGGAATGATTGAATACAAGGGACGTTTGATTTATACATTACTTTTAGTCAAGATCTAAATATTATTCTAAATACATTATCAGGGAACTTCACATATGAAGTATGATTTAAAAGTTCAAGGGTTCTTCCATTCAATAAGCTAGTCTTTTAAAATGGACTCTTCCGTTAAACTTGTGCTCTTTTTTTATTTTTTTTTTATTTTTTATTTTTTTGACCCTGTTAGACTTGTGTTCATAACAAACATGTTTTTGTTGGAAGATTGTTATTCGCCAGGAGAAGTACATGAAAGGGCTCTCCAACCCAAAATCGATTAACACGTGGATTTTATCTTATTAATTAGCGTCACTTTATAGATGATAGTATGAGAGAGTGTGCAGAAAATTTCTGCAAGCTATTCACTATACACTTTCAATGAAATTGTCAAATGCCTCAAACAATGATTATTCCTTCTTTCTCATAAAGTTATAACAAAATATTTTTTATCTACAATAACTGATTTTTTTTTTTCGTTCGTTAACAGTAACTGATTTAATTAGAGCGTAAAATACTCAGTAATCATCAGTATGATCTTGTTTGATGTAATAAGGTGGAATTTTATAATTTTTATTATCGTTTGAATTTTATCATTTCTTTATTTTTATCTATTATTGTGAGATTATATTTTTGGCATTTTAACCTAGAAGTTTTACTTTCATCTCATAACTTTTTCTGGTTTTATTTTTTTCCCCTAAGTTTCAAAACTTTAACTATTTCTGGCAAAATTTTTATCAAAAAAAAAAAAAAAAAAAAAAAAAAAAAAAAAAATTGAAAAACTAAAATTATTTTGAATGTCTTTAAATTAATTTACTCAAGTACAATCGGAAAACAAAGAAAAATAAATATATTGCTTGATTAGTCCAGTTTATTATAAATAATCATGGCAAAAGTAAATGTTGGTTATCTAACTTTACATAAAGTTTTTTTGGCTATGAATTTTGAGTATCCCTGTAACATCCCATTTTCAAAAGAGGAATAAATTTTTTTTTTTTTTTTTTCAATCGAGGTAGAGCATCGGAGCGATTGAGTAACCGATATTTATATTTAAAATGCCGTAAGTATGGTGATTACGATGTGATACGTTATACCGAGTGTTTTCAAAAGTGAATAACAAAAGAAGAAAGTCTTTAGGCGAGTCCCTATGCATGCCGCTTGTCTTTCTCCTCGATCCTCGGTCCTCCCGACCACGACGCTATGTTAAGAGCTGAGGTTCAATGCCCATTGAACCCCACGTAATGGTTAACCCCATGCTCAGGTAATACAGTATATGTATGATAGATATTCATGACATTACAGCAGTAATCAATACATAAGCACACAGCAGATGCAAGATTAACATATCAACATAGACATAGCACACACAAAGACATGTAAAGTCATCCCTGTTTGCACTAGCCAGTGCCACGATGCCCCCTCGTGTCCTCAGCGCTAGGAAAACTCAACGGCATTATCAAGACTATAACCCGTATAAAGCTGAATGTATAAATAGGTGATCTAAGCCCCATGAACTTAGTCACAGTGCCTGGCCCAAGACCTAGTCTTGTCCATCACTTCATAAATCATTCAATCACATATATGCATACAAGACACATCAGAGTTAAAGTTACGACGGACGTACCTTAGTCATGATGTCGGTATGTTGACGTTTGGACTGTGATCGTGTTCAACCTATAATGGTAATATCATATCTATTAATTCCCAATAACTTCCTAGCAGATATCTTAGTCACTAATGACCTTTTTACCCTTGGTAGGATTATCTCTCAACTTATCACATTTAATTCTTCAAAAACGCTGGTCCAGAATTCTGGACAGATTTTTATCTAACTTTGAAAAATCATAATTAATTCTAAAAAAATCGAAACGATGATCCGTAAAATTCCTTGGAATCCTTACGATGTCTATGTTTGAGAAAAAATATTGGTTTTTACCCAGAATTCGTGATTCATTCCCAGTTTAATGATCTTCAACCACTGCCCAGAATTTTTCCAGAAAAACGTAGCTTAACTTTGAGAATTTTTATCTCACTGTAAAGAAATCATTTTAACATGTTCTTGACATATTTAAAAATCCCTATATGTCTACTTTATCCATAAATTTTTCCAGAATTTTGTGACTGTATTTTTAATATGAAATTTTGGCATATTCATCACTGATTCCAGAATTTTCAAAACCAATGAAATTTCGTCGAACTTCGTTACTTCGATGATTTCCTTCCAAAAATTTTGCTATATAACCTCTCTCATCATTTTTTCGAGACTAAGCCAATTTTGACCATAAAAACATGTAAATAAAATTTATTCTAGAATATTTAAGATCTACACTATTTCTATCTAAGAATTCTAAAAACTAAAGACTAGAAACTAAAACTAAAGACAAGCTTACCTCTTGAAGCTCTTGAACTCCTTCCTCCTTCTTAGAAATCACCACTTGGTGGTTGATTTGGTGTGAAGAATGAGGAGAGGCAAGGCTCTATTTATAGGGAAAATCTCAAGGTTAAAATGGTAATCTCAAGCCCAATGTGGGCCCCACCATTTGCCTCTTCCTTAATCTCAACCATTAGATCTAAACTTAATCAAGAAGTTTTAATCCTCGCCCTTCATTGTAAAACATGTGCTCTTGTGATGTCATCTTGATGACATCATCAAAGCTTATGTGTCATTGTTGATTAATTTACTTTAATGAAATCTATTTTTGGTTGCTTGATCAATTACCAATACTTTTGAATTCTGTGTATGTATGTTGATTAGTAGTTGGATATCAAGATTTATGGTCTAATTAGATTTCCCTGGTTGTACTAATCTTATTCTTCAACGTTTGCAAAAATAGCCTTTATTAGACTTACTTTCGAGGTTAAATTATGTGGGTTCAAGATAAGTCCTTATATTTTCTCCAAGGTTCCTACTTCTTCACAACTATTTAAATTTGTATAAATCTCACTTTATTTGTTGTTTTGAGTTTTTACTTGTGTACATCGATATTTCTTGGATTTCAAACCATTATCAAATTTGCTTTAATTCTTTTTTCTCTCTCTCTCTCATTGGTCAAAACCTATTCTCATGGATTAAGCTTTATGAGGCTTAATTAAGGCCTTTGGATTTGGCTTTATTAAATTTAATCTTAGCCCTCCATATCTAATCTTAATTAGCATCCCTAATAAAGTAGTTAAGTGTAATTGTCAAAATATGATTGGTTTTAAGATTAATTAGAAACCACTTCTATGCTAATCCTAGCCCTTTACTAGCCCTTGTTTCTTAATTAAGGTAATACATCCTTAATTATGCCTTTAATATATGCCACTAAATTAATTGTGAATGTTTATGAAAATAATTCAATTAACATAGATTGAATTATCCACTAATTGTTGGCAATTTTCTCTAATTGGTTTAATTATTTCCTCACAACTTTTTGGCTTTTCATGGCCATTTATGCACCATGTATTAATTCAATAATTATAGGGCAATTTATGATCCCTAAAATAAAATTAGAGAATTTGGTTTTTGATTACCTTAATTCTTAGAGAACATTCCCTAAATTAACATAAATATGTTACTAAATTTTGAGACCACATATTCACCATTTTTAATAGGTATTACTTACCAACATATAATGTTTATAATGAATATGAATTTTAGGGTTTTACAATCCCCAAGTCACTTAGGACTTGAGTAGGAGTGATAAGATTAAAACCCTCCCAAACAAGTGTGCTTCCTTAGATTTATGTGATCCTCCTTACCAGAGTGAGACCGCTTACAACCTCAGGTTGGTTAAGTTTTATTTTAGTCCATTAAGTATATAAAGTGTATGTTAACATTTAATCAAAAATCACTATTTAAATTTGTTCAGTCAGTATTTTTTGGCAAATGAGACTAATGGTGTTAGTATTAACAGACTAAAAATTTATTTATATATTTAATGAACTAAACTAAAATTTGATGTCAACTTACATAATCAAATCTATACTTTAGCCAACATCTGATTTATTTTATTTTGTCTGTGCATGTCCCGAAGGTTCTAAAAAATACTCAAAATGCTTATTTTTATGATGCTGACTAATGAAACTTATATTTGGTTTAACAGTATCTCATATTTCCACTGAAATCACCTACAGAAAATAATATCCTTACACAATTCACACACTAACACGTTTTATTTATTCTTAAATAACACCACACAACATTACATTATGATATCAGTACAGAATACATGACTCTTGTCCATTTATTTATGCTTACTTAACCAAACAAACAGTTATAAACTGCTTTCTTCACTCAGATTCTCAACTAATTAAAAGGACATTAAAACGAAAGATCACACCACTCATGTGTTTGATATCCTCAGTCAGTAAGGTCTTTGTCCTGGGATGTTGCCAGATGGATCATAGTCGCAGATGATGACAGTTCCTCCAAACCACCTGAAGATATGAATGGCATTCTCCACTGATGCACGTGTCGGTGTTATAGTCATAGTATGCCTTCTGAGCCACCCATGTCTTTACAGCATCTGCCCCGCTTATGTCCCTGACGAAGGTTTGGATGGTCTCACTATATTTGCCGTTGGAGGGACGATTCTGCAGTCAGCTTTGCTTAGGTTGGCATAGTTCTGGGCATACTAAGCCACTGTTGCATCCCAAACTATGGGTGGAGCGCCCACGTTTCCTCTTGCTGCGTTGTGGACATCATCATAGTCTCGTGGGGAGTCTTGAGCATAGGCTGACACTGTTAAGAGAAAGAAGAAGAGGAGAAAAAATAGAAGCTAACTGAATGAGAACTCCATTGTATTGGTCACTATTATTTTTTATGTTTGATGAAAAAATGGGAGGCATTGGGCGGAATTTATAGGGGCTTTCAGTGGGGGAATTGGTATATTTTAGGTAGGGTTTTGCTGCAACTAGGATGCTGGAAATTTTAAAATAACGACTCTTAACTATATTGCGTGGATGACCAAGAAACTATAAATTTTGGGTCTTTGGCAGCATTTTATTAAATAGACTACAGCTTAAATTCATGTGGTTAACAAAATTATTCAAAAAATCGTGAATGTGAATATATACGCACACAAAAAAGAATATTTACAGAAGCCAAGTTGCTTCAATTTATTGATTTCAAGTGCATCATCGCATCACCTTATAATTTAAGTTTAAGGTGACAACTGTCTGTAAAAATATTTGAAGGACTAATTTAAACTGTAACCAATTTTTTATATATATGTTTTTAATACTTTTTTGTTGAATTATGAGAAGTGCCTTCGTTTGTTTGTGGATTAGCTAAGGTGAGTTTGCAGAAGAGTGTGTGTGTGTGTGTTTTTTCTCCTCTCCGAAAATCTCATTTCCTCACATATTCGAAATATGAATGTCTGTAGAGAATTTCTAGTATACCTTACTTAAGTTATTTTAATAAGGGCCTCAAAAGTCTTGCATGTGTAAATTAATTCATTCTCAACAATGTGATAACTTCATTAATTGTTATGTCCGTTTTCATCCAAACGTTGATTGATTTTATTGAATGACGTGCTTTCTGAATTCACTAAAAATTATATTTGACTTGCCTCTTGGCAATTCAATCAAAACCCATTGAAACATAAAACCACCCGGCTGCAAGGTTAGGGTTCAAGACATTTGTTCTGAAATACGAATTCTCTTTACCAATAAAACTTGATTCAATTAAATAATAATTATTTCTCTTATCCTCTACAACCACCATTGAAAGTGTGAAAAGTTCATTGATATAACCCATACATATATTAGAACTGCTATTTGAACCATGAAAACAATATTCATCCTAGTAAACTTTCATTATCCATATTGCATAGGCTTTTATATTAAAACAGAAAATCCCTCACACTTTGTTCTCCTTCAGATGTTATAAGAGTCTACTTCACTAAAATAAAAATAAAAAATAAAATAAATAATAATCAGATAATTACCTACGGATTATTGGTTAGAATTTCATCACCAATTTTACTAATGGAATAAGGACAAAAAATTTGGCCACTAATTTTCCTCATAAGGTTTGCATGCAATGCTTTTCTTACGAATGGCAACAATGCTTTTATTTAGAGTTTCCTCACCAATTTCACTCAAATTCCTTTAATTATTTTTAAA
Source organism: Acacia acuminata (assembly GCA_019022655.1). Taxonomy (NCBI): domain Eukaryota; kingdom Viridiplantae; phylum Streptophyta; class Magnoliopsida; order Fabales; family Fabaceae; genus Acacia; species Acacia acuminata. The sequence goes on along the minus strand of JAFJYI010000272.1, from coordinate 576,824 downwards.
AATTGATTGGGTAAAAAAATTATTTTAAAACTGGGAACATATATACAGAAAAAGAATAATTATGAAGGGCAACAATGCTTTTATTTAGAGTTAAGGGGGAATTTTGCCCACGAACCTTTTGCGGAGTCAATTTTACCCCAGAATCTGTCAAAAATAAGCAATTTTGCTTTAACTGTTATCCCAATTAATTTTCACCATTAATTGACCAAATATGCTGAGTTGACAATTTGCATGTCACCACATTATTTTTGTTAACAAAAATTAGTTTAGCGTACTGAATAAAACTAAAAAGTTACTTTATGTTGCTTGATGAACACTTTAACCCTTTAACATAGAGATAATATCTAAATGGTTACTTTTTTTCCTAAAAAAAATAAAAATAATAATTCTTTATACAGAAGTCACTTGTTCAAAATTTTAAACTGACCCAGTAATACCGATTATCTTGGTTTGAAACTCTAAAATGATCAAGAGGTTTCCAGTTTGATTATTGGAATATCTCGAAAATTTTAAGCTGGACTGTTGAGATGGTATTTGAACGCTACAGATCTTTACACATGTATCTCATCTTTACTCTGAAATCAACAGTCCAGAAAATAATATACTTACACAATATAATACACACAGTAAGACGTTTTATTTATCCTTAAATCACACCACACAACAATACTTTATGATATTAATACAGAATACATGACTCTTATCCATTTATTTATACTTACTTATCCAAACAAGCAGTTATAAACTTCTTTCTTCACTCAGATTCTTACTTAAAAGGACATTGAAAGAAAAGATCACACCATTCATGAGTTTGATATCCTCAATCAGTAAGGTTTTTCTCCTTGTATGTTGCCAGCTGGGTCATAGTTGCAGATAATGAAAGTTCCTCCATTGTAACACCTCACTTTAGCACACCCAAGATGAGTCGAGTTCCTCCAAACCACCTGAGTGTATGACAGGCAATTCCCACGACTGGTGCATGTGTTGGTGTTGTAGTCATAGAACGTCTTCTGAGCCACCCATGTCTTCACGGCATCCGCCCCGCTCAGGTCCCCGGTGCTGGTTGCAAGGTTCTCACCATATTTGCCGTTGGATAAAGTTAGTTGGCAGTCAGCTTTGCGTAGGTTGGAATAGTGCTGGGCAAACTCAGCCACTGTTGCATCCCAAGCTATGGCTGGAACACCCACTTGTGCTCTTGCTGCGTTGTGGGCATCCACATAGTCTTGGGGAGAGTCTTGAGCATAGGCTGAGACGGTTAAGAGAAAGAAGAAAATGAGAGAAAATGGAAGCTTGGATGAGAACTCCATTACGGTTATTATTACTTTTAGAATTTGATGAACAAATGGAAGGCATTGGGGAGGAATTTATAGGGGGTTTCAAGTGGGAAATTGATATATTTTAGTTAAGGTTTTGCATTCAACTTGGACGTGGGAAATTTTAATATAACGACTATAAGGCGAGGATGACCAAGAAACTATAGATTTTGGGTCTTTGGCAGCATTGTGTTAAATAGACTACAACTTAAATTTATGTGGTTAACAATATTATTTAAAATTTTGTGAATGTGAATATATACATACAAAAAGGAATAATTACAGAGGCCAAGTTGCTTCAATTTTATGATTTCAAGTGTATCACCGCATCACCCTATAAGTTAAGGTGACAACTATCTGGGAAAATATCTGAAGGACTAATTTAAACTGTAACCAATTTTTTTATATATGTTTTTAACACTTTTTTTAATAAACTATGAGAGGTGCCTTTTTTGTTTGTGGGTTAAGGGGGTTTGCAGCTGAGTGTATGTGCCCCCCCCCCCCCCCCCCAAAAAAATAAATAAATAATAATAATAATAAGTTCCTGACATATTCGAAATATGAGTGTCTCACACTCTACAACAACCATTGAAAGTGTGAGAAGTTCTTTGATATAATCCATACATATATTAGAAACGCTATTTGAACCATGAGAACAATATTCATCCTTGTATACTTTCATTATCCATATCGCATAAGCTTTTATATTCAAACAGAAAAATCCTCACCCTTTGTTCTCCTTCAGATGTTAAGAGTTAACTTCACTACAAAATAAATAAATAAATCATAATATATATATATATATATATATATATATATATATATATATATATATATAAATAGATGATTACCAACGGATTATTGATAAAAATTTCATCACTAAATTTACTAACGGATTAAGGATAAGAAATTTTCGTCACTACTTTTCCTCATAAAGTTTTGCATGCAAATGCAACTACTTGGTACGGAAGAAATTCTTGAACAAACTTGGTTGCTCTTCTGGGAGAGCACTCAATCAGGACCATCTAAATTTAATCTATGTTGTCCAGATTTAATTTTCTTTGCTTTTAATTTCTTAAAAAAAATTTCAAAAAAATTGACGTGGTTAAGAAAATTAATTTAAAACTGCGAACATATACAGCCAAAAAGAATAATTACGAAGGGCATCAATGCTTTAATTTATAATTTTATGGGTAACATTGCATAACACTGGAATTTAAAGTGACTAGTGAGTTTGGAAAAATATTTCAGGGACAAACTTATATCTTAACCTAATTTTTTTTCCTTAAAAGACATTATATTTTTCGAACACTTGTTTGTTTTTACTTTAATTATGATAAATAATGATTTATTAACAATAAGTTTTAACATGTACAGAATTTAAATTTGGGGTAAGGTGCATCAAGTACACCCAAAAGTATTTTTCTAGTTGCACCCACTATATGGTACAATTTCAACTTTGATGTTGTAGAAGTGGAGCAATTTCATCCGATTTTAACCCTACGGTTGCCGCTATTGTCATGACTTCCCATGGCATTGACTTTTCAATTTTTGTATACAAGTACTGTCAAACATAACTCACATCAAGCTTCTCAATCTCACCGATCCTTCTTGGCCAATTTGGTTTATAATTGCTTTATTATTGGATTTTGTTCTTCAGAGGTTATGATGGGTCTCTTGGCAAACAAACAAGCAAAGATGCAGAAAAGGATTATAGATTTTGGGCAGAAGGTAGATTGGGAGAAAGGAAAGCACTTTAGGTTACTGAATTCAACCGAAAAAAATAAAATAAAATAATTTAGGTTGCTTGATGAACACCTTAACCTTTTAACATATAGATAAAATCTGAAAATGTTAGGTTTTTTTTTTTTTTAAACAAAAAATTGTTATTATTTTTAAAAAACACTAACTGAAAATTTTAAATCTGGACCGTTAAAATGGTATTTGGACCCAACAAATCTTACCACAATGATGAGCAATAATATGATGTATCCATCATCAGTATTTGATAAAAAGAAATGAACCTTATGTTAGTGTACAATTTTGTTAAACCTTTACTGTACTCTGTAGGCTCTTACTTTCGAATTATAATTCTTCACTATATACTTTAGAAATGGTTAATTAAGTGGAAAAAAAATTCAGTTTTATTTTTCACCATATATGAAGTCTTGCACGTGTAAATCGTTTGAGAGTTGAATATGACAATTCTTTCTCAACTATGTTATAACTGAATTGTTATGTTCATGTTCATCCAAACGTTAATTTCGTTAATTTCAGATTATGTGCTTGCTGAATTTACCTTGACTAAAAGTTAAATTGACTTGAGCAAAATAAACTTGATGTCTCTTGGCAATTCTACGAAAACTCATTAAACCACCTAAAAGCATCGGCAATGATAGGGTTTAATGTTGTGTATATATAATTAAAACGAGATAAAACGGGGTGAAATTTGCATATCACATAGGTGAGATAATTTGCAAATTCGGGTGAAATTACCCTTTTACCCTTAGTTTTACATAAATCAAAAAAATAAAAATACCCTCACCGGAGGGCCGCCGAGCACTGGCCACCGGCGAGGGGGGTGAAGCGGGGTGGTGGTTTTTTTTTTTTAAAAAAAATATATATATTCATTGAAAGTGTGGGAAGTGGGGTTTGAACCCCCAACCCCCCACACATCCATGGGGCCAAGTGGCCCAACCGGTTCCTTTAATATATATATATATATACACACATACACATTAACAAATATATATATTCTTCTTAACATTTTTTTCAACGGTATTTACAAAACGTGCAACGGTATTTACAAATCCCGCAACGCCATTTACAAATTTTGTAACGCCATTTACAACGTTTTTTTTTTGAAGTTTACCTTTTTTTCCCTCTTTAATGCCTTTGAGTGAAAAAAAAAAAATATGTGGTATTTACAAAACTTGTAACGGTATTTACAAATCTTGTAATGTCATTTACAAATTTTGTAATGCTATTTACAATGTTTTTTTTAGTTTACCTTTTTTTCCTCTTTAATGCCTTTGAGTGAAAAACAAAAAAATATGTGGTATTTACAAAACTTGCAATGGTATTTACAAATCCTGTAACGCCATTTACAACATTTTTTTGAAGTTTACCTTTTTATTTTCCTTCTTTAATGCCTCTAAGTGAAAAAATGCGTTATTTACAAAACTTGCAACGGTATTTACAAATCAAAAATTTTGTAACGCCATTTACAACGTTTTTTTAAAGTTTACCCTTTTTTTCCTCTTTAATGCCTCTAAGTGAAAAAAGAAAAGAAAAAAGGAAATTTAAAAAAAGGTTATAAATGCTGTTACTAAATTTGTAAATGGTGTTATAGGATTTGTAAATACCCTTGCAAGTTTTGTAAATACCGCATTTTTTTTGTACTCAAACACATTAAAGAGGAAAAAAGGTAAACTTAAAAAAAAACATTGTAAATGGCATTACAAAATTTGTAAATGACATTACAAGATTTGTAAATACCATTGCAAGTTTTGTGATAGTGCATATTTTTTTTTTTTTTCACTCAGAGGCATTAAAGAGGAAAAAAATGTAAAGTTCAAAAAAACGTTGTAAATGACGTTACAGGATTTGTAAATGCTTTGTTGCAAGTTTTGTGATTGTGCATATTTTTTTGTTTTCACTCAGAGGCATTAAAGAGGAAAAAAAAGGTAAACTTCAAAATAATGTTATAAATGGCGGTACAAAATTTGTAAACGGCATTACAGGATTTGTAAATACCATTGCAAGTTTTGTAAATACCGTTGAAAAATTGTTAAGAAGAATATATATATTTGTTAATGTATATATATATATTAAAGGAACCAAGTGGGCCACTTGGCCCCATGGTTTGAACCCCACCTCCCACACTTTCAATGAATATATATTTTTTTTTTTAAAAAAAAAAAACTCACCCTCCTCGCAGGTGGCCGGCGGTCCTCCGGCGGCCCTCGGGCGAGGGTATTTTTATTTATTTAAAACCAAGGGCAAAAGGGTAATTTCACCCGAATTGGTATATCTCTCATAGATCCTTGGTATCTCTCAGTCTTTTTCCAAATTCGAGAGATTTCTGAGGGTTTTGCAAATTCAGATGGTATTTATTTGTCCTTTTCCCATTCCTTTAGTGGTCCTAAGTATTTTTTTTCTTTTTTAGTTGAAACAATCCACTGCACCTTTCCCAATTCAATTATATTTAATGTTCGTCACGTTGTAAGTGAACAGCCTATTCCACTAGACCAAATCCCGTTTGTGTCCTCAAGTCTACGTTAGGTAGGTTTAACTCAGTCACATGTAATAAATTAATTTAACAATATATTATAGCTAATTGAAAAATAAAAGCAGATAAATGAGCGAATGTCGCCGCACAAAAATTGCTTTTGGGCTCCCTCTAAAGGGTTTTACTACTAGTAATGGGAAAATTCCTTTACCAATAATTATTGGACTTATACTCTACAATCACAAGCCTTGTGATCAAAATCCATTGTCGGAGTGATAAGTTCATGGGTATCTATAATCGTTACACACACACACATTAATTAGAAATGCTCTTTGAGCCAAATTACATAAGTTTTAAATTTTTTTTCCTAAACAAATTCCTCACAGTTTGATCATAGGGTTTAACGGGAATTTCTGTTGAACTAAGAAGAGGCCAAGTCAATGTAATTTACAATTAAGTTATATCAGCAAGTATATACCATGAGAAATAAGACATAACGTTTGAATGAAAACGAATAAAACAATTAAATTATGATCATTAAGTAGAAATCGTCATAATTTAGTTTCAAAGGATTCATATGTGCGTGTATATCCGTGTCCATCACCGTCATAGTTTAGTTTTTAACCAAGGTAGGTGGTTTCCATGCATGTTTGCTGACTTGGAATAGACCACTAAGGATATGACTGGGTCTCCAGAAGTTTTTTAAGAAGCAATTTTACTCCCAAAGTAACCAAAACATAGTAATTTTGGTCCTCGCCATTAAAAATGTTGACGGTCATTAACATCATTTTTTTAACGGTCAACATTAGTTTTTTAGTAGTTAGGTCGCATTTGCTCATTTTTAAAAATTTTGGGGCAACATTATTCCTCTAAAAACTTTTTGATACCCATCGCTATTGAATGGTTACTTTCGGAGAAAATTTGCACATTTACCCTACATAATCATACATTATTTCTAAGGATGGTTCATTCTTTTTTTTTTTTTTTAAAAAAGGCTTTTAGTCAGGCTAAGTATGAGAATGTTGTTGGGAGTATCAATAAGTTGTTGGAAAAATCTAAGCCAAACACACGAAGAATGTGCTGGAAAAAGCTTATGTTGATAAGCTATTTTAACTTTTGGTGTTTGATGAAAAAATGGGAGGCATTGGAATGGAATTTATAAGGGTTTTCAGGTGGGACATTGGTATACCTTTGTTAGTTTTGCATGCAACTTGGATTTGAGCAATTTTAAATGAACGGCTTTTAGCTTTTAACTGTGTTATGGACCCATATAATGTGCCTGATAGATATAAGGCCCAATAAGGGCACTTTATGACAAGTCCCTCCTTAATCAGGTAAAGCGCTAATCACCCAATGATCATGCCTATAATCCAGGATAGTACAAGTAGTGGAGCAGGAATTTGAAGATTGTGGAGGCGCATGTTGCCTGAGGAGCAGACGCACAGCCAGCGGACTGAAACCCTAGGTGATCTCTATAAATAGGAGGATACCCACCAGGTGCATTCTCTCCATTCTCTGTTCAATTACCTACTATTTACTCTCACTATGCACACACCCTACCCCTCTGGCGAAACGCCATACCTGTGTAGCATAGTGATCACCGAACACTCTCTGTTATCTTCCTCATAGATAGCATTGAGTAATCCTTTTCTCTTTGGTGCTTAACCGATAGACATCTCTGAGAAGTCATTTGATCCAATATAAACCATTCACTAGTCCACTAAGGCTAGACATCTGTGTTCTATACCAGAACATTGGCGCCGATCGTGGGGATCCATAAACTTCAATTCCCAAACTACAGAAAAACCACTGATAATGGCAGCAAACACAAGAAGCCGTGGTCAAAACCCTCAAAAGGACCAGTTACCGAAAGAACAACCACAACATCAGCAGAATCAGGAACCAATGATTCAGTATGAGGACTCGGTTGCTCTAGATCCTAACCAAGTCAGGGTGGAGATGGAAGCTAAGACATCGGATACTAGAACCTCTCCAGCCCCTCATAACCGAGTTATCTACCCAATAGTCTAGCCACAAGGCCCCCTCCCGAGTTTCAAATTGAGAACACAAACATCCGCATGTTACATAACACACTGGGTTCATTGTTACAGCGGATGGACGAGATGGAGACCCATACGTAATCAGCTCTTGAGGCAAGAGGATATCTGATGTATATAAGAGGATATGGATCGTCGTAATGCCCTCTAGAGGCAAGAGGAAGGCCAAAGAATGCAACAGCTGCTAGATGAACGTGTTGGACGGGTGGAAAACCCAGATCGTAGTACAAGTCGAGATGCTGTTGGTACTAATCAGGCTTTTATCCTCATTCGAAATACAGATAGAGATGCTTCTGGCCCAAGCCGGGTAAGCGCATCAGCGTCAGCTCATGTGAGTGCTGAATTACCACACGCAAATCATGAAGAAGAAAACCTGGCTAGCCATAACCGAGTTCAGAATGCTGGAGGGGATACCTGAAGAATGCAATTGCTAGAAGAACGCATCAGACAGCTCGAGAACCCTACATGGAACATCAGTCTAGATATTAGTGATCCCAGCAGGATTAGTATCACGACTGCCACGCAAGCAGATGCTAATAGACCACGGGTGAGTAATGCCAAACAAGACCAGGGTCGAATCCTGGAGGTTCGAGTATTGAACCTAGCACGAGCGACGGGTAAGCAACCAGTGGAAAGTTGGGATCCCGATAAAGACACGATACCTTTATCGCAGAGCATTCCCGGAGCGTGTGCAAAAACGTATGGCGGAGAGGGAGTCCGAAGCCCTTTCTCGGACAAAATTAGGATCGCCACGTATCCCAAAGGTTTGGATTCTAGGGAACTGCCAAAGTATGACGGGACCCAGGACCCGTAAGTCCATATCAACAATTTCAACATGGAAATCATGGTGAAGGGATTTGAAGGGTACATCATACCTTGGTTGTCTGTGGGGGCTTTGAGAGGAGTAGTACAAATATGGTTTCATTTGCTACAACAAAATTCGATCGGAGATATGGAAAGCTTCGGGTAGAAGTTTTTGCTCAATTTTGTGATAGTAAAAAACAGCCTAAAACCGAGTTCCAACTTGGTCAAGTGAAACAATCACCTGGGGAGACCCTTTAGAAGTACTTAGAGCGTTTCAAAGACACAGCTCTGCAAGTTCCACGGTTAAAAGAAGATGTGGATCTACATTTGGCCATAGCCGGCCTGGATACCTCGTCCCAGTTAAAGAAGTCTATCATGAAACTTCGTGTTAACTCATTAACGGATTTCTGGGATAGGTCCAAACAATAGCTAGAGCTAGAACAGATGGATATGGCAAGCCGAGTAACAAAAGAGAAGTCTAAGAGCCCCCTCCAAAGGCAAAAGAGCAGCATGGGGGAAACATGCAAGATCTTCGTAGACGCTTCACAAATAACAGGCCCCGACGGAGTAGGGTAGAAGGAAAATATGAAGAGTATACTCCTTTGAAGGTATCTCAGGCGCAAATCTGGAAGGAGGTATGCATGACTGAGATGAAGAAAGTCAAGCGGCCCCGGCCACTCCAACATAAGGCCACCTTGGACAAATTTCGGTATTGCGAGTTCCATGATCAACATGGTCATACCACAAAACAATGCTGAGATTTGAGAGACGCAGTTGAAAAACTCATCCGGGAGGGAAAACTCTGTCGTTATGTCATCCAGAAGCGCCAAGGGGGTCAGACCAAGAGCCCACCCCCAGAGAAGAAAAGACAAGATCAAAATAAGAAAGCCAAGGACAGAGAAGATGAGTTCCTCGAGGCTGGGTATGATTGCAACGTCATCAGTTGAGGCCTTGGAGGCGGAGGAGACTTGGTGAGTCAAAGGAAAAAGTACTTGAGGGAGGTCCTCTCCATCAGGGATCATCCGGAGTTCAAGAAAGACGCCACAAAGACGAAACCTCTTATACTTTGTTTTACTAGAGAAGACCTAGAGGATGTGGCGCCAGGCCACCATGACGGGTTGGTTATCACCTGTACGGTAGTAAACTGCCGAGTTAAGAAAATTTTTGTTTATAATGGGAGTGCAGTCGACATCTTTTTATGGGATGCTTTTAAGTGAATGAAGCTTGACCCTGAAGATCTGAAGCCATGCAAGATGACATTGACAGCCTTTAACAGGTAGAACACGCGCCCTAAAGGGTATATTGACCTCAAACTAACTTTGGGGATGAAGAAGGCATTTAAGTCGGAGCGGGTCAGATTCGTCATAGCCGATTTCCCATCATCATACAATATCATCTTAGGGAGGCCCACCATACATAACTGGGATATGTTGGTATCTTCAAAGCATCAGAAGTTGAAGCTAGTCAACAAGAAGAATGAAGTCGTTACTGTGAAGGGCGACCAGAAGGAGTCCCGACAGTGCTACTTCGAGATTGTCAAAGAACGTAAAGATGATCCGTCCTCCTCCCCTTGGACTCCTAAAGAAGATCGGTTGAGTAAGGGGAAAGCTAAGTCTTTGAAGAAGTCTGTCCATCTAGTGGAGTTGGACTTGCAAGAGGAAGAGAAGATCCAAAGGGCCGAGCCAAATGGCGAAATGGAAGACCTTGTCCTGGGCGTAGAGCCAGGGCAAAGGACCAAAGTTGGTAAAGCACAGGACCCCGAGGTTCATGCAGAGCTGGAAGACTTTTTGAAGAAAAACAAGGATGTGTTTGTGCGGAAACCATTCGAGATACCCAGGATAGACCCCAAATTTTGCTATCGCATGTTGCCAATCCATCCAAGATCGACCCCAGTGGCTCAAAAGAAGAGGAAGCATGGCCCAGACCGAGGAGTGGCCTTGGAAGAGCATGTGAAGGAGTTGCTGGAAGCCAATTTTATTCGGGAAGTCCAATATACTACGTGGCTTTCCAACGTAGTCATGGTCAAGAAGTCAAATGGCAAGTCGAGGGTCTGCACGGATTATAAAGACTTAAACAAGGTATGTTCTAAAGACGCCTTTCCAATGCCTAGCATAGACCAGTTGGTGGATAATTCTTCTAGTTTTCAACTCTTCTCCTTTATGGATGCATACTCGAGGTACAATCAAATTGCCATGCACCCCAAGGATCGAGAGAAGATGGCTTTCATCATTGAGAAGGCAAACTATTGCTACAATGTGATGCCCTTTGGTCTGAAGAATGCAAGGGCAAAGTACCAGAGAATGATGACTAGGGTGTTTGAAGACCAGCTGGGGAAGAATGTAGAGGTATACATCGATGACATGATTGTCAAGTCGGTGGAGCCAGTGAACCATGTCCAGGATTTGCAACAAACATTTAATAAGTTGCGAGCTCATAGGATTTGGCTAAACCCGGCCATATGCGCATTTGGAGTCCCACAGCAAGTTCCTGGGTTTCCTGCTGACTAATCGAGGAATCAAAGCAAACCTAGACAAATTCCAAGCCGTGTTGGATTTGAGGGCTCCAAGAAATAAGAAAGAAGTACTGTAGTTGACAGGAAGATTGGCTGCCCTAACTCGTTTCTTACCCAAGTCGGTCGAAAATTCCTTGCCTTTTTTCAAGTTATTGAAGAAGGAGGCCCAAGGCGGGTGGAACTCGGAGTTCGAGGTGGCGTTCACAAAATAAAATAGTGCTTGGCGGTCCCACCAGTGTTGTCCAGACCAAAGCCAAGGGAAACTTTGATCCTGTATTTATCAGTGGGTGAAGAAGCGGTGAGCACCGTGTTGGTTCGAGAGTCCAAAGAGGGTCAAGTGCTAGTATACTTTGTAAGCTGGGCCTTATAGGACTCGGAGCTGAGGTACCAGAAACTTGAGAATATGGCCTTTGCTTTACTTACCACAGCAAGATGATTCCGCCCATACTTTCACAGCTACCCAATTATAGTCAGGACCAATTAGGCAATTCGGCAAGTGCTCTACAAGCCAAACCTAGCTGGCAGAATGATTAGCTGGGTGATAGAATTGTCAGAATTTGACATCACCTACGAAGCTCGGCATGCCATCAAGTCACAGGCTTTGGCGGATTTCCTAATGGAATTAACATCATCGAACATAGAATTAACGGGGAATGCAGAGGCTTGGAAGTTGTTTGTGGATGGCTCGTCCAACATCAAGGGAAGTAGAGCTGGAGTCATCATGGAAAGCCCATAAGGAGTTTCTATGGAACTTTCTCTCTGACTTGATTTCCCTACCTCTAATAATCAGGCCGAATACGAGGCCCTTATTGCCGATTTGCTTCAAGCTAAGGAAAATGGAGTTAAGCGCGTGCACATTTCTACGGATTGCTAGCTTGTGGCATCCCAGATAGAAGGAACTTACCAAACCAAGGGGCCTTTGCTAATTCAGTATTTGGAAAAGGTTAAAGAAATTATGGTAGACTTTGATGAGGTAACAGTCGCACATATCCCAAGAGGAGAGAATACGAGGGCCGATGTTTTGTCTAAACTAGCAAGTACTAAAAGCCCAGGTAATCACCGAACAATCATCAAACAAAGTTTGTTGGAACCAAGCTATGTGATGATAACCTCGAAAGCCGACGACTGGAGAAAACCAATTGCCGATTACCTTGAAAGGGGAATCCTTCCCGACGATTCAATTGAAGCAAAGAAGTTGATGAGAATAGCGGCCTCGTATATGATGATAGATGATCAGTTATACCATAAAGACTTGCTTTCCCCAATGATGAAGTGCCTCAACTCGGAAGAATCCGGGTATATTTTACCGAGATCCATGAAGGAATCAACAGACAACATATGGGCTCCAAGGCATTAGCCCGGAAAGCTGTGCGAGCCGGATACTATTGGCCTACAATGGGCACGATTCTAAGGACCATGTCTAGAAGTCCGACAACTGCCAAAAGCATGCCAAAATAATACGGTTTCCCCCAGCAGAGCTGAAATCTATCTCCGCTACATGGACATTTCATAAATGGGGCATGGATCTGTTGGGTCCATTAAAGACGGCCCGAGGACAGTTGCGATGGCTTATAGTGGCTGTCGATTACTTTACAAAATGGATAGAAGCGGAACCACTAGCAGCAACAACGTCCTCCTCGGTGCAAAAATTCCTCAAAAGACATATTATATCCCGATTTGGGATCTCGAGGAGATAATCACGAACAACAGAACCTAGTTTACTGATAAGGGTTTCCAAGAAATGGTATCCGACTTCCACATCATACAATAATTTGTCTCCATAGAACATCCGCAATCCAACGAGTAGGCTGAGGCTACCAACAAAGTCATTATAGATGGATTGAGAAAGAGGATAGAAGAGGCAAAGTCCAATTGGGTGGAGGAGTTGTACTCCGTTTTATGGGGATGCCAGACTAGTGTCCAAACAGAAATCGGGGAAACCCCCTTTAAGTTGACATATGGATGTGAAACAATGATACAGGTGGAAATTGGTGAACCCCAATGGAGGAGAATTGAGGCCTACATGAGGAGGACTAGAATAATGAAGTAGTTGCGGTAGAGTTGGACCTAATTGATGAAGTCAGAATCGCGGCACATTGCTGAGATATGGCTACAAAACAACTCATCGCAACCCGATACAACAAGAAAGTGAGACCCCGGTCGTTTGAGAAAGGCGATCTAGTCCTTCGGAGAGCTGATATAGGCAACAAAAATGCCGGTGATGGGAAACTCGCTGCAAACTGAAGGCCCATACCGAATCTGAGAAAATCTCAGCAAAGGAGCCTATATGCTTGAGACACTGAAGAAAAAGGCAGTCAAGAGAACTTGGAATGCGGATAAGCTGAAAGCCTATTACAGTTGAAGCCGAGTTCCACCAAGAGGCGACATAGTCACAAGTCTATGTAAAAATTCTTTAATTGGGATTGTTTCGAGGCGACACTGTCGCAAGTCTATGTAAATTCCTACGGGAATCCTTCGCGACGGCAATGCTGCCAAGTCTATATGAATAAATGAATTTTGGGTCAAGGAACCCATTTTCAGAAATAATTTGTGAAGGTAATGCTGCCAAGTCTATTTTCATGTATGAATCTGGGGTAAACAAACATGTTTTCATAAATCATGTTGCGACGGCAATGCCGCCAAGTCTATTTTCATGTATGAATTTGGGGTCAACAAACCCATTTTCATAAATCATGTTGCGACGATAATGCCGCCAAGTCTATTTTCATGTATAAATCTGGGGACAACAAACCTGTTTTCATAAATCATGTTGCGACGGTAATGCCGCCAAGTTTATTTTCATGTATGAACCCGGGGTCAACAAACTTGTTTTCATAAATCATGTTGCGACGGTAATGCCGCCAAGTCTATTTCCATGTATAAATCCCGGTTAAACAAACTTGTTCATAAATCATGTTGCGATGACAAGGCCGCCAAGTCTATTCAAAGAATGAATCCAGAGTTGACAAACCCGAGTTCAATTGATAGAGTTCACGCTAAAGGCCCACAAGGCCGGGGTAAGACAAAGTCGTCCGGGATAATGATGTAAATCGTTGCACTAACCTTGATCAATTCAGATTGTTAATGCTTTAGTTTGAGAAAACTAAACTTTAATATGTGACGGTTTTACTGTTATTCCAGATTGAACTTTGATCAAACCTACAGGGGCGTGTATAACGGTCCATGAGAATCCACCAAGAACGAGTGTAAAATGCCAGTCTAACTAGGAAAAGAGATTTGAGTTCAACAAGCAGCAAGCAAACATTCGAGGTGCATAAAATATAAGTCCTTGATTTGTATTTAATTGTGTTAAAATGTCAATCACAGAAGAAAGTCGTTAAAAAGGCTAACCAGAGGCCTCAGTACCCCAAACAAAGAGTTACAATTCCAACCGGCATCCCTGCTCTTCAAAGGGGAGGGGTACCAGAATTTGGGTCGGCCGAGTTTGATGGTTGGCATCTTCACCTCTATTCTCTGGAGTAACCTTTGAATGAGGAGCAGGTTGGCCGATGGGAGACAAGGGGGGAATAAAGTTCCCATCCTCAACATAGGCATTGTAATGCACCCCCTTTAGGTTCAGTTCCACACGGGGGTTCAGGAATTGAACCTATTCCAGAGCGTTGGGGAAGGAGTCCTTCACTCCATTTTTTAGCTTAGAGATGTCGGCGTGGGCAGCTATGAGCTCTTCTTTGTAATGATTTAGCTTTGCCTCCAGCTCTTCAAACATGGTCTTCTGCTTGCTCATGGATAGGAGATCATTCTCATGAATTTGTTGTTTCCTAGCTATCTCCGACCTGGCTTTCTGCAAATCCTCCTGAACCTGTTGAAGCTCTTTGTCAAGGTTTTCCTTCTCAGTTGTGTCCGCCTGCGCCTCATTGCATAGTTTATCCTGCTCTGCTCTGACCGTTTGCAGTTCTTGAAGAGCCCGTGTCGTCACAACATTAGCTTTATCTTTATCCGCCAGGAACTCTTTAGCTCTGCCTGAGTTTGGGCTTGCTTTTCTTTAAGGTGAGCTACGGTTTGGCTCAATCTGACATCTCTTAAGCCCAGATGCTCAATATCTCAAAGTTCTTTAACCTCGGCGTCAGATAGTGGTTTTCCGTCGAAGTAATGATGGGGAGGACAAAGGGCTAGGCAAAGTTCTTTTGAAACCTTGTGTTCACAAATATGGGATCGAGGGAGCTAGATAAGGGGAGCATTTGCAGTAACCTGCGGCTTAGAGGGAGAGTCTCGAGCAGCCTGAGGTTCAGAAGCTGGGTTGAAAGGAGATGGCGTCGGCACATTTCTTGAACGGTTGAGGTGCCTTGTGTTGGTTGGGACGGGGTCTTTTTCTTGGTGACTTTGGCGTTCTTAGTCGAGGCTTGTTGGACAGGCTCAGGGGAAGGGCATTTTTCGCCCGTCGTAGCACCTGCCGGGATCGAACCCGCGGCTCCCATGTTGTGGAGCGTCACATCAGGATGGGCAGGCCTTTTCCCCATTTTCCGACCTATGAGACAAATATAAGGGTGAGTTGCCTATTTAGTAGAACAAAAGACAAGACAATGTAGTAAATGATTATGTCTGTACTCACCGCAGATCATTTTTTAGTGGGAGGTGCTGAAATATAGTCGGCCGAGTCTATTGGCCCATCCTCCTTACTAACAAGCTTTAGAAAGGTTATTATTGCCTCATCCTCTGCTTCAAAAAGACTTTGTGATGATGGGGCATAGGCTTTGGGAGAAAGGCTATGATGGTCTTTATACCAGTATAAGGGGAATCTCGTTTCAACTTCCCCAGATTTGAGTTGAAGGAACCAAGGTAGTTTCCCGGGTTTGGCAACAACTTTAAAGGACTCAGTAAAAGCCTTGAAAATTTTGCGATCGCGGACACTTCAGAGCGAGGTCCAACTATATCTTAAAGGTTCTCCTTTGGATTTATGCAATTCTAAGGGGAAAAGAAATGGAAGAAAATTGGAACAGTGCAGGTTATATCTTGGTCCTTGCAAAAGTTTTCGAAGGCAATGGCAAAAGCCCAGTTGTTGGGGTGAAGTTGTGTAGGAGCATGGTCTAGGTGGTTGAAGAGGCAGATTTGGAAGTCAGTGAAGGGAAACCGCAACCCAAGCCGAGTAATAATATCTCAGTAGAAGTAAAAATAGTGGGGACCCTTATCACTCGATCGACAAGAGGCGACCGACTCATCTACTTGAGGAAAACATACGACATATCCTTCCCCACCCCGGACGACATGGACTACCTCCTCCGCGATCATCGCACTTTTAAAGCGTGTCACGTCGGAACTAACTGATGGGCCCGGAGTAGTGGGGACTTGGGAGGAATCGGACGAGTCTGACTCTCCCATCATGGATTGTTCAGTATGGTTTGACAACGAAGCCATCTATACCTATAAAAACAAAAAAGGGTAAAAGTCAAAAACTAGGGTATACCTAACGCAACAGAGTTATCTCAGCAAAAATCAAAAGACATCAGGCTGGATTGACTCAGATTGGTAGAAGTTGGAATGGCTTGAGAAATAAGATTATGCCGGTAGTTGCCCAAACCAAGTCGGCCTCCCTATCACGTTCAAGCTGAACAAGATCAATGCTTTCATAGTAGCATTTATTGCAAGGCGTCGGGCCCTGAGTTTGATAGTCCGGGGTAGATTTACTATGACTTAGGTTTGGATTTGATGGCAAACAGGAGGAAGATCCTGAAGCGATATTGTTTGGCCTATGGGTTACAGATGGTGGTGCTTGAACACTTTTCTCACTCCTACTTCCCCTGGGTTTACCAAGCAGATCTTCCATTATCGTCTCCTCAGGGCAAGATATAGCCCAGAACCAAAATTTCTTTTTATTAGAGAGTTTGTTAATTATTTCTCTATCCTCCTCTAGATTGACCTACCATACATATCTAGGGGCGCGTTAGGAATTTTCATTAGCTTAGGGGAAGAGAGAAGAAGGTTGGGGGAAGGGGTGATGATATCAAGGAAGAAGGGAAACAGCGAAAAGTACTTGGTTTTGATAAGGGTCGAAGAAGGCTAAGAGGGCTTTCTTGAGAAGAAAGCTTTCTGGCAAGGAAAAATTTACTTTGGGAAAGCAAAGAAACCTCTGAAGCATAAAGTGGTAGGACGAAGAAATACGCGGGAATATATAGACGTTGTGAATTTGAAGAGCCAGGGGTAGTAATGTCAATAGGCACTAAGAATTTGGTTTAAAACCCTAAAAGGTGCAATGATGATTGATATGAAATGACGTGAGCATTAAATGTGCAGAAATATCAAAGGCAACAGAAGTGGCCAATCCACGTGAAGCGACGGTTACACGCCATGATGTAGATACACATACAGCTGTCAGTGGCAATGTAAAGGGAGTCCGTTCATATTCTACCTTTTTTAGGGATAAGAGAGTCTGGCAACTCAGATTCTAAGATGCAAACGCAAATCCCGACTGACATAAAAATGACTTTTCAAAGTCGTACCCAACTCGACATGCATGCCAGGGGGCAGGTTGAAAACAAACTCAAAAAATATGTTGAATAACTCAGATGTAAAAGCTGGGTTAAGTCACCAATTGATCTTGACAAATATATCTGGGAGCAAATTGCAAGAGAGCTTTGGAGCTCTTGGGATTCAAGGAATCTCAAAAAATAGCTAAATCAAAATAACTCGGATACATAAAGTCTGGGTTACTCATTCAATGAATCTCTGCAACTCAGAGACCTGAACTATCGAGCTTGTGGGCAACTGTTATGGAACCATATAATGGGCCTGGCAGATATAAGGCCCAATAAGGGCACTTTATGACAAGATCCCTCCTTAATCAAGTAAAGCGCTAATCACCCAATGATAATGCCTATAATCCAGGATAGTACAGGTAGTGGAGCAAGTATTTGTAGATCATGGAAACGCATGTTGTCTGAGGAGCGGACGCACAGCCAACAGATTGAAACCCTAGGTGATCTCTATAAATAGGAGGATACCCACCAGGTGTATTCTCTCCATTCTCTATTCAATTACTTACTATTCAGTCTCACTGTCCACACACCCCACCCCTCTGGCGAAACGTCATACCTGTGTAGCACAGTGATCACTAAACACTCTCTGTTATCTTTCTCATAGATAGAATTGAGTAATCCTCTTCTCTTTGGTGCTTAATCGATAGACATCTTTGAGAAGTCATTTGATCCAATATAAACCATTCACTAGTGCACTGAGGCTAGACATCTGTGTTCTATACCAGAACAAATTATATTGCATGGATGACCAAGAAACTATAGATCCAAGTTGCTTAAATTGGATTTGACTATAATTTGACGTTGTCAACAAAATTATTTAAAACTTTGTGAATGTGAATATGTACTCAGAAAAAGGAATAATTACGGAGGCCAAGTTGCTTGAATTTTATGATTTAAAGTGTTTATTGCATCGCCTTATAATGGAAGGTGACAACTGTCTGGAAAAATATTTCAAAGACAAATGGGAAAATTAGAATGAAGGACCTAGAGGAAAAGATATTTATGGAGAAGGGCCATAAAAATTGTAATTATTTAGAAGGACCAATTATAAAATTATAAAATTATAAAATTAAAAGTACTAAAATGCCCTTTACAAAATCTCCTACATTCTCTTTCCCCTTCTATTTTTAAAAATAATGCAAAATTTTAAATTTCATTAAATTAAACAATAGTTTTCTCAATTTTCATTTTTCGCAACTTGAATATATATCTATGAAAAAAATTACGTATTCTTCAATTTGTAAAAACTACAATTGTTTTTAAATCAATTTTTTTTTTTTTTTTAATCCGAGATGGAATTATATTTTAATAAAAATCAAGATCTTTTATAATTTATCATATATGTTAAAACAAGAAAGTTTGTATGATTTATTTTTATTTTAGAAGCCATTTAGGTGGGTTAAAAATTCATGCAATGTTAATAAAATTAAAAAATCTAATTAACCTATTATATCCTAAAAAATATGAACTAAGTTTATTTTTTTTTTATATAAAAAGATCTTAATTGATAATACATGAAGTTTGATTAGGGGGAATTTTAGTTAATTCAAACAATGAAATTACTCTTAAATAATATATTCAAACAGTGAAATAAGTTTATTTTTTATTTTTAATAGTTATTAATTAAATAATATATGGAAAAACAAATGTGACCATATCATGATAGACAGTTTAGTTTTAATTTTAGTTATTTTTTAATTATAAAATAAGAGATAATACATGAGGTTTGATTAGAGTTAATTTAGTAATTTTAAATTTATATTATGATGTTTGGTCCTTCTAAGTAATTACAATTTTTATGGTCCTTTATAATAAATATTATTTTCTCTTGGTCCTTTATTTTAATTTTCACAAGACAAATTTAAACAGTAACCGAATTTTTTTAAAAAAATACGTTTTTCTAATACTTATTTTTTGTTTAATTATGAGAAGTGCCTTTTTTGTTTGTGGGTTAGGGGAGTTTTCTGTTGTAGGTGGGTTTTTTTTTTTTTTTTTTTTTTTTTTTTGGGGGGGGGGTGGTTATGTGTGTTTACCCACATATTCCAAATTTGAATGTCTGTAAATACATTAATTAAGTTATTTTAATTAGGGCCTTAAAAGTCTTGCATATGTAAATTTATTCGTTCTTAACTATGAGATAGCTTAATTAATTATTATATCCGTTTTCATCCAAACGCTGATTGTTACGTTTTATTTCTAATGATGTGCTCTCTTAATTTACTAAAAACTATATTGACTTGAAGCCTCTTGGCAATTAATTCAACGAAAACCCATTAAAAACTAAAACTGCCACTTGGCAACCGTGGCGGATCCAGAAAATTGATCGGGGCGGGCACTGGTGGGGGAGGGATTCGAGGGTTCGCTGTCCTTGAATTTTTATTTTTTTTATTTTTTAAGGGAAGTTTTAAATACTAACAAAAGAATATAAACAAGAAAAGAAAAGAATATCAAAAAAATATTCATGAAATCAAGTGAATAATGATGATGTAATAAGAGAGACAATTATTTTACAAACTTATCATTTAGGAAAGTTAGACCAAGTCTTTATTAGAAATGCAAATACATAAATTACAATGAAGGGTGGGCACTCAATAAATTTAAATACATATATTTTAATAACAAAAGTATATTACAATAAAAATAATTACAATGTCATCTTTCTAGGCCTTATTTTTTGGAATTTCATCATAATTATCTTATTATCAATGCTACCAAATACATCTTTTTCGATATAAAGCATTAAACAATCATTCAACCATTCATCTTCAATCCGATTACGAAGTGCGGTCTTTGTTCTCTTTCTTAGCCCAAAAAAATCAGATCATTACCTAGTATTTGTGTGTGACTAGTTCTCAAATACGTACAAATTCTTTTACCAATAAAATTTTATTCAATTAATTAATAAGTATTGGTCTCATACTCTACATTCTACAACCACCATTTGACAGTGTGAGAAGTTCATTGGTAAAAAAATATTCATCCTAGTAAACCGTCCTTATCCATATTGCATAAGCTTTTATTTTCAAACAAATAAATTCTCACACTTTGTTCTCTTTCTTACTGCAAAAAAAAAAAAAAAAAAAAAAAAAAAAAAAAAGAAAACAGATAATTACCTAGTATTTGTGTGTGACTAGTTCTCAAATACGTACAAATTCTTTTACCAATAAAATTTTATTCAATTAATTAATAAGTATTGGTCTCATACTCTACATTCTACAACCACCATTTGACAGTGTGAGAAGTTCATTGGTAAAAAAATATTCATCCTAGTAAACCGTCCTTATCCATATTGCATAAGCTTTTATTTTCAAACAAATAAATTCTCACACTTTGTTCTCTTTCTTACTACCAAAAAAAAAAAAAAATCAGATAATTACCTAGTATTTGTGTGTGACTAGTTCTCAAATACGTACAAATTCTTTTACCAATAAAAGTTTATTCAATTAATTAATAAGTATTGGTCTCATACTCTACATTCTACAACCACCATTTGACAGTGTGAGAAGTTCATTGATAAAAAACTATTCATCCTAGTAAACCGTCCTTATCCATATTGCATAAGCTTTTATTTTCAAACAAATAAATTCTCCCACTTTGTTCTCTTTCTTACTACGAAAAAAAATCAGATAATTACCTACGGATTGTTGGTGAAAGTTCCGTCGATAAATTTATTAATAAATTAGGGACAGAAATTTTTCATCACTGACTTCCGTCATGGTTTTGCATGCAATTACTAGGATGGCAGAAATTTTTGAACAAGTTTGAGTGGTCATTAGGAGGGTTGACCGCCCAAATCAGGACCATCCAAATTTAATTTGGATAGTCTAAATTCGATATTTTTTCTTTTATTTTTTAAGAAATTATTTTAATATCTACATAATTTAAAATAAAGCTAATAACTTAATGATGTAATTGACGTCACTGATATGTTGAAATGAAAAGTGGTGCAGTTGGTGATTGTAATAATACTGGAACAGAAACTGATAGTGGTCTAGAAATATGAGTAGAATAGGTCAGAAAGTATTAGCCAGCTACAGTGCTAAGTAAGAAGAAGTAATTTGAGAGATGGAATTAAAAAAGCTCAGACGGGATAAACAAGTAGAGGCTCGAGGTGGTAAGACCCAATGTGCAGGTTTGCATGGGGCGGTGTCCCTAGGCCGTAAGACTTGTGTACCCAGCACTATGTGTGGTTTAGTATAATAACTTTGGGACCAGTGTGTCCAAAGTATATTTTGAGGCTGGCAGAATACTTAGACTATACCAGGTGGTAGTTGAGATGCCTATGGCATAAAGTTGATTTCCTGAGCAGTAAGGCCAGGATATCCAGTGCTGGGGTAGTGAAATGAGCCAGAAGGCAGACTGTAACGGGGCTGAGAAGCCTAAGTAACCAAGTGCCGGAGAATGTACTAGTGGGTCCTGTATAGTTGAGAACTATATCTGGGTACAGAATGGATAAGAATGTGGTATGATGAGTTGTGTGCCAGGTAAGCAGCATAGGAAAGGAATAGACTAGATGTTTAGAATACTTCTCCAAAGTTATAGATTCAAATTTCGATGTCGAAATTTAAATTAACGAGGGGAGAAATGTAACATCCCAAATTTTGGGGATTTGAACATTTGAATATTATATGGAAATTAATTATGAAATTTGGCTTAAAATAATAATGAGAATAATTATTGAAAATTTAGACATATTTTTCCCTTAATTAATTTACTTTGGGAGAAATAATAAATTCAAGTAAGGAATTATTTTTCCTTGAGAAATTTACAGGAAAGGATGAATTCAAGGAATATTCGTAAAGGATAATTTTGGGCCTAGAAAAATTAATTGAGAAAGAAAGATCCTTACATGGAATTAAGGATTTAATTCTAGTATTTATTCAATATTTGCAATTAAATAAGCAAATGACTTAATTGCAAATAAAAGCCTTGTAGATGATAAAAGAGGATCAAGTAGGATAATGTTGGTATGAGACCCATAAACTATCTCTCAATTTCAACTAAGTTCACAGGCTCTTATATATATATATATATGCGTTTATCATTTGTCATATCACTTGACATAAGGTTATGTCAAGTCATCCCAAAACTACGCCGTTTTAGAGTTAAAGGAATTAATGAATTCTCAAAACGACGTAGTTTTAGGGTTATGGGAATTAATAAATGATCTTTTGGTAAAACTCATATAATAAATACAAAAACAAAAATACAGAAACACCTTTTATTAATTCCTTATCTCCCAAAACAACGTAGTTTTAGGGTGACTTGACATAAGCTTATGTCAAGTGACATGACAAACGATAAACTCTCTCTCTCTCTATATATATATATATATATGCTACAAGCATAAACCAATCTCCTTGGCTTGTTCATGCAGAGTTTTTGTTTCCTCTCATTATTCAAAATCCAATGGATTAAAATACTTACAGACCAACAATAAGAACCATTCAGCCCATATTTCTATTAGGCATAAAGCCCATGAATAACATATAATCAATTATCTATATTTTGAAAACCCAATATAATACCTAACCACTAGCTGTCATTTAAGGCCCAACCATTGTCTCATATTTTTATACTCTGTATTATACTACCCTTTCAAATATATTACCCTTTCATTCAGGCATCACGAGCAGGGGCGGAGCCGGGAATGGAAATTAGGGCGTGAAAATTACAGAATAAAACCTAATGGATTAAGTATTTGAAATTAGGGGGTGAAAATTACAGAATTGGATCCAAAATTTTAGGAAATTATGCTTTAGCCTCATAAATATTTCATTCTTTTCATTTTAGTCCCTACATAAGCCTTTTTAAAAGGGACTAAAGTGAAAATATTTAAATTTTTATGAGGGTAGAGCATAATTTCTGAAAATTTTGGGTCCAATTCTATAATTTTAAGGGGCCCACCGCTAAACCCCCCTTGATTCCACCCTGATCACGAGAGTACAGAGGAGAGAAATAGGAAACAACAACTCAAGCCATATGTTGTCAATCCATCAAGTTACATTCGGCCCAACCCATGACAAGGATAGCAGACCACAACAAAAACACACTTTCACCATCAAACCCCATGGCCCATGATGAAAACCCAAACCATTATCCCACTAATTCATTTAAACCATCTCCATTTATTCAATGAAACCATCATCACAACAAAAACACGTATTATCTTGGCCTACACACGTCAAAAATCGTTGAAAACACAATCAGTAAACCAGCGACTTCCACGGGATCTCACAATCGGATATGGCAGCGAGAGATTACCAGACCATATTTCTTAAGCCCAGTGTTGTGTAATTCCCATCAGTTTGTCCTCTCTTCTCCTTAGTCCAGGCCAAGCTCGCTGTATATATAACCATCGCTCCAAGTCTTGCTTCACCCTTCTCGTTGCTACAACCGTCTGAGAATGAGCAAGAGGGAAACTGAAAGTGAGAGAGTCTAAGAAAAGTGAGAGTCTAAGAGAGAGGGAAAGCAAGAGTCCAAAACACAGCTGGTGTTGTGCTGCTCTGCTTTAGATAAGCAGAAGCCGATGTGTTTGTTTTCAACAGCATTCACATGGGCAAACCGAAAACTAGCTAGGTAAGTTTTCATGTTTTGCTTCTTCTAGTTTCCATAATAAGCTGTGGGAATATATCACTGTATATAGTATAGATATATATAAGTGTGTTATTAAAAGAGAAAGTATTTGATGTTGTATCTATACTGCTGCACATCTGAATATATATGCATATTAGATGATAGTGCTGTACACATATATATATAAACACTACTACTGCATATAGAGAATAGGAAACAGTTTAGTGATTGTTTATATGTTTCATATGTTCGCTGTATAAGAAAAAGGGATAATGATTGTTTTCTATATATAAAAATGCATGTAGTCGCTGAATGTATGATAAAAATGCAGAGGCATAGTGATTGTTTTATATGTATTATTGTAAAGGAAAATAATAAAAACAATTGACCAAAACCTGTCTTGATGTTGAGGTTGTTGCTGGGTGTTAGTGTGTACATAGGTATGTATATATGTCTCTGCACAAGGGGAAGCGTAGCTGGTTTTTAGATAGATAATCATATACATATATAATATATGGTTCGCTGCACATGCAAAGAAAAAGTAGAGGAACCTTTTGCATCTAACATTTTTGTAAGTTAAAGGGTGAGTTTTGCTCTGAAAATTTTATTGGAGATTGACTTTTAAAACGAGCTTTGGATCACCCAAGAATGAGGTCTATAACTCTATAACTCCAGTTATGATTTTTGGAAATTGAGCTAAAAATCTAGAAATTTCTAGTATGCTTCTGGAGCATGAAAATGACATGGCCTTTCGGAACAAGTAAACAAAATCAAAGAAATGTGAAATGTTCTAGATAAATAGTAGACATATAGAGGTCTAATTTGATAGGTAATTTATCGAATTCCGAAAAGTATTGAAGGAGTTGTGATTCTTCAAAGATTGGTCAAGAAATCTGGAAAATTCTGGACATTGCTTGTGTTTTTCGAAAGTTGAAAATTTTCTCAGTCATAAATCAACTTGGTGACTTTAATTTACGAAAATAGGCTTATCAAGGTTTAAGTAGAATTTGGAATCACTCCATTTAGAGTTGTATTGGTCAAGTTATGAATTTTATAAATTCTCAGAAAAGTTAAAGGCTAACTTTTTTATTGTAATACCAAGAATTTATAATTCTCATAAATACTATTTTTGGGCAAATAATACCTATTAGAAATAGGTGAATATGTGGTCTCAAAATTTAGTAGCTTAATTTAAGGAATTTTGTTCTATAAGTAAATAAACCAAAGACCCAAATTTTCTAATTTGATTTAGATATCATAAAATACCCTAAGATTATTATATTACAATATAGTTTTATTTAATTATAGAAAGTCATAGAATGTTATGAAAATACCTAAATCAATTAAAGGAAATTACCAATAAATAAATGACAATTAAATTTACGTTAATTAAAATAATTTTATAAATGTCCATAATAAATTTAGTGGCAATTAAAAGTCATCAATTAGGGATATTTTAACTCAATGAAGAATCAAGGGTCAATTTTGAAATTATATTTAAGGATCATAAAATATGATATAAATACCATATTAAACTATAGTTCTCATATGAACAAATGAACAAGTTAGCTTGCACTAATTGGGATTAGTTGCAAAATAATCAAGAGGCAAAATAAAAGAATAAAATGAGGGTGAAATAATACTTTCCTAATTAAGCACTAATTTTCATGATTAGTTAAATCAATTAATCAAGAGAGAAAAAGAAAATTAAAGCAAATTTGATAAAGTTTGAAATCCTAAAGTAAATTGGATAATGGTTTGAAATCCAAAGAAATATCGATGTACACAAAAAAACTCAAAACAACAAAGAAAGTGAGAATTTATACAAATTTAAATAGTTGTGAAGAAGTAGGAACCCTGGAGAAAATATAAGGACTTATCTTGAACCCACATAATTTAACCTCGAAAGTAAGCCTAGTAAAGGCTATTTTTGCAAACGTTGAAGAATAAGCTTAGTACAACCAGGGGAATCTAATTAGACCATAAATCTGGATATCCAACTACTAATCAAAAAGCATACTCAGAATTTAAAAGTATTAGTGATTGATCAGGCAACCAAAAAATGAATTTTGTTAAAGCAAGGAAAAAGATGATGGAAGAGAGAGAGATTAAAATATATTATATTTTGTGCACATGGGGGATTTAATTTTGGAAATTAAGATAATTAGCTAAATCCAATGTAATTGTTTCTAACCAATGGGAAGCATTTGCTCACAAATTGTATCTTCATAGAAGCACAAATTAATATTAGCCATTGATAAGAAAAGTTGATCCAAGGGATAAAATTCATGAGCTTTTGCTATAAATAGAGGCTTTGCCTCTCCTCATTCTTCACACCAAATCAACCACCAAGTGGTGATTTCTAACAAGGAGGAAGGAGTTCAAGAAGCTTCAAGAGGTAAGCTTGTCTTTAGTTTTTAGTTTCTAGTCTTTAGTTTTTAGTTTCTAGTCTTTAGCTTTTAAATTCTTAGATAGAAGTAGTGTAGATCTTAAATATTCTAGAATAATTCTATTTACATGTTTTTATGGGCAAAATTGGCTTTATTTCGAAAAAAGGATGAGGGAGGTTATATAGCAAAATTTCTGGAAGAGAAACATCAAAGTAACGAAGTTACGCGAAATTTCATCGGTTTCGAATTTTTGGAATCAGCCATGAAAATGCCAGAATTTCATATTGAAAATATAGTCACAAAATTTTGGTAAAATTCATGGTTAAAATAGACATATAGGGATTTTTAAATATGTCAAGAACATGTTAAAATGAGTTTTTTACAGGGAGATAAAAATTCTCAAAGTTGGGCTACGAATTTCTGGAAAAATTCTGGGCAGAGGCTCAAAACTTAATAACTGGGAATGATTCGTGTAATCTGGGAAATATTGAGTATTTTTAGTTGAAAATAGACATCCTAAGGATTCCAAATAATTTTATGGATCTTCGTTTCGATTTTTCTAGAATTAATTATGATTTTTTGAAGTTAGACGAAAAATCTGCCCAGAAATACTGTGCCAGCGTTTTTCTGAAAAATAAGGGAAATAAGCTGAAAAATAATTCCACCATGAGTAAAATGGTCATTAGTGACTAAGATATCTACTAAGATATTAGTTGTGAATTAATAAATGCAATATTACCATTATAGGATAAGCGTGACCATAGTCCGATCAACGAACGTACCAAAATCGTCAACGAAGGTACGGACGCGTACTGTAATACTAACTCTGATGCTTATGGTGTACATATATGTGATAGATGTATTCATAGACTCAAAAATTGTTTTAAAGTTTCATACACATACAGCTGTACACGGGTTATGGTCTTGATAACGCCGTTGAGTTTTCCTAGCGCTGAGGACACGATAGGCCATCGTGGCACTGGTGAATAGTGCGAGACTAGAGATAATGGACATATGCAAAGTGGGCGTCAGTGTGTACCGTTATCCGGAAAAATCTGTTATGAGTTTTTATGTTGATTATTGCTGTAATGTCATGAATATCTGTAATGTCATGAATATCTCATACATAACTGTTACATAAGCATGAGGTTAACCATTACCTGAGGTTCAATGGTAATTGAACCTCAGCCCTCACTATAGCTTCAGGGTCCGAAGGAACCAGGACTGAGGACAAGGGTAAACAGCACGCGTGAGGGCACGAGCGGAGAAGACTGTTATGAAATATTGTATCACTGTATTATTAAATATTCGGATAATTGTACCACTGTAATAACAACCAAACACAATAGCAGTGAAGGTTTATCAGATGCTCGCTCTTTTAAATTATTCCGATGCTCTACTCTGCTCAAAATATATTGAAAACACTTTAGAAAATTGGGATGTTACATTTATAAGTCTTAAAAATAGTTACGCAAGTTGTTAATTGTGCATAACCTTCGAAGTAAAGGTTTTTTCTTTTTCTTTTTTGATAACTTGTCTATTAAGGGTTATAAAGAGTCTACAGTGATGAGGACAACCCTTCTTAACATTTTTAAAGGACATGGCACTTAGTATAGTACCATGCAAAATAAAAAGGGTATTTTGTTAAGGAAATTTTAGGGGGTTAATAACCACTTTTAATCCTCTAAAAATAATTCGCTTGTTAGTTACTTTGTGACGAAATAAGTGACTAATGACAATGATAAACATTTATAGGCACATATTGACACCTCTACTGATTCCAACCCCTCCGGACGGAATCAAGGAATCAAGCTTGAGGTGGGTAACTATTATCTTATTAGCTTGTATGTATGTATTCATGTATGACTAACCATGTTTGCTAGATAATTTGCATATATGTATCCTAGCTATGGATTGGGGCTGCGTGTCCTGAAGGGCTATGGTCATCGGCCAATAACTGCGGTTACGATCCTAAAGGGCTGCGTGTCGTGAAGGCCTTGCCTATTTATTTAAATAAGCCTAAGCCGTTATATTTACTAAATTGGTTAGGTTATATTTAAAGTAGGTTAGGCCTTAGGCCCTTAATAAGGGACTAACCTCTTTCCACATCTACTTGCGATTGAAATCCATTGTCGGTGTGAGAAGTTCATTGATAAATCATCATAGATATATTATAAATGTTCTTTGAAACTATAAGAACAATATTCATCCTACTAACATTTCATTATCCAAATTACATAAGCTTTTTCCCCCCTCAAAGAAAGATCCTCATAGTTTGATATCAGGATTTAACGGGAATTTTTGTTGAATTAGCAAGAGGCCAAGTCAGGGTAATTTTTAATTAAGGTATTTCAGAAAGTATATTCCATTAGAAATAAGACATAAGGTTTGAAAGAAAACCAATATATGATAGTCGACGAGAAGTCGTCATAATTAATTTTTTTTTTTAAAAGATTCGTAATAATTAAATTTCAAAGGATTCATGGATCCCTAATAATTTTAAATTTCAAAGGATTCAATAAGGATCCTCTTTTTTTTTTTTTTTTTTTTTTTAGCTAAAAAAAAAAACCTTCTCTTAGGGACTTTTTTATAAGAGCATTTTTCTTCATTATAAATGTTCGGTATAGAACACGAGATGTCTAGCCTAGGGCTGGTATATTGATCTTGCCATTAATGGGATGTGTCATTAATGGGGCCTCTGTATTTATAGGGTGTCGGTGCGATATCCGGGGCATGTCATTAATGGCGCCATTAATGAGAAGGGACGTGTCATGTCATTAATGGGGCGAGTATCTTGGTAGGCCGTTACGATAGGGGTGGATCTTGCCTAGCCGAGATTTCCGAATCTCTTGCTATGATTAGTGGATTATGTCTCCTGGCTCCGATTGGGCCGTGCTATGGACTTGGGGCTTTTGGGCCGGTCCGTAATAGTTGCCCCCCAGCTCGACTGTTCAGGCTTTTGGGCGGCCGAGGTGTATAATTCCCATGGCCCGGTTTGTGATCGGGGCCTTGCTTTAGCCAGCTCGGCTTCTGGCGCCACGGATTATCCTTGTGATGACAGTCTAGGTGATGCCCTGAGTCATGCCTGATCGGGGCGTAGTGAGCGGCCTTGGACTTACGTGGTTAGTCCCTTGCTCGTGGGTAAGTCGTTTGGTCTTCTTTCCGTAAGCGCCATCATTGCTGCTTTACACCTGGCTTGTCCTGATTGGGAAGGGTCTGCAGCCGTCGCGCCCCTTCGAGTGCCGATTTGTGTGCACATTTAATGCTCTTACGTCATTCTGTGCATTTCCCATCGTGTCTGAGTTCAAAGACCGAAGTTCCCTCTCCTTTTCCTTATATGAAGTATTTGTTTCGCGTTTGCGTATTTCATTATTTCCCGCTACGACTTTGCTGTGAACTTGCTATGAGTTTCCTCTACTGAAACTCCATTGTTCTCCATTTCCTTTGTTCAAGTCTCCTTCTTCTTACTCACGCAGGTATTTTCCGTCCTTCTCTTTACTATTTTACGGCGTACTCTGTATCGTTTATATATATCTTCTGGTCTGTTATCTACATTTCCCACTCCTTTTTCTTCCTGGTTTTCTAGGTACCCCTTTGAGACCATTTTCTGGGTTTTGTTGCTTTTGACACATACGCTTCTCTCCTTCGACGTAAAGCCTTTAGTTCTTAGGTTCTAGTTCCTTTCTGATGGATAGAAATAGGCATTTCCCTACATCCAGATCAACGCTCACCCCTGAGGAAGAGGAGTTTCTTCGTACTCGTTACCCGTGAGCTTCTTATTGGGTTCTCGGAACAAAGCTTCCGGAAGCGGAGAGGTCAGCCCCCTTAATCCGAGGCGGGAATGGTTCTTCAGGATGAATCGAGCCCTAACCCGTACCTGCTAGAGTTCTGTCACCTTCTTTTGTTCGAGCTCTTGCATACAATGTTCCTACCTTATTGCCTTTACAGGACGGGGTTGGCTCCTTCGTCGGCTCCAGGTCTCCGGCCTTGTTGGCCCAACCGCTCAACTTTTGTGAGGGTCCACTCTCTGCGAGCTTGGACCCTTATCCTGATGATTATCTCGGCCCCTGCTGGGACTGCTTTGCCGAGGGTTCATTCCACATTGCACGCGGCAAAGACTCCAGAGCTTCCTCGGTTCTTGGTTCTTGCCGACATCGGCGTCCTTCAGGCCCCTCTTCTGGCGTGCCCTTTCGTCTGAGTCCGCCATCTGTTTTGCCTTCTAACATTCTCTTACCAGGTATTTCCAACTCTGCTAATGTCATTTTATGTTGAATATAGGTTAATAGCTCCGAAATCTCTGCCTTCCAAGAAAAAGGCCGAGGCTGAGGCATCAGACTCTTCTAGTCCACCCGAGGCCATGTGTCGTAGGTATCCCTGGTTGTCCCATGAGGTCTTGAAGACCCGATCCTTGATGTCGGATACAGACATTGCCCGTTTGGATCTACCCGCCATGGAGGGGGTGCGTCCTACGCCGCCGAGGCCGACGAGCCTGTTTGTCTTTGAACGAGAAATAGGCGGTCCCAATTTCTTTTATTTTTATCGGGATTATCTTACTCGGGTCGGTGTTTGCTTCCCTTTCACCCATTTCCAAATGATGGCCCTGATGCATCTGAGACTTGCCCCGTCTCAACTTCATCCGAACGGGTGGGCTTATCTTGTAGCATTTGAGCAACTGTGTCGCTCCTACCCGGTTCCGATTCCCTGTTCGATCAATCTTTTCTTCTACTACTTCAGCCCATTTACCCCTGGCTCTCCCAAGGAAGGTGACAAGTTAAAAGGGTTGGTGTCTCTCCGCGTTAATCCCGATAGGAAACTCATGAAGCCCTTCTCCGATTCATTTAAGCGATTTAAGAACGCGTTTTTCAAGGTTGTCGCCGTGCACTGTAAGCCGACTTAGTTTTTGAAGGGGGTGGAGGCTGCTTAGACGTGGAGTGGCGTTTCCTTTATATTGGATGGAGGGTCACCACAAAGCCACTCCCTCATCCTTCCAGTTTCGCAAGATGATCTCCCCGCCCGAGATGGCCCCTCACGTCCCTAGGTTGGACGCCTACGTGGAGAAGTATGGCATCCAGAGTGCAGCCTTTTTCATATCCGGGGAGGGATCTAGGCCAATCCCCTCTACTTGTAGGAGTCCCTTATTTGCCATGTTCCTTATTCTTTTGGTCATGCTTTGTATATTGTTGGAGTACTTTGTGTTTATTCCTGATTTCCCTTTACCCGTCCTTTTCATCAAGACATGAAGGCCCTTCCTACTTGAAGAAAGTGAATCCTACCGCGGCATCACCGAGTGATCGGTCTCAGAAACGGGCCGTCCCTGCCAAAACTGCTGCGCCCGAGGCTAATGCCTCTGTGGTGACAAAGAAGGCTAAGGTTTCAGGCGTCGAAGAGTCGGCTCCATCCGTACCCTCAGGACCACCTCAGATAGTTGTTTTCGATACTTCCAAAGGGAAACAGGTGGCTGTCTTGGTTGGTAAAACTGCATCTACGGTGGTCGCGACCTCTCCTTCGGCTTCGGTTCTTTCGGCGCCTTCGCCAACTCTGCCTCCTCCCCCTCCTTCAACCGGGCCCTCACGTCCTTCTTCAGTGCTTCCTCACAGCTTCATATGGGACAAGGGGGTGACCGATGAGTTGGACGTCGCGTTTCTCCCCCCCCGGAATTTATGGAGAGCCGGGCCTTATCCCCGCCTAGTGCTGAGGAGGTGCATGCAGCGGAACGATACTTATGTAAATCTGTTGGGTTGCTGCAAGCTTACGTTATTGTGAGGGAGAAGTATACTTTGGCTGATGCAGAGAATAGACGCCTAAAAGTGTCTCAGGGAGAGGTGGTGGCCCAGCGAAAAGCTCTGGAGGAGGCCGCGTCAATGAAACAGGCTTTGGCCGATGCTGAGGCCAAACTGCACATTATGGAGGAGGAGCGGGATTCCGCTCGGCTCGAGAGGGATGCTACTAAGGCCGCGGTTGTGAAGATGGAAAAAGATCTGCAATAGGCACGGGAAGGGGCGGATAAGTCGGCCTCCGAGTATGTCCGGGCCCAGAAAGCGCTGGGCGAGAGTATGAAAGCGGTGAGAACCCTTCAGAAACAGCGTGATACGCTGTCTTCTAAGGTTACAATAGCCGAGGAGGCCCTCGCCGTAGCGCAACAGGTGCGCTTGGAGTCCGACGAGCTCTTAAAGCAGACAGCCGCCGATTGCTTTGATAATGCCCTGGAGCAGATCCAGTTCCTGAATCCGACGATGAAGCTTAACCTGGACGGCTATGACTTTCGCGCCTTTGTTGAAGACGGAGTCTTAGTTCCATATCAACCTGCTTCCACCAATCCGTCCCGATCCAAAGAAGAGGGAGGAGAGTCGGATGCGGAGAGCGAGGCATCCAAAGGCTCTCATGAGGCCGGCCCGTCTAGTTAAGTTTGACTTCGGTCTTTAGTGGGCGTCTGTGCCCCTCTTTTTTTGAAGGTTTCCGGCATTTGTGCCGTTGTCTAACTATTTGTGAATATTTTTATGACTTATGGATGAATTATTTCTTCACCCTTCTGCCATTTTATAAACTCCATAGTTGAAATTTATTGACTGTATCAGATACGAGTCGTTTACTCGACCAACACTGAGGTGTGGGAGTGTGGGACAGGGTTGTATGTCTTAACCTCTAGGGGTGTTAACTTAACCGCACTGCCTCGTTCATGCTTGACTAGTCGGAAAAGTTGATAGGAACCGAATTAAGGGCGAGGCTGTCACATGCCGACCGAGGTGTCTATTACCTCAAATCTGACATTTTGACTTGATCAAGGTCGGAATGACAGCCTGCTTTCTTAAATCGGGCGAGCGTTGACGCGTCAATTTTGCGAAGGCCACATATGGCATTTTCGCCGAGCTCTTACCAATGCACGTCGGAGTACAACGGCCAGTGTCATACATCTAGATGTTTTTAAGTTAATGACTGGGTGTAAGTACCTCGGTGTCGGGTTTTGGACCAGGCTTAATTGCCTCAGTTTCACGTTAAGCAAGTAATTATGCACATTGACGCCTTTCCTTGAGGGATTCCTTCATTAAATAAAGCAGCTCTAAAGAGCGTACAAATGGTCATAAATTATTCAAATGCAAAGCAAAGAACAATTGGAAAAAGATTGAAAAAAACATAAGAGAAAGTCAGAAATGACCAAACAGTAGCCTTGGTATCTGCGGGGCCGAGCCTTGGCCTAGTTGTAATAGATCTTTACCTTATCGGCGTTCCATGTCCTTTTAACCGGCTTCCTTGCCAAGGTTTCGAGAACATATGCCCCAGCATCGAGTTTTTCTTTAACGCGATATGGACCTTCCCAATTTGCTTTTAAAACCTTCCCATCTCGGGAATTCTTGTTTCTTATGTCGGCCCGCCGAAGTACCAAGTTACCTCGATTGAAGGATCGTGGTCGAACCTTCCGATTATATTTTGCCGCGGGTAGCTGCTTGGCGGCAAGTTCCCGGCAATGAGCTGTGATTCGGATCTCATCTATTAGGTCCAGGTCTGTCTTTAAGGTGTCGTCATTTGACGCCGATCCTTCCTGTCCGGCTTTGATCTTCCTTCATGATGGCTACCCGATTTCCACCGGGATCATTGCTTCACATCCATATGTCAGCCGGAATGGGGTTTCCTGGGTTGAGGACTGCACACTCGTCCTGTAGCCCCATAGAACACTGTGGAGTTGTTTGGTCCAGCCAGAGTCGTCCTTTAACATGCGTTTCTTTAATCCGTCAAGAATGATCTTATTGGCTGACTCGGCCTAGCTGTTAGACTGCGGATGTTCGACGGAGGAGAAGTGTTGCTGGATGTCCAAGTTGGACATTAAGGCCTGGAATCTATGGTCCGTGAACTGGGTTCCATTGTCAGTGACGACTTCAGCAGGTATCTCGAATCGAGCAAAGATATTATGATGAACGAATCTCATAATCCGGGACGACGTGATCGTAGTTAATGCCTCCACTTCAATCCATTTGGTGAAGTAGTCTACGGCGACAATGAGCCATTTGAGCTGTCCAGGTGCCGGTTTGAAAGGTCCCAGAATATCCATTCCCCATTTATAGAAGGGCCAAGGGGCCGGCATCCCTTTTAACTCCGTCGGCGGTGGCCATAAGATCCCGGCGTGTTTCTGGCAACTGTCACACCGCTTGGCGGCTTCCATGGCGTTATGCTTCATGGTGGGCCAATAATAGCCGGCGTGTAATGCCTTCCTTTCCAGAGCCTTGCCCCCCATGTGTTGGCCGTTGCATCCCTCATGTATCTCGATCAATACATACCTTGCTTCGGACTCACCGAGGCATCGCATCATCGGGCAGTGTACTCCTTTCCTGTAGAGCTTATCATCGACCATAGTGTAGATGGCGGCTTCTCTCATCAGCTTCTTTGCTTCCGTGGAACCCTTTTCCAGGTAATCTTCAATTGGTTTTCTCCAATCCGAGGCGGACGAGATAGTCATTATGCATGTGGGCTCGGCCAAATTCTGTTGGATGACCGTTCTATGACTCCCCGGACCTTTGGTACTTGCGAGTTTGGAGAGAATGTCGGCCCAGGCATTCTCTTCTCTTGGGATATGAGAGACAATCACCTCTTCGAATTCCGTCATTACCTCTTTTGCTCTGTTTAAGTACTTGGCCAACAAGGGGCCTTTTGCTTGATAGCTGCCATCGATCTGTGCGTCGACGAGTTGTGAGTCGGTGAACATCTTAACTCGCCTCGCTCCGCTCTCTTTTGCTTGTGACAATCCGGCTAAGAGGGCCTCGTACTCGGCCTGGTTATTGGAGGTCGGGAATTCCAACCTGGAGGGAATGCTCGAGCGACTCCTCGGGGCTTTCAACAATGACTCCTGCTCCACTGCCTTTTAGATTGGAAGATCCGTCAACAAATACCCTCCAAAATTCATCATTAGCCATAACCGGAGTCAATTCCCTAAAGAAGTCGGCCAATGCTTGTGATTTGATCGCCTACCGGGCCTCAAAAGTGATGTCAAATTTGGACAGTTCAATCGCCCGACTTGTCATTCGCCTTGCCAAATCGGGTTTGTGCAAAATCATCGGATTCTTGGCGGTCCGGACTACTATCCGATGTCCCTGGAAGTATGGTCGAAGCCGCCTTGCCATTGTTAGTAATGCGAACGCCATTTTTTCCAGCTTCTTATATCTGAGCTCAGCGCTTTGTAACGCCTTGCTCACAAAGTAGATGGGTGTCTGTCCGGCCTCGGTTTCTCTTAACAAGGCGGCGCTTACCGCTTCATCTCCCACAGAGAGGTACAAGAACAAGGTCTCCCCTAGCTCCGGCTTCGTTAGTACCGGAGGGGTTGCCAAACATCTCTTAATTTCTTCAAAGGCCATTTCACAATCCATATTCCATCCTCCCCGGGTCTCTTTCTTCAATAATTTAAAGAAAGGTAAAGCCTTCTCGGCGGATCTCGGTAAGAATCTTGTCAGGGCCGCCAAGCGACCTGTTAATTGCTGAACTTCCTTCTTGGAGTTGGGGACTTGCATGTCTAGCACGGCCTTGCATTTGTCCGGGTTGGCCTCAATCCCTCGATTGGTCGCATAAAACCCGGAATTTCCCGGCGGGCACTCCGAAGGCACATTTGGCCGGGTTCAACCTGATTTAGTATCGTCTTAATTTGTCAAACGTCTGCTCTAGGTCCCGGATATGCACCTCTGGTTGTTTTGACTTCACGATCATGTGTCTATATAGACCTCCACATTACGTCCGATTTGATCCTCAAAGACGCGATTCATCATTCGTTGGTACGTAGCTCCGGCATTCTTCGATCCGAATGGCATGACGTTGTAGCAATAGTTAGCCTTGTCCGTCATGAAGGCGGTTTTTTTCTTGATACTCGGGTGCATGGCAATCGATTATAGCCGGAGTAGGCATCCATAAAGGAAAGCAACTGGTATCCGGCCGAGTTATCAACTAGCTGATCAATGCTGGGCATAGGATAGGAGTCTTTTGGACATGCTTTATTCAGATTGGTGTAGTCAGTGCACACCCTCCATTTACCGGTCGGTTTTAAGACCATGACCACGTTCGAGAGCCAAGTTGTGTATTGTACTTCTCTGATGAATGCGGCGCCTAGGAGCTCTTCAATGTGACTCTCAAGGGCTTTCTGCCTGTCATCTAAGATATTCCTCCTCTTCTGGGCCACTGGTTTCGACCCCGGCCATATGGCGAGCTTGTGACGACAAAAGTGTGGGTCGATCCACGTATTTCGGGCCGACGTCCGTGCGAAGACGTCCCGGTTTTCTCTTAAGAATTTGATCGGTCGTGCTTTTATATCTGCGTCCATGTCTCTACCGACTTTAGTTGTTTTGGAGGGATCCGTCCCGAGGATTAATTCCTCCAACTCCCCTTCCGGCTCGGGGCGGGGAGTGGGTTTTCTGGTTGATGGAGGTCCAGCTCTACAATGTTAACCGACTGCCGGGGCCGCCCCTCATTTCTGACATCGGTCATTACCTCGTTGGTTCGG
The DNA here is from genome assembly GCA_019022655.1 of Acacia acuminata. NCBI lineage: Eukaryota > Viridiplantae > Streptophyta > Magnoliopsida > Fabales > Fabaceae > Acacia > Acacia acuminata. The sequence goes on along the minus strand of JAFJYI010000272.1, from coordinate 539,976 downwards.
AGCCGCGGCGGGGATGACGGTCCTTCCTCCTCAACACGGAGAGTATTAAAGTAACATTGCCGTGATACTTTCTGGTCTCCGGACACTTCAACCACCTGATTCTTATCATTGATCATTTTCAATTTTTGGTGCTTAGTGGACGCCAGCATGTCCCAATTGTGTATAGTGGGTCGGCCGAATATAATGTTGTAAGGGGAGCGGAAGTCGGCCACTACAAACCTTACACATTCTGACTTGAAAGCTTCCTTGGTTCCCAATGTTAATCTGAGGTCGATATATCCTTTTGGGAAGGAACGCTCTCCATTAAACCCGATTAGGGTAGATTTGCACGACTTTAGGTCTTCAACATCGAGGTGCATCCTCTGGTATGCATCCCAGCTTATGATGTCGGCCGAACTTCCCGCGTCCACGAATATCCGTTTGACACGGCAATTCACGACGATCCCGGTGATGACCAGTCCATCTTGGTGGCCGGGAATAACCTCCTTGAGCTCCTCGTCCGTGAAGACCAACGGGGGTGGTTTCGGTTTTGATGAGGTGCCTTTAAACTTTGGTACATCTTTTACCGTCAGCACCTCCCGCAGGTATTTCTTGCGCTGGTTTAGAGTATCTCCACCTCCTCCGAAACCATCGCTGATCCCGTTGCACTGGAGATCAGTCTCTGGGTAACCCCCGGGAAGGCCGATTTTCCGTTTCTTCTCAGTTTCCGGAGCGTCCGTAGCCGGACTCCTGCTTCGGTGGCTACTATTCCGCCTGCTTGTTTTGCTTTGAGTTTTGATGACGTATTGGCACAGTTTCCCTTCTCTTACAAACCTTTCAATAGCATCTCTGATTCATAACATTCGTCGGTGGTATGACCGGAGCAGTCGTGGAACGTGCAGAACTTTCCCCGATCTGTATTGGACCGGTTTCTGAGAGGCCTCAGCTTGGTCACCCTTTTCATCTCGGTCTGAGCTACCTCCTTCCACAGCTGCGAATGCGGCACATTCAAAGGGGTGTAGTTGCCGTATTTCGCCTTACTGTCCATTCTCTCTTGTCGGGTTCGGCTCTCTCTGCCACGTCTGCGGGGTTCCGCCTTGTGCTTGTCCGTCAAATCCCTTCTTTCGGGCGATGAATTCCTAGCCTTCTCAGGTTCATCCGCATTGGCAATTTCCATTTGCTCGACGTCTAGGTACTTCTTTGCTTCGGTATAGAATTCAGTCAATGAATATACTCGATTCTTGCACAGATGTCTGGCCAAGCGTGTCGTTGGGTCCAGACCGTTGACGAGGCAATGTACATGGACCTCTTCGGATAAGGAGTGTACCTGCATTGCCGTATCTCTGAACCGATCCAGGTACTTCTGCAACGTCTCGCCTTTCTTTTGCTTTACTTTACTCAACGTGAATTGAGATTTTGGTTGTTTCTTGCTAGTAGCAAAGTGCAATTCAAACTTACGGCCGAGGTCTTCGAAGTTCCGAATGGAATTATTGGGTAATGAACTCAACCATTTGTGGGCCGGCCCGGTTAATGTGGCCGAGAAGAGCCTTAAGATGACTAAACCTTCTATTGATTTGACCCACATCAACTTTTCAAATATCTCCAGGTAATGACGCGGATCCTGGATCCCATCGTACTTGGGGAGATCGGCTAGGTTGCAATTCTTCGGGTAGGGGGCCGTGGCCGTTGCTCGAGAGAATGGGGTCCCACCAGCGCCAGCCAAGTACTTCATCTTATACTACCGTGGGGATCCTCGTGTCCGAGGCGTCGTGATTGCCTTGCGAAGGTCGTCTGAGTCCTGATCACGGTCTCGGTTTTCTTGGTCTTTATAACCGTCATGGCAGTCTTCTTGGCCTCGGTCTTCCACATCCCGGATCCGTAAAGGTCCCTCCTTGTTCCTTCTGGGGGTCTGTTGGCGTTCTCGCTCCTTTCTAGCTTCCCCCTCATTCCTGCCGCGGGGCCGCCGATTCGATTACCGGGGTACGCGAACTCATCGCTATCCAGGCGTACAACCTCCTTCCCCTTACGAGGGCTTCTCCGGGTTCTGCATTGAAAGAGGTTTTCAAGTTTTTCCTCTATCATCAATTCCAGAGCATGAAAATCCTCTTGCCTTTGGAGGTGGTCTAGTTTTTCCTTGTTTTTGAACCTCTGAATCATCGACTCTTGGGTTCTCCTTAGAATGTGGACGTCGGTGTCTAGTACCTGAGCGTCCGGAGCCGGGGCCGTCTGGGCTTTGACTCTTGGCGGCTCCTCATGCGAAGATTCGTCGATGGAAGGAGAGGTGCTCTTCGTGTCAGTAACATGTCCCTCTGGAGTCTTTCCTCGGGGAGGTTGATCATGAGCCCGCGGTTGACTTGGTCCGGCCCGAGGTTGATTTGGATGTACAATGCTTTCATCGTTTGGTCACCCGATCGGCGGCTTTGCCTTTACGTGGGCTTCGGTGTTAGCCATTAGTGGTCACGGGGATAGAAATTTAAGGTCCCCACGGTCGGCGCCAATGTTCTGGTATAGAACACAGATGTCCAGCCTAGGGCTGGTATATTGATCTTGGATGGATATGCTCTGCCTGGATATCTATGGATGAGATAACCGGGAGAGCGTGGGATCACCGTACACGACAAAGGGGTGATGTGTGTGCACAGTGAGACTGTATGTAAATAGTCTAGGTTTAGAATGTGTGCACCTTGTTACCTGTCCTCTATATTTATAGAGGTGTCTGGTGCGATATCCGGGGCATGTCATTAATGGCGGGCCATTAATGGGGCGGATATCGGATGATACGCCATTAATGGGACGTGTCATTAATGGGGCGGATATCCGGGTACGCCATTAATGAGACGTGTCATTAATGGGGCGAGTATCTCGGTAGGCCGTTACGATAGGGGTGGATCTTGCCTAGCCGAGATTTTCGGATCTCTTGCTATGATTAGCGGATTATGTCTCCTGGCTCCGCTTGGGACGTGCTATGGACTTGGGGCTTTTGGGCCGGTCCGTAACAATAAAATAAGAGCTTTTTAAAAAAACATGTTTGGTCTAGCTTTTACTTATAAGGAAAAGATAAGCTAAAAATAAAAGGATCCAAACAGGCACTTAGACTAGAAAATTTCAAACTTGACTAAAAAAGGAAAAAAAAAAAAATTGTTCGAATTTTGCTTTCTAGTTGTTGAATTAACAATACATACCTCATAGTTGTATTTCTAAGACTCGGTTCGTTTACCTTTTTTTGTTTAAAAAAAGGAAAGAAACGATCTTAATCGGGCTAAATATGATAAAGTTGTTGGGAGTAAGAATAAGTTGTTGGTAGAATTTAAGCTAAACATATGAAGAATGCGCTGGAAAAAAATTATTTAATAAGCTATTACACAAAAAAAATAATAATAATCTCTACGGTCGATCATAATATAAGTGACTGTCAGAAGAATTTTTTTAATCCACAATATAAATTATTTGAAGAGTAATTAATACTTATTTGTTCATTATGTCCATGTCATTGATGGTAAAAATGACTCATTATTTCCAAGTGTGCAATATATATAATTGATGAGGCAAAAAATGAAAAAAACTTATTAAATATTGAGACAACTCTTATCAGGCTCTTATAAAAAGTACTAAAACAATTCAAAATTTGGACTCTTATAAAAAGCACTGAAGGGAGTATCATTTCTTAGTCTTGATGAATTAGTTGAAGTAACTTATACAGCGAATTGGGGGGAGTAGCTTATCCAAAAAAACTAAAAAGAGAGATTTGATTTTTAATTAGGTCCCTATAGTTTTTTTTTTTTTTCAATTAACTTCTTCTAAATTATTGAATACTTAGTAGCTTATGATGTCTCTCTCACCGAGTATAAATATATATGTATAAATACTCAGTAGCTTAATGTAAAGACTAAAATACTCTAATCACCCTCCATTTTGCCCAAATTACAAGAATTCTGGTCTATTTTAAAAACATATATTTAGGTTCAATCCATTAACTCGGTCAAGAATATTTCAAAAATATTCTGAAAAATATTTTTTAATTAAAATTTTATTTACTAACTTCCCTTCATCATGCAAAATCCCTAATTTATTTTTTATCATTTGCCAACTTCAGGGGGATAAAAAAATCAAAGGCCAGTGATGAATTATTTATATAATATCTTGAAAGTATATTATTTATATTATATGAACAAAAAAAAACTATATGTTTGAAATATGTTTTTATCTATTTAAGAAAACCCCAAATAAAAATGTTTCAATAAATATGATGAGAAACTAAAATTATAAATTTTATAATGTAAATCAAAATTTAAAAATTTAAATAAAACATTAGAAATTTTGAAAATGCATATTACAATTTTTTGACAAATATAAATGTTTAAATAATTATTATATTAAAGAAGGGTATATAGGTCAAAAAAAAATTTGAGAGTCATACTTAACCGTCCACTAATTGTTGGATGGAAAAGGAATCTTAAAAATATAAGGAAGGTTTACGTAATATATAAACCTATTTTGAAAAGAGGTTTATATAAGTTTTCAAAATAAAAAGGAGGTCCATGTAATTAAGGCAAAACAAAGAGGTAGTTAGAGTCTCTTGCTCTAATATAAATCAAATTTATTCCATCATTTTTCTCGGAAAAAACAAATCCTCTTTACGACCATAGAGTTAGTCTAGTGGTGTAAGGCCACATTAGATCCCTCAAGGTCTCGAGTTCGAGTTTCATAGGAGACACTAATATTGGGAGGGGCAACCACAAACCTCAACGCGGATACCAGATGATAATATAATTTTTTTTTTTTAAAAAAAAAAAATCTTTTCATTTAACTATTGTTTTACAATATGAGTAAATAATTAACATTTTTCTTTTTCAATTGTAGCCTACATTAATCATGATATAGTTCTTGAATACCATTCCACTGCGACTGAAGCCTCGTGAATATACTAATCCTGCCTAGTTGTTATAAACAACCAAGCTTTTCGTCAACAATTAATTACTTAAATAATTATTAAACTACCAAACACACTTCATATAATTGCAAATTTTTTTTTTTTTAGGAAAAATTAATCATCAAGTGGATAGTTTTTATTAATAATATGATGCTTCTTTTTTGGCGTTTTGCTCAAACTATTAATTTTAGTTTAACTTCGAGATAAGAATCAGTTGTCTACCATATTCAATACTAACATGTTTGCAACGGTGGCTTACTTCTAACAGCATATTGATGATGAATTTTAGAGAAAAGTGAGTTTTATACTTTATGGAACTTAGCTACGTCAAAATATTTTTTTCTTTTTTAGTAATTATCAGGTTAGACCAGAACCAACTTTACGGCTAATTAAGGGGTTTTTACATCAATATTGCAATCTCAATACTGATCAGATTATTTAACATCACACACTTCTTTCATGCAAAAAGACGCAGCTAGGGTTTTTTGTTTTTTTTTTTTTTTTCCCTTTGATGAGTTGTTTTTTGTTTTTTGGGAAAATATCAGTAAGGTCCCAAGGAAGAGAAAAAAATATCAAAAAAGTCCCAACCTCAAATCCCCTATAAAAAAAGTCCCTAGGGACTTTTTTAATATTAATTACGGAATTCCCAATATCAAAATAGTCCCGTTGTCAAAATAGTTTTTTTTCTGTTAAAATTTTTCTATGAAAATATTGTTGTAAAAAAGGCTTTTTCTTGTTGTGAAAATAGTTTTTTCTGTTGTAAAAAATTTTCCAAGTTTCTAAAATTTTGACATAAAATTTATGCATAAACTGGTTCTAGCTACTAAAACTATAGTTGGTCATATTTTTGTGCATTTATTGCATTGAAACGACACTTTGAGCTGCATGGTACTCTTGGTCCACTGAAATTCTTATTTCTTTTCACTTTGCATAATGAAATACCTTTGCATTGTGAATCCTTCTTGCATTTTTGAACTTGTGGCTAAACCTTTTGAGCTATGTCTTAACTATTTGACTCAGAAATTTTCAATTTCTGCCGCGTTAAGTGATTGCTACGCTTTGTGTAATCTTGCATTTCTGACTTGGTGGACTGAAATTCATTGAGAGTCAAAATCTTGGAAATTTCCTGCTGCCACTACAAAATAAAGGGCCATTTGTAGCGGTTAAAATCGCAAATTCGTAGCGGTTTTTCCGCGACTAACGACATTTGTCGCGGTTAGTAAAACCGCTACGAAAACTACCGAAACAAACCCATTAGTAGCGGTTAAAATAAACCGCTACTACATCATCATAAACCGCTACGGTATCTGTCGCGGTTTAAAATGACCGCCACTACATAAGGTTGTGCTCACAACTTACGTACACATTAGTTGCGGTACAAAACCGCTACAATATGAATTTAATAAAATGGTCGCCATTTGATAACCAATACTAAACGTTTCGAAAACAAGTCCAAATTTTACAAAAAACTTTTACCGCCAGAATATTCGTAGCGGTGAATAACCACTACAAATAATTCCCGCCATTTTTAAAAAAACATTTTCATATTTGTTGCGGTTAACTAACCGCTGCAAAATATTAACGTCATTTATTTGAAAAGCCGCTTTGGCGCGTGTGTTGGTATTTTGGTATTTGAAACCGCTACAAATGGATGAAATTGAAAAAAAAAAAAAAAAAATATTTTTTTAATAATTCTTAATGTAATTAAAAAAATGTTATATTATTAATTATTTATATTTTTACTGAAAATAAATGATATTAAAATATGATATTCGATTGTGTAAAATCAGTAAAACAATGAGAATATATAAGTATAATAACAACAATTTATGACTTGTGCTAAGATTCCAAAACGGATTAAAACCATCGGTCGCCGAAGCAAGACGAACATTTCTAGGCTCTGCTGTGAAATCAGGAAAGGCTGAGTTGAACACTTTCCATGCTTCACCATCCCGTGGATGTCTGAGTTTACCATCTTCGTTCTTGTCGGCTTCATGCCACCTCATATGCTCAGCTGTCTTAGACGACATAAACAATCTTTGTAAGCGAGGTTTTAAAGGAAAGTACCTTAGAATCTTTGCGGGTTTCTTCTTCAGCTTTTTTCCCTTCTGAACTGTCTTGAACCTCGAAGTGTGACACTTCCTACAAGTCTCCCTCCGAGCGTCCTCCCCCCAATAAAGCATGCAGTTGTTGGGGCAGGAATCGATTTTTTCGTAGTTCAAGCCTAATCTGTTGATTATCTTCTTGGCCTCGTAGAAGGTTGTGGGAATGTCTGCGTCAGGGAAAGCATCTCGTAGTAATTCCAGCATCATCGACATTGCCTTATCAATAATACCACACATGCACTTGATATGGTACAATTTGATCAGAAAGGATAATTTTGAGTATTTCTGACAACCTTGATACAAAGGATGATCGCTCTTATCCATGAGGCTAAAAAATTCCCGAGTTGCGTCATTCTTGAAGAAAATTGGTTCTGGGCCCTGCACTTCTACAGTAAAGTTGTCGCCTTGAACACCAAAAGCATCCCGAACAGCGTCATTAACCGGATCATCTTGATCAACTTGATTTCCTACTTGTGAGGTTTGAGGAAGATGATCCCCATATCTCATACCATGTTTCTCACCATGAACACCCCAAAATGTATATGCTTCTGGGAAAGGCTTCATAAGAAGATGTTCCATAGCACCTTCTCATGTTTGCCACTTCTTAAACTTGCATTTACAACAAGGACACACGATCTTGCCATTAATGCTAGCGTGCGAGAAGGTGAAATCTAAGAAAATTTTCAATCCCGCTAAATATACAAGAGAACTGCGCAGCATCTTGATCCATGACTTATCCATCTTGATCCATGACTTATCCATCCACCACAAATCTGATGGAATGAGAAGACGACGGTCTGGGGTTCCCATGGTCCCGCTCGTTCTCCTGGTCGAGAAACCGCTCTGCTTCTAATATGGGAATGTCAAACTTGATCTCCTCATCTTCTCCATTCAAGATGTCGTCAAACGACAGACTTGCGCCTCGATCTCCCCCCACGGTCTCTAGGTTCTCTGGGTTTGCGATTGGGTCATTTGCAAAGAGATTATCAAACTCATTCCCCCTTTGAGGGGGCTCAAGGGGGATATTTTGTGGCCCACGCCCTCCTCTACGCCCCCCTCTACTACTACTACCCCTGACAGGCCTTTTAGGGGATACAGGAGCTTTCCCTTTTCGGGGGTCTCTGTCCTCAGAAACCATGATGTTGGAAAGTACAAGTTGAAAGGTTAAAAGGTAAAAAGTAAAAACTTGTGCGTGTGAATTTCAAAAGTGAGGGGAACAGTATAAAAACCGTTGCACTTTGTAGCGGTTAAAACAAATAACCGTTACAAAGTAAATAACTTTGTCGCGGTTAGAAAAATCGATACCCTAACCGCTACAAATGTGCCTTGTTCTTCGTGAAACTTTGTAGTGGTCACGTAACCGCTACAAAATCAATGACCTTTGCAATTCTGTAGCGGTTAGACATATCAACCGCTACAAAATCATATGCCAATCACATTTTGTAACGGTTTCTTTAGAAACCGCTACAAATTTAATATTTTTTTAAAATAAATTCCAAACTAATTAGTTTATAACTCAAACTAATTAGTTTGGATTTTTTGTTTATTTCAATAAAAAGTCTCTCAATTAATTTTGATTATTTTCTTAAATTTCCCTAAAACCGCTACAAATTTAATATTTTTTTAAAAATTCAAACTAATTAGTATATAAAACTAATTAGTTTGAATTTTTTATTTATTAGAATAAAAACGTTCTCAATTATTTTCTTTAATTTCCGTAAAAGAGTTGAAGTTAATAAATTAGGAATAACAAGTTTATTTGAAAATTGTCCAACATGCCGGTGAAGATTTGGATTCAAGATAGCCACCGATCTCCCAAGAAAAACTCACGACTCATTTTGATTAGAGATATTTGCCAGAGAGATTGGTGGCTAATATTGAACCCAATATTCGGTGGCATGTTAGACATATTTAGAAGAGTAGAAGTCTTCAGGTCAATGGAATAACTGAATCTGGATTGTCACTGAAGGAACCTCCTCGACTTGAACGATGAGAAGGCAGACAAATATCTGCAGCACTCATCTCCCGAGATCAGCGCTTCAGATATATGCCTGTCTTCTGTTTTTGAGAACCAAGTCGAGAATGTTCCTTCAGCGACAAAGCCAAATTTAGAATATTTTTGAATATTTATAATTTTTGTACGGATGGAAATGACTATTTATAGAATAAATTTTGTAGCGGTTATAGTAGTAACCGCTACAAATCTTGACATTTTGGCATGGTCAAGGTGTCGCTTTCTTCTCACCGTGACAAAACTGTGTCGTTTGAAATTTTTGTTGCGGTTATTTTGACAAAACCACTAGGAAAAGACCGCAACAGACTTCGCGCCATAACGCATCAAGGCTGGCGCCATATTTGTAGTGGTTTGGTTTTGTGCCACCGTTACAAAAAGCGAAGCAAAATGGTCAGCATTTGGCGCCAATGCTCCCGCTACTAATTTGTGGCGGTTTGGGTTAAAACCGCTATTAATTCTAACATTTGTAGCGGTTTTTTTGACCGCTACAAGTTAACCGCGACAAACGATACTTTTTTTTGTAGTGTGCACTAATATGAGAGTCATAAGAACTAAATTTCTAGATTTTTCCCTCAAAGAAACATAACTGTAACATATATATGAAATTTTGAGTATGTACTATTAAATCTTGGTTATCCACATGACTTCAGAAATTAGTGTTCTTCTAAATCTTGCTGGAACTCCTGGAACTTCGCTTTAGTCTACTGCTACACACATTTTTGGGCTACATTTGTGTCCACCACTGGAATGTTGATACAAAACTTCAACAGGAATTTGCTGCTATCACTGTGGTTGCTGGAGATGAATTTTTAGTTACGTTTGCTGCTCATACAGTGAATACTATTCTTGAAATTTGTGAAATAGATTGAGTTCAATATGACCTATATGAAACTCAGCGATTATTTGATGCAAATTTCTTTGAAACTGCTTTTTGTACTTTGTAATTGACACTGGTTTTTTTTCCCTCATTTCTATTGATGAAAGTGTTATAGATTTAATTTCTCATCTTTTACTGAAAGATTAGGTCAGCTTCATTTCTCATCAATTTCGTGGTAAATTAACTAGCATATTCTATTGCTCATTTCTTTGCATTTATTTATTTATTTTTATTTATGTGAGTGTGTGTGTGTGTTGTTTGTTTTCCTCGTGTAGATACGTGAGGTAGTAATAATTTTGCTACCATCCCCCATCTATTGAGACTTCATAATGTTCAATTCATTTCAATTTAAATACTTGATTGGAGAGGTTAACATTAATATATGCATTAAGACTAGTTAACACTTGTGTTTAACTATGGTTTTGGCTTTGCTGATTTTGGGAATCTGTATATAAGCAAATCATTGATAGGAGATAGGTGATATAAGCATATAACCACTTTTGGAATATAAGAAAATGGGGATTTCAATAGGAGATGTCAATTGTGCGAATATGATAGAATTGTTCCTTTTTCATTTTGTAGACATGCCTATGTTAAAAAATAATTAAAAAAAAATGTAATTATTATGGCAGTCAGTTCGAGCAAGCCTATGCCAGCACTGTTCTAGGTTGCTATCTTTAGCATATTTGACTTTTCTAAACTTTATTAAGAGCCCGTTTGGATCCTCTTAATTTTAGCTTTTAAGCTAAAGCTAAAAAAAAAAAAAGCTTTTTTAAAAAAAGCTAAAAAAGTCATTTTGATGCTTATATAAATTTTTCAGATTAAAAGTCACTTAAAAGCTATAATTAAAAATAAGTTGTTTGGCAAAATTTTTGTCATAAGCACTTTTTTTAAAAAAAAAAAAAAAAAAAATTAACTCAAAAGGTATATTATAAAATAACCTTTAAACTATCAATATATTTAAAAAATAAAAAACTATGAGAATAGACTTTCTAACTGTGGAGCACAATCAAGAAATTATCAGTGGTCTTACAAATTGTCAACCAGTATTCCATTCACCTGAAATCACCTATTTCTATTTTCCATTAATGTTGATGCTATTTGATTTCGAACTCTATTCATATAACCATTATCTTCAGTTATTCTATGACTATGGATACCCGTTTCTTCATCAATGTCACATTCTTCTTGAACCTCAGGAATATAATCAGGATTACGATCACACTTGTCAAACTCTTCATCATCAACACCAGACTTTCTAATGATGTTATGAAGGGCTATTGTTGCAACAATAATTTTCTCCTGCTTGATTAATGGAAATGGCTTCATATCACGTAAGATGTGCCACTTGTTCTTCCAAACTCCAATCGTTCTCTCAATGACATTTCTTAGTGAGGAATGTGCATGATTGAAAACTTCTTGTAATCCTTGTGGTTGACTGCATCCTCTAAAATTAGGAATGTGATACCTTTCTCCTTTAAATTGTGCTAGATACCCTTTCATGTTAGAATATCCAGCATCTACTACATAATACTTCCCTAAAAAAATTAAAAGATCTATTATTAGTTCATATAAAATCTCAATTAAATAAATATAAAACTAAAATAGTTTATATAAAAAATAATAAAAAATTGTACCTTCGGGAGGATGAGGGAACATATTTTTCATTTCTTCAAGCACATATGAAAGAATACGTGTGTCATGTGCTGAACCAGGCCAACCAACAACAGCAAAGTGAATATCATGTCAAAGTTGCAAACTAACATGACATTATGTGTGGGGTATCCTTTTCTTCCTATAAAACGAATTTGATCATTAGTAGGAGGAATGGCAGGAATATGTGATCCATCTATAGCACCTATGCATCTTTGAAAATAAGGCCAATATCTACTATCACCTCTAATTTGTGATGGAACTTCTTCAAACTAAAAATCTGGAGGCCTCACAATTTCCTTTGCCAATAAACATAAACTATCTAGTACTTCACTAAACTTTCTACTTACCGTCTCTCCTGATTTCCAAATCTATTTTGGACATTTCTATTTGTCTCACTATGTGCACATGTCCAAAGAAACATAGAAAGTGCCTCCAATGATGTCAGTTCCCTAGATGGATGTAACCAACCCTTACTCACCAAAATGTTTTCAAGTTCTAATACAACATTTGATTCCATCCTAAACATTCTATAACTTTCACCTGGAGTGTTTAAGGTTTCTCGAACCCAGTTCCTTCCATCAGAATAATTAAACTGGTTACCTTGCTTCATTAAATGTTTCATGTTATGTAAATATGCAATTGTTGCTGCTCCATTCATTTCTCGATAAAACTTTGCACAGTTTCTTCTCTCAACAATTCTTGATGATGATTCTGTTTGTCCAGATGCCATGTATTATCTTCTAATAACTTCTTACCTAAAAAATGATAGAGACCATAAACATAAGTAAACAATAGTCCAAAAACATAAATATTCATTCAAATATCAACCACAATAGTTCAACGTGAGAATAAAAGGTATGAAATCAATCCAACAATTAACATGAGAATGGTATGAAATCAATCCAACAGTAAACATGAGAATAGCAACTATAAAATCAAATTCAAACCTAATCACTAGACTTTTTATCTAACTCATATTTGTAAAAAATCCACCCTACGAGTTCATCAACTATATTAGAGACTAGTTATAAATTGTTTGTTCACGTTCACGTTCACGTTTAGAGTTTAAGACAGGCTTAAACTGTAGTGGCCTTCATTATCATCTGAATTGCAACCATCTTGCTTGAAATGAAACTAGAAAATCCAAAAAGAAATCCTTCAGTACATTTATGGCTAGCATGAGACAGCTATACTTTAGTAGCAATCATGTGAAAGTCATTATTGTTTTGAATGACTATACTACAATTGTGTTCACTTCTCACCGTTTCAGAAAAGTATGAAAATAGCAAGCAAATTTCCTCAAACGAATAATATTATATCTCACAAATAGGATTTTTAAGATTCGTTTTCTACATGAACAAAAATTGTTACAGGTTTACAGCCCTTTCTAGTTTATTAATACAAGTCAAGACACGAGAAGTCCACAAAATCCGAAACTATACCTTTTTCGCATCACTCACAGAAAAACTCAGACCCAAACACTCTCGCTTTCACGCAGAATTTTCAATGATTCTTCTAATTACATGATACAAGCAAACTCAACCCAGATAGATTAAAAGAACTTATGCCAGCTAGAATACCAATACAAATACCTTGGACAACAAATGAGATTTCTGGCCATATAAGCAAATACGATTCCCATCAATTGAAAAGGCAATAAAAAAGAAAAGAAAAGAAAAATCGTTCATATCAATAGAATGAATTTGAAGCTTACCTTAGAAGCAGATGATGAAAATTCCTCTTCCGACAGATGTTATTGGTTAATGCAAGATCTCTCAGTCCCTCAATTTCCACGGAGGAGCAAGTTCGGTCTGGAAACAGGAGAGCAGTAGCTTTGCAAAGGAATGTGACCTGGTGGGAGAAGTTTCTGGAGATGCGGACGCTAAGCTTTATTTAAATATTGTTGAATGTTGAATTTGTTTGGCCAAAAAAAAAAAACCCTGTAGAATTTTTCGATTGACCCCATTAAAAATAGCAAGCAAATTTCTAATCCTTCCTCTTCGAAAACAAGAATGAAAATCGAACCAATAAAACTGTGACCCATAAAGCGCAGAAATCAATCCCTAAATCCAGAGGAAGAAGAAGAAAAAGAAGCAGAGTCAAGACAAGAAACTAACTGAGCAGAGGAGACGACTGAAATCTTACAGAAGCGACGATCCCTTCGATCCTTCGTCCACCTTCTTCTTTGAAGATGAGTGCTCACAAAGGCGATGAGTGTGACACAGAGACTAGAAGAGCCGAATCGAGACGCAGAGATTGGAGACGAGAGTCGCGATTTTTCGGTAGGGTTGGCTTAAAAAAAAGGGCTAAAAAAATTAGAGCTTAAAATAAGCTCCTCTTACCATCTTTTTTTTTATAAGAGCTTTTTTCTTCATTGTAATTCTGTTTGGCCTAGCTTTTACTTATAAGCATAAGATAAGCTAAAAATAAGCTAGGCCAAACGGGCACTAAGGTAGTTGCTTATATGACTTAAGTTTTTCTATTATCAAATAAGGGCTTTGAAGCTCAAGAAGGATCACTACTAGAAAAAAACAAAACAAATAATTTTAATTAGCGACGGAAATTTTTCCGTCGCAAATTCACGGAATTTTGCGACGGAAAAAAAATTCCGTCGCAAAACTAAGAAATTTGCGACGGATATTATACTCCGTCGCTAATTTGCGACGGAAAAATATTCCGTCGCAAAATTTAGCGACGGATTTGAAATCCGTCGCTAAATGGCGGCCAAAAGGCCGCCAAGTACCCAGCTTTTGCGACGGATTTCAAATCCGTCGCAAAATTAACGACAGTTTGAAATCCGTTGCTAAATAGGCCGCCATTTTTGCGACATCTTGCGACGGATTTGGAATCCGTCGCAAGTGTCGATGGGTTTTGCGACGGAAAGAGTTTTCCGTCGCAAAAATTTTTGCGGCGGCTGTTTCCGTCGCAAAAAGTGATTTTGCGACGGAAAACGATTTACGCCGCAAAATCACGTATAATTTAGCCTCCCTCTCCCTCGGCTCGCCTTCGCCCCCGACGGCCCCACCCACAAAACCCCCGGCTCTCCCCGCCCCCCCACCCTCTCCCCCGGCTCGGCCGCCCCCTTCCCCTCGGCTCCCTCCCCGGCTCGGCCCCCCTTCCCCTCAGCTCCCTCCCCCTTCAACGCCTTCCCCCTTCCCCACGCTCTCCCCCCGCCCCCCGCTCCGCCGCCCCCCCCCCTCCCCCGGCTCGGCCGCCCCCTTCCCCTCGGCTCCTCCCCCTTCAACGCCGTCCCCTTCTCCTCGGCTCCCTCCCCCTTCAATGCCCTCCCCCCCCACAGCTCTCCCTCGTCTCCATTGTTGTCATTCTTCGATCACCGGTGCTCTTCTCTATCATCCGGCTACCTTCCCCTTCCGTAAGCTCCCTTTTTTTCACCCAGATTATTTATTATGATAAATTTAATATAGATAAAAATTGAAAAAATTAGTCATATTTATTACTCTTGAATAAATAGGTCTCCACGATCCTTGTTCTCTTGTCGCCGGTGCTCTTTTTTCCCCTCCGCCACCCTCCCCTTCCGGTAAGCTCCCTTTTTTTTCACCACATTATTTAGTATGTGAAATTAGTATAGATAAAAATTGAAAAAATTAGTCATATTTATTTCTCCTAAATAAATAGGTAATAATTTAACATTATTATTTATTTAGGTTATAATTTTGTTAATAATTAAAGTCTATTAAGTATTTAGAGGGGCAATATAAATATTAATGCAATGTATTTTGGTGTGATAAAATTAAGATTATTTATTATTTGGTAATGATACATAAATCTATAATAGGATGGTGTTGAAATTAGAAAAGTGAAGTGTTTAGAAATGATATCTAGGGATAGGGCAATAAATTTTTTTTTTAAATATTCCGTTTCAATTTTTTATTTGAATATATCTTTAACAAGTTATACAATAAAATTGATAATGTATAAAACAAAATTACAAAATACTATTTAGATAAATAGGTAATTATAAATATAAAAGATAAAGTTGATTTTGCACATTATATAAATTTGATTAAGTCTTAAATAATCTTTATATGTTAGAAACTCCAAAATACTTATAGTGTTCTATAATTTGTTTGCCCCCTCCACAAGCATGTCCCCATATTCTCCGTGTGCTATCCTCATTCTCTCGGTTGCTTGCTTTGGGATATGTTCTTTGTTCAATGCATGTGTTTGTTTTTCACTTTCTTGACTAAATGGCAATTGGTTGATACAAGTGGCTAATTGTATTGGTTACTTATATATATTTGTGGCATATTGAGATGTTAATTAGGTTAGTAACTGAACTAGCTAGGAAGTATGGAAGACAATCATGATAGGAGTTGGATGTACAATCGTTTAACGAGAGACAACTAACTCAAGTATTCTTGGCGGGTTTGAAAGAGTTCATCAATTTTGCTTTGGCACATTCACCTCATTCAAGTAGGGCGATCGTTGTCCGTGCCAAATGTAGGTGTTTAAGATTTGAAGATTCGGAGACGGTCAAAATCCATTTGTGTAAAAAGGGATTCATGAAGGATTATGAGTGTTGGGAATGTCATGGCGAAGTCCGAACGGACACCGAGAGGTTATTTCGGACGATGAGTCATCGAGACAACCTTAATCAATATGAGCAGCTGGTTATGGACGCTGCGGGACCGTCGATCGGCCAATATTTCGATCCCATTACTCATGCTGAACCGTCATACATGGGAGAAGAGACCGATACACATACTCAACCATCATACATGGGAGAGGATCCTCATCCGGAAGCCGATAGGTTCTATAAAATGCTTCAAGAAGTGCAATGTCCGTTATGGGAAGGTTGCGAACACTTTGAAAATAGTGAATATTCATCGCTATCGGCTACCCTAGCAACACGAGCTTGAAGACAGTGATCACCATATGAGTGAGAGGAATTATAATGAAATGATGCAGATCATGAGTAAGGTTGTTCCGAACGACAATAATTTGCCGAAGGATTTTATCAAGCAAAAAAAAAAAAAAGGTGAAAGAGTTGGGCCTTGGATGTCAAAAATCCACCGCCCCATAGGATGTATGTTGTATTACAAGGATGATCTTTGAGTGACCAACCGTAAATTTTGCGGACATGACGAGATATAAAGTTGTGAGGATTGGAAGGAAAACGACCCTTCGTGCATTAAGCAAGATGACATACTTTCCTCTCGTGCCCGGACTTGAGATTGTATGCATCGAACAACAAATGCTGCTCACATGAGATGGCACGGAGCATCACGGGGATGAAAACTTTGTGACGCATCCATCCGATGCCGAAGCTTGGCAAAAATTTGACGAGGCGAATCCTTCCTTTGCTAGGGATCCCCGCAATGTTCGTCTTGGTCTATGTTCGGATGGGTTCGCTCCTTTCGACAAGACGGGAGGATTTATTCATGTTGGCTGTCATTGTGACACCGTACAACCTCCCACCTTCTATGTGCATGAGAAGAGAGTTTTTGTTTCTTAACGCGTTAATCCCTGGGCCATCCAACCCCAAAAAGAAGATAGATGTGTACCTCAGGCCTTTGATAGACGAGCTTAAGATGTTGTGGAGTGAAGGGGTTATTACGTATGATATATCGTTGAGCCAAAATTTCACCATGCGGGCTGCCTTAATGTGGACGATAAATGACTTCCCTGCATATGGTATGTTGAGTGGCTGGCAAACGTCTGGGAAGCTTGCATGCCCGATATGTCTTGAACAAAACATGGGTTTTACCTTGGATTACAAATCCAAGGTGTTGGTTTGACGAGGCACCGGCGGTTCCGCCCGAGCATCCGTATAGGAGGAATAAAAAAGACTTCATGCGGAGTGTGGTCGAACACGCAGATCAACCTCGTCGTTTTAAGTGGCCAAGAAGTATGGGACGGGTCAAGTACATTCAAAGTGTTGAAGAGGGGGGCTCCGTCCCAAACAACCCGAGGGATACGGCGTTCATCATCATTGGAACAAACGCAGATATGCGGGAGCTACCATATTGGAAAGATCAATTGTTAAGACACAATCTCGATGTCATGCATATTGAGAGGAATGTGTTTTGCAATATTCGTATAATCATGGACACCAAGGGCAAGACGAAGGACACAATCAACGCAAGACTGGACATAGAAGCGATTTGCGAAGGCTGATTTGCATTTGGTGCGAATGGCACGGGACGGACTTCCAAACCTAGAGCGCCATACACATTCAACAAACAACGAGAATCTAGAGTTGTTACAATGGGTTAAAGACTTGAAACTCCGGACGGTTATGCGTCAAACTTGAAAAGATGTGTCAACATGCACGAGGCGAGTTATTCGGGATGAAAAGTCATGATTGTCATGTTTTTTTCCGAGATTGTTGCCGTGGGCATTCAAAGCACTTCCGGCATATATGGTCTATTCGGCGGAATTTTCAATGTTCTTTAGAGAAATCTCGTTCCGAGCTTAATGTTGAAAAGTTACGGCACCTTGGAGACGAGCATGCCAATATTGCTATGCAAATTAGAGATGGTGTTTCCTCCTAACATGTTTGACTCAATGGAACATTTGCCTGTTCACTTGGCATACGAAGCAAAGGTAGGAGGGCCACAATATAGGTGGATGTATCCGTTTGAGAGGTAATATATATTTAGTTCACACTTTTATTAATTGACGGACATGGTACTTTAGTTTATTAATACTCTATCATTGTCCTTTGTAGGTTTTTACGCACACTTAAGAAGAAGATAAAAAATTCAAGGTATGTTGAAGGATCTATCACGAGGCGTACCTAGTCGAAGAGGCGACAAAATTTGCGTCATACTACTATCCCCGAAATGATATCAAGATGGAGAAGGGTACCTCGCAATGATGATGGCGGTGACACGAGCAAACAAAATTCAATATTTAATTTTCCCGTAGAGTCTTGGGAAAACGTTGGAGGTCAACTCGGAAGGAACGATAAGATAGTAGCGGAGTGGTACATTCTAAAAACATGAAGAGGTCGCCCGATATTTAAAGTAAGCTTTCTTTTGCTTTTTCACATTACGGTAAGTATTAAAATATTAACTTCATTTTTTCCCGTACGCCAAATACTTTTCTAATTGGGTCCGATCAAAAAATCCTTTAATGTCGGATTCCACAGTTGATCAATTCACGACCTCCGAGTTTCCTAAATGGTTTCAACGCTACTTCGTGAAAAATCCAAAAGATCCAACTGAAGTTGCATGGAGTTTATCTCATGGAGCTGCAATAGTTGTTACCCGGTGCAAAAAATATTTAATCAATGGGTATTGGTTTTATGCTTTGTTGAAGCAAACGCAAGTACAATATGTTGCAATTACGGTGTATGTTGTCGAGGTGGCCAAGGTGACGGGGGTGGAGGCCGACTGCTACGGGAAGTTAATTGACATAATTCAGCTGAATTACCCGTGGGACAAAGTGGTGACCCTTTTTAAATGTGAGTGGTTTGATAACGGTCGCGTGGGACAAAAGTGGAAATATATGAAAATGTTGAGGTCCACTGGACAAGGAGATATACGGTTGGTTATGACCCATTTATCCTTGCTCAACAGGCGGAACAAGTGTACTATACATTATACCCCACATCACGTCAAGGGTGGAGGGGAGTTATCAAAACCAAAGCACGAAATATTATACCCAAGTCCAAAGAGTCGGAAACAAATAACGGTATGACGGAACCGTTCCAAGCTGATGCGGAACATTTACTGACCCATATACATTGTCGACGACGATGTACCAAGCAATGCTTCAATTCTCTTTGCGGAGTTAGAGTTGATTCCTATCCAAATTGACGATGAGGAATCAGACGAAGAGGCGGAAGAGATTTATTCGATAGTGAATGCGAGTTCGACGATTATGAGACTTGAGGAAGGCACCGAGGCTTTGAAAGTAAGAAGAGGAATCGTCCGATTGATTTGTGTTAGTTCTTTGTGTATGACGAGATATTATAATACATATATCCTAATTTGCCAATGTGATATTAATTAAATTTCTTAAATTTATAAACATTTTGATATAATGTTTAAGAGTGTTCGAAGATGGAGCATACAAGAGAGGCGTTCGGGTAGTGGACGTAGTGGTGGTCACTCCCGGCCACGTCCTGATTAGAGGGGGTAGGGCCACGCCATCGCCCCCCTTCTCGTAGGCGAGAGGGCTCGGGGTTCCCCTGGAGTTGCCGCCACTTAATCATCCGTCATCTTCACCGTCGGTTTATTTGTCATCTTCACCGTCGATTCATATGTCATCGTCACCGTCTACCGCCTCGATTCTGACAAAGGGCAACAACGGAGTTTTACTTTACGATTTCGATTAATTTACATATGTTTAGTTTTCTTGAACCATCTATGTACAAAGATCTTCAACGGATGAAGCAACATCAGATGATATACCTTTGGTACTAAATGTTAGTTGTGTATAAGATAGTATTATGTTTCAACATCTTGGATTGCATTTTTACCACCATTACTTCTCTCTCATATAGGGAGTATAGTTTAGGATAAATTGCTCTCTCCTGATAGAGAGATGACTTAATTTCACAGCTCATCCGTCTATTATGAAAATCTACATAGCCATTCCTCGAAGGAAACAAGAACAAGATTGAAAGCTATGCTCATGTTGGACCTAAAAAAGGGGGGTAGCCACATCATGTCTTGTATACACTAAGAATTTGAAAATAGTGCAAGAATTTCAGTTTAACTCTCTTTTGTTTTGTTCTTCCCTCATTCTCCTATTCCTATCTGTCTCTCCACCATTCTTTCTCTTCCACTCACACATAAGAGGTTGTAAGCAAAATGTTCACTTGTTTGGAATTTGAGAGGATTACATATTCAAATTCGGACGACCGAATTTCTTTAAGGGGGAAATATATAATGACCCTGAAAACAATATAGGAAAATCATTTAATTCTCAATTCGTATTTTAATTATTTTTATAAATTCTTAATGAAAGTGGATAGGTGGTCTAATGGAACCTTGTTAATTTCCTCGTTTTGGGTTTGAAACCTCTGTTAACCAAAGGAGTGTTTTATTGTTTTTAGTATCAGGAAATTACCAAGAAGCCCTTTTTTTATAAGAAAAACCTAACAGATTTTCCCCTAATTCCAGTCCCTTGTTTGACCAATTCTAAATAAAGGAGAAGAAGAAGCTTCAGGAACCTCTCAATCTTTAAAAACCCCACCGCCATCCTCCCCATTTGCTGCTTAACCCTGTTAGTTAGCCTCAACTCGCGACTACTTCGGGTGTTGATGTCTCCTTCTTTGCTTGTCTATTCTCTTGGTCAGTCAGATTTCTCCTTTCTTCTTTCTTCTTCCTCGACACTGTCATTTTTTCCTTGTTGCTGGTGTGTGCATGTACATAAACTCCTTCTCTCCTTTATTTGTTTTGTTGTGTTCGTATGGTGTGTGAATTTGCTAGTTTCCGTGAGTCTAGTTGAAGTCATCTACATGAGAGCATCTTCTTCCTTTGCTTCAATCAAAGCTGATTCACAGTTCTCTCTGAGGAAAATGCTGAAACAGTTTTTTTTTTTTTTTTTTTTTTTTGGGGGTGCTTTGGTTATGTAGGTACAATTCAAAACTCTCCTCCTTCCTATGTTTCTAAGTGGCTGCCGTGTGTGTATTGAGTTTCAATTGGTTTTTGATGTGTTTAGTTATAATACTACAAAAGCATGCTTAAGTTCTGGTTTCTTGAAATTAAACTTCTGTTTTGGTGAGGGAAAAAAAAAAAAAAAGAGTTGGGCAGCATAGTAAACTCATACATATACGTGTATTTATATTGATATTTGGAAGTTTTGGGTAGATATTTGAAGAATGAGAAGTTGATAACACTGTTAATTATTACTGCACATAAGGTGTTCGTTACAATGTGTAGGAGGAAAATTTGACTTGAATGTTGTTGGAATTGCTAGTTAGGTAAGGCTTGTGTTATGAGAGTGATAAAATGGATTCCACTATTTGTTTTATTTTGATTATAAATTGAAATTGGTCGTGACTGTTTGTATTGTTGATTGGTAATTAAAATTGGGGTGTTGTTTTATGAGTCAATTTCTAATGCCGTAAGATGTTTGGGGAAACTTTGTAAAGCTATTTGGATACTTGAATATGTATGGTTGATAATTGATGGCTTATGATGATTTTTTATGTCTTAAATTTAAAATGCACACAAGATGTTTGTTAAAATGCACAAGAGAAAATTGGGTTTGATTATAATGTTCAAATTGTTTTAAATTAATTGTTGAAGTGGTAGAGGTGTATGTAGATGTTGTGTTGGTTTCTAAATTGAATCTTGAAATTAAATATGTATGTAATAAAAGGGAAAAGTGGTATTTGTCCCCTTAAATTGAAAATATTGGGTTTAATAGGTAAGAGCAGTAAAATTAACTATTATTTGAACTTGTGAATTTATTATCTATTAAAAAGGGTTTGAAGCTCAAGTTTTTCTCTTATTTTAAATTGTTACAAATTGAGGATTGAGATGGTATATCATGCTGTTGTTGAGATTATTTGTTGATTGGCGTGACAAATAATTGATATTAGTAATGAAGTTGGTAATGAAGCCAAGGAATAAATTGAGAATACTTGACTTATAATTTGATAGTTAAGTTGCTTGTTTTTGTGTTAATATTTGGAATGTATATAACTTATATGCTATAATGTCTATGCTTTGATGTTAACTATAATAGTTATGAGCTAGTTATAAGTAGTAAATGATCTGTATTAATAGAATGTGTTGGATTTCATGTATTGGAAGAGGTTGACTTTAGAAGGGAACCTTTAAGAGTCATAATGAGAAGATAATGAGCAATATGATTGATGGGTCTTTAAAAGAGAAGCAGAAAATCGGGGGAGTAAGGGATCCTCCAATAGTTAACCTTATGATTTCTACGTAATGTCCGAAGATTGTGATCCTTGAGAAGATGGTGCGAAAGTTCATTAATATTAGTGGCCGTGCGAATTTGGGCTCTAGTATCCACATTGAGTAGGTGAAACGGGTTGAAGCCCATCATGGTAGAGGCTTTGTCAAGGTGCAGGATAATTTAATAGGCCTTTCTCCTGAGCAAACTCATTTTACTGAGCTGATCGCTAATTTTAGAGAGCATACCTGGGCCCGGGTTCCTTTTAGTGGGTTTTCTCCATTGTCAGCGGTCACTAATGGACTTAAAGATGATTTGAAGAGGCAATTGGAGGACCTTGACTCTGATTCGCCCGAAAGAAGTACCTGAAGACGCTGCTTATCGTTTGAAGAGGAAAAACCCCAAGCGTTTCAAACTTGAAAAAAGAAACAATTTCGCAGAAATTCTTATAGAAGCGTCTGATCAGTGAAGCACCTTGTGAGAAGTAGCTAGTAAGCAACTGGGGAGGCCAACCAAGATAATTCATAATGAAATACAAAGCGAGATTGAATTTCCTGAGATTTGGTTTGTACTACATTGTAACCCAGGTGATGGTGACTCTGAAATTTCGTCAAGCAACGCGCGGTGGCTGGATAGGACCGGCCACCGATTCACAATGAAGCTCTTGACTTGGATCTGTCAAGGTCTCGGGTTTCCTTATCAGTTCTAAGCCAAAAGGCGGAGTGTGCCACCAATACACTCCAAATTGTCTTCCTTATGGAGACCAAGTAGAAGCGGCGATCAGTTAAGAAGGTTAGGAAAAAGTGCAATTTTCATGAAGAATGGATTGTGGATTCGGTTGGAAGGAGTAGAGGCCTGGCTTTATGGTGGGTGGATAGTGTTACGGTAAATATCCTATTTTTCTCTTTTAACATTATTCATACACTGATTCATGCGGGTTTAGTTGATTGCCCTACGTATGTCACTTTCATTTAAGGCCCCCCAAAAGAGCAACAAAGATTGTTGTGTTGGCAGGAGGCTAGGCACTTAGTTGTTGGTATTAAGTCATGGCTATGTTTGGGGGACTTGAATGATATTGTCTCTCAAGAGGAAAACCTGAGTAGTAGACCTTGTGGGATCCGTAAGATCATTAATTTTCATAGCTTTATTACAAACTGTGAACTTCTTGATCTTGGCTTCATTGGGTATAAATTCACTTGGTGCAATAAGCCGAGAATGCCATGATACAATAACGGAGAGGATTCACAGGGCAATGGGGAATATCAAGGTGAGAGAATATTTTCCTAATCTACAGGTTTTCCATATTGATCCTGTGGGCTCCGACCATCAAATTTTTTATTGATTAAATGCAGCCCGCCTCAATGCTCGGTCCTTCAAATTTGAATAAATGTGGGAAAGCCATAATTAGTTTCTGCAGATAATCATCAGAGGTTGGAATGGAGTTATTGTAAGTAGTTTATCTTCTTAGTGAATTTGTATTGCGCCTGAGTTCTTGCAGAAAGGAATTGATTAGATGGAGCAAGCGCGAGTTTGCTAATGGGCATATATTAATTGAGCAGTTAAAACCTCAGCTGGCGGCTTGTAATCAGAAACTGAGAAGCCACCAGTCTATTCAGTTTATTGCAGAGCTCACGGAAGCCATTGATCATGCACTGGAACATGAAGAACTCTACTTGAGGAAGAGAGCTCGTATTGATTGACTGAACGCAGGCGATGAAAATTCAAAGTTCTTCCATCTGTGTCACACGTAGACACTTTAATAGCATCACGGGATTAAGGGATGATGACAGGAAATGGTTGATGAAGGGTTCTGAGGTCTCTGCGAATATTTCTTCTTCTTTTGTTTTCAGAGTCTTTTTATCCCTAGAGGATCGAGATCCTTGGATGAAGCCCTTCAGAATGTTGAACCAAGGGTAACCGGTCAAATGAATTAGTGCCTGCTATTACCTGTCACACCTGAGGAGATAGATTCAGGTTGCAGCGTCTAGCCTGGGACTCTAAGTTGCCTGATCTTGATGGGTTCTCTCGAAAATTTTATCAGTCTGCATGGGCAAAGATAGGGAATTACGTTTGTCCCATTATTAAAGATTTTTTTTGCTATTAATTCTCTGCTTCATTGATTAAGGAGGCACAGTTCTTTAATTAATCTTGTAAATCTTATTTTCTACTCAAAGTTCGTGTTAATTTTCCTTTGAAAGGTGGTTCTCTTTAGTCGTCAATTTTAAATATAAGACCATAGTCTCATACTTTATTATTAATA
The DNA here is from genome assembly GCA_019022655.1 of Acacia acuminata. Lineage (NCBI taxonomy): Eukaryota > Viridiplantae > Streptophyta > Magnoliopsida > Fabales > Fabaceae > Acacia > Acacia acuminata. The sequence continues at coordinate 515,316 of JAFJYI010000272.1, read as the reverse complement.
AAAGGTTAACCCTTATAATATATGGATAATGCTCTTTTTCTGATGTAAAAACAAAAAATCATATGCGGATAATGCTTTCTATAGATAAAGAAGAAATTTTCATGAATGCACTTCCAATAAACTATGGTGAAACATTTTTAACTTGTAGTTAGTAACTTTTGATTTTGTTCAATAGTGTTTTGCCTATTCATTTGAGCTTAGCAGGTTTCTTGTTGGGACTGAAGAGCAAAACACTTATAATTTATTATAAGTATTTGTTTTAATTTCTTCAATCCAATAATTGTTTCGAATCTTTAATTTGGACTTCAACTTGATGAGAATCATTAAAACTCATGAATTTGTATGAATTTCAGAACCAAATGTTCTTGCCAGACTTGATTACTATTAAGTTAAATGCCCTCCCCATGGGAAAGAAAACTTAGTATTTTACAAAAGTATGATACGATTTCCATAGTTTTTAGTTCAATATTGCTCGTCTTAAACAATTTAGTATAAAAATTTTATTCATACAGATGACTAGTTTTAGCATTTATAGATCCAATAATTTTTTAAAATATAATATTCTTATTTTTTTTTTCAAAAAAATAATAACTGGTTATATACTAATATTTTAAAAGTTGACATATCTACCTAACCCGACATTGATTTTAAAGTATGTGAATATTTATTGAATTCTCATTAATCTATTTTAAAGTATGTGAATATTTATTGAATTCTCATTAATCTTGTTATGAGCTCGATTCATACATGTGTCCATCACTGCATGTCATTAATCTCCTTATAGTAAGCTTCAAGTCACATGTGATATTTGATAAGCTGAATCCTTTCCCAGACATATCGTTCGTGCGCACACATATATATACCATCTCATGATCAAATTAATATTCAAATTGAAACACTTTTAAGATGAAATTAGACAGTTAATGTCTCAGACTAATTAATTATGATATTTTGTTTATTGATTTGATATTCAAAATGGCTGTGGAATAAATAAAATAAATAACTGCAAATTTTCTTTAGTTGAAGATTTCTTTATGTTTTCAACATTTGGTATAGCTTGCCGAAGCAGGGTTGCAGAAGGCCACAAGCAAAACAGAAGCCTCTGGACAAGGAAGCCGGTCAAAACTGAGAGAGGGCACATGACACTTGGACTGATTTGGGGAGACAACCTGTCCAATTCATAATTTAATATCATTTGATTGAAATATCGTCAAATAATAAAGAAAGAAAACGTTTTAGATCATTTGATTAATGATTAATGTTATGGGGAGGAAGGTTAAATTTTTCTAAATATTATAAGACTTATTAATTTAAAAAAAATTAATCCCTCTTGGTCTAGCTGTATAAGACCCCGCTAGATCTCTCTGGGTCTTGAGTTTGACTCCTATAGTAGTAGACACTTGTAGTAGGAGGGGCAGCAACAAACTCAAACCATTTATCAGATGATAGTAAGAGTTTGACTCTTATAGTAGACATTTGTAGTGGGAGGGTCAACAATAAACCCTAACCAGTTATCAGATGATAATAAAAAAAATTAAATCATAGATATACTAATTAAGATACTCTCCCCATCCAAAATCTTAGATTTTTGTTTTAAACCAGAATCCAAAATCTTAGATTTAAGTAAGAGATATACTTAGGATATTAGGACATAAAAATTTAATCAGAGATTTTTAAGGGAAAAAAAAATTAAGAGATTTAAATGGTAACTGCGGTGAATTATTTTAGTTTTTATATTTATTAGAGTACAAATTTTCCGCCGTCCTCCGGAAAAAAAGGCGATACATAAGATACTATGCTGATGGTTTATCTTGTTAACTAACATTGCTAAGTTTGTTATATCGTTAACTGACAAAATCTTTATCTTTTGAACCGTTTTATATATTTTTACAAGTAAAAAAAAAATATATATATATCCTTTTAAAAGTCTTCCAACAACTTGTTCGAATTTAAAATTTAAAATTACCATCCAAAAACAAACAAACATACATTAGCCTGATATTCGCTGTCCTCTGTATAAGCACTACGGCTTATCACACGTGCTTATATCTACATTACCTGAGTTACTCTCCTGATAGATTTTGATTTTGATTGATTCGGCTAAGATGCAGCGAGCCGAAACTTCTTCTCCTCGGAAGCAGAGACGGATCCAGGTACAAGGTTGGGGGGCAAGTGCCCCCAATTTTTATTATTATTATTTTTTTATGTTGGGTTCTCTGCGCCAAGAATAAAAAGATGAAGAACCCAGCTTGTCGAAAGAGTGAAAGACGCGAGTCTTAACCGCTCTTGTTCGAAACAGCTGAAATAATGTCAAAGAAGAACAACCTTGCGAAGAGGAAGAAACAGCACGTATTCGATCTCCAAAGAGAAAAACTAGAGAAGGAAAAGAAAGAGAAGAAGCTGACGGCAAAGAAAAATATGATGAAGGTTGATGGTAGCGGCAAGACAAAGAAGAGAGGTGGATTTCAGGTTGGGAAGAGAAAAGTGAAGACCAAACTGACGGCTGTAGCTAAAGCTAAAGTTGCCCAGGCAATGGAGATTGAAAAATGAAGTTTGAGTGGTTTATGATAATACGTTTAACATACCAAATATGAAAGTTGTGTTGAGGCTACGTTTTATTCCATTAAGCCATCTGAGGGATTAATTGTATCATAGCTGCTTTCTGTCTCAGTTTTTTTGCTGGTTCAATTATGAACATTTATGTATTAATTAATTTCAGAAGAATTCATTCTATTTACTGTAAAAAAAAATTCCCCCATCTCCCAGTGCCCCCCCTCCCACAAATTCCTGGATCCGCCCCTGCCTCGGAGGTTCCATGTCCTCTTAGTTGTCACTGATGAAGAAACCGAAAGTCGTATTAGGAGTCAGCTTTCACATTCTTATTATCGAATCACTCCACATCGCACTTTTATGTCTGCCGTAAACTTCTTTGAAAAAGAAAATTTTGACGTTGACTTGGTGCTCAGTTCTTTGGAAGTCGAGGATGGCTACAACTTCATCTCTCAAATCCAGCTCTTGAGAAAAAATATTCCCCACGTCGGTAAGTTCTCCCTATATATATATTTATCTCGATACTATTATGTTAATGTGAGAGTTTTCATTATATTTATATTTTGCAGTAATATTTGGAGCTGAGGGATTAGTTCATCATGAGGTCATCCGAGCGTATAAATTGGGTGCATGTTATGTTTTGTGGAAGCCAATCAGTGAGAAGTCTGATGAGATTGAAAATTTATGGAAACATGCTTTTAGGTGGAGGGCTCAGAATGAGGATTTATGGCAACTTGTTTTTAGGAGGAGGGTTCAGAGGGAGGGTTCTTCTTCTCAGGTTTCTTGCCAACAAGAAAGTCTAAAAAAAGGATACGAGTTTATGAATCATCTCAAAGAACCTTCTTTGAGAAAACAACGGATGGTTTGGAGCAAGAAACTCAATTCCCTTTTTGTTGAAGTTGTGAATGACCTTGGCGAAAAAGGTAAGTGATCTTTTGTCTCATTATAATTTCTTGAAGCAAATTCTTTACTATTATAATATCCTTATAAAGAAGTATTTAATTCCTAGGGAGGAGTAACCTCTTTATTCTTATTTCACTTTAATTAATATATGCAATTTTTTCAGGAAAAATTAATAAATTAGGCTCAACCCCTCCTACACTTATGAATATAATTGTTTTTCGTTTCCTGGTATCTTTTGTGAATTTGAGTTTTTTATTTTCGAGCTTCTGTTATAATTATGAATATATTTTCTTGTATCTCAGATACATTAATTTGTGTATTTGTCCTTTTTATTTTCGAGTTTTCTTTTATTATTATGAATTCTTAATTTGAGTATTTTGTATTCTGTTTCCTTGTACGTCAGATGCGGGGCCTAAACGAATTCTTGAAGAGATGAGTCAGCGTGAGCCTCAGCTTTTTCTAACTAGAGAACAAGTTGGGAGTCACCTACAGGTTGAGAGACATGATTCTTCTCATTATCATTATTATGGTTAATATATGTCTTATGTCTAATTATGGTTTCTTCTCTATACTTTCAGAAACACAGGGAAAAAGAGAAGAAGAAAAAGCTGCCCAAAAAGCTGCCCCAACAACGTATGAATAATGCAAATGGAAGGAATGTGATGACAGTTAATAAAATCCCTTCAAGATTTGACATTAAGAATCATGTTTTGGCTCGACCATTAGTATCATCATCTTCTCGCCGTGACATGTCGCATCTCCACCTTCCAGAAGCTTCCACGACTAATTCTCTTCTTCTTCCTCCTCCTCTGCTCGAAATGGAACGCCATCATTACAATCAACAACACATTTTCTGCCAGCCGCAAATACAAAATGAATATCATGAACAACACCTTGCTGGCCAGCCAATGCAGTTGAACAACTCTGGTGGTATGATTATAGTACATACCTTTCAGTGTCTAAACCTTGTCTTATTTATAACTTATTTAATTATTGATTGAGCACGTGAACTTTTGTCTCAAGAAAATGGAGAGAATTTTTCAAATTCAAAGTTGAGAAATTGAATCAATAATTGAGTGACCAGAAGTTTTATTTTCCATCTAATTATATGTGGTTGTTCTTCTTCACGATTCTAATTAATTCTTTATAGTTGCAGCGGTCACGTCTCTTATTGGGAATGGAAGCAACAACTTGATTTCTGAGCCTCAGCCAGGTATGGAAAGTAATATGCTGCAACAGGGTACTCCCTTTGGAAGAAGTAATATGGAGCAACTAGGTCAAAACCATTCTCTGGGTACCTCCTTTGAAAACAGTAATATGGAGCAACTAGGTCAAAACCATTCTCTGGGTACCTCCTTTGAAAACAGTAATATGGAGCAACAACTGATTACTCAGAATTTGACTTCTAGTACGCAGCAACCATATCAAACTTCTTCTGCTATATGTGCTCCTATAAGAAGTGGTCATGATGGAATGACCACGCCAGAAGCAACAGGTGTAGATGAGTTTGCCGATCATTTTAATCAACAGTTTGATTTCCAATCATCTGATGTTCTTGATATTTTTCCCAACCATGGAGGCTTCTTGGATGATTTCCAAGACATACAAGGTCCATTCCAAGAGATGATGAACGAGATGGAGTTACCACAGCTTCCAAATCAATAAATGACTTATGTTGAGGTGACTTATGTTGGTGACCAGAAGGAGTATATTTCTATCTGATGTACTTCCGACTACTTTTTAAATTTATTGCCATATTGCCCTGGTTTATATTATATTTTCTTGTTTTTTTTTTTTTGGGATTTTGCATTGTTAGGGAAAGTGTTGGTTCCAATATTTCATCGTTATGTATGTAAATTAATTAAAGCCTTAATGCCTGCATTAATCAGGATGTATTTATGTGGACTTTATGATGGTAAATTTGGCTAAAAGTGAAAAGGGCAATAAGAATTACCCACCGTAAAAAAATGGCAATACATATATAGCATACATAAAAAGAAATAAAAAATAGAGAATGATTTGATAATGGATGCACAACGGCACACCCTATTAAGTGGAGCAAAAAAAGAAATAATATTGATAATAACAAAATTAAAAGGAAAAGAAAAGAAATATGTTATAATACAGAAAAGAGAAGCACGAGTATAAGATATATAAATTGACCAAAAAAATTTGAAATTGACAAATCCAAAATTAGCTAAATTATAAATTACTTTTTACATGTGTTGATGTCTTATATCTATGGTATTTATAAATTAGCTAAATTATACAAACTCCCCTAAACCAGTTGCATACAACTTTAACATTTTAAAGTTTAAATTTAACTTCAATAACCTTTCCCTTAATTCACCAATCACCATTATCTTTTTAACGGAAACAATCACATAAGACACGTGTTATCCTACGTTTCATCATAGGTAGTCAAATGATTTTCTAGTAATTAAATAATTTTTACCTAAAGTTTAAATTGTCATCTTAACAAAAATTTTTTTAATTAAAAAAAACATCTCCTATTATCCGTCCTACAAGGGATCCTTTCAACTTTCAATTCTTGAATAAATAACCGGTAAATGGAAATGAGGGATTTTGTTTAATAAAAAAAGGAAAAACAAAAAAATCAGGTTCTAGAACAAATCGCACCCGGATCGAGATTTTCTAATGGCGGCTGATAATAGACTGGCCAAGGAGGCTCTAAACGTTGATGAGGGAATAGTAATGCAGCTAAGTTGCATATAATGCAGCTATTAAGTTGTTGATGGTAGTCTTCATCAAAATAAAAGAAAAACAAGAAACATCAGGTTATATTTCTTGAAAGTTAAAAGGATTTATTGTAGGCAGAGGGATACAAGTCAAGGATAACTAAGGCTTTTTCAATGTTAAAATGACTATTTAGCCCTTAGGCCGGTAAAAATTATTTAATTTCTAAAAATCATTAGATTATATATGATGTTACATTTAGGATGATATATCTTATATTGATTGGCAGTTTGTATTAAAAAAGACGGTGGTAGATTAACGGAAAGGGATTCATGGTTGGAAAAAAAAAAAAAAAAAAAGGATGAGGGAGCAAAATCTAAACTAATGTTTGTGAGAGTTTTGTACAATTTAGCCTTATTAATTTGAATTTTGAAATAAAATTTGGGTGTTATGTTTTTTAATCCACCGTAATATAATTAATTTTAATAAAAATTAGTAAGGTGATACCATGCATAATTTTTGTTGGTGCTCTGAAAACTAATTTAAACCATACAACTTAATTGACTGTAAAGTGTAGACTTGTACATAAAAGTAACCTAGCAAAACTATGGGGAGGAGAGGATACTGATCATTTTTTTATATAAAAGGTATTTAAACCATACAACTTAATTGACTACTTGACTGACTACTTGACGATAATGTTTTATTAATAGGATTTACTGTAACACCCCTTATATCTACCTTCTTATATTTGAGTATTAGTGCACTATGTGGATTTGGTTTGGACGAATAAGTAACTAATAATATATACAAACCTTAAACTTGGTATGGTGTAAAATGTAAAACTAATCCCCACCGGGATATTCATTATACAATAATCCCAAATAAAATTTAAAACAACATCCTTATACAACCCATCTATCAGATATCCAAAAATAATATATAAAATAATATTTAGAACTCCCCCTAAGTTTAACCTTCTTCCCGCCGCCCACAGCACCACCTTGTCCTTCCTTCCATATCCACTACCTAAATCTTTATTAGGGTCTGCAATTCAAAATTGAATCTTTTAGTAACATGTTAATCTCAATGTATAGTGTAAACAAAATATGATAATCATCCACAATTATGAAAATTAATTCAACATTAGTATGTACACACAGCAACATTGTAATATCCCGAATTTTGGATCTAACAATTTGAGAATTAGCTTGTGACAGGATTTTCATGTTAATTATTGTATGAAGCTAATTAATATTATATTATGGAATTTTCATTAAATCTAGTATGTGTTTCCATCTAATTGGCTAATAAGAGATAATTATTGTGAGATGACATAAGAAGATAACAGATGGTTCAAAAACATGGACACATGGCAAACTTAAAGTGATTATTAGAGAAATATCTTTGACCTTAAAGATAATTGCTCTATTGATGATACAATTAACAAGTGACACATGGGCATGAAATTTAAGATATGGATAGAATATATTATACCCTTGGATTCTTGATAGGTGGCGCATGAAGGAAGGAAATAGGAAGACAAAAGGCTTTATCACATGACTATTAAAAAGAAATATCTAGAATAAATCCAAATGTCATCTTATGAATTAAGGATTTCTAGAAGGGGACACATATGCTTAGTGAATTAATTATAAGGGACACCTAAGCTACCAAGTGTCCATATAATATTTAAAGAAAATTAATTGAGGACACATATGCCTAGTTAAATTAATTATAGGGGACACCTAAGGGGACAATTAAGCTACTAATGTGACAACATATAATTTAAAGAGAAAAAGGAAGGGACGCATGTATAAATTTTATTGCTAAGCTATGCCACCTAATTATCTTACTAATTATCTAACTAATTAAGCAAGACACTACAAATGCCAAATAAAGCATGTGATTAAAGAAGATATTATTGACTAAAGGAGACCAAGTGGCGTGACATATGGACAAGGAAGGGAAAATCAGATTTTTACAAATAAAAATGAGAAGAATCTAGAGAAATCAAGGGACAACTATCAAGGGCAAAATAGTAAAAGCACATGGGAATATTCTTGGCACCTTAGCCTCTATAAATAGGACTTCACTCTCCCTCATTTTAGCAAGCAAGAGGCATCACACACACTAAAGAAAAGAGAGATAGGAGAGTGTCGTGAGAATCACAAGCAAGGAGGATTTCAAGAAGAGAAGAGATAAAGAAGTTATGAGAATGATCTTATTTCATTCAAATTCATACAAGTATATTTAAGTCTTCAATTAATGATCTTGTATAATATTATGGAAGTTATAGCTACAATCACAAAGGAGATCAAGGAGAAGTGACAAAGAAGTTAGAACTTTGAGCAAGTAAGTTCTCTTCTCTAAATTCTTGTAATATTGCAAAAGTTCAAGGAAATTTCAGTCAATAGCTGGAACTTGGCGGTATGATTTTATTTTGGTGGTTTTGATGTCTTAAAAGTGTTTAAAATAGAATTTTGTATGGGAAAGAGTATGGAGAATAATTTTGGAAGCATAAAGTATGAATATATGCAAATAAGGAGGTAGAAAAACCAACAGGGGCATTTTCGGAAACCGGGAAATATTTACATATTTCTGGACCAAGAAAGTATTTTTAGTCAAAAATATACATCTCAAGGGTCACATAGATTTTTGGAACACCTCAAACATTTTCCTACAATTAGTTATGAATTTTTGAAGTTGGATCAAATTTCAGAAATTTCCAGCATTTTGTGTGAAAATAAAGGAAAATTAACTAATGAAGGGATACTTATTAATAAAGAAATTAAAGTTTTCTTTTCTTTTCTTGTCTATTTTTTTTAATGCATTTAAAACTTACTTTCCTTAATAAAATAAAATAAAAAAAAAAAACTTCGGGAGCGATGCCCCCCGAACTCACGAATCTCTTATACTAATTGTGCGGATACAAACATAAAATGTTGGCTCCGCCACTGGCCCGGATGAGTGTATATGTGTGTGTTGTTGAGTATCCATGCAGGGAGAGAGGATGAAATGGATAGGAGGGAGTGTTTACGACGGAAGGAATGAGTATAAAATGTGTCTGTGTGTGTTCGGATATGTGTGTGTATTTGTGCCTTGTATGGGTCTGGTTGATTGAGGAGGGAATACGTGGGAGACATGCATATGAGGAATGGAATATGTGTGTTAATGTGGTTGGCTGAACGAGATGGGATGTGGTGTTTCACTTGTAGAAAATACTTCTTTTGACTGCCTACTGGGATTTTGTTTGCAATTTGGTCCTTACTAATTAAATTACAAAAATTAGTTAGGAAATCAAAATTAACCCCTAATTTCATTTAAGGATTTCTCTCTCTCAATTAATTTCTTTAGGCCCTAAAATATTATCTCCAAAATATTTAGGCCAAAAATATTCTCTAACTATTTGTCTTTAATTTTGCAGGATAATATATGTCTTTAATTCCAAATATTAGCTTCAAAGTTTATTCAGGCTAAATTTTCCATAAATAATTCCATATAATGTTTAAAATTCCAAAATTTGGGATGTCACATTTACTATATAGCTAATATGATGAATGCTTCTGCAAATTGTTCTTGAACACATCATGTTTAAGGGAGAAAGTATAATTAAGCATCAAAAAATGAGAGTTTTAACCCCAAAACAACTAATAATTTATACTCACATATTAAGCTTAATGCTTTAGAAATCATATTTATGTTACAATATTCAAAAGAAATGATATTTTAGAAAGACGACAGAGAAATATTTAATGTTTGCCAAGGAATTCACCTGGAAATGGCATGGAACACGTATAGAGGCCGAGGCTGCGCAACTGGTATATACTGCCCCACACTTGCGTCACTAAAATTGATTAACAGTAAAGTGAATATATTTATATATATAATGATTGATAAATTCAAAATTACGAATCTAGATACCATACGTGAAATTTATCTCGAGTTCAAAATTCCAGATATGATTTATCGCAAATTAATTTGGAATTGTTAATTAAGTTGATGATATGAAATAAGTAACAATTTATGGTTATTTATAAGATATTGTATAAGAACAATTAAAATAGAAATATTTTTAACAAAATACAAATAGTTTAGATTCGTTGAACAATTATAATTTAACATCCATGTTATAACTAATATTATTTGTGAAAGAATATCAAGAAATTTATGTGTGTGTATATTTCTATATATGTATAAATATGTATGTGTGTGTGTAATATATGTAGAAACCTTGGTAATGCCAATGAAGATAAAGGAAATGCATTTGGAAAATTAAGTTTTATTTTGGTCCCTTAATTTTATAATAAATTATTTTTTACTCATTTAACTCTTATATTGTTAGTTTCTTTAACAAAATACCGATATGAGTTTTTTTTTTTTTTTATTATTATTGACAAAATTTTAAGTGTTAATTAGTTTTGTTAACCAAAAAATTATATTTAGTCTTTTAAAGACGTCAGGGTCAGAGAATTAAAAAGACACCTACAAAGTTCAGGGCCAAATTGAAACCTTGTATAAAATTAGCGAAAGTATACTTTTTCATAAACTTTTTTATTTGCTCTATATTCTTCTCATTCTCGCTCTTTTATATGCTTGGCTGAGAGTGAAGTGAGGAAATGAGAGAGCTGAAATGGTGTTAATTAGTGGAGGTGTGTGTTTCTTGTTTCCTTCATCCGGCGACGCTCTGGCTCTTTCTCGGATGTGTTGGCAGAATACTAACATGAGAGAGAGTGTGAAATTGAGAAATAATTAAGATGGAGTGTGTGCGCTGTCAAAATGTTGGATGGGTTCTGTGTTGTGTAATAAGAAGAGGAGTGTGAGGGCCCACTCAAAAATAATCCATTTGGGCTACTTTAACTACTTACAAGGCACCAACGGGGTTTTGTTTGCAACTTGGTTCTTTGCTCCTTTAAATGCCCACCATAGCCGGTTGCGATATGTCGTTAGAAATTAATACTTACAAGGCTTTTGTTTGCAATTTGGTCCTTTGCTCCTTTAAATACAAAAGTTGGATATGTGTTAGAAATTAATCCTTAATCCCATATATGGATTTTTCTTCCTTAATTAGCTTCTCTAGGCCATAAAATATTGACTCTGAAAGTTTTAGGCCAAACTTTATCATGTACGATTTTTCCTTAGATTTATGAGAAAATAGGTGTAATGACCCTGACAATAATATAGGAAAATTATTTAACTCTCAATTACTAGTAGTATTTTAATTATATCTTATAAATTTTTAATGAAAGTGGATAGATGTTCTAATGGAACCTTGTTAATTTCCTCCTACTGAGTTTTAGGTTCGAAACCTTTGTTAACTAAGGGAGTGTTTTATTGCTTTTATTATCATAAAATTACGAAGATGCCCTTTTTGTTTTTTTTTTATTTTTAAAAAAAAAAAAAAAAAAACCAACAGATTTTCCCCAAATTCGAATCACTTGTTTGACCAATTCTTTTTCTTTTTTTTTTTTTTTTTTTTGATAGCAAAGTGTGCAACCACTTCGAGATTCTGTCAGGCGCCAAAGCAAAGACCTTTCCTAGCAAATTTTGTGCATTCATAAGGGCTCGAAAACCGAGACCTCTTGCTTAAGCAACCAGAGTCCTTTCCACTCAGGCCAACTTTTTCCGCTTGGTTCTTGTTTGACCAATTTTAAATATAGTAGAAGAAGAAGCTCCAGGAACCTCTCAACCTTGACAAACACAACCGCCATTCTCCCTATTCGCTGCTGAACCCTATTTGTTGGCCTCATCTCATGACTACTTCAAGTGTTGATGTTTCCTTCTTGCTCGTCTATTGTCTCGGTTAGTCAGGTTTCTCCTTTCTTCTTGCTCGACACTGTCGTTTGTTCCTTGTTGCTGGTGTGTTCATGTACACGAACTCCTTGTCACATTTATTTATTTTGTTGTGTTCGTATGGTGTGTGAATCTGCTAGTTTCCATGAATCTAGTTGAAGTCATCTATATGAGAGCATCTTCTTCCTGTGCTTCAATCAAAGCTGATTCACAGTTCTCTGTGAGGAAAATGTTGAAACTGTTTTGTTTGTTTTTTTGTTTGTGTGCTTTGGTTATGTAGGTATAATTCAAAACTCTCCTCCTTCCTATATTTCTACGGGGCTGCCGTGTGTGTATTGAGGTTCAATTCGTTTTTGATGTGTTTAGTTATAATACTACAAAAGCATGCTTAAGTTCTGGTTTCTTGAAATTAAATTTCTGTTTTGGTTAAAAAAAAAAAATAGAGTTGGGCAGCATAGTAAACTTATACATATACGTGTGTATAATATTTGGAATTTTTGGGTAGATATTTGAAGAATGAGAAGTTGATAACCGCTATTAATTATTACTGCACTTAAGGTGTTCGTTACAATGTGTAGGAGGAAACTTTGATTGGAATGTTGTCGGAATTGCTAGTTAGGTAAGGCTTGTGTTATGACAGTAATAAAGTGGATTTCACTATCTGTTTTATTTTTATTATAAAGTGAAATTGGTCGTGACTGTTTGTATTGTTGATTGGTAATTAAGATTGTGGTGTTGTTTTATGAGTTAATTTCTAATGCCGTAAGATGTTTGGGGAAACTCTGTAAAGCTATTTGGATACTTGAATATGTCTGGTTGATAATTGATGGCTTATGATGATTTTTTATGTCTTAAATTTAAAATGCACACAAGATGTTTGTTAAAATGCACAAGAGAAAATTGGGTTTGATCATGTTCTTCAAATTGTTTTAAATCAATTGTTGAAGTGGTAGAGGTGTATGTAGATGTTGTGTTGGTTTCTAAATTGAATCTTGAAATAAAATATGTATGGAATAAAAGGGAAAGGTGGTATTTGTTCCCTTCAATTTAAAATATTGGGTTTAATAGGTAAGAGCAGTAAAATTAACTATTATTTGAACTTGTAAATTTATTACCTATTAAAAAGGGTTTGAAGTTCAAGTTTTTCTCTTATTCTGAATCGTTATAGATTGAGGATTGCTGTTGTCGAGATTATTTGTTGATTGGCATAAGAAATAATTGATATTAGTAATGAAGTTGATAATGAAGCCATCCAAGGAATAAATTGAAAATACTTGACTTATAATTGGATAATTAAGTTGCTTGTTCTTGTGTTAATATTTGGAATGTATATAACTTATATGCTATAATGTCTGAGAGTGATGCTTTGATGTTAACTATAATAGTTATAAGTAATAGAATGTGTTGGATTTCATGTATTGGAAGAGGTTGACTTTAGAAGGGAACCTTTAAGATAATCAGCAATATGATTGATGGGTCTTTAAAAGGGAAGCAGAAAATCGGAAGATTGTGATCCTTGAGAAGATGGTTCGAAAGTTCATTAATATTATTGGCCGTGCGAATTTGGGCTCTAGTAGCCACATTGGGTAGGTGAAGCGGGTTGAAGCCCATCATGGTAGAGGCTTTGTCAAGGTGCAGGATAATTTAATGGGCCTTTCTCCTAAGCAAACTCATTTTACTGAGCTGATCACTGATTTTAGAGAGCAAACCTAGGCCCGGGTTCCTTTTAGTGGCTTTTCTCCTGTGTCAGCGGTCACTAATGGACTTAAAGATGCTTTGAAGAGGCAATTGGAGGACCTTGACTCTGATTCGCCCGAAAGAAGTACCTGAAGACGCTGCTTATCGTTTGAAGTGGAAAAACCCCAAGCGTTTCAAACTTGAAAAAAGAAACAATTTCGCAGAAATTCTTATAGAAGCGTCCGATCACTGAAGCACCTTATGAGAAGTAGCTAGTAAGCAACTGGGGAGGCCAACCAAGATAATTCATAATGAAATACAAAGCCAGATTGAATTTCCTGAGATTTGGTTTGTGCTCCATTGTAACCCAGGTGATGGTGACTCTGAAATTTCGTCAAGCAACGCGCGGTGGCTGCATGGGACTGGCCACCGATTCACAATGAATGTCTTGACCTGGATCTGTCAAGGTCTCAGGTTTCCTTGTCAGTTCTAAAACTAAAGGCGGAGTGTGCCACCCCAAATTGTCTTCCTTACGGAGAGCAAGTAGAAGCGGCGCTTCGCTGTATTAGGTATAACCCTCGCCATTAGTGGCTTAGTTCTTCGCGCTTCCCGCAAGCTTTTTTTTTTTTTTTATAGAGAGAGAGTAAGGTAAGGGGGAAATTTCGTCAAGCAACGCGCGGTGGCTGGATGGGACTGGCCACCGATTCACAATGAAGCTCTTGACTTGGATCTGTCAAGGTCTCGGGTTTCCTTATCAGTTCTAAGCCTAAAGGCGGAGTGTGCCACCAATACACTCCAAATTGTCTTCCTTATGGAGACCAAGTAGAAGCGGCGATCAGTTAAGAAGGTTAGGAAAAAGTGCAATTTTCATGAAGAACGGATTGTGGATTCGGTTGGAAGGAGTAGAGGCCTGGCTTTATGGTGGGTGGATAGTGTTACGGTAAATATCCTATTTTCCTCTTTTAACATTATTCATACACTGATTCATGCGGGTTTAGTTGATTGCCCTACGTATGTCACTTTCATTTAAGGCCCTCCAAAAGAGCAACAAAGATTGTTGTGTTGGCAGGAGGCTAGGCACTTAGTTGCTGGTATTAAGTCATGGCTATGTTTGGGGGACTTGAATGATATTGTCTCTCAAGAGGAAAACCTGAGTAGTAGACCTTGTGGGATCCGTAAGATCATTAATTTTCATAGCTTTATTACAAACTGTGAACTTCTTGATCTTGGCTTCATTGGGTATAAATTCACTTGGTGCAATAAGCCGAGAATGCCATGATACAATAAGGGAGAGGATTGACGGGGCAATGGGGAATATCAAGGTGAGAGAATATTTTCCTAACCTACAGGTTTTCCATATTGATCCTGTGGGCTCCGACCATTATTTTTTTATAGATTAAATGCAGCGGCCGCCCCAACGTTGTAGTGCTCGGTCCTTCAAATTTGAAGAAATGTGGGAAAGCCATAATCAGTTTCTACAGATAATCAACTGAGGTTGGAATGGAGTTATTGTAAGTAGTTTATCTTCTTAGTGAATTTGTATTGCGCCTGAGTTCTTGCAGAAAGGAATTGATCAGATGGAGCAAGCGCGAGTTTGCGAATGGGCATATATGAATTGAGCGGTTAAAATCTCAGCGGGCGACTTGTAATCAGAAACTGAGAAGTCAAGACTCTATTCAGTTTATTGCAGAGCTCACGGAAGCCATTGATCATGCACTGGAACATGAAGAACTCTACTTGAGGAAGAGAGCTCGTATTGATTGGCTCAAGGCAGGCGATGAAAATTCAAAGTTCTTCCATCTGTCTACCATCAAACGTAGACACTTTAATAGCATCACGGGATTAAGGGATGATGACAGGAAGTGGTTGATGGAGAGTTCTAAGGTCTGTGCAAATATTTCTTCTTCTTTTGTTTTCAGAGTCTTTTTATCCCTAGGGGATCGAGATTCTTGGATGAAACCCTTCAGACTGTTGAACCAAGGCTAACCAACCACTTTAATAGCATTACGTTTGTTCCATTATTAAAGATTTTTTTGCTAGGAATTCTCTGCTTCATGAGATTAATGATACAAATATTACTCTAATTCCAAAAGTGTACAAGTCTGATCATGTCCCTTCGGTCATTTATTAAGAAGGTACAGTTCATTAATTAATCTTGTAAATCTTATTATTTGCTCAAAGTTCGTGTTAATTTTCCTTTGAAAGGTGGTTTTCTTTAGTCGTCTATTTTCAATATAAGACCTTAGTGTCATACTTTATTATTGTTATTGATAGAAGGTTAACCTTTATCATATATGGATAATGCTCTTTTTCTGATGTAAATATCATATACGGATAATGCTTTCTATAGATAAAGAAGAAATTTTCATGAATGCACTTTCAATAAAGTATGGTGAAACATTTTTAAGTTGTAGTTAGTAACTTTTGATTTTGTTCAATATTGTTTTGCCTTTTCATTTTAAAAATATCACTAAGATAAGAATCTGTGTGATTAATATGCATAATCTGTAAACATACAATATTACTATACAAGAAGAAAACCAGTAAAAAAAACTCACAAGACTACAGAATATGGTAATGAATTATGAAGAAATCCGGGCCCAACTTTCGTTGTGTCCTTAAGACAATTTTGCTCACTCTATATGGATGCCCAAGGATGATGAGCAATTGTCTCCCAGGATAGAACATATTTTTCGTCTCCAGAATGATGACACTTTCAATCAGAAGCCCAAGCGAACACAACGAGTTTGCTTTTAGAATCACACGGATGTGAGAGCATAGTATTAGAAAAACGAGATGATTTTTCTGCCACATGCATGTCTATTTATAGACGATGAAACAATCAGATGGAGTCTCGTCGGCGAACCGACGCAACTGGTGGTAGCGAACCAACTCGACTTCTTATTCATAACTCATGGGATTACAAAAATCTAACAATATATACTATCCCATGATCAATTAATATTCAAATTGAAACATTTTTTAGTAAATTAGTAGCTAACTGTTGGAGATATTAAGATGAGATTAGATAGTTAATGTCTTAGACTAATTAATTATGATATTTTGTTTATTGATTTGATATTCAAAATGGCTGTGGAATAAATAAAATAAATAACTACAAATTTTCTTTAGTTGAAGATTTCTTTATGTTTTCAACATTTTGTAGAGCTTGTCCAAGCAGGGTTGCACGAATTCAAAGGCCACAAGCAAAACAGAAGCCTCTGGACGAGGAAGCCGGTCAAAACTGAGAGAGGGCACATGACACTTGGACTGATTTGGGGAGACAACCTGTCCAATTCATAATTTAATATATCATTTGATTGAAGTATCATCAAATAAAAGAGAAAGAAAATGTTTTAGATCATTTGATTATTGATTAATGTTATGGGAGGAAGGTTAAATTTTTCTAAATATTATAAAGACTTATTAATTAAAAAAAATTTAATCCCTCTTGGTCTAGCTGTATAAGACCCTGCTAGATCTCTCTAGATCTTGAGTTTGACTTCTATAGTAGTAGACACTTGTGGTGCAAGGGGCAGCAACAAACCCTAACTAGTTATCAGATGATAATAAGAGTTTGACTCCTATAGTCGACACTTGTGGTGGGAGGGTTAGCAACAAACCTGTTACGGACCTGCATAAGGCCCATATCCAATATGCGGCCCAAACTGAGGATATATCATATACCGAATCTCACCTACAATACCGGGAGATCCAACATTATAGGAGCACCTATCGGATGTACGCGCGATACTCACACCTAGGATCTCGGCCGACGTCATTATCCTATCCATGGAAACGTCTATAAATAGAGAGACCTGATACTAAGGTGCACACATTCTAACTACTACTCTTTACATTCAGTCACACTGTGCACACACACCACCCCCTATATCGTGTACAGTGACCCCAAGCTACCTTGAGTATCTGCTCCATAGATATTCAAGTCGAGCCCAACAATCCAATATCAAAGTACCAACCCGAGGCTGGACATCTGTGTTCTACACCAGAACATTGGCGCCGACCGTGGGGACGTTAAATTTCGATCCCCGTGACCACCGATGGCTAATACAAGAACCAACAGTCGGAATCCTTAGCCTCCAAACCCATGACCGGCTGGGGCTAGTCACTAGCAGCACGACGATGTCCCAGAGGGCCACGTATCAGACACGGTGTCCTCCCCAGCCATCCCAGACAAGACACCTCCAGAAGAAATTGAGCAAGAAATTTCCATGTCCGACATCCACCTCGTTCACAAAACTCAAGAGTCAATGCTGAGGCGAATGGAGAACAACGAGAAGTGTCAGGAACTCCAGCGCCAGGAAGACCTCCAAATCATGCAGCGGATGATGGATGACCAAGCCAAAAAGATAAAGAAATTCACCCAGTGAGAAGGGCGACTTGGTTCACGGAGAGAGAAGCATCGCCCGTCAGCATCCGACTTAGAAAGGCAGCGGTTAGCATGATCCGCTGAGGAAGAAGATCGAGATGTTGAGGAGGACGGTGATAGAGAGGAAGACCGAGATGTTGGAGATGACTGAGATATTGAGGAAGCCCGACACACGGGCAAACCACCCTGATCACGCGACTTTCCCACAGAATATAGAATGAAGTACTTAATGGGATCTGGTAGAACACCATTCTCGAAAGAAACCGCCACGGCCCCATACCCAAAGAATTTTGATTTGGCCAACCTCCCAAGGTATGACGGGACTCAGGATCCGTGTAATCACCTCGAGGCATTTGAGATGCTCATGTGGGTTCGATCGATCAAGGGACAGGTTATATTGCGGCTCTTCTCGTTGACATTGACCGGACCGGCGCGTAAGTGGTTGAATTCCTTGCCAAATAATTTGGTGCGCAACTTTGAAGACCTGGGAAGAAAATTCGAACTAAACTTTGCAACCAGCGAAAAAACACCCGAAGTCTCGCCACCTTGAGCGAGAATAAAGCGAAAAAAAGGGGGAGACATTGCAAAAGTATTTAAACCGGTTCAAAGAGGAAGCTCTACAAGTACGCTTGCTCCCTGAAGAGGTCCATGTGCACTGCCTAGTTAATGGCTTGGACCCATCATCACGATTGGCCAAGAGTGTGTGTAAGAACCGAGTTTACACCTTGATCGAGTTCTACACTCGAGCAAAGCAATATCTGGACGTAGAGCAGATGGAAATAGCCAACGTCGTGGAGCCCAAGATAAGGAAGAACGCATCCCCGGACAAATGGAAGGAGGACTCCTGGAAGCAGAACCGAGACAGCTGATCCGAAGCAGAAAGGCCGGAAGGGCGGACGAAGTATGAGAGCTACGCCCCCTCAACGTATCTCGGGCGCAGCTTTGGAAGGAAGTAGCCCAGACCGAGATGAGGAAAGTCGAAAAGCTGAGGTCACTCCGAAGCCGCCCAACAACAAACCAGTCAAAATTCTGCGCGTTTCATAATGGACCGGGGCACACTACGGATGAATGCTACAAACTCTGAGATGCCATAGAAAAGTTCGTAAGAGAGGGAAAGTTCCGCCAGTACTTGATCAAAATCCAGGGGAGGAAAAATGGCAAACGTAATCATAGTGGCCGAAGCCGTAACCCGGCCACAGACCCGAGAAAAGAGGAGAGGAAACGGAAGTCCAATTCTGATGACGAGTACCCAGGGCTCAATTCCAGTGCAATGGAATTAGCGGAGGATTTAGTGGGGGCAGAGATATGGTATGCCAACGTAAGAAATACCTGAGAGAAGTGCTTTCGGTTAAAGACTTCCCAAAATTCAAGAACAATCCAGCAAAACCGGTCACCACCGTTGGTTTTCACCAACGAAGAACTAAATCACGTAGCACCGGGACACCAGGACGGATTGGTCATAACAAGAACCCTGTTAAATTGCTGGGTCAAGAGGATTTTCGTGGATGCTGGGAGCTCGGCCGACATTATCAGCTGGGATGCATATAGAAGATGCATATGGACGAAGAAAATCTGAAGCCATGCAAGACAAACCTTATAGGGTTCAACGGAGAGCGTTCATTTCCCAAAGGTTACATTGACCTTCGATTGACATTAGGGACTAAGGAGGCATTCAAATCAGAATGGGTAATATTCCTTGTCGCTAATTTTCAATCCCCCTACAATGTAATATTGGGTAGGCCGACCATCCACAATTGGGACATGTTAGTATCTACGAAGCACCAGAAACTCAAGATGATTAATAGTAAGAACCAAATAGTGGTGATATCTGGCGACCAGAAGGAATCCCGGCAATGTTACTTCGAGACCCTCCGAGTCGGAGAAGAAGGGCCTCATATCCACCTCGGCTTGATAAGAGAGAAATTCCATCCGACATTGGGCCCCGATGACCAGTCAACATGGTAGAGCTTGACCTCAGGGAGATCGACGTCCCACGTCCAGAGCCAGAAGGAGAATTAGAGGAGTTAATCCTAGGAAGTGATCCTTCAAAGATCACCAAAATTGGAAGAGAAATGGAAGCCAAGTTGAAGGCCCGGTTGATACAATTCTTGAGGAGCAATCAAGACATCTTCGCCTGGATGTCTGGCAAGATACCAGGAATTGACCCGCATTTCTGTTGCCACAAATTGGCCATCTGGCCAGACTCGAAGCCGGTAGCGCAAAAGAAGAGAAATATCACAGCCGATAGACAGAAGGCTCATGAGAGTCATGTTGCCGAGCTCTTGGCGGTTGGATTCATCAGAGAAGTACAGTACACCACATGGCTTTCCAACGTGGTTATGGTATTAAAACCAAGTGGCAAATGGAGGGTGTGCACGGATTACACCAGCTTGAACAAGGTATGCCCTAAAGATTCCTATCCAATGCGAATATAGACCAGTTGGTCGACAACTCAGCCGATTTTTAGTTGCTATCATTCATGGACGCCTACTCCGGCTATAATCAAATAGCTATGCATCCGAACGACCAGGAGAAGACCGCATTCATGACCGACAAGGTTAATTACTACTATAACGTTATGCCTTTCGGGTTAAAGAATGTCCGAGCCACATATCAGCGGATGATGAACAGAGTTTTTGAAGATCAGATTGGACGGAATATAGAAGTCTACATTGACGACGTGATAGTGAAGTCGAAGCACCCAGAAGATCACATCCGAGATCTGGAGCAGACGTTTGAGAAGTTAAGAGCGCATTGGATCAGGTTAAACCCGGCCAAATATGCGTTTGGAGTTCCGGGCAGGAAATTCCTGGGTTTTATGCTAACAACCACGGAATCGAGGCAAATCCTGATAAATGCAAGGCCGTGTTAGACATGCAGGCACCTAGGAATAAGAAAGAGATTCAGCAACTAACAGGCTGGCTAGCCGCCCTAACCAGATTTTTATCGAGATCCGTAGAAAAAGCACTTCCTTTCTTCAGATTATTGAAAAAGGAGACTCATGGCGGCTGGAACTCGGACTGCGAGGCTGCATTCGAAGAAATCAAACACTGTTTGGCAACCCCCCGGTCCTAACAAAGCCTGATCCAAGTGAAACCTTATTCTTATACTTATCGATAGGAGACGAGGCTGTGAGCGCCACCTTGGTAAGAGACACCGAGGCTAGACAAGCACCAATCTACTTTGTAAGCAAGGCGCTGCAAAGCTCGGAGCTTTGATACCAAAAGCTCGAGAAGGTGGCCTTCGCTTTACTAACGACGGTAAGAAGACTTCAGCCATACTTTTAGGGACATCGGATCGTCGTCCGAACTAGCCAACCAATATGCCAGGTGTTACATAAACCCGATGTAGCTGGTAGAATTACTAGTTGGGCAATCGAGTTATCCGATTTTGATATCACCTTCGAAGCCCGACACGCCATCAAGTCACAGGTGTTAGCAGACTTCGTCAGGGAACTCACCCCGGTAGTAACACCTGATGTCGGCCAAGACAAAATGTGGAAGGTCTATGTAGATGGATCTTCCAATACGAAGGGTAGTGGAGCCGGAGTGATTATCGAGAGTCTAAAAGGAGTGGTAATGGAATACTCCCTACAGTTAAAGTTCCCAACATCGAACAACCAGGCCGAGTATGAAGCTTTACTGGCTGAAATTGTTACAAGCCAAAGAAAACGGGGCATTACGAGTCAAGGTTTTCACCGACTCATAGCTCGTTGCTGCACAAATTGAAGGATCATACCAGGCAAAGGGTCCACTCTTGGCTAAATATCTTAACAAGGCCAAGGAAGTTATTGCGGAGACTTCAAGAGGTAATCAAGTTTACCCACATTCCCAGGGAAGAAAATGCTAGGGCGGACATTCTCTCCAAATTGGCAAGTACCAAAGGACCGAGCAGTCATAGGACCGTGATCCAGCAAAACCTTACCAAACCAAGCTGTGTCATGACTATCTCGGCAGGAACTGACTGGAGGAAACCGATCGAGGATTACTTAGAACAAGGCATCATCCCAACGGATTCCACCGAAGCAAAGAAATTGATCCGAGAGTCTATAGTCTACACCATGGTCGACGATCAACTCTACCAAAAAGGATTGCACTCTCCAATGATGCGGTGCCTGGGTACATCTGAGGCCGAGTACATGTTGGCAGAAATACATGAGGGCGCCAATGGCCACCACATGGGAGGTAAAGCACTTGCCAGGAAGGCATTACGAGCGGGATACTACTGGCCAACCATGTCGGCCGATGCTAAAGAGGCCGTCATACGATGCGACAGCTGTCAGAAGCATGCCCGGATCATTTGGCCCCCGCCGTCTGAACTGAAAGGCATCTCTGCTCCATGGCCTTTCTACAAATGGGGTATGGACATTCTCGGACCATTCAAGACAGCTCTAGGACAATTCAGGTGGCTCATTGTAGCGGTGGATTATTTCACTAAGTGGATTGAGGACGAGCCCTTAACGACGATTACCTCAGCCAGGATAATGAGATTCTTTTGCCATAACATTGTGTCTCGATTTAGAATACCAGCCGAAATCATGACAGACAACGGGACGCAGTTTATGGACCAAAGGTTTCAGACCTTGATGACTAACTTAGACGTGAAGCAGCACTTCGCCTCGGTCGAGCACCCGCAATCTAACGGCCAGGCCGAGGCAGCCAACAAAATCATCCTGGATGGCTTAAAGAAACGGATGCAGGATGCTAAATCCAATTGGGTCGAACAACTTTACAGTGTCTTGTGGGGCTATCCCACAAGCGTACAGACTTCCACCCAGGAAACCCCTTTCAGGCTAACCTATAGGTGCGAGGCAATGATCCCGATCGAGATAGGACATCCATCATGGAGGAAAATCAGAGCCCGCCAGGAAGGAGACGCGTTAAATGACGACGCGTTGAGAATAGACTTGGACCTGATAGATGAAATCTGAGTCGCTGCACACTGCCGAGAGTTAGCCACCAAGCAGCTTCTCACGACAAAGTATAATCGGAAGGTCCGACCCCGGTCTTTCAACCGAGGCAACCTCATACTCCGACGAGCCGGCATCGGTAATAAGAACGCCCGAGACGGAAAGTTGGCTGCAAATTGGGAAGGTCCCTATAGGGTTAAAGAGAAACTGGGCGACGGAGCCTATATACTCGAAACCCTGGCTAGGAAACCTGTGAAGAGAACTTGGAATGCCGACAAGCTAAAGATTTAGCATAGCTAGATCTCGGCTAGGAATGCACAACAGCGCCAGACACATGCTGTTTGGAGTTTGGTTATTTCTTAATTTCAGTATTTTCATTTAAAAGTTTATGTTTTTATGATTGCATTGTACTATTTGTTAGCTCTTTAGAGCTGTTTATTTTAATGAAGGATCCCTTAGCGGAGATTCACAAACGTGCACAGATGATCGCTTAAGCATTACAACAAGGTCTCTAAACCCAGCTATAAATACAACATATCTAGATGAATTAAACATTGGGCCTAACCGGCCTAGGTCCAGAGCTAAGTGAGATTGCCATTTATTGGCCTTTCGTAGAATTGACATGTCAACGCTCGACTCGATTTAAGCTTTCAAATTGTCATCCAGACCTCGATCAGGTCAAAATCTTTAGGCAATGCGTTGCGGACACCTTGGCTAAGCATGTGACCGTTCGCCCTTATCTCGGTTACAATCAATCCCGGCCAACGGGGTCGGCACCTGGTAGCGCGATTAAAGTAAAACATCCTACGCGGTGAAAAGTAAACCCGGGGAAGTTGGAACAGACAACCCTGCCACTGATTCCCAGACTTAGAATCTGGTATAATCCCCAAACTAGCACCCATTACGGTCGATAAATTCCTAACAACGAATGGAATGCTAAAAACCATACGACAATCGATGAAAAAAAATTAAATTAAAGACTGTTAAATAGTTTATACAACCGACACAAACGTCGGGAAAACTCAAAGTCAAGCTGGCACAGACGCCTCAATAGAAACAAAAGCAAAACCAAGGACTCCGCTCCTAGCTTGGAGGCGCAGCATCGTCAGAGGGCACCATCTCGGTGGAATGAGCAGCCTCAAAAACTCTTGGTCCGGCCTCAGTGTGATGACCTTCCTCGCCTTGATGCTCCTCGAGCTCCTTGTCCTCGAAGGATAAGGAGCCATCATCGGGCGTCGGCGACGGTGAAACCAGAACATCGTCCTTCATATAAGCCTGGTAGTCATAGCATCTTGAAGCATTTACGAGCTGTCTCCTTCAACGAGTCGGTGGTGTCCAAATGGGCCTCCTACTCCGCAACAAGAGCATCTTTAGTCGAGTTCACCTCGGAGGCCAGGTCATCCCGCTATTTCTGTAGTGATTTCATAGCATCTAGGCTTTCAGCAATAGCCTTTTGCAGACGGGTTCAATCGGAGGTCGTCGTCTCCAACGCATCTCTAACGATCAAAAGCTCCTCGGTTGCTTTCCCCGCAGTGGCCTGGGCAACGTCTCGCTCCCTCACTAGGGTGTCCATCCATGCCTCGGCCTCTTCCAATGCTTTCTTCCTGTTCTCGGCCTCCCCCTGGGTCAGCTTCAAACAATGAATATTAGCCTCGGCCAGAACATGCTTTGCCTTTAGATGGAGCAATGCCTGATGTAGCCCAATGGATTTACATAGGAATTTTTGGGCATCATGCATGATCGTCTCATTTATGGCCGACAGGGCTTGGCCGTCCATGAATGGGTAAGGAGGGAAAAAGGCAACATTAAGCTCTTCTGTCACTCCTTTATCCCACGCCAGCCCACATGGAATTTTTTGAACCGGGGGATGGCGGATGGGAGCCATGGGAGGTGAAAGAGGAGGGGCAGCTTTGGATCCGGATGCAGGAGAAGAAACTACAACGGGCCCAGATGTTGTAGCATCTGTCCCTTTAGCACTTGGGATAAGTACCCCAGCTGGTGATCCGGTTGGAGCAGAGCACGTGGGACCCGGTGCTCCCAAGGCCTTTGTCTTCTTGGCCCTGGAGGAACCGAGAGCCGCCTTTGTCTTATCTACCTCGGCCTCGGAGGCAGTCACACTTCCGGCTCACCCGGCTAGCAACGCGGGCACAGTCGGGTTCGCTCGAGACAAATAACTGGGAAGCTCCGACATATCTTGAGTTGGAAAGACAAAGCAGAAGAGTTAGAATTCAAGATGCGACTGGAGTAAAACAATGCATGATAAACAGATATGTAAGGTAGAGGATTCGATAAACTGGTGAACCATACACGCCGAAGGCACCGGTTTGGATCCCGCCCCGGTAATAAACCAGGCCGCACTCTGAGTGCCGTATTTCACCACAAAGTTGGACAGACGTTCTAATGACGGGACAGTCTCTGGTAGAACATCATCGGACCCGGTCTGGTACATCATGAAGGGTATTTTATGGTGTTCCTTGTTCAAGTACAGGGGGAACCACCATTCTACGTCCTGACCCTTGGCCCCATTTAAAAACCAGGGTTGTTCGCCAGGCTTCGCCATGACTTTGAAGAAGGAATTTTTGAAATGTTTGAAGGAGTCAGAGAAGGTGGTCATCAACTTCCTATCCGGATCGCCGCGAAGAGAAGTCAACCCTTTTAGCTTCTCGTCTTCCTTTGATGAGAGGGGAGTAAAGGGGCAGAAATAATAAAAAAATAAGGCGGCTGTACACGGAATGGGAACGGGGAAGGAGGCACACAAGCGTTCGAAACCCACCAAATAAGCCCATCCATTGGGGTAAAGCTATGAGGGGGCAAGGTTCATATGTGTCAGGGCCTCCATTTGAAACTCGGTGAACGGGAAACGAACATCGACCCGAGTTAGGAAGTCGCGGTAGAAGAAGAAGTTCGGGTGCCCTATTTCACGCTTGGAGCAAATGGGCTCTTTGGCACTAGGGGCACTGACGACGTACCCATCCAAGTCTAGTAGTTTCAGTCGGGCAATGTCCACCTCGGACATCAGGTAACGAGTGTTCAGAACCTTGTGCGCCACCCAGGCATACTTCTTACATAAAGCCTCGGGAGGACTAGAAGAGTTCGACTCCTTGGTTTTGGGCGAGTTGCTGGGAGGAGTGGATGTTGAAGGCATTTACCTATAAGCAAAATGAAAAAATACTAAAATCAGCAAGAGTAGGAATACCTGACTGAAGTATATTGGCATGCGGAAAAACAAGCGGACTCGGGGGACAGGACTGCCAGAAGAAGGATTCGAAGGAGCCAAATGACGGCAAGAACCTAAGATTGAGGAAGCCCGAGAATCTTCGCCCTGGGCAATGAGGAAGGAGCTTTCGGCGAGACAATCCCAGCAGGGGCCAAGGTACCCCAGAGGAAGGGCATCCGAACTCCGGCCTAGGGGAGCCTCAGAGAAATTAAGGGGTTGAGCTGAGAACGCATCGGCCTCGGCACGAGCCCCGGTACTCCTTCCAGCACAGTTCAACTGAACGCTTGGAGTAGCATCTAGCCAAGCACGAACCGGCGCCGGATTCAGAACCCGAGCAAAAGCAGATCGAGACCTGGATGTACTCTGTCGACCAGACCCTCCCCTTACCACGGTAGCCAACCTTTCCTCCTCCAGAAGTTCGGTACCAAGAATCCAATAGGAGGCACGGGGAAAACAGGCATGCAAGGCTTCCTCTTCCTCAGGGGTTAATGGTGGGTTTGGAGGGGGTAAGCGATTACTCCTGTCCATCACCAAAGAATGGAAACCTAGAAAGGCACAAAAGGGTGTGTGAAGAAGGAGAAATAAGGGGAAGGATCGGCAAAGGTATGTCGGGGTTACAATGCAGACAAAAAGGGGGGTTTGATCTTAGAAACTGATTCAGAAGCTACCAAGGAAGTCTACCCAGAAAATCGCGACGACAGAAATTAATCGATAAAACAAACGAAAACCAGTAAGTTACACCAGCCAAGAAGCAGGAGAAGGTGATATACCTGAAGTAGTGGAGAATGAGCGAGCAAAGAAATATCAAAGTCAGAAGTAGGAGCAAAGCGGCTACGAGAGAATGGTGAAAATAACAGAGAGCAGAAAAACCAGGAAGTGATAGCGAAAGCATCAAAGTGAAGAAAATGGAGGGAAATATGAAAGCAATATGCCTACACACGGAGCGTCGGGGACAGAAGCGTCTTTTCACCTTGACCAAGAAGGTGGTGTATCGCGTGTACGGGGAGCATTTATTGCGCATGAAGATCGGTGTGTGGTGTGGCGCGGCGGTTGCAGGTTCTCGCCAATACTAAGTCCCCAGGTGTCAGTGGGCAATGATGGCGAATGCGGAAAGTCTTTCACCTTGAAAAGGCTGAAGCCATCAGTAACCAGCCCAGATAGCCGAGATTACGTCGGCAAGGAACATATATCTCAACCGCGGATAGATACGTCATGTGAAGATAGCCTCGACGCATGGGCCCGAAGACGCTACCACAGTTCCTAGAGTATCCACCTAAGATTCTCGTATGGGTAACCGAGCACGGCCAATAAAGCCGACAGGCGGCATAATACATCTCAGCAGCTCGATACGCCCAAGCTACTGAGCTGAGGGCAACTGTGATGGACCTGCATAAGGCCCATATCCAATATGCGGCCCAAACTGAGGATATATCATATACCGAATCTCACCTACAATACCGGGAGATCCAACATTATAAGAGCACCTATCGGATATACGCGCAATACTCGCACCTAGGATTTCAGCCAAAGTTGTTATCCTATCCATGGAAACCTCTATAAATAAAGAGACCTGATACTAAGGTGCATACGTTCTAACTACAACTCTTTACATTCAGTCACATTGTGCACACACACCACCCCCTATATAGTGTACAGTGACCCCAGGCTACCTTGAGTATATGCTCCATAGATATTTAGGTCGAGCCCAACGATCCAATATCAAAGTACCAGCCCGAGGCTGGACATCTGTGTTCTACACCAGAACAAAACCCTAACTAGTTATCAGATAAAAAAAAAATTAAATCAAAGATATACTAATTAAGGATACTCCCCTATCCAAAATCTTAGATTTTTGTTTTAAACCAGAATCCGAAATCTTATAGTTAAGTAAGAGATATACTTAAGATATTAGGACATAAAAATTTAATAAGAGATTTTTAACCAAAAAAAAAAAATATATATATATATATATATATTAAGTGATTTAAATGGTAAATGCGGTGAATTATTTTAATTTTTATATTTATTAGAGTAAATATATTCCCCCGTCCTCCGGAAAAAAAGGCGATATATAAGATACTATGCTGATGGTTTATTATGTTAACTAACATTGCTATCTTTATCCTTGAACCGTTTTATATATTTTCAAAAATTTTAAAAAATATATCCTTTTAAAAATCATCCAACAACTTGTTCGAATTTAAAATTTAAAATTACCATAAAAAAACAACCAAACAAACATTAGCCTGATATTCGCTGTCCTCTGTATAAGCACTACGGCTTATCACACGTGCTTATATCTACATTACCTGAGTTACTCTCCTGATGATTTTGATTTTGATTGGTTGGGCTAAGATGCTGCGAGCCGAACCTCCTTCTCCTTGGATTTTCCATGTCCTCTTAGTTAGCACTGATGAAGAAATCGGAAGATGTATTAGGAGTCAGCTTTCACATTCTTTTTATCGAATCACTGCACGTGCTACTTTGAATGAAACCGTAGGCTTCTTTGAAATAGAACAATTTGACGTTGACTTGGTGCTCAGTGATGTCTCTTTGAAGGTCGAGGATGGGTACAACTTCATCTACCAAATCCAGCTCTTGACAAAAGATATTCCCCACGTCGTTAAGTTCTCCATATATAAATTTATCTCGATACTATTAGGTTAATGTGAGAGATTTCATTATATTTATATTTTGCAGTGATATTTGATTATGTTAATGTGAGAGTTTTTATTGTATTTATAATTTGCAGTAATATTTGGAGCTGAGAGATTAGTTGATCATGAGGTCACCCGGGCGTATAAATTGGGTGCATGTTATGTTTTGCGAAAGCCCGTGAGTGAGCCGTCTCATGAGATTGAAAATTTATGGAAACATGCTTTTAGGTGGAGGGCTCAGAATGAGGATTTATGGCAACATGTTTTTAGGTGGAGGGTTCAGAAGGAGGGTTCTTCTTCTCTGGTTCCTTCCCAACAAGAAAAAAAAGAGGATCTTTGTGAAAAACACCAACGATTCACTTTTTGTTGAAGTTGTGAATTGTTGAAGTTGTGAATGACATTGGCGAAAAAGGTAAGTGATCTTTCGTCTCATTATAATTTCTTGTAGCAAAATTCTTCACTGTTATAATCTCCTTATAAACAAGTATTTAATTCCTGAGAAGGAGTAACCTCTTTATTCTTATTTCTCTTTAATTAATATATGCAATTTTCTGAGGAAAAATTAATAAATTTGGGAAGAAAATTATAATTTCCTCAACTCCCTAAATGTTTTTATTTTCAAGCTTCTGTTATAATTATGAATATATTTCCTTGTATCTCAGATACATTAATTTGTGCATTTTTCCTCTATATTTTCAAGCTTTCTTTTATAATTATGAATTCTTAATTTAAGACGAGCTTCGGTTTCCTTTCCTTATAATTAATTTGTGTATTTTGTATCCTTTCCTTATATCTCACAGATTAATTTGTGTCTTTTATATTCTGTTTCCTCGTACGTCAGAGGCGGGGCCTAAACGAATTCTTGAAGTTATGAATCAGCGTGAGCCTGAGCTTTTTCTGACTAGAGAACAAGTTGGACTCACCTACAGGTTAGAGAACATGTTCTCCTCACCTCATTATTATTATTATTATTATTATTATTATTATTATTATTATTATTTATATTTGTCTTTTGTACATACCAATCTAATTATGGTTTTTCTCTATACTTTCAGAAACACAGGGAAAAAGAGAAGAAAAAACAGCTGCCCCAACGACGTATGAATAATGCAAATGGAAGGAATGTGATGACAGTTAATCAAATCCCTCCTAGATTTCACATTAAGAGTCATGTTTTGGCTCGACCATTAGTATCATCATCTTCTCTCCATGACATGTCGCGTCTCCACCTTCCAGAAACTTCCACGAGTAATTCTCCTGTGCCCCAAATGGAACGCCATCATTACAATCAACAACACAGTGTTTGCCAGCCAATGCAGTTCAACAACTTTGGTGGTATGATTATATTACATAACTTTCAATGTTTAAACCTTCTCTTATTTATAACTTATTTATAATTATTGATTGAGCTCGTGAACTCTTGTCTCAAGAAAATGGAGATAATTGTTCAAATTCAAAGTTTAGAAATTGAATCAATAATTGAGTGATCAGAGGTTTTGTTTTCCTTCAAATTATATGTGGTTGTTCTTCTTCGCGATTCTAATTAATTCTTTATAATTTCAGCGGTCACATCTCGTATTGGGAATGGAAGCAGCAACTTGATTTCTGAGCATCAGCCTAATTTTGATGTTAATACAACTAGACCTGCTATGCATCAGCCTGATCGAATTACTTCCTCTAAAAGTAATATGCCGCAGCAACGGCAACCACAAGGTCCTTCCTTTGAAGGTGTGGAAAGTAATACGTTGCAGCAGCAACACTTAGCTATTGGTACTTCTTTTCAAAGAAGTAATTGTTGGGTTAATGTGCTCTTTATCACTTAAGCCCAATAAGGCTTAATTGAGACTACAGCCCAAGAACTCTATGGCCCATGTGGTTTAGAGTTAGGTCTTGGGTGTAGTAGCATATAAACCTACTTTCACCTGCTTGGAAAAGAGACGCACGCATAAGGAGGCTCTCATCAGAAACAAACTTAGAGGTAGACGTTCATCATCTGAATGGTTGCCCACACAACCATCCCATTCCCCTCGAGAGATAGTCTGGAAGATCGATCATAGAGCGGACGACGACCGTTCGTGGAGAGGCTTTCGATCGCTTTGCATCTTTCCGGTAATCAAAATGATGAAGGTTTTAACTTCTCCCAGTATCGCGTCTACGATACGCTTCCCGTTTCGATTAGTTTCCTACAATTGGTATCGAGCCAATAGCGATGAGGAAAAGAACTGAGTTTTTATATTAATTTATATTTCATGTGATTCTTTTCAAAAATTATTTTTGAAAATATGACATCTTTTTCTATATTTGTTATTTATTTCATGGTAGTTATTCGTTTATAATTCATATTTCATATTAGTTTTAATTTTAATCGGTTAATCGCTTTAATCCATGGTTAGATTCTCTCGTGTTTTTCTTGATTTGTAACAAGGAGGCTAATCCCATATGATTAGGTTTCCTCCTTGCTGTTTTTTATTTTTTTTTTGGAATTTCTATGTATTTTTTCGAATTTCTGTTAAATTTGGAGATCAAGAAACTGCGAAGAAGATGACTTCGGCTGATGGCGTGACAGAAGTGGTGCCTAGGGTTCCTCTTTTGTGTCCTAGGATTTCTAGCCAAGGATTGAGTTTTTGGGCTTTTCGGCCCATAGATACCCTAAAGGAGCTTGAGGCATGCTATGGGCAGACGAAAGAGAAATTCCAAAGTTGTAAATTTTATTTTTAAAATTTTATAGGAAAGCCATGGATTAAAGTTATTTGTTTAATTATTTAATGCTTTTATTGAATTGTATGAATTATATTTACGATTAACATGATGTTTGTAATAACATGCCATATAGAATAGGAAGATGTCATATTGTTGCATAATCACTTGTCATAATAGCATAATAACTATTATGTTTTCAATCGACTAGTATGATAGTTATTATGCGAGATTATTTAGATTGTCCACTACAATAATTATCATTTATTATGATTTTGAAATCTAGAATAATAATTTGATTAATTAATTGTGGAATTAGAATCTCTACATTAATTATCATTTATTATGATTTTGAAATCTAGAATAATAATTGGATTAATTAATTGTGGAATTAAAATCTAGACATTAATTATCAATTATTATGATTTTAAATTAAAATCTAGAATAATAATTATGGAATTAAGATCCGACAAATAATCCAGGAAATTTCCTAAGAGAATTGTACCTTTTAGAGTAATTTGTGGATTATTTAAAATGGTCATGTGACGCACACTCTACCAATCATGACTAGATTTTAGATACCTAATAATTTACTCTAAATTGAACAAATCTTGGAAATTGAAAATTCTAAATTTAAAATATTGAATGGGTAAAGGTTTTAAATTAAGCATTTAATTTTAAAATCTACGGGCCCCAATTGTGAGTTTATTAGTGAAATGGTTATCGCTGAAGCCCCATCGGATAAGGATAATCGGATTTCGCTAGATTAAACCCTAATATTTTCAAAATTTTAGTAAAGTTTTGCACGGCCCATCGTCGGCAACACTTAGACACTAAAGATAATTTTGAAAGTAAACAATGGTTAAATACATTCAACGTTGGTAAAATTGTTAACCCTCCCATCGAGGCTCTGGCAATGGAACTAAAGGCCCAAATTAACAATATTAGTTTTACAAGAATCTTGCCCATCGTAAACCTTGTAAAGATAACTAATGGATTGTTAAACAATAAACGAATAGTAGTTATTAGAATCTACTAGCGAAATATCTGTTTGTTGTTGATTATAAGTTTGTAATTAGTGTGTTTTTTCTTTTTCCTTATTTTCAGAAAAATGTCTTCATTCAATCCTTTAGCTACAATCTTGAGCCAAAAACCTATGGATGGCACAAACTACAAACAATGGAGAACTAATTTGGATATTGTTCTTCAATATGAAAAGCTCAACTTTGTTCTCACTACCCCTATGCCAGCACTACCCGCTGCAGATGCGTCTGATGCAATTCGGACTCGATTTCAGCAGGAGAAGGAAAGATGGAGAAGGCGAATGTGTCAGTTCGCTGCTACATTTTGGCCAGTCTCGCCAATCACCTTCAGGAGCAAGTGAGCATGATTGAGAGTGGAGCAACATTGCTCTAGACTCTTGATGGCATGTTTGCTACGCCTAGCGCTCCCGCTAGGCAAAATGCTATGGGTAATTTAAATGTGATTGAGGCTTGTTTAGTGGAGAATCATGATGATAAATGGATCGTTGATTCAGAAGGCACTAACCATGTTTGTTACTCTTTGCAGTGGTTCAAACATAGCTTGCACTGTAAGTAAAGGACAAAGAGATTTGAAGCTTGGAACTGGGAGCTTGTGTATCGCACTAGCGATTGGGACAAGTTATTTTATCTTTTGATAATTACGAGAACTTTGGTTTTAGAAGACTGCTTTATTTATTCCAGATTTTAAGAGGAATTTAATTTACGTTAGTTGTTTGGATAAACATGGTTTGACAGTTCAGTTTAATTCCTCGTTTCAATAAGAAGTTAATCTTCTTTTATTTGTTCCGTGTAAAGTATAATGGTCTTTATTTCCTTAGTCCTGTTCCCTGTGAAGTTAATCATGTTGAATTAAAAGATGTTGAGCATATTAATTCATCAAAGAAAAGAAAAGTTTCCAATGAAACTTATCTTTGGAATTTGAGATTGGTCATATTAACTCTAACAGGATACAAGGTTTGGTCAAAAGTGGGATTTTAAAATCCCTGAACTTTGAACCGATACCGGTATGTGAATCCTGTTTAGAGGGTAAAATAACCAAGAGATCTTTCAAGGCCAAGGGAAAACGTGCCACACTTCAGCTGGAATTGGTACATACCGATGTATGTGGACCGATAAATGTCCAAGCCGTAGGTGGGTATCGATATTTCATCACATTTACTTGATGATTACTCTAGATTTGGACATGTGTACTTGATGCGTCACAAGTCTACGAAGCTTTTGGAAAATTCCAAGAGTTCAAGGCGAGGAGAAAAACATCTTGGTGTTCAAATTAAGACTCTTCGATCTGATCGAGGGGTGAATACCTATCTCGGAGAGTTCAGGTCTAACGACCAAAGAGGGGATAGTTTCACAGTTATCTTCTCCAAGGACACCTCAACAGAATAGAGTTGCTAAAAGGAGAAATAGAACCCTTTTAGAAATGACAAGATCTATGCTCAGTTATTCATCTCTTTCATTATGGGGATATGCTTTAGAAACAGCTATGTATCTATTGAACTTAGCTCCGTCCAAGTCGGTTTCAAAGACACCAATAGAATTGTGGAAAGGGTATAAGCCCACCTTGAACCATATTCGGATTTGGGGTGCTCCGGCATATGTCTTGCAACAGAAACCAGATAAGATGGACTCGCGTACTGAAGTATGTATATTTATAGGCTATCCTAAAAGAACCAGAGGTTGGTTGTTTTATAGTCCAAAAGAAAAGAAGGTCATAGTGAGCACTCACACGACTTTATTAGAGGAGGACTATATGACAAATTATAAGCCAAGGAGTAAGGTTATTCTTGATGAGCTAGTCTCAGATCAAGGTCATAGTGATCTGTGTTATGATTGTGTCTTTCTAAGCTCCAAACTCCTTCAAAGCAGTCGTGACTCTTTAGCCGAGTCTACTTTAGCCTCTTGTCATCACAACTTAATTTCCAAATCCATCCCAGCTTCTGCTAACAAGGGTCATCTCAATCCGACCAAATCTCCCAGTTAGTTAGCTTTTTCTTCTTCAAGTGTAGTTCACTTGCTTTAGGTATGTATTCCACTTTCTAATTTTTATTTCTTTGTTATAGGTATATATGGATTCGCCTTCTTCATAACACGTTGAGAAATCTCACTCTATAGAGTCGAGTTCCATATGTCCTTTGGAAGTTCTAATGAACAAGTACCTATGGGTCACACATGAAGTGCTAAGCACTTTATCCGAGATGACTGCGGATGACGTTGCCGGGCTTTCTGTCGACAATCCCAAAAACTATGCCATTTGTCCACCCGAGAAAGATGAACTGGTTTGCTCCCATAAGGAAGGGAATGACCCATCATTTTTCTTCTTCTACCAGGATTTGATTACCCGACTCGGTGTTCAATTCCTGTTTTTCGTGTTCCAAATTAGTGTTTTAAATCACCTACACCTTGCTCCTACCCAACTTCACCCTAATTGCTAGGGTTTCGTAATAGCATTTGAGCGTTTTTGTAGATATTTAGCTATGCCTTGTACGATTCCTCTTTTTCTTTTTCTTTTTTACTGTACAAATGACTCGTACTGGTAGGGAGCCCCCAAATAGGAAGGTTGGACTATAATCCGAGGTCACCCCAGTAGAAAGCTTTTTAATGTATATTCCGACTCCTTTAACAACTTCAAAAATAGTTATTTTAAAGTTGTTGCTGAGTTTAGAAAACAACCCTGGTTTCTTAACTCCCCAGAGTCCAAAGCTGCTGAATGGAAATTCCCCCTATGTTGGAGGCATGACCATCATGCCTTTGCTCCTTGAACTTTTCGTATTCAACAAACGGAATTATCTAACTCTGATGCCAACTCAGTTGCATCCTTAGTCGGATACATGAAATAGCACAACTACGTTAGTGTAGCTTCATTCATTTCGAAATCTCAAGATGAGTTGGATTTGGAAATGAGTACGATTTCCTCATTATGTGTTTTTATTTTCTGGATAAAGAAATTTCATAATTCATAACCTGTAGTTCCAAGTATGGGGAAACAACGAACCAACTGAACAACCACATTTCCTTGCCATGTTGAACTATGGCAAGGCATCTTCAAATAGCGAGAAAACTAGGAAGCGACAAGCTCCTGAATCCAGGAGCGCTATAGCTGAGACGAGCGCCAAAGAAATCCTGGCCAATAAATCAAAAGGCGCCTAAGAAATCCCAGCCCAGATATCAAAAGGCACCTCGGCCTCCGCTATGCAAACCTCTGCTGTTCAAGCTACTCAGACTCCTCCTCCTTTAACTATCAAGATTTCCTGAGGAATTATTTGGGAAGTAGGGGTAACTAATGAGCTCAACACTGCTCTTTGTCCTCCTTGATGCTTCTACGACCAACTCCTTTGTCTGATGCCGAGATTTGAGAGCTTCAAGAAATTGAGTTAATTTCCTTGATGGCCTCCGTATTAACCCAGACTTTGGCTTCAGTGAAAACCAAATATGCCAAAACTTATGATGAGTTGCGAGTAGCCAAGGCGGAGAAGGACAAAGCTTATGAGGAGCTTCAAGTAGCCAGGGCGGAGAGGGACAAGACTTATGAGGAGCTTATAATGGCAAAAGAGGATCTTAGAAACACGAACTTGGATTTTATTTCTCTTCAACAAACTCATGCCTCTAATGTACAATCAATGGAAGATTTCAAGATACTGCATAATAGACTTGAAACCAAGTTGAAAGAAATCGAGGACTAGCTCAAGACTGCCAGTGCCGACGTCTCGCTTATCTAGCCACGCTAAAAGACTTTGTGGAGGTTCGTTCAACAATGCCTTGGACCAAATCAAGCTTTTGAACCCTGTATTGAATTAAACACCTCTATGTTACATTATAAGGCTTATGTTAGCGACAGGAAACTAATCCTTCCCCCTTCCTCTCTTGGTGGTGATTCTCTAACTTGGCTTTATGAGGGTTGAGGTGAGGAGGTCAATGTGACAGAGATTTGCCGTAATCTCCCAAAATAACCAGATTATAAAAGGATTTGCAGTATAATGTAACCTGGGTCGTTTCCCAATGAATTCACAGTCGGTTCAATTCGAACAGCAATAAAACAGTAACAGTAAAATGGGGGGTTTTTTTGGTTCAAACAGAATTAAAACGAAATAACAGAGACAGAATGAAATTAACACAGATTAAACAGATAAACAGAAGATTAACCCAGGATTTCGAATTCCACCATTTCCCTTCCTCGAACGAAAACAGATTTATAACCGAACTCATGATGGACTCTGGACAAACCGAAATCTCTGCATTTGCCCAGAAATTCCCTCAACTGAACAATCGTTCAGAATTTGTTCAAATCAGTGGCGTATCACTGTACGATCGCAAAGTAATACTCTAACCTAGTTCGAACTACACCCTTGGGAAATGTCGATCTAGGTTTTTAATCAAAAACCCAATCCAAATCCAAAAATCGAATCCGATTGAAGAATGCAGAAATGAGTTAGACGGTTACCAATTAAGCATGAGTCCTCTGGACAGTGGAATCCTCCATCCATCGGTCAATCACGTAGCTTAGCTAGTCATGATTATGCGAACGAAAATCGAGCGAAATTTCATCATGAACATAAAGAACACGAAGAACGAGATGAGAGAATCTAAAAACTCCTATTTTGATCCACTAAAATCTAAAAACATGAATGACTGAATGTTTGTAGCTGCCATCTAACTTAAACCTAAACCTAAAATGGAAATGGGTCAGCCCAAAACGAAAATAAAATAAAATGGGCTTTAATTACAAAATTCGAACCCAACTAAAATCCAAAAATACATATGACTTTGGCTGTAAAATTGACCACCCTCTTGTCCGAATTTGCTCTTCATGTCTTCATAACAATTGTAGCTCTCTAAATC
The DNA here is from genome assembly GCA_019022655.1 of Acacia acuminata. Taxonomy (NCBI): domain Eukaryota; kingdom Viridiplantae; phylum Streptophyta; class Magnoliopsida; order Fabales; family Fabaceae; genus Acacia; species Acacia acuminata. The sequence goes on along the minus strand of JAFJYI010000272.1, from coordinate 477,947 downwards.
ATCTAAAATATGAGACAAAAATGAGGCAAATCCAATGTCTGGTTCAAGAGTTATGGTAAAAATAGTGAAGCAATTTAAAACTAGAATTTATTATTAAATAATGACTAAAATATAATCAAAGGCCCAAAGCCCAAATAAGTATAAAAGCCATTATTTATTAGCTAAAGAGTCCTAAATTATAAATCAAGAGGCAAAAATTAGTGCATGAAATATTCAATTATCAAATTCCCCCATACTTATCTGTTTGCACTCCCGAGCAAAATTCAAAGAAAAAGACCTAAAGGAGAAACTCTTCTTTTCTTTTTTGATATATCATGGTAGGGGAGGGGGCGGGGTTCGAACCTGGACATGGGGAGGGAGGCCGTTATCGGGGCTCCATGCCAACGCGCTACTAAGGCGCTGGCGAAACTCTTCTTTTCTAACAATTGCTAACTATGCAAAAATTGAACAAGAGACACAAAGATCCAAAAGATCAATCAATCAAGACCACAATCCCTTCATCTCAAATTACAATTCATGGTAATCTCAATCAATGATGCTAATCACAAAAGATGGTCTCTCAAATGATGCGCTGAATCAATCAATCTCTCAAGTGTTTAAGGTAAATAAGTGTATCACTCAAATTCTACTCCATAAATTTGTTCTACCATAAACTTGCTCAGTTTCTACGTCTCCACTACTCATAACACATGCATGCACAAATCAAGAGAGCTTGTTATGAAAGGTTGTAATAGGGTTAGGGTGAAGGTAGGTAATAGTATGGAATGAGAGGTGATAATTGAATATTTCATACACTACTTTTTGTCTCTTGATTTATAATTTAGGACTCTTTAGCTAATAAATAATGGCTTTTATACTTATTTGGGCCTTGGGCCTTTTATTATATTTTAGCCATTATTTAATAATAAATTCCAGTTTTACATTGCTTCACCATTTTTACCATAACTCTTGAACCAGATATCGAATTTGCCTCATTTTTGTCTCATATTTCAGATGATTCAGAGAGCTACAATTGTTATATGTATTTTTGGAGCCGAAGTCATATGTATTTTTGGGCTCGAATTTTGTAATTAAAGCCCATTTTATTTTATTTTCGTTCCGGGCCTCGACTTGTGGATTGGAGCCCCATTTCTTTTTGCCATTTTAGGTTAAGTGAGGCAGCAGCCACAAACATATATTCATTCATGTTTTTAGAATTTAGAGGATCAAAATAGTAGTTTTCAAATTCTCTACAATGTTCTTCGTGTTCTTCGCGTTCTTCATCTGTTTTTCGTCTTTCTTAATTATGTTCGGCTAAATTTCTGAGATTGATCCACGATGAGAGTTCCATCCACTACCCAGAGGATTCGTGCCTAATCGGTAACCGTCTAACTCGTTTATGTATCCCTTAATCAGATTTGATTTTAGGTTCGGATTGGGTTCTTGATTAAAAACCCAAATCGATATTTCCCAAGGACGAAGTTCGGATTGGGTTAAAGTATTTCGTACGATCCTACGAGGTGCGCCACCGATTCAACAAATTCTCAACAATTGTTCAGTTGAGGGAATTTCTAGACAAATGCGAGATTTCGGTTTGTCTAGAGCCGATTACGAGTTCGGTTATAAATCTGTTTCGTTCAAGGAAGGGTAGTGGGTGAATCCGAAATCGTGGGTTGATCCTTTAATCCTCCGTTTTCTGTTCAATTCGTGTTATTTTGTTTTGTCTCTCATTACTTCGTCTTTAATATTATTCTCAATAAAAAAAACCCCCATTTATTGTCACAAATTCTGAACGATTGTTCAACTTGAGGGAATTTCTAGACAAATGCGAGATTTCGGTTTGTCTAGAGTCGATTACGAGTTCGGTTATAAATCTGTTTCATTCAAGGAAGGGTAGTGGGTGAATCCGAAATCGTGGGTTGATCCTTTAATCCTTTGTTTTCTCTCAATTCGTGTTATTTCGTTTTGTCTCAACTTCGTCTTTAATATTATTCTAATAAAAAAACCCCCATTTACCGTCACTGTTTTATTGTCATGCGGAATTGAACCGATCACAAATTCGTTGGGAAACGACCCAGTTGCATTATACCGCAAATCCTTTTCTAATCTGGTTATTTTGGGAGATTAGGCAAATCTCTGTCAAGAGGCTAAGCACCAAAGAAATTAAAAAGAGCACTAATTAACACAATCATTCTCTATGTAAGAAAATTTTTATTTTACTTATATCTCTCCTTTCTTTGTATGTATTTTATTTCTATATTTTTTTTTTTCGCTTTTCTTTCTTTCTTTCTTTTCTTTTTATTTTGTTCTCTTTTTTTCTGCTTTTCTTTCTTTCTTTCTTTCTTTCTTTCTTTCTTTTTTCTTTTTTTTTTTTGAAAATGAAACTATACTATATACATGATCACAATGACAAAAGCAAACATCCCCCCCACTTAAACTGTTGCACTCCTGAGCAACCCCCACACTTAAACACAAAACCAAGGTGAAACCAATGCTCAATAAATTTCCAAGGTGCGGAATAAAATGGTTTTACGCTTAGGCTTGTAATGTGGCTTAGAAAAGAAGGAGTCAAAAAGGCACAAAGGGCTAGCAAAGGGATCATAATGCAAGGGAAAGGCTATTTGGCCAAAGTAGGGAAAATAAAAAAAAAAAAAAACAAGCTTCCATCATACTTATGCACGTAAATGAAAAATGTAGTTTCAAAAAGAAAATGATCAAGTTCTAGAGAACACAAATCATGAGTAGATGCACACATGAAAGAAAGAATGGCAAAAGATGAATTCCATTCATGCAGGCCCAAAACCTCACAAGGTCAATACCAACTTAGGCAATCAACAACATCAAATCAACTACCAAACATGTAATCGAAGAGGCAAGAATGGTAGACCCAACAGAATGATCCTTTAAAACCAAAATGTCCTAGTTCATAATATGTAGCAATCATAGAATGAGAGACTGTATTTATTTTCAAAAAAAAAAAAAACAAAGTAGAAAAAGGAAAACAAATAGAAGAAAGAGGGAGAAAGAGAGAAGAATACTCCCCCCAAGGGGTTTATGGAGGATAAGTGGCATCAATGAGGAGAATCTCGCTTCCTCGAGTCACTGGGATCCCTCATGAAATGGCTTGAGGCGAAGCCCATTGACCTTAAAGGTTCGTCTGTGGGTGGATCACATAGCTCAACAAAGACCAAATGGAAAAATGTTAGTGATCTCAAAAGGGCCATCCTATTTAGATCAAAGCTTACTAGGCATAAACTTCAAACGGGAGTTAAATAGAAGAACTTTCTGGCCCACAGAAAATTCTTTCCTCAGAATATGCTTATCATGGAATGCCTTAGTCTTTTCCTTGTATAACCGTGAACTCTCATAGGCATCCAATCTAAGCTCATCCAACCGTTGCAATTGTAGCTTCCGCTCCATCCGAGACTTAGCCAAATCCATGTTACACTGCTTAATGACCCAATAGGCTTGATCGTCCAACTCAACCGGAAGATGACATGCCTTACCAAAGACAAGTCGATAAGGAGACATCCCAATCGGAGTCTTGTAGGCGGTACGATATGCCCACAAAGCATCCTCTAATCGCTTACTCCAATCTTTCGAGGTAGAGTTAACAGTCTTCTGAAGGATTTGCTTAATCTCTCTATTTGAGACTTCAGCTTGACCGTTGGTCTGAGGATGGTATGCTGTGGAGACCTTGTGGAGCACTCCATACTTGCGTAACAAGGCACCCATGCTTCGATTGCAAAAATGGGATCCCTGGTTACTGATAATGGCTCTAGGAATACCAAACCTGCAGAAAATGTTAGACCTAACAAAATCCACCACCACATAAGAATCATTAGTCCAGGTGGCTTTCGCCTCAACCTATTTCGAGACATAATCAACAGCTAGCAGTATGTAAGTATAACCATATGAAGCGGAAATGGACCCATAAAATCAATACCCCAAACATCAAAGATCTCACAAAACAATATAGGGTTCTAGGGCATCTCATGCCTACGGGAAATACTTACAAGATAGATGGGAATCATGAAACAAGGAAGGCCAACATAATCCACTGTCTAACACTTTCCTAGCAGTTCTTTGGGGTCCAAAGTGACCACCACAGGCAGAAGCATGAGCAAAATGCAATATAGAGTGAAACTCATGATCTGGCACACATCTCCTAACTACTTGGTCACTACAAAATTTCCACAGATAAGGCTCATCCCAAACATAATATTTAGACTCACTCTTTAATTTAAGAGTTTGGGCCCTATTGGAATCAACAAGCAAAACACCAGCTACCAAGTAGTTAACCAGATCAGAATACCATGGAAGCTTACCTTGCAGCTGTAAAAGCTGCTCATCAGGGAAATCATCCCTAATAGAAGAGGGGTGAGAAGGAGAATGGGTGATGCGACTCAAGTGGTCGGCTACCCGTTTGTGCTCCACTGTCTCAAATCTCAACATCAAACTCTTGGAGCAAAGCAACATCCACAGATGAGTCGTGGCTTAAGATCTACTTTTTTCAAGAGAAACTTCAAAGCGGCATGGTCGAGAAAAAAAATTACTCTACTTGCTAGCGAGATATGACCTAAACTTATCAAAAGCAAATACAATAGCCAACAACTCTTTCTCAGTAGTGGTGTAATTAGACTGGGCAGGATCCAAAGTCTTGGAGGCATATGCAATGACATGAGATGCTCTGTCTACCCGTTGTGCCAAGATAGTACCAACCGCATAGTTGGAAGCATCGCACATCAACTCGAAAGGGAGGCACCAATCAGGGGGTTGGATCATCAAAGATATTACTTTTTTTAATTTTAGTGATAATAAAAATATATATGGATGTGAAATAACATTTAACTCACAACTTAATTCTAAAATAACATTTAATGAGTTCTAAAAGACAATTCAGTCAACTTAAGTTACAAATACAAATACAAAATACAAAATCACCAAAACCAAAACAAAATACTTCAAATCTAATCTATAAATGCAACACTTCAAATGATCGAAGGCCGCCTTGCAAGCATCATCAAATACAAAGTCGTGTCCTTATTCGAAGGTTGGACAAGGGTCGTCATGAAAATTTACCATCTCAAAGTAGTCTTGCCGAAATCCTGAATGAAACGCCGATAGAAACCTGCATTACCAAGAAAGGAGTGAATTTCCCGCACAGATGCGAGGTAAGGCAAGGCAGTAATTACATCTATCTTAGCAGGGTCTACCTCAATCCCTTTCCTAGACACTATGTGTCCCAAGACTATCCCCGACTCAACCATAAAGTGACACTTCTCATAATTCAGCACAAGATTAGACTCAATATACCTATGCAAAACTCTAGACAAATTAGCTAAGCATGCATCAAAATCGAGACCCATATACAAAATCATCCATAAATCTCTTGTAAAGATGATACAATTCCAAACATTCTTTTTCACTTTCTCTCTGAGAAAATGAAAATGCTTACCATACATCCATAAAAACTATAGGAATTCGTTTACCATACAACGAAAGGTGCTAGGTGCTTTGCAAAGGCCAAAAGGCATCCTTCGGTAGGCATATGTTCCAAAGGGGCATGTGAAGGTCATCTTCTCTTGATCCTCAGGAGCAATATGGATATGAAAGTATCCAGAGTAGCCATCCAGGAAGCAGCAATGAGACTTGCCAACCAATCGCTCTAACATCTGATCAATGAAAGGTAGAGGGTAATGATCCTTGCGAGTGGCTTGGTTGAGTCTCCTATAGTCGATGCAAACTCTCCAACTATTCTGAACTCGAGTAGGAATGAGTTCATTCTTCTAATTGGCTACCACAGTGACTCCGGATTTCTTAGGAACCACCTGGACCGGGCTAACCCACTGGCTATCAGAAATGGGATAGATGATACCAGCTTGCAAAAGCTTAGTGACCTCCTTCTTCACCACATCAAGGATAAGAGGATTAAGGCGTCTCTAGGGTTGCCTTATCGGCTTAGAGTACTCTTCCAACAAAATTCGATGCATACACATGGAAGGGCTGATGCCAACGATATCAGCTAATGTCCACCCAATGGCTTTCTTGTTTCCCTTCAATAAGCTTAGCAGCTTCTCTTATTGGTCGGAAGAAGATTATTTGCCACAATGATCGCAACTGTTCATCCACCTCTAAAATGCATACTTCAGTGATCCGAAGGGATTTCAACTCAAGCTTGGGTGGTTGCTCAATGGAGGGAAGAAGCTTGGGTGGTTGTTGCAACAATTCTGATGTCATCACACTAGAAATACTTGAAACCACATTCAAAGAAGCAGAAGAACTGTGTCTATACAGCTCAAGGTTAACATTAGATTTAAGCTCATCAAAATCATAATCAAGATGCACATTAGGATCAAGATGCACATTAGATCGATGAAGCTCAAACTCATAATCAATATCGAATCCATATGTAATGCGAATCACCAAGCAAGTCGAATCACTAAATAATGCAAAGATTAACCAAGTTAGTGCAAACAAAGTACCATTCATTATCAAGACATGCACAAATGGTAGAATCACTCTCAAATGAAAAATCGATAATCAACACCAATCAAGAAGAACATCATCCACAGCATCATCAATAACATCAATGCAGAAAACAGAATGCTCTTCCCTAGGATGTTTCATGGCATCAAAGATATTGAAATTCACAGATATATCACCAAACTCCATGGAAAGAGTACCATAATGCACATCTATCTTAGTCCTAGTTGTTTCCTCCCTAAAATGATTGGTGATTTACTACTAGAAGCCTCATTCTCCATATCTAAGATGTAAAAGTCAGCAGGGAATATCAATTCATTAACTTTGACTAATACATCTTCAACTAAACCAGAAGGATGAGCACTACTCCTATTAGCTAATTGAACAACAACACCAGTAGGACACAAAGGACCAAGACCAAGAGATTTATAAATAGATGCAAGCATGACATTAATAGAAGCACCTAAATCTAGCATGCAATCATCAAATCTATAATTGCCAATAAGGCAAGGGATAGAAATGTCCCTGGATCCTTGCACTTGCGAGGCATGGTAGGCCGGATGAGTGCTGATACATTTTGGTTCAAACTAACTCGTTCACTTCCCTTCAGTCGCCTCTTGTTAGTGCACAACTCCTTCAGAAACTTGGCGTATTTAGGGATTTGTTTGACTGCATCTAAGAGAGGAATGTTGATCTCTACTCTTCTGAATGTCTCAAGTATATCCTTCTCTTGTGCTTTGTCTGCCAACTTCTTGGATTGAAGGGAAAGGAAGAGGAATGGGAATGTCTTCTTCTTCACCTCATTGCATTGCCTTTTTATTATTTTTAGAGTCAATCTTCACATTTTCTCGACTCTTTTCGATGTGGAAGTCACATTTGCAAATGGTTTAGGTTCCTCCAATTGCTTGCCGAACGAATGGAGATAGCACTCACATTCCCCTTAGGGTTAGGAATTGTTTGTGAAGGAAGAGTGTTGGATCCCCGAGGTTGAGGTTGCTAACGGTTCTATGTTTGCAAACTGATGGAAGTGTCGGTTCTTGTTGGAACTGCATATTGGCTATAACAAATTGCTTCATCATATCTTCAAGTGAGGAACCACCACTACCACTACTACTAGCCTGCGTTTGTGCTGCCTGTGGAGATGCACATATGGCTGGTCGAGGAGGTGGTGCTGGCAAAGGCAAAGGAGGTGCAGATTGCTTTGTTGGAAATTCTGTGGTCCGTACTTGTCTCTCGTTGGTAATTCCTGCATCTGCCGATATTGGTTACTCGGTTCTAATTCTGGTTCCAAGGGAAATTAGGGTGATTTCTCCAACCAGGATTGTAGGTATCGGAGAATGCATTATTTTGCTGGTATTGTGGCTTTCCTGGAAAAGCACCCACTGAAGCTACTGACTGGTCTTGATAAGCAGGATCATGCAAGGTAGGGCAAGAGTCGCGTAGAATGGTAAGGGTCGAACAACCCACATGAGTACCCAATCTGAGGAGGAGAAGATTGTACATGATGTCCTCGTGTCATTGCCCCGCAAATTGCCTCACAGAGAGGTCAAATTATCAAGTCTATTCTCTAATCTCTGAGAATCGTACTGGACTGGAGGTGTTTGTACATGGTAAACAGGAGTACTATTGGCCCCGGTGCCAAATTGCCGAGAGTTGGCTGCGCCATCTCGATATCAATTCTCGGACATCTTCGGTGTCTTGTTACGTAGAGCCCCACCGCTAGAAGCATCCACCAAAACTTTGTCTACCGGTAGCGCACATCATAGAAATGGGTAATCAAGAGTTGCTCAGTGATCTGGTGGTGTGGACAGCTTGCACATAACCTTTTGAACCTCTCCTAGTACTCATGCAAAGTCTCCCCATTGGCCTGTTTAATGTTGGCAATTTCCTTCTTGATCGCAGTTGCTCTTGAGGCAGGGTAATATTTCTCCATAAATAACCTCTCAACATCACCCCAGCTCCCAATAGATGAAGGTCAAGGTACAACAACCCGCTTTTGGCTCCACCTTCCAATGAGAAAGGAAAAGCTCTCAGCTTGATTTGATTTTCATCAATGGCATGTGGTTTCATTGTGTTGCACACTAGATGGAATTCCTTCAAATGCTTAATGACACACTCACCTGAAAGACCATGAAACTTAGGCAGCAAGTGTATTAGACCAGATTTAAGCTCAAAGTTAGCAGCAAGGGCAAGATATTGGATGCACAAAGGTTGATAATTAACATCAGGTTCATTCAATTCCTTTAAAGTAGGATGAATTTCCTGTTCTTCTGCCATAATTTCTGAGTTAGGAAAATTGCTACTAGAATCAGTGAAAACAACAAGACTATTAGAAGTACTATCAGAAACACAATCAGAAAGATCAACATAATGGACACAATCAGAATGGTCACAATCAGACTCAAGTGCAATGTCCAACTCAGTATTAATCCCACGACTTAGCCTAAAAACTCTTCTAGCAAGAAGAATTGTTCTTTCTATTTCAGGATCAAATGGCAACAAGTCTTCTCTCGGATTGATAGTGCTCCTAGTACTCATGCAAAAGATAATCACAAGGCAGAATTTGCAGAAAATCAGAATTACGAAAAATGCCACCAGCCAATCGAATTAAAAATGCCACTAAAAGTGGTAAAAAGTAGAAAAACACTAAGACACACAAAAGCAAACACAAAAACAAAAACCTATGGTACAAATTGACCTAAACAAGTCCAGAAAAACTATCAAATGATTTTTAAAATTTATGGGACTTGGACAGGGCAACTCCTAGACCATTGGGGAACCCAAAAATGGAATAAAAAAACTTCAAAAATTGAAAAAGTGGTCTAAACGATGGAATTTGGCAAAAAGGAGATTACCATATGGAAAAATCAAAGATTTTCGATGTGTCACGTGAGATAGGCCATTTTCTATCACTGTACCAAATTTCAAGCAAATGGGAGATACTCCAAAAAAAACTGACAAGTAGAAATCACAAAATCAAAACTTCAAACAGCAAAAAGGTGGTCTAAACGTTGGAATTTGGGGAAAATAGGGTATACCGCACTCACAAGGAGAGTGACTCTTTCTTAGAATGCCCACTTCCTTGTGAATAAGACCTGGGTTGAGTGATCTGGGTCAGAAAAATTTCTGCCCAGTCACCCGAACCACCTAAACTACCGAAAGGAAGTTATTTACACTACTGTTCCTAATCAAACCGCTGCAAATTCCCCGGTAGTGGTGCCATATTTTGACAGAGATTTGCCGTAATCTCCCAAAATAACCAGATTATAAAAGGATTTGCAGTATAATGTAACCTATGTCGTTTCCCAACGAATTCACAATCGGTTCAATTCGAACAACAATAAAATAGAAACAGTAAAATGGGGTTTTTTTTGTTCAAACAGAATTAAAACAAAATAACAGAGACAGAATGAAATTAACACAGATTAAACAGATAAACAAGAGATTAACCCAGGATTTCTAATTCCACCACTTCCCTTCCTCGGACGAAAATAGATTTATAACCAACTCGTGATCGACTCGACAAACCGAAATCTCTCGCATTTGCCCGAAATTCCCTCAACCAACAATCATTCAGAATTTGTTCGAATCGGGGCGCATCATTGTACGATCGCACAGTAATACTTTAACCTAGTTCGAACTACGTCCTTGGGAAATGTCGATCTGGGTTTTTAATCAAAAACCCAATCCAAATCCAAAAATCGAATCCGATTGAAGAATGCAGAAACGAGTTAGACGGTTACCGATTAAGCGTGAGTCCTCTAGACAATGGAATCCTCCATCCATGGGTCAATCACAGTAGCTTAGCTAGTCATGATTTTGCAGAATGAAAATCGAGCAGAAATTTCATCATGAACATAAAGAACACGAAGAACAATGAGAGAATCTAAAAACTCCTATTTTGATCCACTAAAATCTAAAAACGTGAATGACTGAATGTTTGTGGCTGCCATCTAACTTAAACCTAAACCTAACATGGAAATGGATCAGCCCAAAACGAAAATAAAATAAAATGGGCTTTAATTACAAAATTCGAGCCCAACTAAAATCCAAAAATACATATGACTTCGGCTCCACAATCAACCACCCTCTTGTCCGAATTTTCTCTTCATGTCTTCATAACAATTGTAGCTCTCTGAATCATCTGAAATATGAGACAAAAATGAGGCAAATTCGATGTCTGGTTCAAGAGTTATGACAAAAATAGTGAAGCAATGTAAAACTGGAATTTATTATTAAATAATGGCTAAAATATAACCAAAGGCCCAAAGCCCAAATAAGTATAAAAGCCATTATTTATTAGCTAAAGAGTCCTAAATTATAAATCAAGAGGCAAAAAGTAGTGTATGAAATATTCAATTATCACAATGCCTCTGACCCGACTGGAGGAGAGGTTCAATTGGAGGCTTAAGTTCCTCAAGACCAAGGGGATCTTGGTTTCATTTGTACCTTCTTTTTTGGGGGCTCTTAAGCCCCTTTTGGCTTTGTGATGTATATTTCCGGATTACTAACCTTTTTTTTTTTTGTTTTTTTGTTTTTGACTTTGTTGAATTTTGACAACTCAGAGATCAATTTCAAGATTTATTAATTCCTTTACCAACTCGGATATACTTTTGTGTAACATAACAATAGGTTAACCACATGAACTCAAACATATTTTCAGAGTTCTATTTGATGACTAGGCCAAAGTCAAAAATATATTACGCAAAGTCTACTTGAATATTCATCTAGTATTGAAAAGAGTAAATACCCTTTCTGGTCCCTGACAAAAAACACGGACCCTATTTTGGTCCCTTACAAAAAAATCGACCCTTATTCGTCCTTTTTATGGACTAAAAAGGACCTTTTGGAAATTTGTAAGGGATCAAAATGTCAACCAATCGACCCTTATTTGTCCTTTTTATAGACTAAAAAGGAATTTTTTTTTGTAAGGGACCAAAATGGGGATCGCGTTTTTTGTCAGGGACTAGAAAGGGTATTTACTCTATTGAAAACTAGGTATCATATTTGTGAAGATTTTTAATTAGACCTTCACAACATTCTAGTTTACTGAACCAAAATTCAATCCGAAGTAAGGGCGATCTGTCATATGTTCAAATTCAGTTTTTAACCATCATTTTAAACATTTCAACTTGATCAGGGTCAACATAACGGTTCACCTCATTACTCTGGAATAAAATTTTGATGCATCACAACTACGAAGGCTTATTGTTATACCTTCACTTTATCCGAAATCGAGTTCAACTACCCTAACTTCATCTATTTATTCATCCAAATTTGCCATGATTTGACACGATCTGAAGCATAATTTTCAACTAAAAATTTCTTCATTTATTTGCTTTGAAAATGAAATTGACTAGATGAGTTTGCCGACATAGTCGTCTTTAAACAATCCCTAAAAGGAAAGTTGCGCTTAAAGCAAAACAAACTTAACATGGAACTTGGATTTAACTGTAATATACTCTCAATTTATCCGCATTCCATGTTCTTTTAATTAGTTCCTTATCCAGAATCTTTAACGTGTAAGCTTCCTTGTCAAACTTTCCTCTAACCCGATCGGGCCTTCCCCATTTGCAACAAGCTTTCCATCTTTGGCATTTTTATTTCCTATATCCACTCTTGAAGCACCAAATCACCTTCTTCAAATGACCTGGGTTTCACTTTTTTATTAAATCTAGCTGCAACGAGTTGCTCGGTAGCCATATCACACCAATGTGCCGTGACTCTGACTTCATTTATTAAATCCAACTCCACAGCAATTGCTTTGTTATTCTTCTCCTCTTTCTCTTGAAGAACCTTCATTCTTCTCCATGATGGTTGGCCTAGCTTGACCAAGATCATAACCTCACATCCATAAGTTAACTTGAATGGAGTTTCCTTAGTTAACATTTGAACACTGGTCTTGTAACCCCACAAGACAAAGTACAGCTGCTCAACCCAACTGGACTCTACATCCTCCATCCGCTTCCTTAATCCATCAACAATTACTTTATTTGCTTCTTCAGCTTACCCATTTGATTGAGGATGCTCCAAAGAAGCAAAGTGATGCTTGATGTTGAACCCGGACATCATTTCTCGAAACCTCTTAACCATAAACTTCTTTCACTCTATTTAAGTATTTCACTAGCAAATGACCTTTGGCTTGGTATGCCCCTTCAATTTATGCTGCAACAAGTTGAGAATCAATTGAAACTTTAACCTTTTTAGCTCCATGTTCCTTTGCTTGTATTAATCCAGCTAGTAATGCTTCATACTCTGCTTTATTATTTGATGTTAGAATGCTCAATTGAAACTCCTTTTGGGCTTTCAACAATGATTCCATCTCAACTTCCTTTAACATTTGACGAGCCATCAACATAAACTTTCCAAGTATCAGCATCTCAATTTTCCCTTTTATTTGACAGGGTTAACTCCATCACAAAATCAGCCAGTGCTTGGGACTTAATCGCGTGCCAAGCTTCATATGTGATATCAAACTCAAACAATTCTATGGCCCAGCTAATCTTCCTTCCAGCCAAATCCGGCTTATGGAGCACTTGCCGGATTGGTTGGCTGGTTCTAACAACAATTTGATGTCCTTGAAAATAAGGATGAAGTCTTCTTACTATGGTAAGGCGAATGCCACTCTTTCAAGCATTTGATACCTCAACTTAGAGCCATGTAGAGCCCTGCTTACAAAATAAATTTGTACTTGGCCTTTTTCTATTTCCCCAACCAAAACCCTACTTACAGCTTCTTCTCCCATAGAAAAATACAGGATCATGATTTCTCCTTGTTTTGGTTTAGACAAAATCGGTAGGGCAACTTGTTACGCCTTGAAAATTTAAGGGTGACCACACAAAATATGAGTGGACTCACAATCCCAAAGCTCTAAAATACATATAAACAAGGGCCTCATATAATAATTAAATAATACTGAGTATGCATACATCACTTCTAGTTCTTATATAATCTACTTAATTAAGAAATTTGTAAATATCTTAGTAAAATCTCTTCGAAATTTCTACAATCACAAGATCATCAATATAGTGTGTGGAGCTTTGCTCCACAACAATATATAGATATACATACATTCCAAAACCATCAAAAAGAGATAAGGATCCTGCCTATGGACTATGTGGAGCTTCTAGAATAGGATGTTCAAAACATGATACCAAAGCTTCAGTTTACATCACCATAGAGACTGATCAACACAATTCTTCAACGTCAATTAGGCAGGAGGTACTAAGTCAGCTACACCATTTGAGACCAAAAATATTTTTTCCAATGAATAACGTCCGATCGATAGAAATAAATATAACACTGAAAGAAATTATTTAGATAGATGACAGAGATTTGCCGTAATCTCCCAAAATAACCAGATTAGAAAAGGATTTGCAGTATAATGTAACCTGGGTCGTTTCCCAATGAATTCGATCGGTTCAATTCAACAGCAATAAAAAGCAAAAAAATTGGGGGTTTTGATTCAAAGAGAATAAAAATGAAATAACATAACGAACGAAGTAAACACAGTTAAAACGGATAAAACGAAGATTAACCCGGATTTCGAATTCCACCACTTCCCTTCCTCGGACGAAAATAGATTATAACAACTTCGTGATCGACTCGGGCAAACCGAAATCTCTGCATTTGCCCGAGAAATTCCCTCAACCAACAATCGTCCCGAATTTATTCGAATCAGTGGCATATCTGCATGCGATCGTACAATGATACTTTAACCTAGTTCGAACTACGTCCTTGGGAAATGTCGATCTGGGCGTTAAATCTAACACCCAATCCGAAAGTAAATCGAATCCGAAATTACAAAACAAACGAATTTGTTACCGTTAAGAACGAGTCCTCTGGATAGTGGAATCCTCAATCCATGGGTCAATCACAAAGAGCTTAGCTAGTCATGATTATGCGAACGAAAATCGAACGAAATGAAGAAGTTCATCATGAACACGAAGAACACGATGAACGAGAGGAAGAACAGATGAGAGAAAATAAAACTTCGTATTTGATTCAAAACTATCTAAAAACGTGAATGAGAATGTGTTTGTGGCTGCTGCCTCACTTAACCTAAAATGGCAAAACGAAATGGGGCTCCAATCCACAAGTCGGGCCCGAACAAAAATAAAATAAAATGGGCTTTAATTACAAAATTCGAGCCCAAAAATACATATGACTTCGGCTCCAAAATCAACCGCCCTCTTGTCCGAATTTGCTCTTCATGTCTTCATAACAATTGTAGCTCTCTGAATCATCTGAAATATGAGACAAAAATGAGGCAAATCCGATATCTGGTTCAAGAGTTATGGTAAAAATGGTGAAGCAATGTAAAAATGGAATTTATTATTAAATAATGGCTAAAATATAATAAAAGGCCCAAGGCCCAAATAAGTATAAAAGCCATTATTTATTAGCTAAAGAGTCCTAAATTATAAATCAAGAGACAAAAAGTAGTGTATGAAATATTCAATTATCAATAGACTTAATCTTGAATTATAAAATCACAATAATAAATTTTCAACTTCTAAACTGAGGCATAAATCAAAACCATGAAAGTTTATAATAGAGTTAAAGGTTAATCTCAACTCCCAACTATGAAATCAAAAACATAAATCTATATAAAAGTTTATTAATAAGCATAATTAAAGATGTATAAAAGCTCATTAAATGAATAACACCAAGTACGTGATAAAACATTTTTTTCTTCCTTTCAAAATCAGTTTATAAATAAGTCACAAGTTCTAACTTCTCATGGGACCTCAACAGAACGGATAACAAGCGTGGACACACAGTCCACGAGGGTAAATAACCAAGCGCAACATGAAGCCACGAGAACAAGCGTGGTCACACAGTCCACGAGGGTAAGTAACCAAACGTGGATCGAAGCCACGAAACAAGCGCAAGTACAAAACCCACAAATAACAAGCGTGAGTACTGTACTCACGAATGTCAAGCAAGCTCGAGTTAACCATGGTTCACCAAGGACTAACAGTCTTTAGTCAACCATTGGTAGTAACCAAAGATTCTGCATTCAGTCCTCTCCAAAATAATTTCAAGCATGCATGGGGTTTCAAGCATTCAGTTTACCAATAGCAAGCAAAGAGATTTTCCTCTAATACTTGAAAACAATATTTCATAACAAAAGACCCCAAAGATGATACTTTACAAAGTCTCAAAACATTTCCTTCCAATTCCATCAGTCGAAAGTCTTTTCATATAAAAGTAACTCAAATAAGAGCATTTTAAATATAATACCATCTCAATATAAAAGTAATAAAGAATATCTCAAAATTATTCTTATCAACTCTTTGCATAAAAATTCATAAATGATAAAATGTCATGGAACTATTAACCTTGAATAAAATCATCATATCATTTAAACATATAAATAACAATAAGCAATTGATATAATTTCGACAAAACTGTCTTGAGGAAGTTAGTTCTTAAGAAAGTTGATAATTTAATAAAATTATAGCAAGTAAAGCATTATTTATAAAAATTATAATGGGACGCTATTCACGCACTTTTCCGCGCTCCCAAATATATGACTTACTTCTACCTATCAGCTTCCAACTTACATTCACTCCTTAATCCCCTAACATCCAAAACAAAAATCATTATTATTCTAGTTATAATTTTATATGTCAAACGTGTATTATTTAACTCATTTATTAAGATCCTTCAACACCTTAACAAGCACAATCATCACTAGATAGATATCCCAAAAGTTGACATACAAATAAGCAAACTTAACCATTGGAGTTTCCCAATAGCATTCTTTCCAACATCATTATATAAAATTCCAAGCTTTCCAAATTCAGTTTTCAACAATATTCCAGTTAGAAAAATTATTGGTTCTTGTCTAATAATTTGTTCAATGTTATCACCACCTAATTTATTTCTTAATTTCCATAAAATTTCCTTCTCAAGCATTTACTCAAATACTTATATGCATTCCACAAATCAACCCATAAGCTTGCATCATCTTAACAATTTCACCAATACCTTGAGTGCTTATAAAAATCAAATCATAAAAATTAATGTTGATCGATTATCCCATCTTACTAACCAAGCAACTCTAAACAGCCTCATTAAATCACAGCAGCTAAATTAAGTATCTTGACAACTTCTAAGCTACAAACAAAGATCATGCCTCAAATTAGTTTCACAAAAGTCTCAATATTCCATTTAATGCTTTAAATTCTCCTTTCAAATATTTTATCAATCACCAATCAAGCTTAGAAATTTATATTGACAGAACAAGCTTCCTTTCTTTTTTCAACTTTAATTTCTACAACATCCATACTTTATCATTCACGTTTTCTCAAACATCTTAGAAGCATTCAAAGAAAACACAAAGAACAACATCACAATTACAATTTCCAACAGATACCACACTCTTAACTTCCACTCTCATTTTGAGAGTCTAGCCACGAACAGGGGAAAAATTCCATTCCTTTTACACCATGCTTCACGGAAGCCAAAAAGAGAGCAAGGATTGAGGCTCTTGAACACCAACATAAAAGTCAACATAGCAAAGAAGAATGAAGACTAACACGTACATCAATAAGATGCAGAACATAGGATGGAGAAAAAGGATTTGAGCATACATACACAATCTTAGCACCCCAAGAACAAATTCAAAACTCTGATACACACACCTGAAGCAACATCGATCACAGCAAAGGAAGAAGATGACTTCAATTGTTACGACACAGCCCTAACGAAAGGAGGTCACACCCATCAACGGTGAAGGAAAACAGACCCACACACTTGTAGAGCGAAAAAGGAAAGGGAAAGCTGTTCTTGTCATGGCAGCGCTGGATAAGGAAACACCGCCGGTGAACATAGACGACGGTGATGTAGTCGAACAGGGAAGAAGAATGACGAAGTCTCCAGAAATTTTACCCTCGGTTGTTGAACGAATGAATCGATAATAAGGAGGAGGAGAAATATCTAATGAGGGCTTTAATAGAAGAATACTAAAATGCCCTTGTTGCAACAAAGAATCAATAAATTTATATGGCACTTTAGTAATTTGAAATTGGCTGAAACAAAATAAAGGTATTTTTTTATTACCATTATTATTATTGATAGCAATCAAAATAATGGAAAGAATTAAAGGCAACAAATAAAACTGAAAGATAATACTAATATCTTCATTCAACTATTTAAATATTTTAATCAAGATATCCTATGATACTAAATAAATTAAGATACTCTAATAAAATATTATTAAGATATTCCTAAAACTACCTCATTAATCCGCAACTGATATTATGGGAGTAACTACCAAAAATTAATTAATTAATTAATTAAATCACTAATTTAGTTTAATATTCTCTCTTACTGATCCTAAACTTAAGGATCACTCAACAAATCAAAAAGGTTACTTGAATAAAATTGAAAGTATCTAAAATGAAAAATAAGTATTTATTCCTAATCATCCATAATCCCATTATGCTATCAAACTTTTTTTTTTTTTTGGGACTATTACACAGCTAGACATTTCTTTATCTTTTCGAACAGGCTTCACAATCCGAGTTCCAACCTCCTTGTGCCTCATTTTTTTATAATTTGAAGAAGGGAAGAGCATTTTTTTGCTAACTTTGGCAAAAATCTTGTCAATGTGGCCATTCTTCCTGTCAATTGCTGAACTTCTTTCTTGTTTTTAGGAGCCTTCATATCCAATACAACTTTGCATTTATCTAGATTAGCTTCAATCCCACTGTTTGTTAACAAAAATCCTAAGACCTTTCCAGCTGGGACTCCAAATGCACATTTGGCCAGGTTTAACCGGATTTGATAAGCTCTCAGATCTGGTTGAAGTCATCTATATGAGAGCTTCTTCTTCCTTTGCTTCAATCAACGCTCGTTCACAGTTCTGTGTGAGAAAAATGCTGAAACTGCTTTTTTTTTTTTTTTTTTTGGTGCTTTGATTATGTTGGTACAATTCAAAACTCTCCTCCTTCCTATGTTTCTAAGTGGCTGCCGTGTGTGCATTGAGTTTCAATCGGTTTTTGATGTGTTTACCTATTAGACTATGAAACCATGCATAAGTTCTGGTTTCTTGAAATTAAATTTCTGTTTTGGTAAAAAGGAAAAAAACAAAAAGGACTTGGGCAGCATAGGAAATTTATACATATACGTGTATGTATATTGATATTTGGAAATTTTGGGTAGATATTTGAAGAATGAGAAGTTGATAACACTGTTAATTATTACTGCACATAAGGTGTTCCTTAAAATGTGTAGGAGGAAAATTTGATTGGAATATTGTTGGAATTGCTAGTTAGCTAAGGCTAGTGTTATGAGAGTAATAAAATGGATTGGATCATTTGTTTTATTTTGATTATAAATTGGAATTGGTCGTGAGTGTTTGTATTGTTGATTGGTAATTATGATTGGGGTGTTGTTTTATGAGTTAATTTCGGATGCCAGTAAGATGTTTGAGGAAACTTTGTAAAGCTATTCGGATACTTAAATATGTGTGGTTGATAATTGATGGCTTACGATGCTTTTTTATGTCTTGAATTTGAAATGCACACAAGATGTCTGGTAAAATGCATAACAGAAAAATCAACTATTATTTGAACTCGTGAATTTATTATTTATTAAAAAAGGGTTTGAAGCTCAAGTTTTTCTCTTATTTTGAATTGTTACAAATTGAGGATTGAGACGGTGTATCATGTTGTTGTAGAGATTATTTGTTGATTGGCATAAGAAATAATTGATATTAGTAATGAAGTTGATAATGAAGCCAAGGAATAAATTGAAAATACCTGACTTATAATTTGATAATCAAGTGTTGCTTGTTCTTTGTGCTAATATTTGGAATGTATACAACTTATATGCTATAACGTTGAGAGTGATGCTTTGATGTTAACTATAATAGTTATTAGTTATGAGCTAGTTATAAGTAGTAAATGATTTGTATTAAATGGGTTTTGGTAAGTTATGAACCAGGAAATGATTTGTATTAAATGTCAACTCTATATAGTTATGAGCTAGTAAATGATTTGTATTAATAGAATTTGTTGGATTTCATGTATTGGAAGAGGTTGACTTTAAAAGAGAACCTTTAACAGTCATGATGAGAAGATAATAATGAGCAATATAATTGATGGGTCTTTAAAAGGGAAGCAGAAAATCGCGGGAGTAACGGATCCACCCAACAGTTAATGGAAGAGGGTTGACTTTAAAAGAGGCTTTCTCAAGGTGCAGGATAAGTTAATGGGCCTCTCACCTAAGCAAACTCTTATTCCTTTTAGTGGGTTTGCTCCAGTGTCAGCGGTCACTAATGGGCTTCAAGAAATTACTGTGAAGAGACAATTGGATGACCTTGACTCTGATTCGTCCGAAGGATTACCTGAAGACGCT
Source organism: Acacia acuminata (assembly GCA_019022655.1). Classification (NCBI taxonomy): domain Eukaryota; kingdom Viridiplantae; phylum Streptophyta; class Magnoliopsida; order Fabales; family Fabaceae; genus Acacia; species Acacia acuminata. The sequence goes on along the minus strand of JAFJYI010000272.1, from coordinate 458,111 downwards.
GCTTATCGTTTGAAGAGGAAAAACCCCCAGCGTTTCAACTTGAAAAGAGAAACAATTTCGCAGAAATTCTTATAGAAGCGTCCGATCGGTGAAACACCTTATGAGAAGTAGCTAGTAAGCAACTGGGGAGGCCAACCAAGGTATTTCATAATGAAATACAGAGCGAGATTGATTTTCCCGAGATTTGGTTTGTGTTCCATTGTAACCCAGGTGATGATGACCCAGAAATTTCGTCAAGCAACGTGCGGTGGCTGGATGAGACCTGCCACCAGTTCACAATGAATCTCTTCGCTTGGAATTGTCAAGGTCTCGGATTCGTTACCTAAAGGTGGAGTGTGCCACGAATAAACTCCAAATTGTGTTCCTTATGGAGACCAAGTGGAAGGGGTGATCAGTAAAGAAGGTTAGGAAAAAGTGCCATTTTCATGAGGAATGGATTGTGGATTCGGTTGGAAGGAGTAGAGGCCTGGATTTATGGTGGGTGGATAGTGTTACATTAAATATCCTATTTTCCTCTTTTTAACATTATTCATACACTGATTCATGCGGGTTCAGTTGATTGCCCTACGTATGTCACTTTCATTTATGGGCCTCCAAAAGAGCAAGAAAGATTGTTGCGTTGGCAGGAGGCTAGGCGCTTAGCTGCTGGTATTAATCAGTCATGACTATGTTTGGGGGACTCTAATGATATTGTCTCTCAAGAGGAAAACCTGAGTAGTAGACCTTGTGCGATCCGTAAGATCATTAATTTTCATAGCTTTACTACAAACTGTGAACTTCTTGATCTTGGCTTCATTAGGTATAAATTCACTTGGTGCAATAAGCCGAGAATGCCATGATACAATAAGGGAGAGGATTGACAGGGCAATGGGGAATATCAAGGTGAGAGAACATTTTCCTAATCTACAGGTTTTCCCCTGTGGGATCCGACCATCATTTCTTTTATTGATTAAATGCAACCCGCCGCAACCTTGTAGTACTCGGTCCTTCAAATTTGAAGAAAGGTGGGAAAGCCATAATCAGTTTCTGCAGATAATCAACAGAGGTTGGAATGGGCATATATTAACTGAGCAGTTAAAATCTCAGCTGGCGGCTTGTAATCAGAAACTGAGAAGCCACGAATCTATTCAGTTTATTGCAGAGCTCACGGAAGCCATTGATCATGCACTGGAACATGAATAACTCTACTTTAGGAAGAGAGCTCTTATTGATTGGCTCAATGCAGGCGATCAAAATTCAAAGTTCTTCCATCTGACGACCATCAAATAGACACTTTAATAGCATCACGGTATTAAGGGATGACAACAGGAAGTGGTAGATGCAGAGTTCTGAGGTCTCTGCGAATATTTCTTCTTCTTTTGTTTTCAGAGTCGTTTAATCTCTAGGGGTCGAGATCCTTCGATGAAGCCCTTCAGAAAGTTGAACCAAGGGTAAACAGTCAAATGAATTAGTGCCTGCTATTACCTGTCACATCTGTGAAGATTCTGGTTGCAGCGTCTAGTCTTGGGGGCTCTAAGAAGCCTGGTCCTGATGGGTTCTCTAGTAAATTTTAAAGATTACGTTTGTTGCATGTACGATTAAAGATTTTTTTGCTAGTAATTCTCTGCTTCATGAGATTAATGATACAAATATTACTCTAATTCTAAAAGTGGATAAGCTTGATCATGTCCGTTCGGTCATTGATTAAGAAGGTACCAGTTCTTTAATTAATCTTGTAAATCTCATTATCTGCTCAAATATAAGACCTTAGTCTCATACTTTATTATTGTTATTGATAGAAGGTTAACCCTTATCATATATGGATAATGCTTTTTTTCCCATGTAAAAATAAAAAATATATACGGATAATGCTTTCTATAGATAAAGAAGAAATTTTCAAGAATGCACTTTCAATAAAGTATGGTGAAACATTTTTAAGTTGTAGTTAGTAACTTTTGATTTTGTTCAATAGTGTTTTGCCTTTTCATTTTAGCTTAGCATGTTTGGATAGAAACCCAGATGCTTTGGTTGGGTCGGATGAGCAAAACACGTGTAATTTATTATAAGTATTTGTTTTGATTTCTTCAATTGAATAATTGTTTCGAATCTTTAATTTGGACTTCAACTTGATGAGAATAATTAAAACTCATGAATTTATTTGAATTTCAAAACCAAATGTTCTTGCGATTGCTATGGAGTTAAATGCCCTCTCCATGGAAGAAAACTTTGTATTTTACAAAAGTATGATACAATTTCCACAGCTTTTAGTTCAATATTGTTTGTCTTGAACAATTTAGTATAAACATTTTATTCATACAGGTGACTAGTTTTAGCATTTATAGATCCAATAATTTTTTAAAATACAATATTCTTATTTTTTTCAAAAAAATAATAACTGGTTATATACTAATATTTTAGAAGTTGACATATCTACCTTGCCCGACATTAATTTTAAGTATATGAATATTTATTGAATTCTCATTAATCTTGTTATGGGCTCTATTCATACGTGTGTCCATCAGCGCATGTCATTAACTCGTTATAGTAAGCTTTAAGTCACATGTAGTGTTGTGAAAATGTAGTTCTGGAACGTAGAAATGGACATTTCTATGTTTTTCTCATTTTAAAACGAGTCAGAACAGAGGTCAGGACGGATTTGGTGTTGAAACGGTTGGGACGCCGTTTCAACGTGGTAAACTCCCCGAGTTTACCAAGTTCACTCATTTACTAATTAAAAAAAATCAAAAATCTAAAGCCCCAATTAAAAAGCAAACTGAACCAAGAACCCTATTTTGGTGTGTCGGCCGTCGGAGAAGTTCGTTCTTCACACTTCACGCTTCTTCTTCGCATCGACGACTTCCTTCTTTAATCTTCTTCTTTGTGTTGACGCACGTATCGCTGCTGCGGTCTTTGCTTCTTCTTCATCGACCGTCTCTGCTTGGCGCTCGCTGGCTACTTCTTCTTCATCGTTGACACCTGCTGCTTCTTCTTCACCGTCACTGGAGGCCGGACGCCGGGTCTTTGCTCGACCTGATCGTCACCCTCACTCAAAGTATGGCGAGGGTAGTGATCAGAAAAGGGGATTGTGGGAGATGGATTTGATGCCATGGAGGTTCCCAAGGAATGAGATGGTGTGCACGTGTCACCCACGTTCCTCAATGTACGATTTGCTTTTATTATATATGTCCAAAGGATTCACACAAATCCCGATATTATAATACCAATGTACCTATCACATTCATCCTTCTTTTTTAAAAAGGTTTATTTATTTATTTTTGTTATTTAAAAAGGTTTATTTAAGTTAGATTATGAACACTTTTTTTGTTAGGTTTAGGGTGGCATGGGGAGTGAAACTTTTTTTATTGGGTTTGGGCTGATAGGGAAGTGCATACATAACTATGTTAATTATAAATATTTTTATATATGTTAGATTTTTTTTTTTTTTAGTACGTAGTAAACTCTTACGTTTCGTTTACGTTTTACGATTTTACGTTTTTGTTCACCCTTACCGTTTCTACGTCTTAACAACACTAGTCACATGTGATATTTGATAAGCTGAACCCTTTCCTACACATATCGTTCGTGCGCACACATATATACTATCCCATGATCAATTAATATTGAAATTGAAACATTTTTGAGTAAATTAGTAGCTAACTGTTGGAGTTTTTTTTTTTTTAATATATAAAAATGGTGGCAAAGTGTGTAACAGATTCTGTCAAGCGCAAAGGTGGGGACCTCTCTAGGGAATTTTTTGCATTCACAAAGGCTCAAACGGAGACCTCTTGCTTAAGCGACCGAGCCCCTTCCACTCGGTCAACTTCCGCTGGTCGGTTGGAGATATTAAGATGAGATTAGATAATTAATGTCTTAGACTAATTAATTATGATATTTTGTTTATTGATTTTATATTTAAAATGGCTGTGTAATAAATAAAATAAATAACTGCAAATTTTCTTTAGTTGAAGATTTATTTAGGTTTTCAACATTTGGTATAGCTTGCCCAAGTAGGGTTGCAGAAATTCAAAGGCCACAAGCAAAACAGAAGCCTCTGGACAAGGAAGCCGGTCAAACGAGGGAACATGACACTTGGACTGATTTGGGGCGACAACCTGTCCAATTCATAATTTAATATCATTTGATTGAAATATCATCAAATAATAAAGAAAGAAAATGTTTTAGATCATTTGATTAATGATTAATCTTATGGGGAGGAAGGTTAAATTTTTCTAAATATTACAAGATTTATTAATTAAAAAATAATAATTAATCCCTCTTGGTCTAGCTGTATAAGACCCCGCTAGATCTCTCTGGGTCTTGAATTTGACTCTTATAGTAGACACTTGTGGTGGGAGAGACAGAACAAACCCTAACCAGCAGTTATCAAATGAAAATAAGAGTTTAATTTGACTCTTATAGTAGACATTTGTGGTGGGACGGGCAGTAACAAACCCTAACCAATTATCGATGATAATAAAAAAAAATTAAATCAAAGATATACTAATTAAGGATACTCTCCCCTTCCAAGATCTTTGATTTTTGTTTTAAACCAGAATCCAAAATCTTATAGTTAAGTAAGAGATATACTTAGGATATTAGGACATAACAATTTAATAAGATATTTTTTACAAAAAAATTTAAAGTTATTTAAATGGTAACTGCGGTGAATTATTTTAATTTTTATATTTAATAGAGTACATATTTTCCCCCGTCCTCCGGAAAAAAAGCGATACATAAGATACAAAATCTTTTTCCATTGAACCGTTTTATATATTTTTACAAATAAAAAAAAAAAATATCCTTTAACAAATCTTCCAACAACTTGTTCGAATTTAAAATTTAAAATTACCATCCGAAAACAAACATACATTAGCCTGATATTCACTGGCCTCTCTATAAGCACTACGGCTTATCACACGTGCTTATATCTACATTACCTGAGTTACTCTCCTGATAGATTTTGATTTTGATTGATTCGGCTAAGATGCTGCGAGCCGAACCTCCTTCTCCTCGGAGGTTCCATGTCCTCTTAGTTGTTACTGATGAAGAAACCGAAAGTCGTATTAGGAGTCAGCTTTCACATTCTTATTATCGAATCACTCCACATCGCACTTTTAAGTCTGCCGTAAACTTCTTTGAAAAAGAATTATTTGACGTTGACTTGGTGCTCAGCTCTTTGGAAGTCGAGGATGGCTACAACTTCATCGCCCAAATCCAGCTCATGAGAAAAAATATTCCCCACGTCGGTAAGTTCGCGCTCTCTATATATTTATCTCGATACTATTATGTTAATGTGAGAGTTTTCATTATATTTATATTTTGCAGTAATATTTGGAGCTGAGAGATTTGTTCATCATGAGGTCATCCGGGCGTATAAATTGGGCGCATGTTATATTTTGTGGAAGCCAGTGAGTGAGAAGTCTGATGAGATTGAAAATTTATGGAAACATGCTTTTAGGTGGAGGGCTCAGAATGAGGATTTATGGCAACGTGTTTTTAGGTTGAGGGTTCAGAAGGAGGGTTCTTCTTCTCAGGTTCCTTCCCAACAAGAAAGTCTAAAAAGAGGATACGAGTTTGTGAATCATGGCGAAGAACCTCCTCTGAGTAAACGGATGGTTTGGGACGAGAAACTCGATTCTCTTTTTGTTGAAGTTGTGAATGACCTTGGCGAAAAAAGTAGGTGATCTTTCGTCTCATTATAATTTATTGAAGCAAATTCTTTACCATTATAATATCTTTATAAAGAAGTATTTAATATATCCTTATAAAGAAGTATTTAATTCCTTAGAAGGGGTAACCTCTTTATTCTTATTTCTCCTTAATGTATGCAATTTTTCCTAAATTTTGGAGGCAAATTATAATTTCCTCAACCCCTCCTACACTTATGAATATAATTGTTTTTTGTTTCCTGGTATCTATCTTTTGTGAATATGAGTTTTTTTTTTTTTTTTTTTTTTTTTTGAGCTTCTGTTATAATTATAAATATATTTTCTTGTATTTCAGATACATTAATTTGTGTATTTGTTCTTTTTATTTTCGAGCTTTCTTTTATTATTATGAATTGTTAATTTAAGAGGAGCTTCGGTTATGAATATGTCGTTTGCTTATATCTCAGGTTGATTAATTTGTGTATTTTGTATTTTCCTCGTACGTCAGATGCGGGACCTAAACGAATTCTTGAAGAGATGAATCAGCGTGAGCCTCAGCTTTTTCTGACTAGAGAACAAGTTGGGAGTCACCTACAGGTTGAGAGACATGGTTCTTCTCATTATTATTATTATTATTATTTATGTCTTATTTACATACCAATCTAATTATGGTTTCTTCTCTATACTTTCAGAAACACAGGGAAAAGGAGAAGAAAACAAAGCTGCCCCAACGAATGAATAATGCAAATGGAAGGAATGTGATGACAGTTAATAGAATCCCTCCTAGATTTGACATGAAGAATCATGTTTTGGCTCGACCATTAGTATCATCATCTTCTCGCCGTGACATGTGGCATCTCCACCTTCCAGAAACTTCCACGACTAATTCTCTTCTTCCTCCTCCTCCTCTGCCTGAAATGGAACGCCATCATTACAATCAACAACACATTGTCTGCCAGCCGCAAATACAAAATGAATATCATGAACAACACCTTGCTGGCCAGCCAATGCAGTTGAACAACTCTGGTGGTATGATTATATTACATACCTTTCATTGTCTAAACCTTGTCTTATTGATAACTTATTTACAAGTCTTATTGATAACTTATTTATAAGTCTTATTGATAACTTATTTATAATTATTGATTGAGCACGTGAACTTTTGTCTCAAGAAAATGGAGAGAATTTTTCAAATTCAAAGTTGTGAAATTGAATCAATAATTGAGTGAGCAGAAGTTTTATTTTCCTTCTAATTATATGTTTTTGTTCTTCTTCGCGATTCTAATTAATTCTGTATAGTTGCAGCGGTCACGTCTCTTAATGGGAATGGAAGCAACAACTTGATTTCTGAGTCTCAGCCAGGTATGGAACGTAATATGCTGCCACAGGGTACTCCCTTTGGAAGAAGTAATATGGAGCAACTAGGTCAAAACCATTCTCCGGGTACCTCCTTTGAAAACAGTAATATGGAGCAACTAGGTCAAAACCATTCTCCGGGTACCTCCTTTGAAAACAGTAATATGGAGCAACTAGGTCAAAACCATTCTCTGGGCACCTCCTTTGAAAACAATAATATGGAGCAACAACTGATAACCCAGAATTTGACTTCTAGTACGCAGCAACCAGATCAAACTTCTTATGATCTTTTTGCTCCTATAAGAAGTGGTCATGATCGAATGATCACGCTAGAAGCAACAGGTGTAGATGAGTTTGCTGATCATTTTAATCAACAGCTTGAGGTTGATGTTCAATCATCTGATGTTGGTGATATTTTCCCCATCCATGGAGGCTTCTTGGATGCTTTCCAAGACATACAACATCCTTTCCAAGAGATGGATGAGATGGTGCGCGCTATCACAGCTTCCAAATCAATAAATGATAGCTTTCTTTAATTGGGTCAAACAATACTCAATTTGCATAATGTATAACTAGAAGAATTAGTTGAGGTGACTTATGTTGTGAACGAGAAGGAGTATATTTCTATCTGATGTACTTCCGACTACTTTTTAAATTTATTGCCATATTGCCCTGGTTTATATTATATTTTCTAGTTTTTATGGGATTTTTCATTGGTAGGGAAAGTGTTGGTTCGAATATTTCATCGTTATTATGTAAATTAATTAAAGCCTTAATGCCTGCATTAATCAGGATGTATTTATGTGGACTTTATGAAGGTAAATTAGGCTAAGTGAAAAGGGTAATAAGAATTACCTACCGTAAGAAAAGGGCAATACATATATAGCATACATAAAAAAAAAAAAAAAAAAAAAAAAAAAAAAAAAAAAAAAAAAAATTGAGAATGATTTGATAATGGATGCACAACGGCACAGCCTATCAAGTGGAGCAAAAAAAGATATAATATTGATAGAAACAAAATTACAAGGAAAAGAAAAGAAATATGCTATAATACAGAAAAGAGAAGCACGAATATAAGATATATAAATTGACCAAAAAAATTGAAATTGACAAACCCAAAATCAGGTCACTAAAGTGATGTCCATAGGAAATCAGATTTTGGCATTGAAGGTGTTTTCCTTCAAATTTTTTTTTGGTACGAATGATCATTCTTTAGTTCTTGATCATTCTATCGTCAGTGGCGGAACCAGAAAATTTTCTTAGCCCGGGCCAAAAAATAAACATATTGAACTTCTCTCTTTAGTTCTTATTATAAGGTACCAACTAACAAGTATATTTGGTTCTTTTTATAAAACACTTGCTTGTTTTCAATAGCATTAAATATTTTTTCCATGTATACCCATAATTAAAAAGGTAGTGAGTGAGAGTAATTATTAATAAAAATTAATTATTACTCTTTTTTCGAGGAAAAAAGGAGTAATAATTAGTATGATATTAGAGTTTAGTATAATTAATAGGGATAATATTGAAAATTACTTAAATTTTAGGAAAAATTTAATTACTTTAACTGTTTTTATTGACTTGTGAGAATTGTTAGTTGGTTCCTTAAATAAAGATCAGAGAGAGTATTTACTAAATAGTATCAAAAAACCTGGAAAATACAAACAAATAATTATAAATTAAAACAATATATAAGATGATACTAATGTTTTCGGTATCTCAAACAAGAATTTTACTTTCCTCTCACAAACCTAGTGAGTAATGAAAAAAACATTATCCACGAGAAAGATAAAAAATTAGTGGGGCCAAATTTGTGGCCAAATAAAAGATCATATGATAAATACATATATATTTTAATAAATTTTATAAGATCAGATCGGAACCAAGGCCCCACTGGCCATAAAGGCGTTCCGCCACCTGTCTATCGTAGGAGTCTGCCATGTCCATAGGGAATTATACGTATTTTTCATAAATGGCTATAGTATATATTAATTACTTTTTACATGTGTTGATGTCTTATGTCTATCGTATTTATAAATTAACTAAATTATACAAACTCCCTTAAACCAGTTGCATACAACTTCTTTGACATTTTAAAGTTTAAATTTAATTTCAATAACCTTTTCATTAATTCATCAATCACCATTATCTTTTTAACGGAAACTTGTCACATCATATAATATAAGATACGTGTTATCCTACCTTGCATTATAGGTAATCAAATGATTTTCTAGTAATTAAATAAGTTTTACCTAACGGTAAATTGTCATCTTAACATTTTAAAAAAACTTACTTCTCCTTCTATCCCATCCTACAATGGATCCTTTCAACTTTCAATTCTTGAATAAATCATCGGTAAATGGAAATGAGCGAATTTTGTTTAATCACCAAAAAAAAAAAAAAAAAAAAAAGAAATCAGGTTCTGGACCAAATCGCACCCGGATTGAGATCTCATTGCTGAGATCTGCAAATGGCTGCTGATGATAGATTGGCCAAGGAGGCTCTAAACGTTGGTGAGGGCATAGTAATGTTACAGTCTCCTCCCAGATTGGCCAAGGTGCATATAATGCAGCTATTAAGTTGTTGATGGTAGCCTTCATCAAAAGAAAAGAAAAACAAGAAACATCAGGTTATATTTCTTGAAAGTTGAAACAGGGGATACAAGGATAACTAAGGCCTTTTTAATGTTAAAATGACTATTTAACCCTTAGGTAAAAATTATTTAATTTCTATAAAATCATTAGATTACATATGATGTAACATTTAGGATGGCATGTGCCTTATATTGATTGGCAGTTTCTATTAAAAAGATGGTGGTAAAATAACGGGAAAGGTTTCATGGTTGGAAAAAAAAAAAAAAAAAACGTTGAGGGAGCAAAATTTGACCTAAAGTTTGTGAGAGTTTTGTATAATTTAGCCTTATTAATTTAAATTTTAAAATAAAATTTGGGTGTTATGTTTTTTAATCCACTGTAATATAATTAATTTTAATAAAAATTAGTAAGTTGAATAATTCAAACTTAAGGTAAGGAGAAAACTATACATAATTTTTATCAGTGCTCCAAAAACTAATTTAAACCATACAACTTAATTGACGGTAAAGTGTACACTTGTATATAAAACCCAACAAAACTATGGGGAGGGGAGGATACTGATCTTTTCTTTTTTTTTTTTTTTTTTTTTTTTTTTTTTTTTTTTCTTTTTACCATACAACTTAATTGACTACTTGACGGTAATGTTTTATTACTTCCAATTTTTATGGAGATTTGATATAATATTAGTTCAAAAAGCTTAATCGAAGTAGTATAAATGAAGAAAAAAAGCTTTCTATTTATTAATTATAAAAGTCTAATAGGATTTACTGTAATGCCCCTTATATCTACCTTCTTATATCAGAGTATTAGCGCAATAGAGAATGTGGATCTGGTTTGGGTTTGGGTGAATGAATAACTGATAATATATACAAAACTTAAACTTGGTATGGTGTAAAACTAATCCCCACCAGGATATTTAATATACAATAATCCCAAATAAAATTTAAAACATCATCCTTATACAACCAATCTATCAAATATCCAAAAATAATATACAAAATAATATTTGGAACTCCCCCTGAGCTCCACCTTCTTCCCGCCGCCCACAGCACCGTCTTGTCCTTCCTTCCAGATCCACAACCTAAATCTTTATTAGGGTCTACAATTCAAAATCTCAGAGTAACATGTTAATCTCTATGTATAGTGTAAATAAAATATGGTAATCATCCATAATTAGGAAAATCAATTCAACATTCAGGATCTACGCATAGCAACATTAAACAGTATACCATACATGTTATGTTAACTGCGAATTCACCTTATAAGTCCAAACAACGTAGGATCCTACAAGTCCCGAATTTCACAATGCTTAGGAAAATATATAAAGGCAGGACCCTACAAGTCCCAAATTCCTCAGCACTAAGGAAAAACAATTAATGCAATTGGCCAATAACATAATCATTGAATGTAAACAACCATGTGTACAAGATTACATGTACAACATGCTTTGTTTTTGGACTCAAGAAGAGAGGGTTAAAACATGACATGCAACCTCAGTTTTTGACTCTAAGCTTTCAAAAATCAGACATCATGCTCTTAGATCAAACATGCACTGTTTAAAAACTCATTTCCAGAGCCAAATGAGACCAAGGACCGACTGGAAATTGACATGCAAGCTTCAAAACGATGATATGAGCTCTTTCTCTCTCTAACCCATGAATTCAATCCACCAACAACTCAGAAAATCTCCAACAAGTGCAGAAACCAGATGAGAATTTGATCAACGGACTCACCTGAACCCAGAAATCAACTTGCATGTGACAGTGGATGATTTCTTCTCCTTCCCCAATCGGAGGCTCTCTCTCAGTGTCTCTATCTCTCAGCTTTCTCCGCATCTGTCACGGATCCTGGCAGAGAATAAAGAATAGAAGGAATGAGGATGAAGGCGTATGGGTCTGGTTGGGAATGAGATGGAGGTTGAATGGAGGGGAAGTGGAATTGGATGGAGAGGGATGAGAGAGTTTGGAGGAATGAAATTAGGAGGGAGTTGGTGTTGTGCGTCCGGATGAGGGTATATGTGTGTGTTGTTGAGTATCCGTGCGGGGAGAGAGAATGAAATGGGTAGGAGGGAGTGTTTACGGAGGAAGGAATGAGGATAGAGTGTGTATGTGTGTTCGTATATGTGTGTGTATTTGTGCGTTGTATGGGTGTGGTTGATGGAGTAGGGAACACGTGGGAGACATGCATACGAGGAAGGGAATATGTGTGTTAATGTGGTTGGCTGAACGAGAGAGGGAATGTGGTGTTTCACTTGTAGAAAATACCCCTTTTGACTCCCTACTAGGATCTTGTTTGCAATTTGGTCCTTACTAGTTAAATTGCAAACATTAGTTAGGAAACCAAAATAAACCCTTAATTCCATTTAAGGTTTTTCTCTCTCAATAAATTTTTTCAGGCCCTAAAATGTTATCTCCAAAATATTTATGTCAAAAATATTCCCTAACTATTTGTCCTTAATTTTGCGGGATAATATGCCTTTAATTCCAAATATTAACTTCAAAGTTTATTCAAGCTAAATTTTTCATAAATAATTCCAAATAATATTTCTAATTCCAAATTTCCAAATTTTGGCATGTCACTTTTACTATATAGCTAATATGATGAATACTTCTGCAAAATTTTCTTGAACACATCATGTTTAAGGGAGAAGGTATAATTAACCATAAAAAATATTACACACACAAACACATATATATATATAGGGTTAAGGTGTATACTGGCCAACGAACTTTTACTCCAGGACCCAACACAAAAAACTTTTAAGTGGAGAAAAAACTTTTAAAAATGTAAAGTTAGCACAAAAAACTTTTAAAAATGTAAAGTTAGCACAACGCCATTGGAAAATAAATCAATGTCTCAAAATGTAAACTTTTAAGGGTTATGGTGCAAATTGGCCAACAAAGTTTTACTCCTAGAGCGCCCATTGCCAATGAAGACAAAAAAGTTTTACTCTAGGAGTGGTCAAGTGGAGAAAAACAAAAATGTCCGTGTGCAATCCACCCAAAATCTTTTAAGGGTTATGGTGCAAATTGGCAAATCGTTGCTGGACCCCCAACCATGTGCATTGGGGTTAGAAAGAGTGAATGCAACCAAAAAATCACAAATGTAACGAGTGGATTTCATTTTGAGTAAGGGTGGTAAGTTTTTGAATTTGTCCAAGCAAGTCCATCCAAAATCTGACTGTTGCAAATCTTGTCCCAAAACCCCCAACCATGTGCATTGGGGTTAGGAAGAGTGAATGCAACAAAAAATTCACAAATGTAACCGAATATTTTAGCAACAAAATGAAATCTACTCGTTACATTTGTGATTTGTTTGTTCCATTCACTCTTCCTAACCCCAATGCACATGGTTGGGTGGTTCAGGTAAAGATTTGCAACAGTGGATTTTAGCTGGATTGCACATGGACTTTTTTGTACATTGGGCACTCTAGGAGTAAAACTCTTTTGTGCTGGGCGCTCATGGAGTAAAACTTTGTTGGCCAATCTGCACCTTAACCCTTAAAAGTTTACATTTTAACGGACATTGAATTTTTTTTTTTTTTTTTTAACGGCGTTGTGCTCGCTTACATCTCGTAAAAGTTTTTTTTTGATGACTTTACATTTTTAAATTTTTTTTTGGTATTTTTAGTTTATTTAAAAGTTTTTTGTGTTGGGCGCTCCTTGAGAAAAGTTCGTTGGCCAACCTCGCATCTTAACCTATATATATATATATATATAATATACCACCCATTATTTATTAATAATGGTTTCTTCTGTAATTCTTCTTTCAGAAATATATAGAAAAGATAAAAGAGAGGGAGCAGCATCGATTTCGCTTTTCGAAACCAATCATCATAATCATTCCCTTGCCCACCCGCCCATGCAAACGTAAATACAACCATCTGAACAAAACTTCAGCAACTTTGGTAAGATTGTATGATTACGAACCCTCTCTTAGTTACTTGAACCTTTGACTCTGTACGATTTATAATGTCTCCTTTATTTCAAACGTAAGGATTAACTTGTTTTGGGTTAAGAAAATGGAGGGAATAATTCCTTTAGGAATTGAAGCAATAATTTGGAAAGATGTTTAGTGACCAGAAGTTTTAAAGATCCGTAAGATCATTAATTTTCATAGCTTTATTACAAACTGTGAACTTCTTGATCTTGGCTTCATTGGGTATAAATTCACTTGGTGCAATAAGCCGAGAATGCCATGATACAATAAGGGAGAGGATTGACAGGGCAATGGGGAATATCAAGGTGAGAGAATATTTTCCTAATCTACAGGTTTTCCATATTGATCCTTTGGGCCTCGACCATCATTTTTTTATTGATTAAATGCAGCCCGCCCCAACCTTGTAGTGCTCGGTCCTTCAAATTCGAAGAAATGTGGGAAAGCCATAATCAGTTTCTGCAGATAATCAACAGAGGTTGGAATGGAGTTATTGTAAGTAGTTTATCTTCTTAGTGAATTTGTATTGCGCCTGAGTTCTTGCAGAAAGGAATTGATCAGATGGAGCAAGCGCGAGTTTGCAAATGGGCATATATTAATTGAGCAGTTAAAATCTCAGCGGCGGCTTGTAATCAGAAACTGAGAAGTCAAGACTCTATTCAGTTTATTGCAGAGCTTATGGAAGCCATTGATCATGCACTGGAACATGAAGAACTGTACTTGAGGAAGAGAGCTCGTATTGATTGGCTCAAGGCAGGCGATACAAATTCAAAGTTCTTTCGTCTGTCCACCATCAAACGTGGACACTTTAGTAGCATCACGGGATTAAGGGATGATGATAGGAAGTGGTTGATGGAGAGTTCTAAGGTCTGTGCGAATATTTCTTCTTCTTTTGTTTTCAGAGTCTTTTTATCCCTAGGGGATCGAGATTCTTGGATGAAACCCTTCAGACTGTTGAACCAAGGCTAACCAGCCAAATGAATTAGTGCCTGCTATTACCTGTCACATCTGAGGAGATTCGGGTTGCAGCGTCTAGCCTTGGGGCTCTAAGGTCCCTGGTCCTGATGGGTTCTCTCGAAAATTTTATCAGTCTGTATGGCCAAAGATAGGGAATTACGTTTGTTCAATTATTAAAGATTTTTTTTGCGAGGAATTCTCTGCTTCATGAGATTAATGATACAAATATTACTCTAATTCCAAAAGTGCACAAGTCTGATCATGTCCCTTCGGTCATTGATGAAGAAGGTAGAGTTCATTAATTAATCTTGTAAATCTTATTATTTGCTCAAAGTTCGTGTTAATTTTCCTTTGAAAGGTGGTTCTCTATAGTCGTCTATTTCCAATATAAGACCTTAGTGTCATACTTTACTATTGTAATGGATAGAAGGTTAACCCTTATCATATATGGATGAGGCTCTTTTTCTGATGTAAAAAAAAAAAAAAAAAAATCATATACGGATAATGCTTTCTATAGATAAAGAAGAAATTTTCATGAATTTACTTTCAATAAAGTATGGTGAAACATTTTTAAGTTGTAGTTAGTAACTTTTGATTTTGTTCAATATTGTTTTGCCTTTTCGTTTTACCTTAGCAGGTTTGGATAGAAACCCAGATGCGTTTGTTAGGTCCGATGAACAAAACACTTACAATTTTTTATAAGTATTTGTTTTAATTTCTTCAATTGAATAATTGTTTCGAATCTTTAATTCGTAATTCAACTTGATGAGAATCATTAAAACTCATGAATTTATTTCAATTTCAAAACCAAATGTTCTTGCAAGACGTGATTGCTATTAAGTTAAATGCCCTCCCATGAGAAAGAAAACTTAGTATTTTACAAAAGTATGATACAATTTCCATAGTTTTTAGTTCAATATTGTTTGTCTTAAACAAAACATTTTATTCATACAGGTGACTAGTTTTAGCAATTATAGATCCAATAATTTTTTAAAATATAATATTCTTATTTTTTTCGAAAAAATAATAACGGGTTATATATTAATATTTTAAAAGTTGACATACCTACTGATGGGGAAAAATTTATAATGCCTAAGACTCTCGCAAGTGCACGGGCCGTATCAAGTAATAAAGAGTAAGTAAGATATCATTCCCACGAGGACTTGGTACCAACAACTTCGGTTAAACATTAATTTTACACTTTTGTTTAAGTTGAGCAAACCACATTAAATTTAAGAGAAAAGAATTAAAACAAATAAGCAACAACAATAATCAAATGAGCAACCCAGAATCACTAATCCCTTATTAGCTTCATAAACCTTGATTCCACTAATTTAATTAGCCTCAATGTTAATCTCGAGTATAAATAGCTATAAGTGCCTGTCGGTCCACTCATAACCCTCTCTTAAGTTGAATTTGTTATGTCTAACATAATTACTCAAGAGGCAACATAATTCACACACACTCTTCAACAATTATATGGGGCTATTAGGTATATGTCTATCCTAATCGCAAATTAAATCGTAATTTAATCCCATATTACTTAATCTCAGAGCCTAATTAAAACTCCCTCCGTCAAGGTAAATTCTAATTCTCAAATTCATATTTAATGATGGCCAATCACTAATAGAAAATACTAAGCAAGATTAAGTAACCAAAATTAATATTAATTATAACTAAATAATGAAATCAAAATCTAATTCACCCATAAGTTCATAGTTACTCTAGGTTGCAAGAAATTAACCACACATAACTGTAACAAAATCCATCACACAAAAACAAGATTAAATCAGATTCAAAGAAACAAAAGGAAGGAGGAGCAGAGATCAAATCTGTCGATAAATCTCTACTGCAACACGAGTTGTGCTATGAAGGAGAGCTTCACTGCTGTCGCAATATGAAGGTGGTCATGTTTTCCTTGCTGCTGTCGCAGTTGAAGAAAAACAATCCAGTTCGTGCCTTCCTCTGTTCTTTGCTTCTGATCTGAGGATGATGGTGGAGAGGGGAAAGAAGAGATGACGCAGGCGACAAAGGTGGTGAAGGCGAGAGTCGCCGGTGACAATGGTTATGTGATGGTGTTGGAAAGACGATGAAGGTATGGAATGAAAGAAGGCGAATGGAATGATTGATGGACGATGCCCAGTCTGTGCTCTGTCTCCAGTCTCTCCTCGTCTGTTCCTCAGTTCCGTTCCAGCTCTCTTTTATGATCATATTCCCCGACAAGATGAAGTTGTCAAAGGCATGAAAGATGCTTATTTTCCACTAGCCCATGTCTCGTCCGTGTGCTTCCATTCCTTGTTGGAATAGTGATGATGGCATTTCTTCCACAAAACTTCGCCCACCATCTTGTGTCTTCCTTTATTTATTTTTTATTGTTTTTTTCATTTGGTGGAAGACATGCACCTCACGGTTCCTTATCTTCTTTACACAATATTCTCCACTAACTTCATCTTTCAACTACGCGGGACCCAACTTCATTTATTTAATCCATTTCCAACTCTTCTTCATTCAAGCTCACCGTCCGTATGCTCCTTCTTTTCTTGAGTCTTCATGTGCTTTTCTTCTTCTTTCTCATTTTTATCAATTGCGCGGGACCCGAAGCCAATTTACATGCTGGAACGTGTGGAACCAAATTTCCATTAAGTCTAATCCTTCATTCAACTTCACGTAGGTGCTGCAAAGAGGGGAAATATAATAATATTAAATTAAACCACCACCAACTCTTCCATCCGTGAAGCAAGAAGCAAAAGAAACAAATATGATAATAATATTTAAATAATAACACTCTTCTTTTTATTTATATATTTTAATAAACTTGATTAAAAATTTATTTTTTTATGTTGAAATCCAAACAAGATGTAACACACTGACATTTCTAAAAATCTGAAGAAAATCTCTTTAATTTAGTATTGATGACTTCCAAAAAACATCAAAATGCTTCTCAAATATATTAAAATTGGGAAGTCATCACCTACCTAACCCGACATTGATTTTAAGGTATGCGAGTATTTATTGAATTCTCATTAATCTTGTCATGGGCTCGATTCATACGTGCGTCCATCACTGCATGTCAGCTTCAAGTCACATGTGATATTTGATAAGCCGAATCCTTTCCTAGACATATCCTGCGTGAGCATACATATACATACTATCCCATGATCAATTAATATTCAAATTGAAACATTTTTTAGTAAATTAGTAGCTAACTGTTGGAGATATTAAGATGAGATTAGATAGTTAATGTCTTAGACTAATTAATTATGATATTTTGTTTAATGATTTGATATTCAAAATGGCTGTGGAATAAATAAAATAAATAACTGCAAATTTTCGTTAGTTGAAGATTTCATTATGTTTTCAACATTTCGTAGGGCTTGCCCAAGCAGGGTTGCAGAAATTCGAAGGCCACAAGCAAAACAGAAGCCTCTGGACAAGGAAGCCGGTCAAAACTGAGAGAGGGCACATGACACTTGGACTGATTTGGGAGACAACCTCTCCAATTCATAATTTAATATATCATTTGATTGAAATATCATCAAATAATAAAGAAAGAAAATGTTTTAGATCGTTTGATTAATGATTAATGTTATGGGGAGGAAGGTTAAATTTTTCTAAATATTATAAGAAATTAATTTTTTTAAAAAAATTAATCCCTCTTGGTCTAGCCGTATAAGATCCCGCTAGATCTCTCGGGTCTTAAGTTTGACTCCTATAGTAGTAGACACTTGTGGTGCGAGGGGTAGCAAAAAACCCTAACTAGTTATCGATGATAATAAGAGTTTGACTCCTATAGTAGACACTTGTGGAGGGAGGGTTAGACACAAACCCTAACCAGTTATCAGATAATTAAAAAAAATTAAATCAGAGATATACTAATTAAGGATACTCCCCCATCCAAAATCTTAGATTTTTGTTTTAAACCAGAATCCGAAATCTTATAGTTAAGTAAGAGATATACTCAGGATATTAGGACATAAAAATTTAATAAGAGATTTTTAACAAAAAAATAATAATAATAATAAGTGATTTAAATGTTAAATGCGGTGAATTATTTTAATTTTTATATTTATTAGAGTACATATATTCCCCCGTCCTCCGGAAAAAAGGCGATACATAAGATACTACGCTGAAGGTTTATCTTGTTAACTAGCATTGCTATCTTTATCCTTTGAACCGTTTTTTATATTTTCACAAATTAAAAAATATATATATATCCTTTTAAAAATCATCCAACAACTTGTTCTAATTTAAAATTTAAAATTACCATCCAAAAACAAACAAACATACATTAGCCTGATATTCGCTGTCCTCTGTATAAGCACTACGGCTTATCACACGTGCTTATATCTACATTACCTGAGTTACTCTCATGATAGATTTTGATTTCGATTGGTTCGGCTAAGATGCTGCGAGCCGTACCTCCTTCTCCTCGGATTTTCCATGTCCTCTTAGTTGGCACTGATGAAGAAACCGGAAGACGTATTAGGAGTCAGCTTTCACATTCTTTTTATCGAATCACTGCACGTGCTACTTTTAATGAAGCCGCAGGCTTCTTTGAAACAGAACAATTTGACGTTGACTTGGTGCTCAGTGATGTCTCTTTGAAGGTCGAGGATGGGTACAACTTCATCTCCCAAATCCAGCTCTTGAGAAAAGATATTCCCCACGTCGGTAAGTTCTCCATATATACATTTATCTCGATACTATTATGTTAATGTGAGAGTTTTCATTATATTTATATTTTGCAGTAATATTTGATTATGTTAATGTGAGAGTTTTTATTATATTTATATTTTGCAGTAATATTTGGAGCTGAGAGATTTGTTGATCATGAGGTCTCCCGGGCGTATAAATTGGGTGCATGTTATGTTTTGCGGAAGCCAGTGAGTGAGCCGTCTGATGAGATTGAAAATTTATGGAAACATGCTTTTAGGTGGAGGGCTCAGAATGAGGATTTATGGCAACAGGTTTTTTGGTGGAGGGTTCAGAAGGAGCGTTCTTCTTCTCTGGTTCCTTCCCAACAAGAAAGTCTAAAAAGAGGATACGAGTTTGAGAATCATGGCAAAGAACCTTCTTTGAGAAAACAACGGATGGTTTGGGGCGAGAAACACGATTCCCTTTTTTGTTGAAGTTGTGAATGACCTTGGCGAAAAAAGTATGTGATCTTTCGTCTCATTATAATTTCTTGAAGCAAATTCTTTACCATAATAATATCCCTATAGAGAAGTATTTAATTCCTCAGAAGGGGTAACCTCTTTATTATTATTTCTCGTTAATTAATGTATGCAATTTTTGAGTTTCAACCTCATTCATAATTGTTTTTTTGTTTCCTGTATCTTTTGTGAATTTGAGTTTCATATTTTCGGGCTTCTGTTATAATTATGAATATATTTCCTTGTATGTCAGATACATTAATTTGTGTATTTGTCCTTTTTATTTTCGAGCTTTCTTTTTTTATTATGAATTGTTAATTTAGGAGGAGCTTCGCTTATATCTCAGGCAGATTAATTTGTGTGTTTTGTATTCTGTTTCCTCGTACGGCAGATGCGGGGCCTAAGCGAATTCTTGAAGAGATGAATCAGCGTGAGCCTCAGCTTTTTCTAACTAGAGAACAAGTTGGGAGTCACCTACAGGTTGAGAGACATGGTTCTTCTCATTTTTTTTTTTATTATTTATTTATGTCTTATTTACATACCAATCTAATTATGGTTTATTCTCTATACTTTCAGAAACACAGGGAAAAGAGAAGAAAAAAAGCTGCCCCAACGAATGAATAATGCAAATGGAAGGAATGTGATAGTTAATAAAATCCCTCCTAGATTTGACATCAAGAATCATGTTCTGGCTCAACCATTAGTATCATCATCTTCTCGCCGTGACATGTCGCATCTCCGCCTTCCAGAAACTTCCACGACTAATTCTCTTCTTCGTCCTCCTCCTCTGCCCGAAATGGAACGCCATCATTACAATCCACAACACATTTTCTGCCAGCCCCAAATACAAAATGAATATCATGAACAACACCTTGCTGGCCAGCCAATGCAGTTGAACAACTCTGGTGGTATGATTATATTACATACGTTTCATTGTCTAAACCTTCTCTTATTTGAACTTATTTATAATTATTGATTGAGCACGTGAACTTTTGTCTCAAGAAATGGAGAGAATTTTTCAAATTCAAAGTTGAGAAATTGAATCAATAATTGAGTGACCAGAAGTTTTATTTTCCTTCTAATTATATGTGGTTGTTCTTCTTCACGATTCTAATTAATTCTTTATAGTTGCAGCGGTCACGTCTCTTATTGGGAATGGAAGCAACAACTTCATTTCTGAGCCTCAGCCAGGTATGGAAAGTAATATGCTGCAACAGGGTACTCCCTTTGGAAGAAGTAATATGGAGCAACTAGGGCAAAACCATTCTCTGGGTACCTCCTTTGAAAACAGTAATATGGAGCAACTAGGTCAAAACCATTCTCTGGGTACCTCCTTTGAAAACTGTAATATGGAGCAACAACTGATAACTCAGAATTTGACTTCTAGTACGCAGCAACCAGATCAAACTTCTTGTGATCTTTTTGCTCCTATAAGAAGTGGTCATGATCGAGTGATGACGCTAGAAGCAACAGGTGTAAATGAGTTTGCTGATCATTTTAATCCACAGCTTGAGGTTGATGTTCAATCATCTGATGTTGGTGATATTTTCCCCATCCATGGAGGCTTCTTGGATGCTTTCCAAGACATACAACATCCTTTCCAAGAGATGGATGAGATGGTCCGCGCTATCACAGCTTCCAAATCAATAAATGATAGCTTTCTTTAATTGGGTCAAACAATACTCAATATTTCTATATGATGTACTTCCGACTACTTTTTAAATTTATTGCCATATTGCCCTGGTTTATATTATATTTTCTAGTTTTTATGGGATTTTTCATTGTTAGGGAAAGTGTTGGTTCGAATATTTCATCGTTATTATGTAAATTAATTAAAGCCTTAATGCCTGCATTAATCAGGTTGTATTTATGTGGACTTTATGATGGTAAATTAGGCTAAGTGAAAAGGGCAATAAGAATTACCTACCGTAAGAAAAGGGCAATACATATATAGCATACATAAAAAAAAAAAAAAAAAAAAAAAAGGAATGATTTGATAATGGATGCACAACGGCACAGCCTCTCAAGTGGAGCAAAAAAAGATATAATATTGATAGAAACAAAATTAATAGGAAAAGAAAAGAAATATGCTATAATACAGAAAAGAGAAGCACGAATATAAGAAATATAAATTGACCAAAAAAATTGAAATTGACAAACCCAAAATCAGGTCACTAAAGTGATGTCCATAGGAAATCAGATTTTGGCATTGAAGGTGTTTTCCTTCTTTCTTTTTTTTTTTTTTTTTTTTTTTTTTTTTGTGTGTGTGTGTGGAACAAATGATCCTTTTTGGATCATTCTATCGTAGGAGTCTGCCGTGTCCATAGGAAATTATACGTATTTTTCATAAATGGCTATAGTATATATTAATTAGTTTTTACATGTGTCGATGTCTTATGTTATCGTATTTATAAATTAACTAAATTATACAAACTCCCTTAAACCAGTTGCATACAACTTCTTTGACATTTTAAAGTTTAAATTTAATTTCAATAACCTTTTCATTAATTCATCAATCACCATTATCTTTTTAACGGAAACTGTCACATCATATAATATAAGACACGTGTTATCCTAGGTTGCATCATAGGTAATCAAATGATTTTCTAGTAATTAAATAAGTTTTACCTAACGGTGAATTGTCATCTTAACATTTAAAAAAAAAAAAAAAAAAAAAAAACGTACTTCTTCTTTTATCCCATCCTACAATGGATCCTTTCAACTTTCAATTCTTGAATAAAAATCATCGGTAAATGGAAATGAGCGAATTTTGTTTAATCACCCAAAAAAAAAAAAAAAAAAAAATTCAGGTTCTAGACCAAATCGCACCCGATTGAGATCTCATTGCTGAGATCTGCAAATGGCTGCTGATGATAGATTGGCCAAGGAGGCTCTAAACGTTGATGAGGGCATAGTAATGTTACAGTCTCCTCCCAGATTGGCCAAGGTGCATATAATGCAGCTATTAAGTTGTTGATGGTAGCCTTCATCAAAAGAAAAGAATAACAAGAAACATCAGGTTATATTTCTTGAAAGTTGAACAGTTGAAACAGGGGATACAAGGATAACTAAGGCCTTTTTAATGTTAAAATGACTATTTAACCCTTAGGTAAAAATTATTTAATTTCTATAAAATCATTAGATTACATATGATGTAACATTTAGGATGACATGTGGCTTATATTGATTGGCAGTTTCTATTAAAAAGATGGTGGTAAATTAACGGAAGGGTTTCATGGTTGGAAAAGAAAAAAAAAAAAAAACGTTGAGGGAGCAAATTTTGACCTAAAGTTTGTGAGAGTTTTGTATAATTTAGCCTTATTAATTTAAATTTTAAAATAAAATTTGGGTGTTATGTTTTTTAATCCACTGTAATATAATTAATTTTAATAAAAATTAGTAAGTTGAATAATTCAAACTTAAGGTAAGGAGAAAACTATACATAATTTTTATCAGTGCCCCAAAAACTAATTTAAACCATACAACTTAATTGACGGTAAAGTGTACACTTGTATATAAAACCCAACAAAACTATGGGGAGGGAGGATACTGATCTTTTTTTTTTTTTTTTTTTTTTTCCCTTTTTACCATACAACTGAATTGACTACTCGACGGTAATGTTTTATTACTTCCACTTTTTATGGAGATTTGATATATATTAGTTCAAAAAGCTTAATCGAAATAGTATAAATGAAAGAAAAAAAGCTTTCTATTTATTAATTATAAAAGTCTAATAGGATTTACTGTATTCCCCTTATATCTACCTTCTTATATCAGAGTATTAGCGCAATAGAGAATGTGGATCTGGTTTCGGTGAATGAGTAACTGATAATATATACAAAACTTAAACTTGGTATGGTGTAAAACTAATCCACACCGGGATATTTAATATACAATAATCCCAAATAAAATTTAAAACATCATCCTTATACAACCTATCTATCAAATATCCAAAAATAATATACAAAATAATATTTGGAACTCCCCCTGAGTTCCACCTTCTTCCCGTCGCCCACAGCACCGTCTTGTCCTTCCTTCCAGATCCACTACCTAAATCTTTATTAGGGTCTGCAATTCAAAATCTCAGAGTAACATGTTAATCTCTATCTATAGTGTAAAAAAAATATGGTAATCATCCACAATTAGGAAAATCAATTCAACATTCAGTATCTACGCATAGCAACATTAAATAGTATACCATACATGTTATGTTAACCGCGAATTCACCTTATAAGTCCAAACAACGTAGGATCCTACAAGTCCCGAATTTCACAATGCTTAGGAAAATATATAAATGCAGGAACCTACAAGTCCCAAATTCCTCAGCACTAAGGAAAAACAATTAATGCAATTGGCCAATAACATAATCATTGAATGTAAACAACCATGTGTACAAGATGACATGTACAACATGCTTTGTTTTTGGACTCAAGAAGAGAGTGTTAAAACATGACATGCAACCTCAGTTTTTGACTCTAAGCTTTCAAAAATCAGACATCATGCTCTTAAATCAAACATGCACTGTTCAAAAACTCATTTCCAGAGCCAAATGAGACCAAGGACCGACTGGAAATTGACATGCAAGCTTCAAAACGATGATATGAGCTCTTTCTCGCTCTAACCCATGAATTCAATCCACCAACAACTCAGAAAATCTCCAACAAGTGCAGAAACCAGATGAGAATTTGATCAACGGACTCACCTGAACCCAGAAATCAACTTGCATGTGACAGTGGATGATTTCTTCTCCTTCCCCAATCGGAGGCTCTCTCTCAGTGTCTCTATCTCTCAGCTTTCTCCGCATCTGTCACGGACCCTGGCAGAGAATAAAGAATAGAAGGAATGAGGATGAAGGCGTATGGGTCTGGTTGGGAATGAGATGGAGGTTGAATGGAGGGGGAAGTGGAATTGGATGGAGAGGGATGAGAGAGTTTGGAGGAATGAAATTAGGAGGGAGTTGGTGTTGTGCGTCCGGATGAGGGTATATGTGTGTGTTGTTGAGTATCCGTGCGGGGAGAGAGAATGAAATGGGTAGGAGGGATTGTTTACGGAGGAAGGAATGAGGATAGAGTGTTTATGTGTGTGTATTTGTGCGTTGTTTGGGTGTGGTTGATGGAGTAGGGAACACGTGGGAGACATGCATACGAGGAAGGGAATATGTGTGTTAATGTGGTTGGCTGAATGAGAGGGAATGTGGTGTTTCACTTGTAGAAAATACCCCTTTTGACTCCCTACTAAGATCTTGTTTGCAATTTGGTCGTTACTAGTTAAATTGCAAACATTAGTTAGAAAACCAAAATAAACCCTTAATTCCATTTAAGGTTTTTCTCTCAATTAATTTTTTCAAACCCTAAAATATTATCTCCAAAATATTTATGCCAAAAATATTCCCTAACTATTTGTCCTTAATTTTGCGGGATAATATGCCTTTAATTCCAAATATTAACTTCAAAGTTTATTCAAGCTAAATTTTTCATAAATAATTCCAAATAATATTTCTAATTCCAAATTTCCAAATTTTGGCATGTCACTTTTACTATATAGCTAATATGATGAATACTTCTGCAAAATTTTCTTGAACACATCATGTTTAAGGGATAAGGTATAATTAACCATAAAAAATATTACATGCATACACACACATATATATATATAGGGTTAAGGTGTATACTGGCCAACAAACTTTTACTTCAGGACCCAACACAAAAACCTTTTTAGTGGAGGAAAAACTTTTAAAAATGTAAAGTTAGCACAAAAAACTTTTAAAAATGTAAAGTTAGCGCAACGCCATTGGAAAATAAATCAATGTCTGTCAAAATGTAAACTTTTAAGGGTTATGGTGCAAATTGGCCAACAAAGTTTTACTCCTAGAGCGCCCAGCACAAAAAAGTTGTACTCCAGGAGTGGTCAGCACAAAAAAGTCCGTGTGCAATCCACTCAAAATCTGACTATTGCAAATCGTTGCCTGAACCCCCCAACCATGTGCATTGGGGTTGAAAGAGTGAATGCAATAAAAAAAACACAAATGTAACGAGTGGATTTCATTTTGAATAAGGGTGGTAAGTTTTCAAACGTGTCCAAGCAAGTCCATCCAAAATCTGATTGTTGCAAATCTTGTCCCGGAAACCCCAACCATGTGCATTGGGGTTAGGAAGAGTGAATGCAACAAAAAATTTACAAATGTAACCGGCATATATTTTAGGTCTACTTAAAAATCACAATCTGCACCCTGCCGGGGAAGTTTGAAAACTTATCACCCTTACTCAAAATGAAATCTACTCATTACATTTGTGATTTGTTTGTTCCATTCACTCTTCCTAACCCCAATGCACATGGTTGGGTGGTTCGGGTAAAGATTTGCAACAGTGGATTTTAGCTGGATTGCACATGGACTTTTTTGTACGTTGGGCACTCTAGGAGTAAAACTTTTTTGTGTTGGACGCTCCTGGAGTAAAACTTTGTTGGCCAATCTGCACCTTAACCCTTAAAAGTTTACATTTTAACGGACATTGATTTTTTTTTTTTTTTTTTACAGCGTTGTGCTCAGCTTACATCTGTAAAAGTTTTCTATGATGACTTTACATTTTTAAAAGTTTTTTGGTATTTTTAGTTTACTTAAAAGTTTTTTGTGTTGGGCGCTCCTGGAGCGAAAGTTGGTTGACCAACCTGCATCTTAACCTATATATATATATATATATATATATATAATATACCACCCATTATTTATTAATAATGGTTTCTTCTGTAATTCTTCTTTCAGAAATATATAGAAAAGATAAAAGAGAGGGAGCAGCATGCCTCGATTTCGCTTTTCGAACCCAATCATCATAATCATTCCCTTGCCCAACCGCCCATGCAAACGTAAATACAACCATCTGAACAAAACTTCAGCAACTTTGGTAAGATTGTATGATTACGAACCCTCTCTTAGTTACTTGAACCTTTGACTCGGTACGAATTGTAATGTCTCCTTTATTTCAAACGTAAGGATTAACTTGTTTTGGGTTAAGAAAATGGAGGGAATAATTCCTTTAGGAATTGAAGCAATAATTTGAAAAGATGTTTAGTGACCAGAAGTTTTAAAGATCCGTAAGATCATTAATTTTCATAGCTTTATTACAAACTGTGAACTTCTTGATCTTGGCTTCATTGGGTATAAATTCACTTGGTGCAATAAGCCGAGAATGCCATGATACAATAAGGGAGAGGATTGACAGGGCAATGGGGAATATCAAGGTGAGAGAATATTTTCCTAATCTACAGGTTTTCCCCTGTGGGCTCCGACCATCATTTCTTTTATTGATTAAATGCAGCCCGCCGCAACCTTGTAGTACTCGGTCCTTCAAATTTGAAGAAATGTGGGAAAGCCATAATCAGTTTCTGCAGATAATCAACAGAGGTTGGAATGGGCATATATTAACTGAGCAGTTAAAATCTCAGCTGGCGGCTAGTAATCAGAAACTGAGAAGCCACGAGTCTATTCAGTTTATTGCAGAGCTTACGGAAGCCATTGATCATGCACTGGAACATGAATAACTCTACTTGAGGAAGAGAGCTCGTATTGATTGGCTCAATGCAGGCGATCAACATTCAAAGTTCTTCCATCTGACTACCATCAAATAGACACTTTAATAGCATCACGGTATTAAGGGATGACGACAGGAAGGGTAGATGCAGAGTTCTGAGGTCTCTGCGAATATTTCTTCTTCTTTTGTTTTCAGAGTCGTTTAATCTCTAGGGGTCGAGATCCTTCGATGAAGCCCTTCAGAAAGTTGAACCAAGGGTAAATAGTCAAATGAATTAGTGCCTGCTATTACCTGTCACATCTGCGAAGATTCTGGTTGCAGCGTGTAGTCTTGGGGGCTCTAAGAAGCCTGGTCCTGATGGGTTCTCTAGAAAATTTTAAAGATTACGTTTGTTGCATGTACGATTAAAGATTTTTTTGCTAGTAATTCTCTGCTTCGTGAGATTAATGATACAAATATTACTCTAATTCTAAAAGTGGGTAAGCTTGATCATGTCCGTTCGGTCATTGATTAAGAAGGTACCAGTTCTTTAATTAATCTTGTAAATCTTATTATCTGCTCAAATATAAGACCTTAGTCTCATACTTTATTATTGTTATTGAAAGAAGGTTAACCCTTAACAAATATAAGACCTTAGTCTCATACTTTATTATTGTTATTGATAGAAGGTTAACCCTCATCATATATGGATAATGCTCTTTTTCCCATGTAAAAATAAAAAATCATATACGGATAATGCTTTCTATAGATAAAGAAGAAATTTTCATGAATGCACTTTCGATAAAGTATGGTGAAACATTTTTAACTTGTAGTTAGTAACTTTTGATTTTGTTCAATACTGTTTTGCCTTTTCATTTTAGCTTAGCATGTTTGGATAGAAACCCAGATGCTTTGGTTGGGTCGGATGAGCAAAACACATGTAGTGTTGTGAAAATGTAGTTCTGGAACGTAGAAACAGACATTTCTATGTTTTTCTGCCGGAAAACGAGTCAGAACAGAGGTCAGGACGGATTTGGTGTTGAAACGGTTGGAACACCGTTTCAACTTGGTAAACTCCCCGAGTTTACCGAGTTCACTCATTTACTAATTAAAAATAAATAAAAAATCCAAAGCCCCAATTAAAAAGCAAACTGAACCAGTGAACCCTATTTTGGTGTGTCGGCCGTCGGGAGTTCGTTCTTCACACTTCACTGCTTCTTTTCGCATCGACGAACTTCCTTCTTTAATCTTCTCCTTCGCGTCGACGCATCGGCTGCTGCAGTGCTGCTTCTTCTTCATCGATCAACTCTGCTCGGCGCTCGCTGGCTACTTCTTCTTCATCGTTGATAGCTGCTGCTTCTTCTTCACCGTCACTGGAGGCTGGACGATGGGGTGCTGCCTGAATCTGATCGTCACCCTCACTCAAAGTATGGCAGAGGGTAGTGATCAGAAGAGGGGATTGTGGGAGGTGGATTTGACGTCGTGGAGGTTCCCAAGGAATGAGATGGTGTGCACGTGTCACCCACGTTCCTCAATGTACGATTTGCTTTTTTTATATATGTCCAAAGGATTCACACAAATCCTGATATTATTATGCCAATGTACTTATCACATTCATCCTTCTTTTTTTAAAAGATTTATTTTTTTTTTTGGTTATTTAAAAATGTTTATTTAAGTTAGATTATGAACACTTTTTTGTTAGGTTTGGGGTGGCATGGGGAGTGAGACTTTTTTTATTGGGTTTGGGCTGATAGGGAAGTGCATACATAACTATGTTAATTATAAATATTTTTATATATGTTAGATTTTTTTTAGTATGTAGTAAACTATTACGTTTCGTTTTACGTTTTACGATTTTACGTTTTTGCTCACCCTTACCGTTTTTACGTAGACTCTATGTCTTAACAACACTTTGGTCACATGTGATATTTGATAAGCTGAACCCTTTCCTACACATAACGTTCGTGCGCACACATATATACTATCCCATGATCAATTAATATTGAAATTGAAACATTTTTTAGTAAATTAGTAGCTAACTGTTGGAGTTTTTTTTTTTTTCTGGACATAAAAATGGTGGCAAAGTGTGTAATAGATTCTGTCAAGAGCAAAGGTGGAGACCTCTCCGGGGAAGTTTTGCATTCACAAAGGCTCGAAACCGAGACCTCTTGCTTAAGCGACCAGAGCCCCTTCCACTTAGGCCAACTTCCGCTGGTCGGTTGGAGATATTAAGATGAGATTAGATAATTAATGTCTTAGATTAATTAATTATGATATTTTGTTTATTGATTTGATATTCAAAATGGCTGTGTAATAAATAAAATAAATAACTGCAAATTTTCTTTAGTTGAAGATTTCTTCATGTTTTCAACATTTGGTATAGCTTGCCCAAGTAGGGTTGCAGAAATTCAAAGGCCACAAGCAAAACAGAAGCCTCTGGACAAGGAAACCGGTCAAAACGAGGGCACATGACACTTGGACTGATTTGGGGAGACAACCTGTCCAATTCATAATTTAATATCATTTGATTGAAATATCATCAAATAATAAAGAAAGAAAATGTTTTAGATCATTTGATTTATGATTAATCTAATGGGGAGGAAGGTTAAATTTTTCTAAATATTATAAGATTTATTAATTAAAAAGAATAATTAATCCCTCTTGGTCTAGGCGTATAAGACCCGCTAGATGCATGCGGGTCTTGAGTTTGACTCTTGTAGTAGATACTTGTGGTGGGAGAGGCAGCAACAAACCCTAACCAGCAGTTATCAAATGACAATAAGAGTTTAATTTGACTCTTATAGTAGACATTTGTGGTGGGACGGGCAGCAACAAACCCTAACCAATTATTAGATGATAATTAAAAAAAAAAAAAAAAATCAAAGATATACTAATTAAGGATACTCTCCCGTTCCAAAATCTTTGATTTTTGTTTTAAACCAGAATCCAAAATCTTATAGTTAAGTAAGAGATATACTTAGGATATTAGGACATAACAATTTAATAAGATATTTTTTACAAAAAAAAAAAAAAAATTAAGTTATTTAAATGGTAACTGTGGTGATTTCTTTTAATTTTTATATTTAATAGAGTACATATTTCCCCCACCTCTGGAAAAAAAGCGATACGTAAGATACAAAATCTTTATCCATTGAACCGTTTTATATATTTTTACAAAAAAAAAAAAATATATCCTTTAAAAAATCTTCCAACAACTTGTTCGAATTTAAAATTTAAAATTACCATCCGAAAACAAACATACATTAGCCTGATATTCGCTGGCCTCTGTATAAGCACTACGGCTTATCACACGTGCTTATATCTACATTACCTGAGTTACTCTCCTGATAGATTTTGATTGATTCGGCTAAGATGCTGCGAGCCGAACCTCCTTCTCCTCGGAGGTTCCATGTCCTCTTAGTTGTTACTGATGAAGAAACCGAAAGTCGTATTAGGAGTCAGCTTTCACATTCTTATTATCGAATCACTCCACATCGCACTTTTAAGTCTGCCGTAAACTTCTTTGAAAAAGAATTATTTGACGTTGACTTGGTGCTCAGCTCTTTGGAAGTCGAGGATGGCTACAACTTCATCGCCCAAATCCAGCTCATGAGAAAAAATATTCCCCACGTCGGTAAGTTCGCGCTCTCTATATATTTATCTCGATACTATTATGTTAATGTGAGAGTTTTCATTATATTTATATTTTGCAGTAATATTTGGAGCTGAGAGATTTGTTCATCATGAGGTCATCCGGGCGTATAAATTGGGTGCATGTTATGTTTTGTGGAAGCCAGTGAGTGAGAAGTCTGATGAGATTGAAAATTTATGGAAACATGCTTTGAGGTGGAGGGCTCAGAATGAGGATTTATGGGGACATGTTTTTAGGAGGAGGGTTCAGAGGGAGGGTTCTTCTTCTCGGGTTACTTCCCAACAAGAAAGTCTAAAAAAAGGATACGAGTTTATGAATCATGGCGCAGAACCTTCTTTGAGAAAACAACGGATGGTTTGGAGCGAGAAACTCGATTCCCTTTTTGTTGAAGTTGTGAATGACCTTGGAGAAAAAGGTAAGTGATCTTTTGTCTCATTATAATTTCTTGAAGCAAATTCTTTACTATTATAATATCCTTATAAAGAAGTATTTAATTCTTAGGAAGGAGTAACCTCTTTATTCTTATTCACTTATGAATATAATTGTTCTTCGTTTCCTGGTATCTTTTGTGAATTTGAGTTTTTTATTTTCGAGCTTCTGTTATAATTATGAAAATATTTTCTTGTATCTCAGATACATTAATTTGTGTATTTGTATTTTTTATTTTCGAGTTTTCTTTTATTATTATGAATTCTTAATTTGAGTATTTTGTATTCTGTTTCCTTGTACGTCGATGCGGGGCCTAAACGAATTCTTGAAGAGATGAATCAGCGTGAGCCTCAGCTTTTTCTAACTAGAGAACAAGTTGGGAGTCACCTACAGGTTGGGAGACATGATTCTTCTCATTATCATTATTATGGTTAATATATATCTTATTTACATACCAATCTAATTATGGTTTCTTCTCTATACTTTCAGAAACACAGGGAAAAAGAGAAGAAGAAAAAGCTGCCCCAACGACGTATGAATAATTCAAATGGAAGGAATGTGATGACAGTTAATAAAATCCCTTCTAGATTTGACATTAAGAATCATGTTTTGGCTCGACCATTAGTATCATCATCTTCTCGCCGTGACATGTCGCATCTCCACCTTCCGAAACTTCTACGACTAATTCTCTTCTTCTTCCTCCTCCTCTGCTTTCCGAAATGGAACGCCATCATTACAATCAACAACACATTTTACCGCAAATACCGCAAATACGAACCAATGCGGTTGAACAACTCTAGTGGTATGATTATAGTACATACCTTTCGGTGTCTAAACCTTGTCTTATTTATAACTTATTTATAATTATTGATTGAGCACGTGAACTTTTGTCTCAAGAAAAAGGAGAGAATTTTTCAAATTCAAAGTTGAGAAATTGAATCAATAATTGAGTGACCAGAAGTTTTATTTTCCGTCTAATTATATGTGGTTGTTCTTCTTCACGATTCTAATTAATTCTTTATAGCTGCGGCGGTCACGTCTCTTATTGGGAATGGAAGCAACAACTTCATTTACGAGCCTCGGCCCGGTATGGAAAGTAATATCTTTTGCAACGGTACTCCCTTTGGAAGAAGTAATATGGAGCAACTAGGTCAAAACCATTCTCTGGGTACCTCCTTTGAAAACGATAATATGGAGCAACTAGGTCAAAACCATTCTCTGGGTACCTCCTTTGAAAACGTAATATGGAGCAACAAGCGATAACTCGAATTTGACTTCTAGTACGCGACAACCGAGATCAAACTTCTTATGATCTTTTTGTAGGAAACTGATCAGAAAACGCGGAAGCGTATCGTACCACGCGATGTAGGAAAAGAGAAACCTTCATCGTTTTGCTTACCTGGATATTGAAGAGTTATCTGAAAAATTCTCCACAAGCAAACCTTGTCTACGAACAGTCCTCGTATACGAACAGTCCTCGTGCGATCTATGATTGATCTTCCGGACTATCTCTCGAGGGGGATGAGATGGTTGTGTGGGCAACCGTTCGGTTGATGAACGTCGCCTCTAGGTTTTTGTTTCGATGAGAGCCTCCTAACTATTTGTGCGGCCGTATCTTTTCAAGCGGCGAAAGTTAGTTTATATGCTACTACACCCAAGACCTAACCCTAATCCACATGGGCCTTAGAGTTCTTGGGCTGTAGTCTCAATTAAGCCTTATTGGGCTTAAGTGACCAAAGAGCACATTAACCCAACAATCTCCCACTTGCTCTTTAAGATACTAACTTGAGTTCGTAAACCCAAGACCATATAGCCCATAAGCCATCATCATCGATAATATACCCCATCCCTTGTCTCAAGCTAGCACAGGGACCTACCATTTGTCATTCATCAAGGCTCATGATAATCTACGAGAAGATTATTTAGTTCGGTGCTACTCCACTAAAAGCCCGAACGTGATCTCCAAGAACAATGACACTTATAACAAGAATATGCACTTTGCCCCTTTATAGAATGTCTATAATTTGATTGACTAGTTTTACGTAACCCAATCAATTATTTATTCCCCGACTTTGATAGTTTCTCTAATGGATTACATGCAGCGGCGTGTCTTCAATATCCAGGTACTAAAACATATCAAGGGGACATTTCCTATAAATTCCTTGTTGTTTATCTCATAAACACCGATAACCAAATAGTCTCAATCCCAAAAAATCGAGTTGTTGGCCGTCATATAGATCAAACCTCACCCGTTGGTAAATCAAAGAATGAAAACTATTCGACTACTGTTTAAAATAAACTCGGGATTAAGAGCAACTACATAACTATAGTTATCTGGAGATTTGATTCCTTATGACATAAAGAACAACCTTAATCAAATCTCTCCTTGATCCATTCAATGTGAGCATTAACTCACACCAATGTTTTATAATGATTCGCACAAAACCATTTCATAAAACATTGCGGCCTAAATAAAGTGCCCAACTTAATTTAATAGGCTGTGAATCATTTCATCAATTGTGAGAACCTATGACCATGTCCTCTATGAAAGTATTCATATGATCATATACTCCACAATTGATCTGGACCTTAGAGTTTGTAAATAGTGTGCAAAATAAATGAAAAAAAAATACTCCATTTATTAACATTCAGAAAAGAAATGCAATGTCATAATGTCATGCTCAAAACACAAAATAACAAAGTAAAATAACAACTGCCTAAAGCTACAGCAAATCTGGAATCCTCCTAAGACCCATAGATGAAACATGCCTCTCGAACACACGCTCAGGCAAACTCTTAGTAAAAGGGACGAGAGATTCTCGTCGATGCTATCTTTGCTACCACTTTGTATCTCCTCTTTTAATTATTTCTCGGATCAAGTGGTATTTCCTCTCTATGTGCTTAATGTCTCTTATGACACCTTGGTTCCTTGGGCACTACCGCCCCCACTGTCACGGTAGAGTGTGATAGGACAATTTACACCTAGTATCACTTTGAAGATCCGTTAGGAACTTCTTTAACCATGCGACTTCCTTTGCGGCCTCGAAGCGACTACATACTCGGCCTACGTAGCGGAGTCGGCCACACATGTTTGTTTTACACTTCTCCAACAAATGGCACCGCCATTAAGGGTGTACACATATCCCGAGGTGGATTTTCTTGAGTCAATATCTCCTTGGAAATCCGGAGTCCGTATAACCAATGGTTTCAAGACTCCCACTTGAGTAGACCAACATATAATCTCTCGTTCTTCGTAGGTACTTGAGTATATGTTTAACCGCTACCCGATGTTGCTCTCCCGAGTCCGATTGGTACCGGCTTACTACTCCCGATTGCATAGCGAGATATCTGGTGCGGTACATAGCATAGCATACATGAGACTACCTCTTCTTTGAAGCATAAGGTATCCTACTCATGCGTTCTCTCGCTCGGGAGTTTGAGGAGATTGCTTCTCGAGAGAGATGAATCCCATGCTGAAGGATATAATTCCCCTCTTTGAATTCTCCATGCTAAACCTGGCAAGTATTTTGTCAATGTATTGAGCACTGGGATAATGCCAAAACCTGTTCTTCCGGTCTCGCAAGAGTTTAATACCAAGAACATAATTGGCTTCCCCGGTCCTTCATATCAAAATGTTTGCTCGGCCAGGTTTTTATGCCCAACAATACCTCGTATCATTTCCGATAAGGAGTATATCATCCACATAAAGTACCGAAAAGATACCGCATTACCTTGGATCCTTTTATACACACACGGCTCATCGGGGCTTTTCTCAAAGCCATAAGACTCAATGGCTTGATCAAATCGATGTTCCATGATCGGATGCTTGCTTAAGTTCATAAATGGACCTGCTGCAACTTGCATACCATTTCTTCTTGCCCTTTGGGCGTAAACCCTTTTGGTTCTTGCATATAGATTTCCTCTTCCAAATTTCCATTTAGAAAAGCGTTTTTGACATCCATCGCAAATCTCATAATCAAGACCGCTTTACAGCTAAGAGAATCCGGATAGACTTGAGCATGGCAACCGCGAAAAGGTTTCATCATAATCCACTCCTTCTCTTTGGGAGTACCCCTTCGCCACCAATCTAGCTTTGAAGGTTTCAACCTTCCCGTCCGATCTTCTCTTTCTCTTGTAAATCCACTTACACCCAATGGGTCTTACCCCTTTAGGTGCATCTACAAGAGACCAAACTGAGTTGGAATACATAGAATCCATTTCACGATTCATAGCCTCGAGCCATTCCGAGCATCAACATCTCCTAGTGCTTCGTCATAACTTCGTGGGATCACCATCTTCTGCGATGATGTCATCCTTATTTGACTCACCCAACAAGAGATATCTTGCGGGTTTACGAATCAATCTCCCTACGACTTTGTCGCACTTGATGTCGTGCATCTACGGGGGTCCACATTTTGTGGGTTGACAACTTCTAGATGAGGACCCTCATTAAGTGGATCAACTAATTCATATTTTGTTCTTCATTTAGTTGAACATCATGCTGAACTTACGGTTCTGTCTCGGTTCTGTGTATGTTCGGATACATTTTCCCTCTTTGAACAACCACGGGAACAAAAGCTGGAACCCCTTGAGGTTGTGGTGAAACTTGATCGAGACTAGCTCATCAAGAATAACCTTACTTCTTGGCTTATAGTTTGTCATATAGTCCTCCTCTAAGAAAGTCGCGTGAGTGCTCACTATGACCTTCTTTTCTCTTGGACTATAAAACAACCAACCTCGGTTCCTTTAGGATAGCCTACAAACATGCATACTTCGATGCGAGTCCATCTTGTCGGTTTTGTTTCAAGACATGTCTTAGGAGCACCCCAAATTTGAATATGATTCATGGTGGGCTTACACCCTTTCCACAATTCAATTGGTGTCGTTGAAATCGACTTGGACGGAGCTAAGTTCAATAGATACATAAATTTGTTTCTAAGGCATATCCCCGGAATGAATCGAGAAAGTGATGAATAACGAGCATAGATCTTGTCATTTCTAAAAGGGTTCTATTTCTCCTTTCGGCAACTCCATTCTGGCAGGGGTGTCCCCGGAGAAGATAATTACGAAACTATCCCCTCCTTGGTAAGGTAAGACTGAACTCTCCGGATAGGTATTCACCCCTCGATCGGATCGAAGAGTCTTAATTTGAACACCTAGATGCTTTTACGCCTCGGCCTTGAACTCTTGGAATTTTCCAAAAGCTTCAGACTTGTGACGCATCGGTACACATGTCCAAATCTAGAGTAATCATCGATAAATGTGATGAAATACGATACCGCCTACGGCTTAGACATTTATTGGTCCACATACATCGGTATGTACCAATTCCAGTGAAGTGTGGCACGTTTTCCCTTGGCCTTGAAAGATCTCTTGGTCATTTTACCCTCTAAACAGGATTCACACACCGGTATCGGCTCAAAGTTCGGGGATTTTAAAATCCCACTTTTGACCAAACCTTGGATCTGTTAGAGTTAATATGACCCAATCTCAAATGCCAAAGATAAGTTTCATTGGAAACTTTTCTTTTCTTTGGCAATTGATATGCTCAACATATTTTAATTCAACATGATTAACTTCACGGGAATAGGACTAAGGAAATAAAGGCCATTAAACTTTACACCGAACAAATAAAAGAAGATGAACTTCTTATTGAAACGAGGAATCAAACTGAACATCAAACCATGTTTATCTAAACAACTAACGAAATTAAATTCCTCTTAAAATCTGGAATAAATAAACAGTCTTCTAAAACCAAAGTTCTATAATTATTAAAAGATAAAACAACTTGTCCCATTTGCTAGTGCGGACACAAGCTGCCTGTTCCAAGCTTCAAATCTCGTTGTCCTTTACTCATTTGGCAAGCTATGTTTGAACCACTACAAAGAGTAACAAACATGGTTAGTAGCTCTGAATCAACGATCCATTTATCATCGTGATTCACCACTAAACAAGCCTCAATCACATTTAAATTACCCATAGCATTTTGCCTAGCGGAGCTGCTAGGCGTAGCAAACATGCCATCAAGAGTCTGGAGCATTGTTGCTCCACTCTCAATCATGCTCATTTGCTCCTGAAGGTGATTGGCATAGGGGTAGTGAGAACAAAGTTGAGCTTTTCATATTGAAGAACAATATTCAAATTAGTTTTCCATTGTTTGTAGTTTGGACCATCCATAGGTTTTTGGCTCAAGATTGTAGCTAAAGGATTGAATGAAGACATTTTTCTAAGACATTTTTCTGAAAATAAGGAAAAAGCACACTAATTACAAACTATAATTAACAACAAACAGATATAGCGCTAGTAGATTCTAATAACTACTATTCGTTTATTGTTTAACAATCCATTAGTTATCTTTACAAGGCTTACGATGGGCAAGATTCTTGTAAAACTAATATTGTTAATTTTGGGCCTTCAGTTCCATTGCCAGAGCCTCGATGGGAGGGTTAACAATTTTACCAAAGTTGAATGTATTTAACCATAGTGTACTTTCAAAATTATCTTTAGTGTCTAAGTGTTGCCGACGATGGGCCGTACAAAAAACTTTACTAAAATTTTGAAAATATTAAGGTTTAATCTAGCGAAATCCGATCATCCTTATCCGATGGGGCTTCGGCGATAACCATTTCACTAATAAACCCACAA
Organism: Acacia acuminata; assembly: GCA_019022655.1. Lineage (NCBI taxonomy): Eukaryota > Viridiplantae > Streptophyta > Magnoliopsida > Fabales > Fabaceae > Acacia > Acacia acuminata. The sequence continues at coordinate 420,257 of JAFJYI010000272.1, read as the reverse complement.
TTGGGGCCCGTAGGTATTAAAATTAAATGCTTAATTTAAAACCTTCACACATTCAATATTTTAAATTTAGAATTTTCAATTTCCAACAATTTGTTCAATTTAGAGTAAATTATTAGGTATCTAAAATCTAGTCATGATTAGCGAGTGTGCGTCACATGACCATTTTAAATAACCCACAAATTACTCTAAAAGGTACAATTCTCTTAGGAAATTTCCTGGATTATTTGTCTAGATCTTAATTCCACAATTATTATTCTAGATTTTAATTTAAAATCATAATAATTGATAATTAATGTCTAGATTTTAATTCCACAATTAATTAATCCAATTATTATTCTAGATTTCAAAATCATAATAAATGATAATTAATGTAGAGATTCTAATTCCACAATTAATTAATCCAATTATTATTCAAGATTTAAAAATCATAATAAATGATAATTAATGTAGTGGACAATCTAAATAATCCCTCATAATAACTATCATACTAGTCGATTGAAAACATAATAGTTATTATGCTATTATGACATGTGATTATGCAACAATATGGCATCTTCCTATTCTATATTGTATGTTATTTCAAACATCACGTTAATCGTACATATAATTCATACAATCCAAGAAAAGCATTAAATTAATTAAGCAAATAACTTTAATCCATGGTTTTCCTAAAAAAAAAAAAAGATTAAAAAATTTTATAACTTTGGAATTTCTCTTTTGTCCCGCCCATAGGATTTATCTGAAGCCCCTTCAGGGTATCTATGAGCCCAAAAGCCCAAAAACCCAATCCTTGGCTAGAAGCCCTAGGACACAAAAGAGGAACCCTAGCCTTCGCCTCTGCCACGCAAGCAGCCGAAGTCATCTCAGCACGAAACTCCAGGGGAAGCACCGGCACGGAGAGACGATCAAACGGCCGCCGGAAACACCCCAAAAGGGTGGCCCACGCGCCCTCACGCCCCTGCCGTTTGCCGGCGCGTGACGGCCACGCGCAGCCACTTGTGGAGGCGCGTGGCGGCGCGTGGGTTGTCCTTTGGCGGTGTTCCGACCGCCAAGTTGTTCGTCTTTCCGTCCTCTTTCCATCCATATATGGTTTGTCCAAATCCGAGATCCGTCCACGAAAAGTGTCGTACGGTGTTGTTTGCTCATATTCTTCGCGTTTCTTGATCTCCAACTTTTATAGGAATTCAAAAAATACATAGAAATTCGAGAGGAAATCATAAAAACAGCAAGGAGGAAACCTAATCATATGGGATTAGCCTCCTTGTTACAAATCAAGAATTACACGAGAGAATCTAACTATGGATTAAAGTATTCATATGATTTATAAATGATAACTACTATGAAACAAATAACAAATATAGAAACAGATGCCATCCTTTCAAAAATAATTTTTGAAGATAATCACATGAAATTTCAAAACTCGGTTCTTTTCCTCATCGCTATTGGCTCTGATGCCAATTGTAGGAAACCATCGAAAAACGCGGAAGCGTATCGTACCACGCGATGTAGGAAAAGAGAAACCTTCATCGTTTTGCTTACCGGATATTGAAGAGTTATCGAAAAATTCTCCACAAGCAAACCTTGTCTACGAACGGTCCTCGTATACGAGCAGTCCTCGTGCGATCTATGATTGATCTTCCGGACTATCTCTCGAGGGGGATGAGATGGTTGTGTGGGCAACCGTTCGGTTGATGAACGTACGCCTCTAGGTTTTGTTTTTACGATGAGAGCCTCCTAACTATTTGTGCGGCCGTATCTTTTCAAGCGGCGAAAGTTAGTTTATATGCTACTACACCCAAGACCTAACCCTAATCCACATGGGCCTTAGAGTTCTTGGGCTGTAGTCTCAATTAAGCCTTATTGGGCTTAAGTGACCAAAGAGCACATTAACCCAACACTTTTTGCTCCTATAAGAAGTGGTCATGATCGAATGATCACGCTAGAAGCAACAGGTGTAGATGAGTTTGCTGATCATTTTAATCCACAGCTTGAGGTTGATGTTCAATCATCTGATGTTGGTGATATTTTCCCCATCCATGGAGGCTTCTTGGATGCTTTCCAAGACATACAACATCCTTTCCAAGAGATGGATGAGATGGTGCGCGCTATCACAGCTTCCAAATCAATAAATGATAGCTTTCTTTAATTGGGTCAAACAATACTCAATTTGCATAATGTATAACTAGAAGAATTAGTTGAGGTGACTTATGTTGTGGACGAGAAGGAGTATATTTCTATCTGATGTACTTCCGACAACTTTTAAATTTATTGCCATAATGCCCTAGTTTATATTTTATTTTCTAGTTTTTATGCGATTTTTCATTGTTAGGGAAAGTGTTGGTTCGAATATTTCATCGTTATTATGTAAATTAATTAAAGCCTTAATTCCTGGATTAATCAGGATGTATTTATGTGGACTTTATGATGATAAATTAGGCTAAGTGAAAAGGGCAATAAGAATTACCTACCGTAAGAAAAGGGCAATACATATATAGCATACATAAAAAAAATAGAGAATGATTTGATAATAGATGCACAACGGCACAGCCTATCAAGTGGAGCAAAAAAAGATATAATATTGATAAAAACAAAATTAAAAGGAAAAGAAAAGAAATATGCTATAATACAGACAAGATAAGCACGAATATAAGATATATAAATTGACCAAAAAAATTGAAATACCCAAAATTTGGTCGGGAAAAACACTTCTCATGTTGTAAGAGAAGTATATTGTCATGTCACACATATGAAATGGTGGAACCCACACACATATATAATGTTCATTATATATATATGTGGGTCCCATCATTTCATGTGTGTGTAGGAATCTTCTTCTTTTCATGTAACATGAGAAGTTTAAACCCCAATCGGTCACTAAAGTGATGTCCATAGGAAATCAAATTTTGGTATTGAAGGTGTTTTCCTTCTTTTTTTTTTTTTTTTTGGGAAGAAATGATCCTTTTGGATCATTTTATCGTAGGAGTCTGCCGTGTACATAGGAAATTGTACGTATTTTTCATAAATGGCTATAGTATATATTAATTACTTTTTACATGTGTTGATGTCTTATGTCTGTCGTATTTTATAAATTAACTAAATTATACAAACTCCTTTAAACCAGTTGCATATAACTTCTTTGACATTTTAAAGTTTAAATTTAATTTCAATAACCCTTCCATTAATTCACCAATCACCATTATCTTTTTAACGGAAACTGTCACATCATGTAATATAAGACACGTGTTATCCTACCTCGCATCATAGGTAATGAAATGATTTTCTAGTAATTAAATAAGTTTTACCTAACGGTAAATTGTCATCTTAACATTTTTTTTTTTAAAAAAAAAACGTACTTCTCCTTTTATCCCATCCTACAATGGATCCTTTCAACTTTCAATTCTTTAATAAATCATCGGTAAATGGAAATGAGCCGATTTTGTTTAATCACCAAAAAAAAAAAAGAAAAAAAAATAAATCAGGTTCTAGACCAAATCGCACCCGGATTGAGATCTCATTGCTGAGATCTGCAAATGGCTGCTGATGATAGATTGGCCAATGAGGCTCTAAAGGTTGATGAGGGCATAGTAATGTTACAGTCTCCTCCCAGATTGGCCAAGGTGCATATGATGCAGCTATTAAGTTGTTGATGGTAGCCTTCATCAAAAGAAAAGAAAAACAAGAAACATCAGGTTATATTTCTTGAAAGTTGAAACAGGGGATACAAGGATAACTAAGGCCTTTTTAATGTTGAAATGACTATTTAACCCTTAGGTAAAAATTATTTAATTTCTATAAAATCATTAGATTACATATGATGTAACATTTAGGATGACATGTGCCTTATATTGATTGGCAGTTTCTATTAAAAAGATGGTGGTAAATTAACGGGAAGGGTTTCATGGTTGGAAAAAAAAAAAAAAAAAACGTTGAGGGAGCAAAATTTGACCTAAAGTTTGTGAGAGTTTTGTATAATTTAGCCTTATTAATTTAAATTTTAAAATAAAATTTGGGTGTTATGTTTTTTAATCCACTGTAATATAATTAATTTTAATAAAAATTAGTCAGTTGAATAATTCAAACTTAAGGTAAGGAGAAAACTATACATAATTTTTATCAGTGCTCCAAAAACTAATTTAAACCATACAACTTAATTGACGGTAAAGTGTACATTTGTATATAAAACCCAGCAAAACTATGGGGAGGGGAGGATACTGATCTTTTTTTTTTTTTTTTTCCTTTTTACCATACAACTTAATTGACTACTTGACGGTAATGTTTTATTACTTCCACTTTTTATGGAGATTTGATATATATTAGTTCAAAAAGCTTAATCGAAATAGTATAAATGAAAGAAAAAAAGCTTTCTATTTATTAATTATAAAAGTCAAATAGGATTTACTGTAATGCCCCTTATATCTACCTTCTTATATCAGAGTATTAGCGCAATAGAGAATGTGGATCTGGTTTGGGTGAATGAGTAACTGATAATATATACAAAACTTAAACTTGGTATGGTGTAAAACTAATCCCCACCGGGATATTTAATATACAATAATCCCAAATAAAATTTAAAACATCATCCTTATACAACCTATCTATCAAATATCCAAAAATAATATACAAAATAATATTTGGAACTCCCCCTGAGTTTCACCTTCTTCCCGCCGCCCACAGCACCGTCTTGTCCTTCCTTCCGGATCCACTACCTAAATCTTTATTAGGGTCTGCAATTCAAAATCTCAGAGTAACATGTTAATCTCTATCTATAGTGTAAATAAAATATGGTAATCATCCACAATTAGGAAAATCAATTCAACATTCAGTATATACGCATAGCAACATTAAACAGTATACCATACATGTTATGTTAACTGCGAATTCACCTTATAAGTCCAAACAAGGTAGGATCCTACAAGTCCCGAATTTCACAATGCTTAGGAAAATATATAAACGCGGGACCCTACAAGTCCCAAATTCCTCAGCACTAAGGAAAAACAATTAATGCAATTGGCCAATAACATAATCATTGAATGTAAACAACCATGTGTACAAGACGACATGTACAACATGCTTTGTTTTTGGACTCAAGAAGAGAGTGTTAAAACATGACATGCAACCTCAGTTTTTGACTCTAAGCTTTAAAAAATCAGACATCATGCTCTTAGATCAAACATGCACTGTTTAAAAACTCATTTCCAGAGCCAAATGAGACCAAGGACCGACTGGAAATTGACATGCAAGCTTCAAAACGATGATATGAGCTCTTTCTCTCTCTAACTCATGAATTCAATCCACCAACAACTCAGAAAATCTCCAACCAGTGCAGAAACCAGATGAGAATTTGATCAACGGACTCACCTGAACCCAGAAATCAACTTGCATGTGACAGTGGATGATTTCTTCTCCTTCCCCAATCGGAGGCTCTCTCTCAGTGTCTCTATCTCTCAGCTTTCTCCGCATCTGTCACGGATCCTGGCAGAGAATAAAGAATAGAAGGAATGAGGATGAAGGCGTATGGGTCTGGTTGGGAATGAGATGGAGGTTGAATGGAGGGGAAGTGGAATTGGATGGAGAGGGATGAGAGAGTTTGGAGGAATGAAATTAGGAGGGAGTTGGTGTTGTGCGTCCGGATGAGGGTATATGTGTGTGTTGTTGAGTATCCGTGCGGGGAGAGAGAATGAAATGGGTAGGAAGGATTGTTTACGGAGGAAGGAATGAGGATAGAGTGTTTATGTGTGTGTATTTGTGCGTTGTATGGGTGTGGTTGATGGAGTAGGGAACACGTGGGAGACATGCATACGAGGAAGGGAATATGTGTGTTAATGTGGTTGGCTGAATGAGAGAGGGAATGTGGTGTTTCACTTGTAGAAAATACCCCTTTTGACTCCCTACTAGGATCTTGTTTGCAATTTGGTCCTTACTAGTTAAATTGCAAACATTAGTTAGGAAACCAAAATAAACCCTTAATTCCATTTAAGGTTTTTCTCTCTCAATTAATTTTTTCAGGCCCTAAAATATTATCGCCAAAATATTTATGCCAAAAATATTCCCTAACTATTTGTCCTTAATTTTGCGGGATAATATGCCTTTAATTCCAAATATTAACTTCAAAGTTTATTCAAGCTAAATTTTTCATAAATAATTCCAAATAATATTTCTAATTCCAAATTTCCAAATTTTGGCATGTCACTTTTACTATATAGCTAATATGATGAATACTTCTGCAAAATTTTATTGAACACATCATGTTTAAGGGAGAAGGTATAATTAACCATAAAAAATATTACATACATACACACACACATATATATATATATAGGGTTAAGGTGTATACTGGCCAACGAACTTTTACTTCAGGACCCAATACAAAAACTTTTTAGTGGAGAAAAACTTTTAAAAATGTAAAGTTAGCACAAAAAAGTTTTAAAAATGTAAAGTTAGCGCAACGCCATTGGAAAATAAATCAATGTCTGTCAAAATGTAAACTTTTAAGGGTTATGGTGCAAATTGGCCAACAAAGTTTTACTCCTAGAGCGCCCAGCACAAAAAAGTTTTACTCCAGGAGTGGTCAGCACAAAAAAGTCCGTGTGCAATCCACCCAAAATCGACTATTGCAAATCGTTGCACGAACCCCCAACCATGTGCATTGGGGTTGAAAGAGTGAATGCAACCAAAAAAACACAAATGTAACGAGTGGATTTCATTTTGAATAAGGGTGGTAAGTTTTCAAACGTGTCCAAGCAAGTCCATCCAAAATCTGATTGTTGCAAATCTTGTCTCGGAACCCCCAACCATGTGCATTGGGGTTAGGAAGAGTGAATGCAACAAAAAATTCACAAATGTAACCGGTAGATATTTTAGGTCTACTTAAAAATCACAATCTGCACCTACACTGGGCAAGTTCGAAAACTTATCACCCTTACTCAAAATGAAATCTACTCGTTACATTTGTGATTTGTTTGTTCCATTCACTCTTCCTAACCCCAATGCATATGGTTGGGTGGTTCGGGTAAAGATTTGCAACAGGTGGATTTTAGGCATTTGGATTGCACATGGACTTTTTGTACGTTGGGCACTCTAGGAGTAAAACTTTTTTGTGTTGGGCGCTCCTGGAGTAAAACTTTGTTGGCCAATCTGCACCTTAACCCTTAAAAGTTTACATTTTAACGGACATTGATTTTTTTTTTTTTAAACGGCGTTGTGCTCAGCTTACATCTGTAAAAGTTTTCTATGATGACTTTACATTTTTAAAAGTTTTTTGGTATTTTTAGTTTACTTAAAAGTTTTTTGTGTTGGGCGCTCCTGGAGCGAAAGTTTGTTGGCCAACCTGCATCTTAACCTATATATATATATATACCACCCATTATTTATTAATAATGGTTTCTTCTGTAATTCTTCTTTCAGAAATATATAGAAAAGATAAAAGAGAGGGAGCAGCATGCCTCGATTTCGCTTTTCGAACCCAATCATCATAATCATTCCCTTGCCCAACCGCCCATGCAAACGTAAATACAACCATCTGAACAAAACTTCAGCAACTTTGGTAAGATTGTATGATTACGAACCCTCTCTTAGTTACTTGAACCTTTGACTCGGTACGAATTGTAATGTCTCCTTTATTTCAAACGTAAGGATTAACTTCTTTTGGGTTAAGAAAATGGAGGGAATAATTCCTTTAGGAATTGAAGCAATAATTTGAAAAGATGTTTAGTGACCAGAAGTTTTAAAGATCCGTAAGATCATTAATTTTCATAGCTTTATTACAAACTGTGAACTTCTTGATCTTGGCTTCATTGGGTATAAATTCACTTGGTGCAATAAGCCGAGAATGCCATGATACAATAAGGAGAGGATTGACAGGGCAATGGGGAATATCAAGGTGAGAGAATATTTTCCTAATCTACAGGTTTTCCCCTGTGGGCTCCGACCATCATTTCTTTTATTGATTAAATGCAGCCCGCCGCAACCTTGTAGTACTCGGTCCTTCAAATTTGAAGAAATGTGGGAAAGCCATAATCAGTTTCTGCAGATAATCAACAGAGGTTGGAATGGGCATATATTAACTGAGCAGTTAAAATCTCAGCTGGCGGCTAGTAATCAGAAACTGAGAAGCCACGAGTCTATTCAGTTTATTGCAGAGCTTACGGAAGCCATTGATCATGCACTGGAACATGAATAACTCTACTTGAGGAAGAGAGCTCGTATTGATTGGCTCAATGCAGGCGATCAACATTCAAAGTTCTTCCATCTGACTACCATCAAATAGACACTTTAATAGCATCACGGTATTAAGGGATGACGACAGGAAGGGGTAGATGCAGAGTTCTGAGGTCTCTGCGAATATTTCTTCTTCTTTTGTTTTCAGAGTCGTTTAATCTCTAGGGGTCGAGATCCTTCGATGAAGCCCTTCAGAAAGTTGAACCAAGGGTAAAGAGTCAAATGAATTAGTGCCTGCTATTACCTGTCACATCTGCGAAGATTCTGGTTGCAGCGTGTAGTCTTGGGGGCTCTAAGAAGCCTGGTCCTGATGGGTTCTCTAGAAAATTTTAAAGATTACGTTTGTTGCATGTACGATTAAAGATTTTTTTGCTAGTAATTCTCTGCTTCGTGAGATTAATGATACAAATATTACTCTAATTCTAAAAGTGGGTAAGCTTGATCATGTCCGTTCGGTCATTGATTAAGAAGGTACAAGTTCTTTAATTAATCTTGTAAATCTTATTATCTGCTCAAATATAAGACCTTAGTCTCATACTTTATTATTGTTATTGAAACAAGGTTAACCCTTAACAAATATAAGACCTTAGTCTCATACTTTATTATTGTTATTGATAGAAGGTTAACCCTTATCATATATGGATAATGCTCTTTTTCCCATGTAAAAATAAAAAATCATATACGGATAATGCTTTCTATAGATAAAGAAGAAATTTTCATGAATGCACTTTCGATAAAGTATGGTGAAACATTTTTAACTTGTAGTTAGTAACTTTTGATTTTGTTCAATAATGTTTTGCCTTTTCATTTTAGCTTAGCATGTTTGGATAGAAACCCAGATGCTTTGGTTGGGTCGGATGAGCAAAACACATGTAGTGTTGTGAAAATGTAGTTCTGGAACGTAGAAACGAACATTTCTATGTTTTTCTCACGGAAACGAGTCGGAAGCAGTCGGGGTCGACGGATTTGGTGTTGAAACGGTTGGGACACCGTTTCAACTTGATAAACTCCCGAGTTTACCGAGTTCACTCATTTACTAATTAAAAAAATAATAAAAAATCCAAAGCCCCAATTAAAAAGCAAACTGAACCAGTGAACCCTATTTTGGTGTGTCGGCCGTCGGGGAGTTCGTTCTTCACACTTCACGGCTTCTTCTTCGCATCAACGAACTTCCTTCTTTAATCTTCTCCTTCGCGTCGATCGATCTGCAGTGCTGCTTCTTCTTCATCGATCAACTGCGCTCGCTTCTAAGCCAAGCTACTTCTTCTTCATCGTTGACACCGCTTTCTTCTTCTTCACCGTCACCGGAGGCCGGACGATGGGGTCTTTGCTGAATCTGATCGTCACCCTCACTCAAACTATGGCGAGAGGGTAGTGATCAGAAGAGGGGGATTGTGGGAGATGGATTTGATGTCGTGGAGGTTCCCAAGGAATGAGATGGTGTGCACGTGTCACCCACTTTCCTCAATGTACGATTTGCTTTTTTTATATATGTCCAAAGGATTCACACAAATCCTGATATTATTATGCCAATGTACTTATCACATTCATCCTTCTTTTTTAAAAAAGGTTTATTTATTTATTTTTGTTATTTAAAAAGCTTTATTTAAGTTAGATTATGAACACTTTTTTTGTTAGGTTTGGGGTGGCATGGGGAGTGAGACTTTTTTTATTGGGTTTGGGCTGATAGGGAAGTGCATACATAACTATGTTAATTATAAATATTTTTATATATGTTAGATTATTTTTTTTTTACATGTAGTAAACTATTATGTTTCGTTTACGTTTTACGATTTTACGTTTTTGCTCACCCTTACCGTTTTTACGTAGACTCTACGTCTTAACAACACTGGTCACATGTGATATTTGATAAGCTGAACCCTTTCCTACACATAACGTTCGTGCGCACACATATATACTATCCCATGATCAATTAATATTGAAATTGAAACATTTTTCAGTAAATTAGTAGCTAACTGTTGGAGTTTTTTTTTTTTTTTGACATAAAAATGGTGGCAAAGTGTGTAATAGATTCTGTCAAGCGCAAAGGTGGAGACCTCTCCAGGTAAGTTTTTTGCATTCACAAAGGCTCGAAACCGAGACCTCTTGCTTAAGCGACCAGAGCCCCTTCCACTCAGGCCAACTTCCGGCCGGTTGGAGATATTAAGATGAGATTAGATAATTAATCTCTTAGATTAATTAATTATGATATTTTGTTTATTGATTTGATATTCAAAATGGCTGTGTAATAAATAAAATAAATAACTGGAAATTTTCTTTAGTTGAAGATTTCTTTATGTTTTCAACATTTGGTATAGCTTGCCCAAGTAGGGTTGCAGAAATTCAAAGGCCACAAGCAAAACAGAAGCCTCTGGACAAGGAAGCCGGTCAAACGAGGACACATGACACTTGGACTGATTTGGGGAGACAACCTGTCCAATTCATAATTTAATATCATTTGATTGAAATATCATCAAATAATAAAGAAAGAAAATGTTTTAGATAATTTGATTAATGATTAATCTTATGGGGAGGAAGGTTAAATTTTTCTAAATATTATAAGATTTATTAATTAAAAAGAATAATTAATCCCTCTTGGTCTAGCTGTATAAGACCCCGCTAGATCTGTCTGGGTCTTGAGTTTGACTCTTGTAGTAGATACTTGTGGTGGGAGAGGCAGCAACAAACCCTAACCAGCAGTTATCAAATGACAATAAGAGTTTAATTTGACTCTTATAGTAGACATTTGTGGTGGGACGGGCAGCAACAAACCCTAACCAATTATCAGATATAAAAAAAAAAAAATCAAAGATATACTAATTAAGGATACTCTCCCGTTCCAAAATCTTTGATTTTTGTTTTAAACCAGAATCCAAAATCTTATAGTTAAGAGATATACTTAGGATATTAGGACATAACAATTTAATAAGATATTTTTTACAAAAAAAAAAAAATTAAGTTATTTAAATCGTAACTGCGGTGATTTATTTTAATTTTTATATTTAATAGAGTACATATTTCCCCCTCCTCTGGAAAAAAGCGATACATAAGATACAAAATCTTTATCCATTGAACCGTTTTATATATTTTTACAAAAAAAATTATATATATATATCCTTTAAAAAATCGTCCAACAACTTGTTCGAATTTAAAATTTAAAATTACCATCCGAAAACAAACATACATTAGCCTGATATTCGCTGGCCTCTGTATAAGCACTACGGCTTATCACACGTGCTTATATCTACATTACCTGAGTTACTCTCCTGATAGATTTTGATTGATTCGGCTAAGATGCTGCGAGCCGAACCTCCTTCTCCTCGGAGGTTCCATGTCCTCTTAGTTGTTACTGATGAAGAAACCGAAAGTCGTATTAGGAGTCAGCTTTCACATTCTTATTATCGAATCACTCCACATCGCACTTTTAAGTCTGCCGTAAACTTCTTTGAAAAAGAATTATTTGACGTTGACTTGGTGCTCAGCTCTTTGGAAGTCGAGGATGGCAACAACTTCATCTCCCAAATCCAGCTCTTGAGAAAAAATATTCCCCACGTCGGTAAGTTCTCCTTATATATATATATTTATCTCGATACTATTACGTTAATGTGAGAGTTTTCATTATATTTGTATTTTGCAGTAATATTTGGAGCTGAGGGATTAGTTCATCATGACGTCATTCGGGCGTATAAATTGGGTGCATGTTATATTTTGTGGAAGCCAATCAGTGAGAAGTCTGATGAGATTGAAAATTTATGGAAACATGCTTTTAGGTGGAGGGCTCAGAATGAGGATTTATGGCGACATGTTTTTAGGAGGAGGGTTCAGAGGGAGGGTTCTTCTTCTCGACTTTCTTCCCAACAAGAAAGTCTAAAAAAAGGATACGAGTTTATGAATCATGGCAAAGAACCTTCTTTGAGAAAACAACGGATGGTTTGGAGCGAGAAACATATTTTTCTACAATTAGTTATGAATTTTTGAAGTTGGGTCAAATTTCAGAAATTTCCAGCATTTTGTGTGAAAATAAAGGAAAATTAACTAATGAAGGGATACTTATTAATAAAGAAATTAAAGTTTTCTTTTTTTTTTCTTGTCTATTTTTTTTAATGCATTTAAAACTTACTTTCCTTAATAAAATAAAATAAAAATAACTTCGGGAGCGATGCCCCTGAACTCACGAATCTCTCATATTAATTGTGCAGATACAAACATAAAATGCTGGCTCCGCCACTGGCCCGGATGAGTGTATATGTGTGTGTTGTTGACTATCCATGCTGGGAGAGAGGATGAAATGGATAGGAGGGAGTGTTTACGACGGAAGGAATGAGTATAAAATGTGTCTGTGTGTGTTCGAATATGTGTGTGTATTTGTGCCTTGTATGGGTCTGGTTGATGGAGGAGGGAACACGTGGGAGACATGCATATGAGGAATGGAATATGTGTGTTAATGTGGTTGGCTGAACGAGAGGGGATGTGGTGTTTCACTTGTAGAAAATACTTCTTTTGACTGCCTACTGGGATTTTGTTTGCAATTTGGTCCTTACTAATTAAATTGCAAATATTAGTTAGGAAATCAAAATTAACCCCTAATTTCATTTAAGGATTTCTCTCTCTCAATTAATTTCTTTAGGCCCTGAAATATTATCTCCAAAATATTTAGGCCAAAAATATTCTCTAACTATTTGTCTTTAATTTTGCAGGATAATATATGTCTTTAATTCCAAATATTAGCTTCAAAGTTTTTTCAGGCTAAATTTTGCATAAATAATTCCATATAATATTTAAAATTCCAAAATTTGGGATGTCACATTTACTATATAGCTAATATGATGAATACTTCTGCAAAATGTTCTTGAAGACATCATGTTTAAGGGAGAAAGTATAATTAAGCATAAAAAAATGAGAGTTTTTACCCCAAAACAACTAATAATTTATACTCACATATTAAGCTTAATGCTTTAGAAATCATAGTTATGTTTCAATATTCAAAAGAAATGATATTTTAGAAAGACGACAGAGAAATATTTAACGTTTGCCAGGAATTCACCTGGAAATGGCATGGAACACGTATAGAGGCCGAGGCTGCGCAACTGGTATATACTGCTCCACACTTGCGTCACTAAAATTGATTAACAGTAAAGTGAATATATTTATATATATAATGATTGATAAATTCAAAATTACGAATCTAGATACCATACGTGAAATTTATCTCGAGTTCAAAATTCCAGATATGATTTATCGCAAATTAATTTGGAATTGTTAATTAAGTTGATGATATGAAATAAGTAACAATTTATGGTTATTTATAAGATATTGTATAAGAACAATTAAAATAGAAATATTTTTAACGAAATATAAATAGTTTAGATTCGTTGAACGATTATAATTTAACATCCATGTTATAACTAATATTATTTGTGAAAGAATATCAAGAAATTTATGTGTGTGTATATTTCTATATATGTATAAATATGTATGTGTGTGTGTGTAATATATATAGAAACCTTGGTAATGCCAATGAAGATAAAGGAAATGCATTTGGAAAGTTAAGTTTTATTTTGGTCCCTTAATTTTATAATAAATTATTTTTTACTCATTTAACTCATATATTGTTAGTTTCTTTAACATAATACCGATATGAATTTTCTTATTATTATTATTATTATTGGTTGTGTGTTGTGTAATAAGAAGAGGAGTTGAGGGCCCACTCAAAAATAATCCATTTGAGTTACTTGAACTACTTACAAGGTTTTTGTTTGCAACTTGGTCCTTTGCTCCTTTAAATCCAAAAGTTGGATATGTGTTAGAAATTAATCCTTAATCGCGTATATGGATTTTTTTTTTTCCTCAATTAGCTTCTCTAGGCCATAAAATATTGACTCTGAAATTTTTAGGCCAAACTTTATCATGTACTATTTTTCCTTAGATTTATGAGAAAATAGGTGTAATGACCCTGAAAATAATATAGAAAATTATTTAACTCTCAATTACTAGTAGTATTTTAATTATATGTTATAAATTTTTAATGAAAGTGGATAGATGTTCTAATGGAACCTTGTTAATTTCCTCCTACCGAGTTTTGGGTTCGAAACCTCTGTTAACTAAGGGAGTGTTTTATTGCTTTTAGTATCATAAAATTACCAAGATGCCCTTTTTGTTTTTGTTTTTTTTTTTTTTTTTTTAAAAAAAAAAAAAAACCAACAGATTTTCCCCAAATTCGAATCCCTTGTTTGACCAATTCTTTTTCTTTCTTTTTTTCTTTTTTTTTTTTTTTTTGATGTGGCAAAGTGTGCAACCACTCCGAGATTCTGTCAGGCGCCAAAGCAAGGACCTTTCCTAGCGAATTTTGTGCATTCATAATGGCTCAAAACCGAGACCTCTTGCTTAAGCAACCAAAGTCCCTTCCACTCATGCCAACTTTTTCCGCTTGGTTCTTGTTTGAGCAATTCTAAATATAGTAGAAGAAGAAGCTCCAGGAACCACTTAACCTTGACAAACACTACCGCCATCCTCCCTATTCGCTGCTGAACCCTATTCGTTAGCCTCATCTCATGACTACTTCGAGTGTTGATGTTTCCTTCTTGCTCGTCTATTGTCTCGGTCAGTCAGGTTTCTCCTTTCTTCTTGGTCGACACTGTCGTTTGTTCCTTGTTGCTGGTGTGTTCATGTACACGAACTCCTTGTCTCCTTTATTTGTTTTGTTGTGTTCGTATGGTGTGTGAATCTGCTAGTTTCCGTGAGTCTAGTTGAAGTCATCTATATGAGAGCATCTTCTTCCTGTGCTTCAATCAAAGCTGATGCACAGTTCTCTGTGAGGAAAATGTTGAAACTGTTTTTTTTTTTTTTTTTTTTTTTTTTTGGGCTTTGGTTATGTAGGTATAATTCAAAACTCTCCTCCTTCCTATATTTCTAAGGGGCTGCCGTGTGTGTATTGAGGTTCAATTGGTTTTTGATGTGTTTAGTTATAATACTACAAAAGCATGCTTAAGTTCTGGTTTCTTGAAATTAAATTTCTGTTTTGGTAAAAAAAAAAAAAAAAAAAAGGAGTTGGGTAGCATAGTAAACTTATACATATACGTGTATGTATATTGATATTTGGAAATTTTGGGTAGATATTTGAAGAATGAGAAGTTGATAACGCTATTAATTATTACTGCACATAAGGTGTTCGTTACAATGTGTAGGAGGAAACTTTGATTGGAATGTTGTTGGAATTGCTAGTTAGGTAAGGCTTGTGTTATGAGAGTAATAAAGTGGATTTCACTATCTGTTTTATTTTGATTATAAAGTGAAATTGGTTGTGACTGTTTGTATTGTTGATTGGTAATTAAGATTGGGGTGTTGTTTTATGAGTTAATTTCTAATGCCGTAAGATGTTTGTGGAAACTTTGTAAAGCTATTTGGATACTTGAATATGTCTAGTTGATAATTGATGGCTTATGATGATTTTTTATGTCTTAAATTTAAAATGCACACAAGATGTTTGTTAAAATGCACAAGAGAAAATTGGGTTTGATCATGTTGTTCAAATTGTTTTAAATTAATTGTTGAAGTGGTAGAGGTGTATGTAGATGTTGTGTTGGTTTCTAAATTGAATCTTGAAATAAAATATGTATGGAATAAAAGGGAAAAGTGGTATTTGTTCCCTTCAATTTAAAATATTGGGTTTAATAGGTAAGAGCAGTAAAATTAACTATTATTTGAACTTGTGAATTTATTATCTATTAAAAAGGGTTTGAAGTTCAAGTTTTTCTCTTATTTTGAATCGTTATAGATTGAGGATTGAGACGATATATCATGCCGTTGTTGAGATTATTTGTTGATTGGCATAAGAAATAATTGATATTAGTAATGAAGTTGATAATGAAGCCAAGGAATAAATTGAAAATACTTGACTTATAATTTGATAATTAAGTTTCGTGTTCTTGTGTTAATATTTGGAATGTATATAACTTATAGGGAAAAACATTTCTCATATTGTAGGAGAAGTGTATTCTCATGTCACACACACATGAAATGGTGGGACTCACATATATATATATATATAATTAGCATTATATATATGTGGGTCCCACCATTTCATGTGTGTGTAGGAATCTTCTTTTTCTCATGCAACATGAGAAGTTTAAACCCCTAACTTGTATGCTCTAATGTCTGAGAGTGAGTGATGCTTTGATGTTAACTATAATAGTTTTGAGCTAGTTATAAGTAGTAAATGATTTGTATTAATAGAATGTGTTGGATTTCATGTATTGGAAGAGGTTGACTTTAGAAGGGAACCTTTAAGAGTCATAATGAGAAGATAATCAGAAATATGATTGATGGGTCTTTAAAACGGAAGCAGAAAATCAGGGGAGTAACGGATCCTCCAACAGTTAACCTCATGATTGCTACGGAATGTTCAAAGATTGTCATCCTTGAGAAGATGGTTCGAAAAGTTTATTAATATTAGTAGAGCCCTTTTGAGTCCTGGCCCTTTAAGGGCGGGTTTAAAAATTAGAGGAGTTTGATGACATAAGCCCTACAGGGCTGGCCTTATAGGGCCTCGGGCTTAAAAAGGCCGGCCCCATAGAGGAGTTTAATGAAATAAGTCATGTAGGGTCGGCCCTATAGGACCTCGGGCTTAAAAGGGCCACCTTAGAAGGCCTCGGGCCGACCCTTCAGGTCCTTTTAATTTATTATTATTATTTTTTGGATGCATGATTTCACATATGATGGTAATTTACTAATTTATAAGTATTTATCTATTTAAGTACAAATACACAAATACATAATAACTATACTCTAATTTTATGATTTGGTTTATTATTTGTTGTATATAAAGATTATAGATATGTTCATGATGTGGGAAAAGAAATTCATGATATTTTTACCCATGAACTAGAGCCTACTCAAAGCAAAGCACAATAAAATGTCATTGAAATTGACGATAGTGGCGATGATGACGAAAATAATAGTCATCGTATTAATGTCGCTTAATGGTATGCTTCTTATGTTTTATGTGAGTTATTTGTGAATATAGTTTGCTTTTGGTTATGAATTAGTATTGATGCTTATCTTTTGGATGATTCGTGTTGTTTTGATATTAATGTTGACAACATTTATTTTAGAAGTTAAATATTGTAATTTATTAATTATATTTCTTTGGAAAAAAACGGAAGAAAAATAGGTAAAATTTGAAATAGTAACTTCCAAGCCCTACAGGGCCAACCTTGACCCTAGTGCTCTTAGGCCGGGCTTTGAAAAACAGATGTTTTTCTTATTATGGGCACTAGAGGGCCGGCCCTATTAAACCCTGGCCCTTCATGGGCCGACCCTGATTCCCAGCTCTAAATATTAGTGGCTGTGCGAATTTGGGCTCTAGTATCCACATTGATTAGGTGAAGCGGGCTGAAGCCCATGATGGTAAAGGCTTTGTCAAGGTGAGGACAAGTTAATGGGCCTTTCTCGTAAGCAAACTGATTTTACTGAGCGGATCACTGATGTTAGAGAGCATACCCAGCGGTCACTAATGGGCTTAAAGATATTACTTTGAACAGGCAATTGGTGGACCTTGACTTTGATTCGCCCGAGAGGAGTACCTGAAGACACTGCTTATCGTTTGAAGAGGAAAAACCCCTAGCGTTTCAAACTTGAAAAAAGAAATAATTTCGCAGTAATTCTTATAGAAGCGTCCGATCAGTGAAGCACCTCATGAGAAGTAGCTAGTAAGCAATTGGGGAGGCCAACCAAGTTAATTCATAATGAAATACAGAGCGAGATTGAATTTCCTGAGATTTTGTTTGTGCTCCATTGTAACCCAGGTGACGGTGACTCTGAAATTTCGTCAAGCAACGCGCGTTGGCTGGATGGGACCAGCCACCGATTCACAATGAATCTCTTGACTTGGATCTCTCAAGGTCTTGGGGTTTTCTTGTCAGTTCGTAACCTAAAGGCAGAGTGTGCCGCCAATACACTCCAAATTGTGTTCCTTGTGGAGACCAAGTAGAAGCGGCGATCAGTGAAGAAGGTTAGGAAAAAGTGCAATTTTCATGAGGAATGGATTGTGGATTCGGTTGGAAGGAGTAGAAGCCTGGCTTTATATGGTGGGTGGATAGTGTTACGGTAAATATCCTATTTTCCTCTTTTAACATTATTCATACACTGATTCATGCGGGTTCAGTTGATTGCCCTACGTATGTCACTTTTATTTATGTCCCTCCAAAAGAGCAAGAAAGATTGTTGTATTGTCAAGAGGCTAGGCGCTTAGCCGATAAGATTTTCCTAATCTACAGGTTTTCCATATTGATCCTGTGGGCTCCGACCAACATTTTTTATTGATTAAATGCAGCCTGCCCCAATCTTGAAGAGCTCAGTGCTTCAAATTTGAAAAAATGTGGGAAAGCCATAATCAGTTTCTGCAGATAATCAACAGAGGTTGGAATGGAGTTATTGTAAGTAGTTTATCTTCTTCGTGAATTTGTATTGCGCCTGAGTTCTTGCAGAAAGGAATTGATCAGATGGAGCAAGCGCGAGTTTGCGAATGGGCATATATTAATTAAGCAGTTAAAATCTCAGCTGGCGGCTTGTAATCAGAAACTGAGAAACCAAGACTCTATTCAGTTCGTATTGATTGGCTCAATGCAGGCGATGAAAATTCAAACTTCTTCCATCTGTCTACCATCAAACGTAGACACTTTAATAGCATCACGGGATTAAGGGATGATGACAGGAAGTGGTTGATGGAGAGTTCTAAGGTCTGTGCGAATATTTCTTCTTCTTTTGTTTTCAGTCTTTTTATCCCTAGGGGATCGAGATTCTTGGATATATGAAGCCCTTCAGACTGTTGAACCAAGGCTAACCACCAAATGAATTAGTGCCTGCTATTACCTGTCACATCTGAGGAGATTCGGGTTGCAGCGTCTAGCCTTGGGGCTCTAAGGTCCCTGGTCCTGATGGGTTCTCTCAAAAATTTTATCAGTCTGTATGGCCAAAGATAGGGAATTACGTTTGTTCCATTATTAAAGATTTTTTTGCTAGGAATTCTCTGCTTCATGAGGTTAATGATACAAATATTACTCTAATTCCAAAAGTGTAGAAGTCTGATCATATCCCTTCGGTCATTGATGAAGAAGGTACAGTTCATTAATTAATCTTGTAAATCTTATTATTTGCTCAAAGTTCGTGTTAATTTTCCTTTGAAAGGTGGTTCTCTATAGTCGTCTATTTCCAATATAAGACCTTAGTGTCATACTTTACTATTGTAATGGATAGAAGGTTAACCCTTATCATATATGGATAAGGCTCTTTTTCTGATGTAGAAAAAAAAAAAAAAAAAAAATCATATACGGATAATGCTTTCTATAGATAAAGAAGAAATTTTCATGAATTTACTTTCAATAAAGTATGGTGAAACATTTTTAAGTTGTAGTTAGTAACTTTTGATTTTGTTCAATATTGTTTTGCCTTTTCATTTTACCTTAGCAGGTTTCGATAGAAACCCAGATGCGTTTGTTAGGTCCGATGAACAAAACACTTATAATTTATTATAAGTATTTGTTTTAATTTCTTCAATTGAATAATTGTTTCGAATCTTTAATTCGTACTTCAACTTGATGAGAATCATTAAAACTCATGAATTTATTTCAATTTCAAAACCAAATGTTCTTGCAAGACGTGATTGCTATTAAGTTAAATGCCCTCCCATGAGAAAGAAAACTTAGTATTTTACAAAAGTATGATACAATTTCCATAGTTTTTAGTTCAATATTGTTTGTCTTAAACAAAACATTTTATTCATACAGGTGACTAGTTTTAGCAATTATAGATCCAATAATTTTTTAAAATATAATATTCTTATTTTTTTTCGAAAAAATAATAACGGGTTATATATTAATATTTTAAAAGTTGACATACCTACTGATGGGGCAAAATTTATAATGCCTAAGGACTCCAAGTGTACGTGTACGGGCCGTATCAAGTAATAAAGAGTAAGTAAGATATCGTTCCCACGAGGACTTGGTACCAACAACTTCAGTTAAGCATTAATTTTACACTTTTGTTTAAGTTGAGCAAACCACATTGAATTTTAGAAAAGAAATTAAAATAAATAAGCAACAACAATAATCAAATGAGCAACTCAGAATCACTAATCCCTTATTAGCTTCATAAACCTTGATTCCACTAATTTAATTAGCCTCAATATCAATTTTGTTAATCTCGAGTATAAATAGCTATAAGTGCCTGTCGGTCCACTTATAACGCTCTCTTAAGTTGAATTTGTTATGTCTAACATAATTACTCAAGAGGCAACATAATTCACACACACTCTTCAATAATTATATGGGGCTATTAGGTATATGTCTATCCTAATCGTAAATTAAATCGTAATTTAATCCCATATTACTTAATCTCAGAGTCTAATTAAAACTCCCTCCATCAAGGTAAATTCTAATTCTCAAATTCATATTTAATGATGGCCAATCACTAATAGAAAATACTAAGCATGATTAAATAACCAAAAAATAATATTAATTATAACTAAATAATGAAATCAAAATCTAATTCACCCATAAGTTCATAGTTACTCTAGGTTGCAAGAAATTAACCACACATAACTGTAACAAAATCCATCATACAAAAACAAGATTAAATCAGATTCAAAGAAACAAAAGGAAGGAGGAGCAGAGATCAAATCAGTCGATAAATCTCTACTGCAACACGAGTTGTGCTATGAAGGAGAGCTTCACTGCTGTCGCAATATGAAGGTGGTCATGTTTTCCTTGCTGCTGTCGCAGTTGAAGAAAGACAATCCAGTTCGTGCCTTCCTCTGTTCTTTGCTTCTGATCTGAGGATGATGGTGGAGAGGGGAAAGAAGAGATGACGCCGGCGACAAAGGTGGTGAAGGCGAGAGTCGCCGGTGACAATGGTTATGTGATGGTGTTGGAAAGACGATGAAGGTATGGAATGAAAGAAGGCGAATGGAATGATTGATGGATGATGCCCAGTCTGTGCTCTGTCTCCAGTCTCTCCTCGTCTGTTCCTCAGTTCCGTTCCAGTTCTCTTTTATGATCATATTCCCCGACAAGATGAAGTTGTCAAAGGCATGAAAGATGCTTACTTTTCCACTAGCCCATGTCTCGTCCGTGTGCTTCCATTCCTTGTTGGAATAGTGATGATGGCATTTCTTCCACAAAACTTTGCCCACCATCTTGTGTCTTCCTTTATTTATTTTTTATTGTTTTTTTCATTTGGTGGAAGACATGCACCTCACGGTTCCTTATCTTCTTTACACAATATTCTCCACTAACTTCATCTTTCAACTACGCGGGACCCAACTTCATTTATTTAATCCATTTCCAACTCTTCTTCATTCAAGCTCACCGTCCGTATGCTCCTTCTTTTCTTGAGTCTTCATGTGCTTTTCTTCTTCTTTCTCATTTTTATCAATTGCGCGGGACCCGAAGCCAATTTACATGCTGTTGGACGTGGATAATGTGGAACCAAAGTCTAATCTTCATTCAAAGTTCACGTAGGTGCTGCAAAGAGAGGAAATATAATAATATTAAATTAAACCACTACCAACTCTTCCATCCGTGAAGCAAGAAGCAAAAGAAACAAATATGATAATAATATTTAAATAATAACACTCTTCTTTTTATTTATATATTTTAATAAACTTGATTAAAAATTTATTTTTTTATGTTGAAATCCAAACAAGATGTAACACACTGATATTTCTAAAAATCTGGAGAAAATCTCTTTAATTTAGCATTGATGACTGCTAAAATACATCAAAATGCTTCTCAAATATATTAAAATTGGGAAGTCATCACCTACCTAACCCGACATTGATTTTAAGGTATGCGAGTATTTATTGAATTCTCATTAATCTTGT
Source organism: Acacia acuminata (assembly GCA_019022655.1). NCBI lineage: Eukaryota > Viridiplantae > Streptophyta > Magnoliopsida > Fabales > Fabaceae > Acacia > Acacia acuminata. The sequence continues at coordinate 398,164 of JAFJYI010000272.1, read as the reverse complement.
CATGGGCTCGATTCATACGTGCGTCCATCACTGCATGTCAGCTTCAAGTCACATGTGATATTTGATAAGCCGAATCCTTTCCTAGACATATCCTGCGTGAGCATACATATACATACTATCCCATGATCAATTAATATTCAAATTGAAACATTTTTGACTAAATTAGTAGCTAACTGTTGGAGATATTAAGATGAGATTAGATAGTTAATGTCTTAGACTAATTAATTATGATATTTTGTTTAATGATTTGATATTCAAAATGGCTGTGGAATAAATAAAATAAATAACTGCAAATTTTCGTTAGTTGAAGATTTCTTTATGTTTTCACCATTTCGTAGGGCTTGCCCAAGCAGGGTTGCAGAAATTCGAAGGCCACAAGCAAAACAGAAGCCTCTGGACAAGGAAGCCGGTCAAAACTGAGAGAGGGCACATGACACTTGGACTGATTTGGGGAGACAACCTGTCCAATTCATAATTTAATATATCATTTGATTGAAATATCATCAAATAATAAAGAAAGAAAATGTTTTAGATCGTTTGATTAATGATTAATGTTATGGGGAGGAAGGTTAAATTTTTCTAAATATTATAAGACTTATTAATTTTTCAGAAAAAATTAATCCCTCTTGGTCTAGCTGTATAAGATCCCGCTAGATCTCTCTGGGTCTTGAGTTTGACTCCTATAGTAGTAGACACTTGTGGTGCGAGGGGCAGCAACAAACCCTAACTAGTTATCAGATGATAATAAGAGTTTGACTCCTATAGTAGACACTTGTGGTGGGAGGGTTAGCAACAAACCCTAACCAGTTATCAGATAATAATAAAAAAATTAAATCAGAGATATACTAATTAAGGATACTCCCCCATCCAAAATCTTAGATTTTTCTTTTAAACCAGAATCCGAAATCTTATAGTTAAGTAAGAGATATACTTAGGATATTAGGACATAAAAATTTAATAAGATATTTTTAACCAAAAAAAAAAAAATTAATAAGTTATTTAAATGGTAAATGCGGGGAATTATTTTAATTTTTATATTTATTAGAGTACATATATTCCCCCGTCCTCCGGAAAAAAAGGCGATACATAAGATACTACGCTGAAGGTTTATCTTGTTAACTAACATTGCTATCTTTATCCTTTGAACCGTTTTTTATATTTTCACAAATTAAAAAATATATATATATCCTTTTAAAAATCATCCAACAACTTGTTCTAATTTAAAATTTAAAATTACCATCCAAAAACAAACAAACATACTTTAGCCTGATACTCGCTGGCCTCTGTATAAGCACTACGGCTTATCACACGTGCTTATATCTACATTACCTGAGTTACTCTCCTGATAGATTTAGATTTTGATTTTGATTTTGATTTTGATTGGTTCGGCTAAGATGCTGCGAGCCGTACCTCCTTTTCCTCAGAGTTTCCATGTCCTCTTAGTTGGCACTGATGAAGAAACCGGAAGACGTATTAGGAGTCAGCTTTCACATTCTTTTTATCGAATCACTGCGCGTGCTACTTTTAATGAAGCCGCAGGCTTCTTTGAAACAGAACAATTTAACGTTGACTTGGTGCTCAGTGATGTCTCTTTGAAGGTCGAGGATGGGTACAACTTCATCTCCCAAATCCAGCTCTTGAGAAAAGATATTCCCCACGTCGGTAAGTTCTCCATATATACATTTATCTCGATACTATTATGTTAATGTGAGAGTTTTCATTATATTTATATTTTGCAGTAATATTTGATTATGTTAATGTGAGAGTTTTTATTATATTTATATTTTGCAGTAATATTTGGAGCTGAGAGATTTGTTGATCATGAGGTCACCCGGGCGTATAAATTGGGTGCATGTTATGTTTTGCGGAAGCCAGTGAGTGAGCCGTCTGATGAGATTGAAAATTTATGGAAACATGCTTTTAGGTGGAGGGCTCAGAATGAGGATTTATGGCAACAGGTTTTTTGGTGGAGGGTTCAGAAGGAGGGTTCTTCTTCTCTGGTTCCTTCCCAACAAGAAAGTCTAAAAAGAGGATACGAGTTTGTGAATCATGGCAAAGAACCTTCTTTGAGAAAACAACGGATGGTTTGGGGCGAGAAACACGATTCCCTTTTTGTTGAAGTTGTGAATGACCTTGGCGAAAAAAGTATGTGATCTTTCGTCTCATTATAATTTCTTGAAGCAAATTCTTTACCATAATAATATCCCTATAGAGAAGTATTTAATTCCTCAGAAGGGGTAACCTCTTTATTATTATTTCTCGTTAATTAATGTATGCAATTTTTTAAAGACAAATTAATAAATTTGTGAAGCAAATTATAATTTCCTCAACCTCATTCATAATTGTTTTTTGTTTCCTGTATCTTTTGTGAATTTGAGTTTCATATTTTCGGGCTTCTGTTATAATTATGAATATATTTCCTTGTATGTCAGATACATTAATTTGTGTATTTGTCCCTTTTATTTTCGAGCTTTCTTTTATTATTATGAATTGTTAATTTAGGAGGAGCTTGGCTTATATCTCAGGCAGATTAATTTGTGTACTTTGTATTCTGTTTCCTCGTACGTCAGATGCGGGGCCTAAGCGAATTCTTGAAGAGATGAATCAGCGCGAGCCTCAGCTTTTTCTAACTAGAGAACAAGTTGGGAGTCACCTACAGGTTGAGAGACATGGTTCTTCTCATTATTTTTATTATTATTATTATTTATTTATGTCTTATTTACATACCAATCTAATTATGGTTTCTTCTCTATACTTTCAGTCAGAAACACAGGGGAAAAGAGAAGAAAAAAAAGCTGCCCCAACGAATGAATAATGCAAATGGAAGGAATGTGATGTCAGTTAATAAAATCCCTCCTAGATTTGACATCAAGAATCATGTTCTGGCTCAACCATTAGTATCATCATCTTCTCGCCGTGACATGTCGCATCTCCGCCTTCCAGAAACTTCCACGACTAATTCTCTTCTTCCTCCTCCTCCACTGCCCGAAATGGAACGCCATCATTACAATCAACAACACATTTTCTGCCAGCCGCAAATACAAAATGAATATCATGAACAACACCTTGCTGGCCAGCCAATGCAGCTGAACAACTCTGGTGATATGATTATATTACATACGTTTCATTGTCTAAACCTTCTCTTATTTGAACTTATTTATAATTATTGATTGAGCACGTGAACTTTTGTCTCAAGAAATGGAGAGAATTTTTCAAATTCAAAGTTGAGAAATTGAATCAATAATCGAGTGACCAGAAGTTTTATTTTCCTTCTAATTATATGTGGTTGTTCTTCTTCACGATTCTAATTAATTCTTTATAGTTGCAGCGGTCACGTCTCTTATTGGGAATGGAAGCAACAACTTCATTTCTGAGCCTCAGCCAGGTATGGAAAGTAATATGCTGCCACAGGGTACTCCCTTTGGAAGAAGTAATATGGAGCAACTAGGGCAAAACCACTCTCTGGGTACCTCCTTTGAAAACAGTAATATGGAGCAACTAGGTCAAAACCATTCTCTGGGTACCTCCTTTGAAAACAGTAATATGGAGCAACAATTGATAACTCAGAATTTGACTTCTAGTACGCAGCAACCAGATCAAACTTCTTGTGATCTTTTTGCTCCTATAAGAAATGGTCATGATCGAGTGATGACGCTAGAAGCAACAGGTGTAGATGAGTTTGCTGATCATTTTAATCCACAGCTTGAGGTTGATGTTCAATCATCTGATGTTGGTGATATTTTCCCCATCTATGGAGGCTTCTTGGATGCTTTCCAAGACATACAACATCCTTTCCAAGACATAGAACCTCCTTTCCAAGAGATGAATGAGATGGAGCGCGCTATCACAGCTTCCAAATCAATAAATGATAGTTGAGGTGACTTATGTTGTGGACGAGAAGGAGTATATTTCTATCTGATGTACTTCCGACTACTTTTTAAATTTATTGCCATATTGCCCTGGTTTATATTATATTTTCTCCTTTTTATGGGATTTTTCATTGTTAGGGAAAGTGTTGGTTCGAATATTTCATCGTTATTATGTAAATTAATTAAAGCCTTAATGCCTGCATTAATCAGGATGTATTTATGTGGACTTTATGATGGTAAATTAGGCTAAGTGAAAAGGGCAATAAGAATTACCTACCGTAAGAAAAGGGCAATACATATATAGCATACATAAATAAATAAATAAAAAATAGAGAATGATTTGATAATGGATGCACAACGGCACAGCCTATCAAGTGGCTCAAAAAAAGATATCATATTGATAGAAACAAAATTAAAAGGAAAAGAAAAGAAATATGCTATAATACAGAAAAGAGAAGCACGAATATAAGATAAATAAATTGACTAAAAAAATTGAAATTGACAAACCCAAAATCAGGTCACTAAAGTGATGTCCATAGGAAATAACATTTTGGCATTGAAGGTGTTTTCCTTCATTTTTTTTTTTTGTGGAACAAATGATCCTTTTTGGATCATTCTATCGTAGGAGTCTGCCGTGTCCATAGGAAATTATACGTATTTTTCATAAATGGCTATAGTATATATTAATTACTTTTTACATGTGTTGATGTCTTATGTCTTTCGTATTTATAAATTAACTAAATTATAGAAACTCCCTTAAACCAGTTGCATACAATTTCTTTGATATTTTAAAGTTTAAATTTAATTTCAATAACCTTTTCATTAATTCATCAATCACCATTATCTTTTTAACGGAAACTGTCACATCATATAATATAAGACACGTGTTATCCTACCTTGCATCATAGGTAATCAAATGATTTTCTAGTAATTAAATAAGTTTTACCTAACGGTAAATTGTCATCTTAACATTTTAAAAAACTTACTTCTCCTTTTATCCCATCCTACAATGGATCCTTTCAACTTTCAATTCTTGAATAAATCATCGGTAAATGGAAATGAGCGAATTTTGTTTAATCACCAAAAAAAGAAAAAAAAATCAGGTTCTAGACCAAATCGCACCCGGATTGAGATCTCATTGCTGAGATCTGCAAATGGCTGCTGATGATAGATTGGCCAAGGAGGCTCTAAACGTTGATGAGGGCATAGTAATGTTACAGACTTACAGTCTCCTCCCAGATTGGCCAAGGTGCATATAATGCAGCTATTAAGTTGTTGATGGTAGCCTTCATCAAAAGAAAAGAAAAACAAGAAACATCAGGTTATATTTCTTGAAAGTTGAAACAGGGGATACAAGGATAACTAAGGCCTTTTTAATGTTAAAATGACTATTTAACCCTTAGGTAAAAATTATTTAATTTGTATAAAATCATTAGATTACATATGATGTAACATTTAGGATGACATGTGCCTTATATTGATTGGCAGTTTCTATTAAAAAGATGGTGGTAAATTAACGGGAAGGGTTTCATGGTTGGGAAAAAAAAAACGTTGAGGGAGCAAAATTTGACCTAAAGTTTGTGAGAGTTTTGTATAATTTAGCCTTATTAATTTAAATTTTAAAATAAAATTTGGGTGTTATGTTTTTTAATCCACTGTAATATAATTAATTTTAATAAAAATTAGTAAGTTGAATAATTCAAACTTAAGGTAAGGAGAAAACTATACATAATTTTTATCAGTGCTCCAAAAACTAATTTAAACCATACAACTTAATTGACGGTAAAGTGTACACTTGTATATAAAACCCAGCAAAACTATGGGGAGGGGAGGATACTGATCTTTTTTTTTTTTTTTTCCCTTTTTACCATAGAACTTAATTGACTACTTGTAATGTTTTATTACTTCCACTTTTTATGGAGATTTGATATATATTAGTTCAAAAAGCTTAATCGAAATAGTATAAATGAAAGAAAAAATGCTTTCTATTTATTAATTATAAAAGTCTAATAGGATTTACTGTAATGCCCCTTATATCTACCTTCTTATATCAGAGTATTAACGCAATAGAGAATGTGGATCTGGTTTTGGTGGATGAGTAACTGATAATATATACAAAACTTAAACTTGGTATGGTGTAAAACTAATCCCCACCGGGATATTTAATATACAATAATCCCAAATAAAATTTAAAACATCATCCTTATACAACCTATCTATCAAATATCCAAAAATAATATACAAAATAATATTTGGAACTCCCCCTGAGTTCCACCTTCTTCCCGCCGCCCACAACACCGTCTTGTCCTTCCTTCCAGATCCACTACATAAATCTTTATTAGGGTCTGCAATTCAAAATCTCAGAGTAACATGTTAATCTCTACCTATAGTGTAAATAAAATAGGGTAATCATCCACAATTAGGAAAATCAATTCAACATTCAGTATATACGCATAGCAACATTAAACAGTATACCATACATGTTATGTTAACTGTGAATTCACCTTATAAGTCCAAACAAGGTAGGATCCTACAAGTCCCGAATTTCACAATGCTTAGGAAAATATATAAACGCAGGACCCTACAAGTCCCAAATTCCTCAGCACTAAGGAAAAACAATTAATGCAATTGGCCAATAACATAATCATTGAATGTAAACAACCATGTGTACAAGATGACATGTACAGCATGCTTTGTTTTTGGACTCAAGAAGAGAGTGTTAAAACATGACATGCAACCTCAGTTTTTGACTCTAAGCTTTCAAAAATCAGACATCATGCTCTTAGATCAAACATGCACTGTTTAAAAACTCATTTCCAGAACCAAATGAGACCAAGGACCGACTGGAAATTGACATGCAAGCTTCAAAACGATGATATGAGCTCTTTCTCTCTCTAACCCATGAATTCAATCCACCAACAACTCAGAAAATCTCCAACAAGTGCAGAAACCAGAACCTGAACCCAGAAATCAACTTGCATGTGACAGTGGATGATTTCTTCTCCTTCCCCAATCGGAGGCTCTCTCTCAGTGTCTCTATCTCTCAGCTTTCTCCACATCTGTCACGGATCCTGGCAGAGAATAAAGAATAGAAGGAATGAGGATGAAGGCGTATGGGTCTGGTTGGGAATGAGATGGAGGTTGAATGGAGGGGAGGTGGAATTGGATGGAGAGGGATGAGAGAGTTTGGAGGAATGAAATTAGGAGGGAGTTGGTGTTGTGCGTCCGGATGAGGGTATATGTGTGTTGTTAGGTATCCGTGCGGGGAGAGAGAATGAAATGGGTAGGAGGGAGTGTCTACGGAGGAAGGAATGAGGATAGAGTGCGTATGTGTGTTCGTATATGTGTGTGTATTTGTGCGTTGTATGGGTGTGGTTGATGGAGAAGGGAACACGTGGGAGACATGCAGACGAGGAAGGGAATATGTGTGTTAATGTGGTTGGCTGAATGAGAGAGGGAATGTGGTGTTTCACTTGTAGAAAATACCCCTTTTGACTCCCTACTAGGATCTTGTTTGCAATTTGGTCCTTACTAGTTAAATTCAAACATTAGTTAGAAAACCAAAATAAACCCTTAATTCCATTTAAGGTTTTTCTCTCTCAATTAATTTTTTCAGGCCCTAAAATATTATCTCCAAAATATTTATGTCAAAAATATTCCCTAACTATTTGTCCTTAATTTTGCCTTGAGACAACAAAGAAAATCAACTAACTAGGATAATATGCCTTTAATTCCAAATATTAACTTCAAAGTTTATTCAAGCTAAATTTTTCATAAATAATTCCAAATAATATTTCTAATTCCAAATTTCCAAATTTTGGCATGTCACTTTTACTATATAGCTAATATGATGAATACTTCTGCAAAATTTTCTTGAACACATCATGTTTAAGGGAGAAGGTATAATTAACCATAAAAAATATTACATACACACACACATATATATATATATTTTTGTTAAATTGTATTAATAAAGGTAACCATCGCTGTTCCAACTTTTACTCAAAGTAGCATTCTGAGTTTTTCAATGACCCAACAAAAAAAATGATTTTAAGTGTAGAAAAAATGCTTTTAAAAATGTAAAGTTAGCACAAAAAACTTCTAAAAATGTAACATTAAAATTCTTCAACGCCATTGGAAAATAAATCAATGTCACCTCAAAAAACAAGGTAACATGTAAACTTTTAAGGGTTATGGTGCAAAAATTGGCCAACAAAGTTTTTTTCTCTCTCAATTAATTTTTTCAAGCCCTAAAATATTATCTCCAAAATATTTATGCCAAAAATATTCCCTAACTATTTGTTCTTAATTTTGCGGGATAATATGCCTTTAATTCCAAATATTAACTTCAAAGTTTATTCAAGCTAAATTTTTCATAAATAATTCCAAATAATATTTCTAATTCCAAATTTCCAAATTTTGGCATGTCACTTTTACTATATAGCTAATATGATGAATACTTCTGCAAAATTTTCTTGAACACATCATGTTTAAGGGATTAGGTATAATTAACCATAAAAAATATTATATACATACACACACACATACATATATATATATATATATATAGGGTTAAGGTGTATACTGGCCAACGAACTTTTACTTTAGGACCCAACACAAAAAACTTTTAAGTGGAGAAAAAACTTTTAAAAATGTAAAGTTAGCACAAAAAACTTTTAAAAATGTAAAGTTAGCGCAACGCCATTGGAAAATAAATCAATGTCTGTCAAAATGTAAACTTTTAAGGGTTATGGTGCAAATTGGCCAACAAAGTTTTATTCCTAGAGCGCCTAGCACAAAAAAATTTTACTCCTGGAGTGGTTAGCACAAAAAAGTCCGTGTGCAATCCACCCAAAATCTGACTATTGCAAATCATTGCCTGGACCCCCCAACCATGTGCATTGGGGTTGAAAGAGTGAATGCAACCAAAAAATCACAAATGTAACGAGTGGATTTCATTTTGAGTAAGGGTGGTAAGTTTTCAAACATGTCCAAGCAAGTCCATCCAAAATCTGATTGTTGCAAATCTTGTTCCGGAACCCCCAACCATGTGCATTGGGGTTAGGAAGAGTGAATGCAACAAAAAATTTACAAATGTAACCGGTAGATATTTTAGGTCTACTTAAAAATCACAATGCACACCTGCAGGGCAAGTTCGAAAACTTATCACCCTTACTCAAAATGAAATCTACTCATTACATTTGTGATTTGTTTGTTCCATTCACTCTTCCTAACCCCAATGCACATGGTTGGGTGGTTCGGGTAAAGATTTGCAATAGTGGATTTTAGCTGGATTGCACATGGAGTTTTTTGTACGTTGGGCACTCTAGGAGTAAAACTTTTTTGTGTTGGGCACTCCTGGAGTAAAACTTTGTTGGCCAATCTGCACCTTAACCCTTAAAAGTTTACATTTTAACGGACATTGATTTTTTTTTTTTTTTTTTTTTTTTTAACGGCGTTGTGCTCGGCTTACATCTGTAAAAGTTTTCTATGATGACTTTACATTTTAAAAAGTTTTTTGTATTTTTAGTTTACTTAAAATTTTTTGTGTTGGGCGCTCTGGAGCGAAAGTTCGTTAGGCCAACCCGCATCTTAACCTATATATATATATATAATATATACCCATTATTTATTAATAATGGTTTCTTCTGTAATTCTTCTTTCAGAAATATATAGAAAAGATAAAAGAGAGGGAGCAGCATGCCTCGATTTCGCTTTTCGAACCCAATCATCATAATCATTCCCTTGCCCACCCGCCCATGCAAACGTAAATACAACCATCTGAACAAAACTTCAGCAACTTTGGTAAGATTGTATGATTACGAACCCTCTCTTAGTTACTTGAACCTTTGACTTGGTACGAATTATAATGTCTCCTTTATTTCAAACGTAAGGATTAACTTGTTTTGGGTTAAGAAAATGGAGGGAATAATTCCTTTAGGAATTGAAGCAATAATTTGGAAAGATGTTTAGTGACCAGAAGTTTTAAAGATCCGTAAGATCATTAATTTTCATAGCTTTATTACAAACTGTGAACTTCTTGATCTTGGCTTCATTGGGTATAAATTCACTTGGTGCAATAAGCCGAGAATGCCATGATACAATAAGGAGAGGATTGACAGGGCAATGGGGAATATCAAGGTGAGAGAATATTTTCCTAATCTACAGGTTTTCCATATTGATCCTTTGGGCCTCGCCCATCATTTTTTTAATGATTAAATGCAGCCCGCCCCAACCTTGTAGTGCTCGGTCCTTCAAATTCGAAGAAATGTGGGAAAGCCATAATCAGTTTCTGCAGATAATCAACAGAGGTTGGAATGGAGTTATTGTAAGTAGTTTATCTTCTTAGTGAATTTGTATTGCGCCTGAGTTCTTGCAGAAAGGAATTGATCAGATGGAGCAAGCGCGAGTTTGCGAATGGGCATATATAAATTGGGCGGTTAAAATCTCAGCGGGCGGCTTGTAATCAGAAACTGAGAAGTCAAGACTCTATTCAGTTTATTGCAGAGCTCACGGAAGCCATTGATCATGCACTGGAACATGAAGAACTCTACTTGAGGAAGAGAGCTCGTATTGATTGGCTCAAGGCAGGCGATGAAAATTCAAAGTTCTTCCATCTATCTACCATCAAACTTAGACACTTTAATAGCATCACGGGATTAAGGGATGATGACAGGAAGTGGTTGATGGAGAGTTCTAAGGTCTGTGCGAATATTTCTTCTTCTTTTGTTTTCAGAGTCTTTTTATCCCTAGGGGATCGAGATTCTTGGATGAAGCCCTTCAGACTGTTGAACCAAGGCTAACCAGCCAAATGAATTAGTGCCTGCTATTACCTGTCACATCTGAGGAGATTCGGGTTGCAGCGTCTAGCCTTGGGGCTCTAAGGTCCCTGGTCCTGATGGGTTCTCTCGAAAATTTTATCAGTCTGTATGGCCAAAGATAGGGAATTACGTTTGTTCAATTATTAAAGATTTTTTTGCGAGGAATTCTCTGCTTCATGAGATTAATGATACAAATATTACTCTAATTCCAAAAGTACACAAGTCTGATCATGTCCCTTCGGTCATTGATGAAGAAGGTAGAGTTCATTAATTAATCTTGTAAATCTTATTATTTTCTCAAAGTTCGTGTTAATTTTCCTTTGAAAGGTGGTTCTCTTTAGTCGTCTATTTTAAATATAAGACCTTAGTCTCATAATTTATTATTATTATTGATAGAAGGTTAACCCTTATCATATATGGATAATGCTCTCTTTCTGATGCAAAAACAAAAAATCATAAGTAGATAATGCTTCCTATAGATAAAGAAGAAATTTTTATGAATGCACTTTCAATAAACTATGGTGAAACATTTTTAACTTATTAGCAGGTTTGGATAGAAACCCAGATGCCTTTGTTGGGTCTGATGAGCAAAACACTTATAATTTATTATAAATATTTGTTTTTAGTTTCTTCAATCGAATAATTGTTTCGAATCATTAATTTGGATTTCAACATGGGAATCATTAAAACACATTAATTTATTTGAATTTCAAAACCAAATGTTCTTGCCAGACTTGATTACTCTTAAGTTAAATGCCCTCCCCATAGGGGAAGAAAACTTAGTATTTTACAAAAGTAAGATACAATTTCCATAGTTTTTAGTTCAATATTACTCGTCTTAAACAATTTAGTATAAAAATTTTATTCATAAAGGTGACTAGTTTTAGCATTTATAGATCCAATAATTTTTTAAAATATAATATTCTTATTTTTTTCAAAAAAATAATAACTGGTTATATGCTAATATTTTAAAAGCTCACATATCCACCTAACCCGACATTGATTTTAAGGTATGTGAATATTTATTGAATTCTCATTAATCTTGTTATGGGCCATCACTCATTAATCTCGTTACAGTAAGCTTCAAGTCAAATGTGATATTTGATAAGCTGAATCCTTTCCTAGACATATCGTTTGTGCGCACACATATATACTATCCTATGATCAATTAATATTCAAATTGAAACATTTTTGAGTAAATTAGTAGCTAACTGTTGGAGATATTAAGATGAGATTAGATATTCATTATGATATTTTGTTTATTGAATTGATATTCAAAATGGCTGTCGAATAAATAAAATATATAACTGCAAATTTTCTTTAGTTGAAGATTTCTTTATGTTTTCAACATTTGGTATAGCTTGCCCAAGCATGGTTGCAGAAATTCAAAGGCCACAAGCAAAACAGAAGCCTCTAGACAAGGAAGCCGGTCAAAACTGAGAGAGAGCACATGACACTTGGACTGATTTGGGGAGACAACCTGTCTAATTCATAATTTAATATCATTTGATTGAAATATCATCAAATAAAAAAAAGAAAATGTTTTAGATCATTTGATTAAAATGATTAATGTTATGGGGAGGAAGATCAAATTTTTCTAAATATTATAAGACTTATTAATAAAAAAAAAAAAAAACTAATCCCTCTTGGTCTAGCTGTATAAGACGCCGCTAGATTTTTCTGGGTCTTGAGTTTGACTCATATAGTAGTAGTAGACACCTGTAGTAGGAGGGGCAACAACAAACCCTAACCAGTTATCGGATGATAATAAGAGTTTGACTCTTATAGTAGATACTTGTGGTGGGAGGGTTAGCAACAAACCCTAACCAGTTATTAGATGATAATAAAAAAAATTAAATCAAAGATATACTAATTAAGGATACTCCCCCATCCAAAATCTTAGATTTTTGTTTTAAAACAGAATCCAAAATCTTAGAGTTAAGTAAGAGATATACTTAGGATATTAGGACATAAAAATTGAATAAGAGATTTTTAACAAAAAAATATTAAGTGATTTAAATGGTAAATACGGTGAATTATTTTAATTTTTTATATTTATTAGAGTACATATTTTCCCCGTCCTCCGGAAAAACCGCGATACATAAGATACTATGCTGATGGTTTATCTTGTTAACTAACATTGCTATCCAGTGAAAATTTGTTATAATTGTCAACTGACAAAATCTTTATCCTTTGAACTGTTTTATATATTTTTACAAAAAAAAAAAAAAAAAAAATAATAAAAAAATTCCGTTTGAAAATCATCCAACAATACAAAAGATACTATGCTGATAGTTTATCTTTTTGAATAACACTGCTATCCAGTGAAAGTTTCTTATATGTTTAACTGAGAAAATCTTTATCCTTGGAACCGTTTTATATATTTTTACAAATAAAAAAAAATATCCTTTTTAAAATCATCCAAAATCTTGTTCGAATTCAAAATTTGAAATTACTATCCAAAAACAAACAAACATTCATTAGCCTGATATTCACTGACCTCTGTATAAGCACTACGGCTTATCACACGTGCTTATATGTACATCACCTGAGTCTCTCTCCTGATAGATTGATAATAATAATAATCACAATCAGTCTTCAGTATAGTTGTTAGATTTTGATTGATTCGGCTAAGATGCAGAGAGCCCAACCTCCTCGCTGTCGGAGCTTCTATGTCCTCTTAGTTGGCACTGATGAAGAAACCGAAAGACGTATTAGGAATCAGCTTTCACATTCTTTTTATCGAATCACTACACATCGCACTTTTAATGAAGCCGTAGGCTTCTTTGCAACAGAGGGATTTGACGTTGACTTGGTGCTCAGCTCTTTGGAAGACGAGGATGGCTACAAGTTCATCTCCCAAATCCAACTCTTGAGAAGAAATATTCCCCACGTGGGTAAGTTCTCTCTCTCTATATATATTTATCTCGATACTATTAGGTTAATGTGAGAGTTTTCATTATATTTATATTTTGCAGTAATATTTGGAGCTGAAAGATTAGTTCATGACATCACTCGGGCGTATAAATTGGGTGCATGTTATATTTTGCAGAAGCCAGTGAGTGAGAAGTCTGATGAGATTGAAAATTTATGGAAACATGCTTTTAGGTGGAGGGCTCAGAATGAGGATTTATGGCAAGATGTTTTTAGGTGGAGGGTTCAGAAGGAGAGATCTTCTTCTCTGGTTTCTTCCCAACAAGAAAGTCTAAAAGGAGGATACGAGTTTGTGAATCATGGCGAAGAACTTTCTCTGAGAAAAGAACGGATGGTTTGGGACGAGTTCCTCGATGCCCTGTTTGTTAAAGTTGTGAATTACCTCGGCAAAGGTAAGTGATCTTTCGTCTCATTATAATTTCTTGAAGCAAAATTCTGTACTATTATAATATCCTTATAAATTAAAGAAGTATTTAATTCATAAAGAGGAGTAACCTCTTTATTCTTATTTCTCTTTAATTAATTCATGCAATTTTTTGAGAAAAAATTAATAAATTTGGGAAGCAAATTATAATTTCCTCAACTCCCTCCTACACACACTTATGAATATAATAGTTTTTTTTTTTTTTTTTTTTTTTTTTGTTTCCTGGTATCTCTGGTGAATTTGAGCTTTCTTGGAGGCTTCTGTTATAATTATGGAATATTATAGTTTTCTGTTTCCCTGTACGTCAGATGCGGTGCCTAAACAAATTCTTGAAGTTATGATTCAGCGTAAGCCTGAGCTTTCTCTGACTAGAGAACAAGTTGGGAGTCACCTACAGGTTGAGAGACATTGTCCTCATCATCATTATTATTATTTATATATGTCTTATGTACATACCAATTTAATTATGGTTTCTTCCCTATACTTTCAGAAACACAGGGGAAAAGAGAAGAAAAAAGAGCAGCATCAACGACGTATGAATGTGATGACAGTTAATCAAACCCCTCTTAGATCTGACATTAGGAATCATATTTTGGCTCGACCATTAGTATCATCATCTTCTCGCCGTGACATGTCGCATCTCCACCTTCCAGAAACTTCCACGACTAATTCTCTTCTTCCTCCTCCTTCTCTGCCCCAGATGCAACGCCATCATTACAATCAACCCCTTGCCTGCCAGCCGCAAATACAATATGAACATCATGAACAACCCCTTTCTCAGCCAATGCAGTTCAACAACATTGGTGGTATGATTATATTACATAACTTTCAATGTCTAAACCTTCTCTTATTTTTAACTTATTTATAATTATTGATTGAGCTCGTGAAATTTTTGCCTCAAGCAAATGGAGAGAATTGTTCAAATTCGAATCAATAATTGAGTGACCAGAAATCTTATTTTCCTTCAAATTATATGTGGTTGTTCTTCTTCGCGATTCTAATTAATTCTTTATAATTTCAGCGTTCACATCTCCTACTGGGAATGGAAGCAGCAACTTGATTTCTGAGCATCAGCCTGATTCTCATGTTAATACAACTAGACCTGCTATGCAACAGCCTGATCGAATTACTTTCTCTGAAAGTAATATG
Source organism: Acacia acuminata (assembly GCA_019022655.1). Taxonomy (NCBI): domain Eukaryota; kingdom Viridiplantae; phylum Streptophyta; class Magnoliopsida; order Fabales; family Fabaceae; genus Acacia; species Acacia acuminata. The sequence continues at coordinate 382,967 of JAFJYI010000272.1, read as the reverse complement.
CCGCAGCAACGGCAACCACAAGGTCCTTCCTTTGAAGGTATTGGAAGTAATATGCTGCAACAGCAACACTTTGCTATTGGTACCTCCTTTGAAAACAGTAATATGGAACAACAACTAGGTCAGAATTTGACTTCTAGTACGCAGCAACTAGGTCAAACTTCTTCTGCTCTATATGCCCCTCTAAGAAGTGATCATGATGAAATGATCACGACAGAAGCAACAAATGTAGATGAGTTTGCTGATTTTCTTAATCAACGGTTTGACGATGGTCTTGATTGTCTTGATGATTTTGATTTTTTTCCCAATCATGGAGCCTTCTTGGATTCTTGCCAAGAAAAAGAAGCTCCTTTCCAAGAGAAGAACGAGACGGAGCCATCACAGCCTCCAAATAAATAAATGATAGCCTTCTTTAATTGGGTCGTACAATACTCGATTTGCATAATGTACGACTAGAAGAATTAGTTGAGGAGACTTAGGTTGTGTAGCAGGAGTACATTTCTATCTGATGTACTTCCCACTGCTTTTTAAATTTATTGCCATATTGCCCTGGTATATATTATATTTTCTAGTTTTTATGGGATTTTTCATTGTTAGGGAAAGTGTTGGTTCGAATATTTCATCGTTATTATGTAAATTAATTAAAGCCTTAATGCCTGCATTAGTCAGGATGTATTTATGTGGACTTTATGATGGTAAACTTGGCTAAGTGAAAAGGGCAATAAGAATTACCTACCGTAAAAAATGGCAATACATATATAGTATGGTTATGAAACTTGAATCGAACCATCGGTCGTGAAACCGATCTGGTCAGGCACAGAAACCGGGGTCACACCCCTAAACTGGAGCTGACCTGGTCAATTCGGTGTGACCCGGAAAAACCCGATGTAATCTGCCGGTTTGACAAATCTGTATATTTTTTTTGGTCGATTTTAGGCCGGAATCCTTCCTGGTGTTCAACAACTGGACGGTCTAAAAGATTAGAAACAACCAAGTGAATAGAAGAAGAGAAGGAATAAGCTGAGATCGGACAGAAAAAAATTAAAGGGGAGAAAAATATAGAAAGAAGCAAGCAACCCAACAATAGTAATAAGATTATATCAAACCTGAGCTCTGGCACATAAGAAAGACACAAAAGCAAGAAAAATGATAAGAATGATTTTTGGGGCTAAAGCACTTCAGATGAGAGAAGATACACCGGAAAATAGAGGTGGAGCCGTGGAGAGATTGTGATTGAAAGAAGCTAGGAAGGAGAAGAAAAGGCTCTGCTAGCTGTCAAAACGTGTTGAGGTAGCTGAGCTCAGAAATTTGACTGTCATTTCGTTTTCCAAAGCTCCCCATTTACCAAATGTTCTCTTAAAACTCTGCCCCCATCACGTGAATTCAGTATGTTTTCTTCGTATTTTGATTATTTTCCCTTTAAAAATAATAAAGTAGAATTTAAAAAAGAATATACTTTTTCGGTTTTTTGAATATTTTTTTAGCAAAATAACATTTTATATTTAAATTATTTTTAACAAATAGATAAAAAAAATAATTTATTGTTTTTAATTATAGTGACATAAGTATATTATTAATAAACTCATCATTCAATAAGATTGTTTAAAATTATGTAATTTTTGATTTATTTTATATCTTTATATAATGGGAAAAGCGTTTCTACAAATCCATCGGGAGATAGAGTTATCTCTAATGACCCTAAAACTACGTCGTTTTTTGAATTAATGAAGGGTGTGTTTGTAGGTGAATTAATAAAGAGTGTTTCCGTAATTTTGCACCCTTCATTAATTCACTTAAAATTACAAACACTCACTTCATTAATTCAAAACGACGTAGTTTTAGGGTCATTTAAATAACTCTATCTCCGATGATTGGAGAAATCCTTTACCCTTATATAATACTACCTTTGGTCTCAAAATAAAACCCAGTTAATTTTTTTAAAAATTCAGGAAACTAAATAAGTTAGTTAATCATATAATTAATTTAAGGTGTATTATTATATTATTTATTAATTTATAAGTTAGACAAAATAGTTTAGAGAAAAAACAATAAATATAAATATTTTAAAGTAATTTAATTATTTCTTGATTTTTTATTCCTCACCCGTCTGGTCCCCGTTTGACTTCGGCTTGACCCAATATCCCGACTGATTTAGTGACCGGTCCAGGTTTAATTACCTTGATATATAGCATACATTAAAAAATATATATATATAGAGAGAGAATGATTTGATAATGGATGCACAATGGCACAGCCTATTAAGTGGAGCAAAAAAAGAAATAATATTGATAAAAACAAAATTAAAAGGAAAAGAAAAGAAATATGCTATATAATACAGAAAAGATAAGCACGAGTATAAGTGTAACATCACCATTTTTTATGTGCATCAATGTGAAGTTATTTGCATGCATGAATTTTCATGAAGTCATGTGTTAAGGATAAATATTTATTTGCATGAAATAATTAGAATGAGATGAGGATATGAAATTATTTGTTTATGTGAAATTAAATGATTATGGTTAAGGACAACCTTAAGGAAGAAATGCCAATGGAAGTCAAAACATATTTTATTTTCCCTTTTTACCCTTGGGCAAAATGCATAAGGGAAGAAATAGGAGAAAGTGCATAAAATTCCAAAAATACCCAAGAAGGTGTCATGGACTTAACTAAGAATTATGGGCTATTGGGCTAAGTGGCAAAGATAAATTTTGAAGCCCAAAAGGAAGCCCAATTCGAAATTGACGGGGTGGAGGGAACAAAAAATTTTGCTCTTGAGAAAAAAAAGTGTACTTATGGTAACAAGTCATTTGCCTAGTACCTATAGGAGAATGATGGCTACTTTTGGGGCAAGTACTAATGGACATTGGGTTAGATATGAAAATGACTTATAATCTTCTTTCTCTTCTTAAATTTCAAAATATGGCAAAGAAAGAGAAGGAAAGAAAAGAAAAGCTATCATATCATACAAGTACACCATAAAGGAGCATGTAAAAGCATTGGAAAGGGGAAAATCTCTTCAACTCTCTCTCTCCCCCTCTCATTTTCAGTTTTTGGCAAGGGGAAGAAGGGAAAAAAAAGATGACAAGCCATCATAAGCACATCTAGCTACCTAGAATAATGCAGGTCTTTAAAAAGGTTTAAATCTATTGAAAAGAAAAGGATTAAAAAAGGTAGGCTTTAAAGGATTTAAATAGGCTAAAAGGCCTATAATTTAAAGCTTATAATGTTATTTAAATAAAAATTAATTCCTATAATTTAATAAGTCCAAATAAAACTTAATTTAAAAAGTTATTATTTGAATTTTAAATTATAGAGAACAAAAATCCAATGGTGATTTAATAATTGTATTTTAAAATTTAAATGAAAAAGAAAAAAATATAAATACAAGACACATATGTATCATATAAATAGAATAATACTTTTTAAATGTGCAAACAAGCCAAACTTGAAGGCTTACCAGTTAGGCCTTAATAGAATAGGCTTAGGCTGTCTACATGGTAGGCCTCTAAATAGGCATTATTGTGGCTTCTTTTTTAAATAGACCAAGCCAAACTAGGCCAGGCTACAAGCTGCATGATAAGGGCTTAACCTATAGCCACCTCTAGCTATGAGCTTTATTTGGCGGAGGGGAGGTATTTTATTAATTTCAAACTAGAGGGGAGAGGACGGGGAATTAATTACAAGCTAACAAATATACACTTATCATTTTATTTAAATTTTTTCGTTATTACTTTATCCTTATACTTTTATGCCAAGTTATTACTTTGGTTCCTAGATTTTTTTTTTGGTACAAAACAAAAATCACAATTTATATCTAAAAAAATGAAGGAAGAAATAACAAAAAGATTTGAAATTACCAAAGAGGGGGAAAAAGAAGTAAAACGCTAAAGATTAAAAGAAAAACGCAAATACGAGACAGACAGAAAACCTAGCGAAGAGACGATCTGAGAGCGATCCGCCACCCACTGTGACGGTGAAATTGAGCGTCCCCTACGGTCGCACCTTGCAAGGAGGGGAAAGTGAAGGAATGTTGGAAGACGAGCAAGAGGAGTTGAGACAAAGGAAAAGGAAGGTTCGATTTGCTCCAGAGGAATTTTCAGGTGAAGAATCGCTGAAGGCTCGCGATGAAAATTAGATGCGATCGGCAGGAAAGGAGTAAGCAACATAGTTGTATAGGGAATGTCTACTTTAGAATGTGAATTCAAGAAAGTGTTGGTGGGAATGGGAGAAGGCCGATGATTACAGAGAAACTGAGAGGTATGGAGCTGAAACAGATTTTGCAAAGGTGTTCAATTCTAGCGATGGGATCAATGCAGACTTTACCAATCCTTTATGTATGAAATTCATGTTTAAAGAGAAGGAGAGGGAATTGAAAGATTAATAAAGCCATTAAGCAAAAATCTGGTTCTCTGGTGGTGAAGTTGATGAGAAGTCAACCCTTGTATGGGTTCTTGGTAAATAAGCTAAGACATATTTGGAAGAGAAAAGATAATATTGACATCTTCGATCTAGAAAATGATTTCTATTTGGTGAATTTTCAACATGTAGATGATTATATGGAAGGACTAATTGTAAATGGCAGAATATCACCAAGAGGCGGTGAATTGGGTTATTTAAAATTCTTTTCGAATACGCTTGAACTTCATGCACAAAAACAGAGACTAACAGAGAGAGTAGGAGAAAGATGAATATAAGAGATTTATACTAGTTCGGTCTTAACTCTTAACCTACATCCAGTCCCCAGACTTTCTGGGATTTTCACTGCCACTTCAATCGATTACACGCTTTGTACTCAAAAGTAATCCTTTCTAGAATTCACTCCTCCTTACAAGTTGTAATCAAATAACCCAATCTAAAAGTCCAAATACTTTGAGATTCTTACAATGATTTATAATCAGAAATGAACTCTCTGAAAGAGTAGATAGATAAACGCTAAGTTTAGTATATCCAAAGATATTAAACATATGAGTGAAATAGTAAATGCTTAATGATCATTTTAGCGTTTGTGTTTCCGGTGGTTGGAACGAATTGAATGCTTTAGCTTATATATGGTGAAGGCATTTATTGACCGTTGAGAAGATTCAATGAAGTCGTTGAGAGTAATAAATAGCTGTTAGACTTGAACCACGTTCATAACTCTCGTCGCTTGATTCATTCTGTAATCGCCGACATTATTCGTTGACATTCTTTGTGATTTTCCCATTGGATAATCAGGCATCTAAATGAGGAAAGAACCCATTAATGCTTTTGGAATGTGCAGAGAATGATCGACCAATTTGATTAGTCTGCATTAATCATTCATTTGATCTTCTAAAACTCATTAACAAATTGATTAGAGAAGTTATGAATAATAATGAGTAAAGATGTGAAGTATACAAATTACACTTAAATATTTAGCATTTACGGACACGTGTAGGGCTGAGCATTCGGTGTTCGGTTCGGTTTTTCGGTGAAAACCGAAAAAACGAAAAACCAAAATACCCATATTTGTAGCACCGAAACTGAACTGGCTAAAAAACCGAACCGAAATAACCAAAATATTTCAGTTCGGTTTTAAAGATAATTCAGTTTTTGGGCTTTCATTGGGCCTTGTGTGTGGGCCTTCTTATTTGGGCTTGGAACCTCATTAGTTACAATAGAATTCATTAAAAAAAAAAAAAAAAAAAAAAAAAAAAAAAAAAAAAAAAAAAAGAATAAGTTCCAATGCAAAACTCCTATATTAGAATAATAAAAAAAAACAGAATTATCCCAATGCAAAACTCCTATATCAGAATTATATCCGAATTATCCTATAGCACAGCAAACCTGGGCACATCTTCAAATTATCCTATGTCTACTATATCAAAATTATCCCAATGTCTAATTAGAGTAGGCAATGGGAATTGATTCCCCCATCTTTAATTTCTATAGCACAGCAAACTCCGAAAACAATTCCTAGAGACAGAGAGCATAATAAATCAACACCCAAATACAATAGAATAAGTTGTGAGAACACAATATTTTGCAAGTTCACCAGAATCCTTTGTCTTATTATATAGAACACAAAAAATCCATTTTCCCTCTTCACTTCTCTCTATCATTGAGGACCACAAACATTACAAGAGTAGAAATTGGATTTAGATCTGAAGATTCTCTGTAATCCGAGGGCATTCTTTGAGACTTTTCCCAACATTTAAAAATAATTTAACCCTCGCAACCTTCCACCCTCCTCCTCTCCATATAGAAGGAGGTTCATCGAATGTTCTATTCTTAATATCAATGATCAATCAATAACCTTCATAAAGGTGAATAACCGTGGAAGGAAGAAAATAATACCCAGTGATAAAAACCAGCAACGACAGACAAGAAGAATTGATACAGAACAATCGATATCCAACCAGAAGGAAAGAATATCTCAAGATCACGGCTAAATCAAAATCCATGAACACATAATCTTCAAAGTAATCTTTATTATGTTCAAGTCAACGAAAGAGCTAGGAACAGATGACCAGAGTATTAACCTTGCAGATTGGACAGACAACTTTTAGCCCTACGGCTCGGGCCTCAAGCTGCGACCCCTTCGGTTTCTAATTCTTCTCAGTGCTTCTTCTCTGTGCCTCGATCTTCTGCTTCCCCCGTGTCATCCCGCTTAGATCTCTCTTCCTCGCTCTCTGCGTTTCTCCTCTGTTCTTCGGCGTGGTCTGTCATGTGTGAGACCGACCATGAATGTCGTCAGCCAAGGAATACGACGGGAAGTGAAGCTGAGATTCCGAGCGCCGAAGTGAGTGAGAGGGTGATTCTGTTTGTGCGATGATACTGGGAAATGGGAACCTGGGATTCGCCGATTAGGGATTTAGGGTTAGGGATGAGCCGCTGTCGATGGGGTGGTGAACTGATGATCTTGAGTTTTGATTGATGATGGTGAATACACATACACACACGGGTTGATGCATTTGGGTTGGGCTTTTCAAAAGCATTTGGGTTGGGTTTGAACGTGGGTCTCATTCATATACACGCTGGACGACGTCGTTTTACATGTAATTCAGTTTTTTGGTTAAAACCGAATTAAAATTAAAAAAACCGAGCCGAAAATCGACAACCGAAATATACCTATTTTATAAACCGAACCGAAACCGAATAGACCGAACCGAAAAAACCAAACACCAAATTAGTCGGTTCGGTTTTCGGTTTCGGTTTTGATTTGCTCACCCCTAGACACGTGATTGTAAAACAAAGATACATTACACTCAAGTTCAATTTATCCAAACTGGAGCAGGTGACTCGAGTTTAGCATTCTAGGCTCGAGTCGCTAGATCATATTCTTTAAAAATAAGTTTGAAATTTAAATGAAGATGTCTCTGTATGACTTAGGCTTGAGTTTAAAACATTTAGCTCAAGTGCATGATTCAAGTAAATTTAGGTTAGCTCAAGTCAAGTTCTTTCTTTCTTTCACAAATGAACTTTGAAATACCTTTTTGGAAAAGTTTTGAACTCGTGTAGGCTCGAGTCATTAAGTAACTAACTCGAGTCAACTCAATTCATTTGAAAATGTGTTTTCAATTCTATGATTGAGTTAAAGACAATGCGCTCGAGTCAAACACTTCTGTATTTGGAAAATAAGTTTAAGTCCACAAAATACGACTTGAGTCAAATAGCACAGGCTTGAGACACGTTTAGTTCAAAATACTTTGAAAACTCTCTACCTTGTACTAACTTGAGTTAAGCAACCTGAAACTTGAGTCAAGTTGAGTTCAAATATTTTGAAAGCTCTTTGTCTTACGTTAACTTGAGTTTTATGACCAGAAACTTGAGTCACTAATGATAGTAAGTTACTGGTTTAAGTTTGAACAAGTTAAAGACATTGTGACTTAAACTATTAACTTAATTTTGTTTACAATTGTCAGTTATCATCAAAACACATAGAGAACTAACACTAATTGGGGTTCCTTGGGTTATAACTGATGCATAATTGAGTGTGACTTAGTGGAGGCCTGAATCTAATAATGCAAAAATGAGTATGTTGTTGCTTGGGTTAGATTCCCTGATCTTAGTGCCCCTTTATTCGATAAGAAGTTTCTATTAAATTTAGTGAATTCCATTGGGAAAGCTATTCATCTGGATGTGCATACAGCATAGAGGGCTAGGGGTAAATTCATGTGTATGTATATTGAATTAGATATTACAAAATTGTTAGTTCCTATATTTAATGTTGAAGGTCAGGTTCTGAGTGTAATGTAACAAATCTGGGTCTGTTGTGTAACAAATTTGGCTAGTTTGGTCACAATAGGGATGGCTGTGAGGTGTTTCACAAGAAAAAATCTGAGGAAGGAATGGATGTGTATAGTAGGGGGAGAAGAAGGATGGTATTGAAAATGAGGGAGATAAAGAGTTATGGACGACTGTACAAAGAAATAGGCTCCAGAGAAGAAATGTTTTGCCTCCACAGGATCATTAGTCAAGATCGAGATTCTCTATTTTGCAATTTGAAATAGGGAATGAGGATAAGCGGATGATTGTAGATAATACACTTAAGGATGATAAATCTGGTGCAGGTCCAGCAACGTAACAAAGTGTAGGAAGTCATGGGGTTCACAAAAAGCTTGGTAAAAATGGTCGTATGGAATGAGTTAGTAAAGGGGCTAAGATAAAAAAAACTAGTATTATGGGGAAATCTTTACAAGAGATAAGAAAATGTAAGGTGGGAATGGGGGAGAAGGTGTTGACAGTAAAGAATAATAGTAACACGAGAAGCACTACAGCAGAAGATAAACAGAATATTAGTAGTTCTGAAGTGGTCCCTAAAAGCAATATGGTAGAGTTTAAATGGAAGGAGGTGAATATAGATGGGAAAGAAAATTTACATCTAGGAGAGTTCATGATAAGGGCTGATATAGATACAGGGGATAAATTGTTTGTTGTAGATGAGGATGACCCAATTGAGAGTGCAGGTACAAGCATGGGGGAGCAGTGGAATACACTAGCTCTTGCTGGATTGGTCCTTATACTATATTTTGATATGGTTATGAAGATTCTAATATGGAATAGTAGGGGTGCAACAAGCAAGGGCTTTGCTGCTATATTAAGAGATATGAAGCATAAATACAAAGTAAATTTAGTTGTGACATTGAAGCCAAGAGTTAGGACTAAAGTTATCACAAATTGAGGATTTCTCACTCAGTTAGGGTGGAGGTTGGTGGGTTTTCTAGAGGTATATGGATGCTTTGGGGATTAGATGAGCTAAAAGTGGATGTGTTGATTAAAGAGGATCAGTTTATTAACAGCAAGTTACAGTTGTGTGGGGTAGAGATACTGTTTGCAACAATATATGCGAGCCAAAGTGAACAAAGAAGACTTAGGACTTGGGATTTGCTGCATAACTTTGCTAGTGATATTGCTAATCCATGGCTATTAGTTGGAGACTTTAATGAAATTAAGTCACTTTTGGAGCAAAAAGTAGGGGAAGAGTGTCTAAGATGAGGTGTAGGAGATTTAATGAGTGGATTGAGAATTGTAATATCATACATATTGATTCTAATGGTCCTTTCTTTACGTGGAAAGGGCCTAAATAGGAAGGTTTAGAGAGGGTGTACAAAAGAGATTAGGTAAATGCTTGTGTAATGTAAGTTGGCTTGAAAAGTTTGATAATTTTAAGGTCAAAATCATACCAAAGGTGGGATCTAAACATCACCATATGCTTGTGACCTCTAATGTTGAGAATAAAGCATCTTATGAAAGAAATTTCAAATATGAAGTGGTATGGCATATGCATGAAAATTTTGATGAGGTGATGCGGATCGGGTAGGAAAGAGATGAGGACATTCATTTGAAGTTGCCAAGAATGTAGAAAGAACTAACTCGTTGGAACAAAGAACTTTTGGTAAAATCGAGTATCCAAAGAGAAGAATACTAAGTTGGTTGAATGGGATTTAGCAGAGTATGATGAGGCAAATCAATCCATTTCTTATCCGATTGGAAAAGGAACTTGGGAGGAGCTAATGCACACATTAAGGCAAGAGGAGGTTCTTTGGTTCCAAAAATCAAGGGGAAGATGGTTGGAGGAGGGGGACCAAAAGACTAGGTTTTATCACACCAAATATTGAATTAGGAGAAGGAGAAACTGTAAGTACTGGCTGAACCCAAGAGGGGGGTGAATTGGGTGAAGTATAAAAACTTAGATTCTTTGAAAATCTTTTCGTAACTCACTGAAATCAGTTTATAAAGTGATAATTAGACATTTAAATGTATATGCACATTCAAACATATATGCTGGAAATGTAAGAGATAAGGGAAGAGAATGTGCACACTGATTTATATTGGTTCGGCCCAATCCTTGACCTACGTCCAGTCCCCAAGCCACACTTGGGATTTTCAATCCACTATCTTCTTTCAACTTGATTACACGTTCTGTAACTAAAGTAATCCTCTCACTAGGATTCACTCCCCTTACAAACGTAATCAACACACCGCTTGATTACACACTCGTATTTGAAGTAATCCTCTCACTAGGATTCACTCCCCCTTACAAGTTGTAATCAACACAATGTGTTTCCCACTCAAGATCACCCATTCTTGAGTAACTCCCAGAAGAATAGAATGATTACAATAAATCTTCTCTCTTAGAAGTGAATAGATAAACACTGAAGATCAAATACAAATTACTTCACTCTCTAAGTTATCTAAACATGAAAAATAGAGAGTAAATGATGTGAGAGCAGAGTATCAGCATGTTGGAAGTGTAAGCTTGTATCTCCACGTTTTTCTGCTTGAACCTGTCCTCTTTTATAGGTAGAGAACACCATATGACCGTTTATAGCCGTTGCCCATATCAGACAAGGTTTGGGTTGAGCTTTGGTCTTCTTCTCTCTCTAGTTTCTGCTTAATCCAGTCAAGTGCAGAAGTTCAGAGTTGACTTCTTGACAATAGATCCGTTGGAATGGCGGTTGCTGGATGTGGAAAGCAGACATTAATCACTTGCAAATGTGTGCAGAGGGATTACCCAAAAGTATGCAACTTTTCTGGGTTTTGCTTTTAAAGTGCTGACGTCACTTTTGCTTTTGCTTTAAACCTTCAATAAACACTCTCTAATTTATCTGAAACTCACCAATAAAGTGGTTAAACATATCTAGAAACATTAGAGATTAATCATAGGAAGTATTAAGATCAAACAAGAAGGTTTCACAGATTCATAGAATTTGAATTTCTGAATCAGTGATGCAAACCTGAGGTTTGTTTTTCCAAACTCGAGTTTGGACTTTAATGTGAAAAGTTGATCTTAGTCCAGAACATCAAACCGGAGGTTTTCATTCTAAACCTGACGTTTTCAATACACTGAAAAGCTATAATGCTCTCGGGTTGTTTTAAACTCGAGTTTCCAACTAATAGACTCGAGTTTGGTTCTCTTCAAAACCAATGTTTGCCCTCTGGAACCCACAAACTCGAGTTTGTTACTTATAGGCTCGAGTTTGGATGTTCTTCGGGACCTGGTTGCTCTCTGTTTGAGCTAAACTCGAGTTTTTTCACTTATGGGCTTGAGTTTGGCTTTTTCCAAATGTTCATTTCTTCTCTGGAACTCTCGAGCTCGAGTTTGTGACTAATAAACTCGAGTTTGCAAGTTGTATTGTGACTTGGTTGCTTCTGACTTGGCCTGACTTGAGTTTGCAACTTTGTCAACTTTCGAAGGCCATATAGCCCTGGTCCAAACTCCGTTTTGGTCTGTTCAAAGCTTGATGGAAAGCCCTTTGAGTCTACTTTCATATGCCACTGATTTCCGCTCAATTGGATTTGTATATTGTGAGTTACACTCAAAACATTGAAGCTCGGTTTTCTGTGTGGCGTGGATTTCTCTTTCAACTTCCACAATTCATATCTCCTTGATATGAACTCCTTTGGGCTTGAATTTTATATCCAAATGACGCATTGGGAGTCTAGTTTCATATGCCACTGGTTTCACCTCAATCCGATCTCTGGTTTAGGAGATATCATCGAATTACCAGACCTCGCCCGAGCTGAATGTGAAACAGAGTTGCTGAAGTGCTGATGACCGCTGTAAACTCGAGTTTGCACTTATAGACTCGAGTTTGCCTAGTCCAGAGACACCAGAAATGCTGAAGACACTTATTGGCTCGAGTTTGTGATTCCTTTCTCGAGTTTGAAGTCCTAAACTCGAGTTTGGGGTCCTAAACTCGAGTTTGTTCATGTCAGAGAGGCAACATACTGCAGCAAGATAGTAAACTTGAGTTTAATACTTGGAGACTCGAGTTTGCTCATCCGAACCTCATTTTTGCTTGTTTTAACTCGAATTGAGTTATTCCAACTTCCATATGATCTTGAAGGCTTCTAGCTTCAACATAAGAACTTGAATAATGATATCTTCATTCCATTTAGCAAGTTCTTCCTTCTTCCATCTCCCAACTTGATCATTCTTCATCTTTTAACTTGGGCTCTTTATTCTTTGCGCTTCTACCTTCTTCAATACCCGAAAGCTTCCGAACTTCATGTGCTATCTTTCGCATCTGCATTGTAGCTCAAATATGATGAAGCTTCATTCCAACTTCCGTTTGATCATAGAAACTTCAAGTATCACATATAAGAACATATAGTGCAAGTTCCTGTATCTTTAGTCTCCTTTCTTGTCAATCTCCATACTTCAACTAGGATTAATCTACATTAAATACAACAGTTAGTCAATGTAGGAGATAACTATATTACTCAATCTTTTTGCTTTTAATAATGGCATATATATAAGACATCATCAAAACTAATCATAACCACAGAAACAAGATCAAAATGCACAAAAATTTTGAGGGGATGTGGGTTGGAAAGGAAGAAGCAATTGTAAGTATGATTCAAGATTCTTATAAAAATTTGTTCAAGGAGGAGCTGGCTGTCAGGGAATGGGCTAAAACAAAGCAAAGATGGGGGAGGTGAATGAAGAGAATTTAAAGAACTTGGGTATAGAAATCAGTGGGGTGGAAATTAGGAGGGCTTTTTTTTTTGGATGGGGGCTTGAAGGCCCTAAGAAGTGATGGTTTTCCAGCTATCTTTTATCAGCATAATTGGAAGATGGTTGGAAAATCAATCATACAATATACCAAGGAACTATGGAAGAATCTAGAAAGAGTTTGGGAAGTGAATGACAATTTGTTGGTGCTTATACCGAAAGTGGATTAGCCGGAGGAGGTAAGTCAGTTTAGACCTATTGCGTTATTTAATGTTATTTATAAAGGGTTGTCTAAATTGATTGTCAATAGACTAGAACCTGTTATGGATAGGGTGGTTTCCCTTGTCAATCAAGCTTTGTTCCTAGGAGAAGTATTCATGATAATATTATTATAGCCAAGGAACTATACATTCTATGAATCGAATGCAATGGAAGAAAGGGTATATGATTATCAAAATTGACATTGAAAAAGCATAAGATAGGATGAATTAGTGTTTCATTGGAAAGGTTTTAGAGGAAATTGGGATAGCTGAAAACCTAAGAAAAGTAATCATGGGGTGTGTACAATCAACAAGTATGTTAATAATGTGGAATGGAGGAATAAAAGAAAGTTTTACCCCTTCTAAGGTGTTGAGACAAGGTGATCCATTATCGCCATACTTGTTTGTTTTAGGTATGGACAAATTAACTTATTTAATTGTAGATTGTGTTAATAATGGGAAGTGGAATCCTATGAAATTGGGAAGAAATAGCGCTAAAGTGTCACATTTATTATTTGCTGATGATTTATTACTCATATGTGAGGTTAAATTTGAGGCCATATCTGGTCAAAAGGTTAATATCTAGAAAACTAGCATATATTTTTTTTCGAAAAAATGTTGAAAGGTGGATCCAAACTGAAATCTGTATGTTTTCTGGGTTTAGAAGAATGGAGGACTTGGGAAGATACTTGTGAGCATATATGACGAAAGGTAGAGATAGTAAGAGGAAATTTCAGCATTTAATTGATAAGATGCAAAAGAAGTTGAGTAGTTGGAAAGCTAGTCGTATAACTTTACTACAATCAGTCACAAATCATATGGTTGTTTTCTATATGCAGCATTCACTGCTTCTAGTACGTGTAAGGAGACAAATGGAAAGAATACAACATTATTTCATTTGGGAGAGTGAGGAAGGAAAAAAGGAAAATACATGTTGTTAGTTGGGAGATATTATCTAAAGAAAAAAAGAATGGAGGCCTTGGTTTGAGAAACTTGGATGTTATGAATGATGCTTTATTAGGAAGGGTGGCTTAGAACGTGATTACAAAGCTGGAGAATCTATGCTCAAAAGTGCTTATTGGTAAATATAAAAGGGAGTGTGAGCTGGAGAAGGAATGTAAAGTGCTAAAGGCTGACTCGTAGGTATGCCGATGTCTAGGCAGATTATGGCATAAGTTTATTAGCGAGATTGTGTGGGAAGTTGGGAATGGTGAGCGGATCAGAATTTGAGACGATATGTGGGTGGATGCAGGATGCAAATTAATTGATAAGTGTAGAGAAGTACTGGCAATAGAAGAGCAGAGCTTAAAGGTGAGAGATATGGCTAATGTGGTGGGAGATTGGGATATGGAAAGGATTGGCGGATGGGTGAATGAGGAAGGACGAGAAATTGATAATGGTTGTTCCCTCTCCAACTGTGCGGAATGGTGATGATTGCATTAAATGGGGAACCATCTGCAAAGTAAATACAGTGTATCTGATTTGTATCATCTTATGAGGGAAGAACAAGATATTGGAGACGATGTATGGAGTAAATTGTGGAAATGGAAAGGACCAAAAAGAGATGAGGGCCTTTTTGTCTTTAGCCTTGGGGTCCACAATCAAAAAATAAACCAAGGATTGTGTATAGCAAACCTAGGATTGTTCTCTCTTTCGAGGAGCTTTTTATTGAGTCCTAGATAATCTAAATGACATGCAAATGTAATTAAAACAAGGGGAAAATTGGTTTTGGATTTTTCAATTGATTAACTAAAGTAAGATTGCAATTAAATTAAATGCTAACTAATGTTTTTGGTATTTTTAATAAAATGTAATGGAGTGTGAAGTGTATGAATGATTGCCCTTGGAGATGGAATAGTGACTATCATTGCTCAAAAGTATGGGAATCAAATCTTCATCAAGTCTTAATGAAAAACCTCAAGATACCACTTGAGTCCAATATTCCCAATCAATAGTAGCTCCTACAAACATAGCTAACTACTATCTCTTGAGATATTGTTTAAAACCCTTGATGTGCAATTAAAATTGGATTAATGCAACATGAGCCTTCTGAAATTTGAGTGCTAACCAGCCCCTCAAGGACACAAATTAATCATATTAATTAGAAAATACCACGCTAATTAACATAATCTAATTGCAACCCAAAGAAATTAAAACAAATATAATCTTCAGATTACACAATCCAATTTCAAATGCAAATGTTCATTGCACATGGAGACATAACATCACCTCAAGTCTCAGCTACAAAACGATATACCTAAAATAGAGGAAATCAAATATATAGCATAAGCAAAACAATAAGCTAGAAAGAACTCCCCATTAAAGCAATTGGATCTCAAGACACTGCCCCGTCACCAAGCAGCAAGAGAAATCACCCACGCATAGCCACTAAAGTCCCCATAGGAGCTACAAAAGTGGACTCATCAAATGTGTAACGGAGAGGAGATGGAAATCAGCTGAAATCAGTGAATAAGAACGGAGGTCACCGGTGGGTGTTTGAAGGTGGTGACAGCAGACTATAGTGGTGAGTGATGGAGGTGGGTGTGGCTAGATGACGGTGATGATGAAGTGAAAGAGAGGAAAGAAGAAGGTTTCAGGTCTGGATGTGGGGCTCTGGACTGGGTTGCCGGATGGAGGAGGTAACTCACCGAAAAAATGGAGAACTGGAGATTGGAGATGAAGGAGTGGCTCACCGGCGACGGAAGGGGGGAGTGGTGTCGCCGGCGAGAGGAGTGGATCAAGGGAAGAAGGAGGATGGAGGTAGGTCGTGATTGCGTAAAGAAAAATGAAGTCCAGCGGCGTTGTCTGAATTTAATATCCCCCCAGCTCCATTCACGCGTTTCCTAGGGTTGAATCAGCATCCCTGGTCAAAACGCAGAGTTTTGACCAGGGACCTAAGTGAGAACTTTAAAAGTTCTCCAGGAAGGGACTAAACTGAAAATCTGGAAAATATTTTGGGGAAACTCTGTAATTTAGTCTCTGGCCCTCATTTAATATCCAGCCTTCAGCTCCCTCCCTCAGCTCCAGCGTTCAATGTGTCGGGTTCCCATGTTGAATTCAAAAATCTGACCTAATTGTAGCCAAAACGCAAAGTTTAGCATGCAGGGACCTAAATGAAAAGGAGAAAAGTTCTGAAATAGGGACTAAACTAAAACTTTTAAAACTTGAATTTAAATTTTCATTTTCAAATTTAGTCCAATTTCTTCAACTACCCACAATTTAAACTAATTAATCTAACATCAAATATTCTCATAAAAATCAACAATTAAGAGTAATTACATTTTTTTGACAATTTTTCCCTATTTAGCCCTAATTTAATGTATTTACTCTTAATCTCAATTTATCACAAGAAATACATTTAAAGCCCAATAATTATGAGAAAATACATTAAAAATCTCCATTTAATTACCAAAAAATCATGTAAAAATATGGTTCAATCACTGACTCGTAGGTATGCCGATGTCTAGGCAGATTATGGCCTAAGTTTATTAGTGAGATTGTGGGGGAAGTTGGGAATGGCGAGCGGATCAGAATTTGAGACGATATGTGGGTAGATGCAGGATGCAAATTAATTGATAAGTGTAGAGAAGTACTGGCAATAGAAGAGCAGAGCTTAAAGGTGAGAGATATGGCTAATGTGGTGGGAGATTGGGATATGGAAAGGATTGGCAGGTGGGTGAATGAGGAAGGACAGAAATTGATAATGGTTGTTCCCTCTCCAACTGTGCGGAATGGTGATGATTGCATTAAATGGGGAACCATCTGCAAAGTAAATACAGTGTGTCTGATTTGTATCATCTTATGAGGGAAGAACAAGATATTGGAGAGGATGTATGGAGTAAATTGTGGAAATGGAAAGGACCAAAAAGAGTACAAATCTTTTTATGGAAAGCTATGCATAATAAAATCTTAACACTAGAAAGAGAGAGTCGATTGATGGGGGATCTTCTAATTCTCATTGCAGCAATAATATGTGTGAAAATGTGATGCATGTTATGAGGGATTGTGACTTAGCGTGGGAGTTGTGGGGTGAATTAAAAGGAGGAAGTTTTGAACCAGATTTTGTGAATTTATAGGGCAAATTGTGGTTCGGCTGGAATTTAATGAATGTTGTTGGGGATTGGAGGCTGATTTTCGGGCTGACGTGTTGGCTTTTATGGAGCTGGAGGAATAAAAGTAGGTTTGAGGAGGGTTTTGTAGTGCCTGGGAATAGAAGAATGGTAGTACAGTGGTATGTGAAGAAAATAAAAAGGGCAAGAGAGAATTTTGGGAGAATCAGTGGAACAAGGAAGGAAGTGAATATTAGATGGATGGTTCCAAGGGAGGGGTGGGATAAGATAAATATAGATGGGGTTCTTAAAAGAGAATTGAAATTGGCAGGATGTGGTGGTTTAGTTAGGAAAAACAGTGGCGATTGGATTTGTGGATTTGCGCAAGAATTGGGATTTTGCTCGGCTGACAAAGCTATGTTTTCGGCTGTATTGACTGGACTTGAACTAGCTAGTTGGTATCACTGTGATAATATAGTAATTGAAAGTGATTGCTGCTGTTGCATCTATGTTACAAAATTTGCAGGTGGCTGATGGACCGGAGTCAATCCTGTTGCTGCAGATTCGGTGGGCTTTGCAAAAAATTTCGATTTTTATGGTTGTTCATGTATATAGGGTGGGTAATTGTTATGCTAATAGTCTTGCCAATCTGAGTATTGTACAAGAGGAGTCTAATGTTTTTTTCGATAAGCCTCCTCAGTTTGTTGTTGATTGTTTGTTCAGAGATTGTGTGGGTATCGCATACCCAAGAGATATTCTGATACAAGAATGAGGAAGGGCCTATACCAAAAAACAAAAAACAAAAAACAAAGAAGAAAAAAGAAAAATGCAATTTCCTTTGGTGCATTGCACTGGTGCTACTGAGGCCTGAGAGGCAAACATGCGAAGAAACTGAAAACAAAAATACGGTTTTTAAGTACTATTCGTAGAATTGAAATATTAGAAAAAAAGACATGGACAATATAGTCAAGATATTCTCGCCACTCCCTTGAAAGAAGCCCTAACCAAATGCTCTACCTAAAGGTAATTGAAATATTGTCCAAGACCGAGGTGCAACCCATGATTATAAATCTAACTCTTCTTTAGCTATTTAGCTATATG
Source organism: Acacia acuminata (assembly GCA_019022655.1). NCBI lineage: Eukaryota > Viridiplantae > Streptophyta > Magnoliopsida > Fabales > Fabaceae > Acacia > Acacia acuminata. The sequence continues at coordinate 364,641 of JAFJYI010000272.1, read as the reverse complement.
TAACATATATCTACAACTATATGAAAAGGGAAACCAAATCATATGAACATAGTAAACGAGATTGTACACAACTGAACAATTACACTTGCTAAAAATAAGTTGCCCTCACTTAAGAGATTTAGGTTCATAGGTACCTTTGGAGAATAATTTTTTCAATAGAGAATTTTTAGTAATTTTCCCAGAAGGTTTATGTCTTCATATGCATACGGAGTATAATGATGCAAAAGTTATATATTATAATTTTTAGTGCCTAATAATGCCTTGAATATGATTTACCTTCAATAGGAGGATACATGTGCCCAACCAAAAAAAATTTGTCTTGTCTTCTTTTTGTTTATGGGCTTTCATGATGTGGCCTGACTCACAATATGGGCCCATGAGTTTCTTGTAACTGTTTGATGCTATGTTTGGAACACCCACTTTCTAATGGGCATTTGCTAGTCTTGTGGATCATTAACATAGCTACATAGGGTCGAACACTCTCATTAAAAGAGAGGGAGTTTGATCTTAGAGTTGGTCAAGGCACTGGGGGAGGCATCCTAGGGTTCTACGAAACAACGGTAACCTAAGCTAAGATGGAGGCATGTGTACTTTTAGTCCTGAATTCCTTGCGGAATGGGCTCCAAACGCTTTGTCCTTGAATTGTGGGTAAGCCCAACCTCTCTCCTGAAATTTATATCAAAAAATAAAAAAATAAATAAACATAGCTGCATATGCTTTAATGGAAAAGAGAGAATGAGAGAAAATGAGAGCTTGGTTGATAACTCCATGGTGTGTTGTTATGTGATTATGTTTGATGAAGAAGTAGGAGGGCTTGAGGAGGTATTTATTGATGTGATTTATTCACTTATATTTGAAAAGAAGTACTATTTAATTCCACATAAGCAAATTAATCACTAAAAAATTCTCTAAGTCCTCAATATGCCATAAAATAGTAAAAGATTTTCTGGTAAAGGAGTAAAAATACACATGTGCTTTACCTTTGGGAGCGCCCAGCACCATATGCTTTTTTGGGGTGCAAAAATACACACGTGGTTACAATTTATAAGCAAAAGTCACACCACCATTAGAATCTAACTTAACAGTGTTAATTTTGGGGTGGGGCCCACACTATTTTTATGAAAATACCAAAATACCCTAATTGAAAAAAAAAACCATTCTCGGATCTGGAACCCCCGCCCCTCCCCCCACCCCCAAAGCTCTCGATCTGGTTCTTGTAGATCGGGATGAATAGTTAAGGATATTGACATTTTACACCAATCTTGGTCTTATATGTAGCGAGTCTCTTTTCATTTCTGTATTTCTGCACACTTTCTCTAAATTCTTTTTATTGGCAAGTTCCTTATATATGAGTTCATTCTAAACGTTTGGTCCATTTGATTTTGGTCTTTATGTTGTCTTTTATTGTAAGGGGTCTATAGTGTTTGACGGTGTGAGGATAGCTGAGTCGAAGGTGGAGTAATCTCCCATGGGGTATAACTTATTCAATTTTGGTTTCTGGGTTCTTCCATTTTTGGGATTCACAGGTAGTTTTCTACTTTTTAGGAATAGCCAGCTGTGAATTTTCTTGATCCACCGATATCCTCTTCTTGCGATGGCGTTGCTCCAACATCAAACAGTGATACTCGAATCAGTTCCCTGAGGAGACAGGCTAGAGAAAACTTTTGCAGAGAGACGGCGAACGAGAAGAAGGCAAAGAAGAGGTAATGTGATGGAGGACTGGAAAATATGACGACTTCGGGTCATTGGAACTCATGTATCAGTTATTGGGTTCTTCTATTTTTTGCATTTGATTCTTTGTGAACAAGAAGAGGAGGATCGATCTAAACCTAAAAGTCAGTCATTTTGTTTCTGCCTTTGCTTGCCTTGGCTTTCTGTTAGCATTTTGCGCTCAAAGATTTAGGGCTATTTTGGTTGTTCTTGATCAGTTGATTGAACCTAGTACATTATGGAGTAGGAGCAATGTTTCCAACGAGTGAGAGAGAGAGAGACCTGCTATATCGGGGAGAGAGGAGAGAGAGAGAATCGCAATGGCGGATGCCGGAGGACGGAAGGCAACGGGAGGACGAAGTGCAACGGTGGAGGGAGTAGGAAATGGCCAGAGAAGGATGAGAGATTTAAAGAGTTTGGTTCTAGCGCAACCAACGTCACGGAAACCTTACGAATCAGGGATGATGGATCTTCGTCGAAACAAGGGGACGTTGGGAAGTCGTATATGGCATCTAGAACTTCCCGATCGTATAAGGATAAGCTACTTTGTCTTGGCGAGTTGGGCTTTCTGGAGCTTAATATATCAGCTGCCAATGTTTTAAATGGCTGGAAGGAATATTTTGCTAGAACCAATGAGAAACAAAGTCTGCAGGAGGAGGAGGAGGTTGTTGAAGGTGATGAGCAGGAAGAGGATGCGGTGGAAATATGGCGTCGTACGGGCAAACTACCGAAGCTCAAAGTTACTTCAGAAGAATATGAAGCATGGTGTAAGCCTTACATGAACTCACTCTTGGTTAAACTCCTCGGTAAATCTTTTAATGTTGGGTTTATAAGGCAGCGGATGGAACGGATGTGGCTCCAAAGGAACCGATGAGAGTAACCCCACTTAGTAATGGTTATTTTCTTGTATCTTTCTCCCCGAAGGCAGATCGAGAATATGGTTTACAAGAGGGCCATGGATGATAGCAGATCATTACTTACTGGTTCAACGCTAGCGACCAAATTTTAATCCTTGGAAAGCAGATAACCAAAAGCGAATAGCTGTTTGGGTTAGAGTTCCTGATCTTCCACATGAACTATATAATGTTGAATCCATCAGGAGATTGGGGAATATGATCGGAAAGACACTCAAGATAGATCGTACCACGGCGTTTTCAGAGAAAGGTGGTTTTGCCCGAATGTGTGTTGAAATTGATTTACAAAGGCCTTTATTACCAGGCTTTGTTCATTTCGGAGAGGAAAGACGCTTTGAATATGAAGGTCTTCATCTAGTGTGCTTTCATTGTGGTAAGTATGGGCACCAGATGGATCAATGCACATCAAAGAACCCAGTACAAGAGAAAGGTTGCCATTCCAGAGAAACCCAATCGGAGCACGAGGTGGTGCCGGAGAAGATGAGGAAGGAGGAAGCAACAGTGGATGACAAGACTAAGAATAGTAATCACGTGACTTACGGTCCGCATATGTTAGTAAAACGAGAATTTAGAAAGAAAAGTCCACAAGAGGTATTGAAGGGCTTTCAGACGGATATGGCGCCAAAAAAGGTGGGAAAGGAAAAGGTTGGTCTAGAGGCTCAAGAACCTAAAAAGGCTGGTCCAAATGAGACCTAGGAACCTAAGGGTCTGGTGATTAAGGAGAAGGAGTTGGAAAAAAGGAGTTCACAAGGGCTGGAGGAAGATAAGCACAGATTTGGTGAGGAGGTTCAAAATAAGTTGAAAAGTCAAGAGTGGGTTCAAGTAGGGTCTAAGAGAAAGAATGGTGCCAAATTGGCTAAAAGGAGGCAAAGAAAATAAATGAAGTGTTAAGGCTCGTGTAAGGAGTAAAGGAAAGAATGTCACTGTGGAGCCCACAATATTTGAATTCAAATCCCTTTTCTATTATAATGGAAAGTCATACGAGGTTGAAAAATTTATCCAACAAAGGAGTAAGTGGCGGGCCCTATGGGTTGGAAAAATTCAACAAAGAAGAAAGTAGTTTGCCTAAAGTTAGCAATAGGGTGGAAATTATGGATGATAGAGGGGCCCAGTGGATCTCTTCATAGAAACTTCACGATGAAGGACTCGGAGGAGCAACTCAATTATTTACCTATCGTGCAGGAGAATATCCTTCCAACAAAAACATGTCTTGATACGGAAAACGTTCAACCTACTCAACAAACTGCGGAAGTGGATAATGTGGATGAATCTATGGTCACCGAGGATAACCAAAGGGATGATCTCCCTATGCACCAAGCGAGTTCCCAATGAATTTTATCCTTTGGAATGTCAGAGGAGCGGGAGCCCGATCTTTCCCACTCCTTATGAGAGGCATGGTTCAATCGTTTGGTGTTGACTTTGTGGCGATCTTTGAAATTAGATGTAGTGGTACAAAAGCTAAAAGAATTGCAACGTCATTGGGATTTCCAAATTATAAAATTGTTGATGCGAGTGGCTTTAGAGGAGGCATTTGGTGTCTTTGGTCAGAAAAATTTCAACAGGTGGAGGTTTTAGACTCATCAACCAATTCATACATGTTAGGATTACTAATCATGTTTTGCAGGTTTGGGAAATGACTTTTGTTTACGGCAGTCCTAACATATCTCAACGTCGTGCATTATGGCGGGAGTTGAAGCAGTTAAGTCCCTCGGCCCGGGGTCCATGGTGTTTAGGAGGGGATTTCAATGCCACTCTTGATAGTAATGAACGACATTCACAAGCGTCGAACAGAGGGCTAGATAAGGAGTTTTGCAAATTTGTGGAGGATGTTGCTTTAAATGATCTGGGCTTCATAGGACCTCCTTTTACATGGCAAAGTACCGGGGTGGAAACTAGACTAGACCATGTGTTGGGAACTACCACTTGGCAAGAGGATTTTCCAAATGCAGCTATGAAGCATCTTAAGTGGTATAAAAGTGATCATAGACCTCTTCTTTTGCAGGTAGAAGGATGCTATCCGAAATTTCGAGTAAATCGACCTTTTCGATTTCTAGCGGCATGGGTCCTGGATGAGCAATTCTCACCATTTGTGCCAGAAAATTGGAAGAATGACCTACCATGGACGGAAAATGTTCTCCAATTTACAACAGCTTGCAGCAAGTGGAATGAACAAATCTTTGGCTATACTAATGCAAGAAAGTGGAAACTCCTGCGTAGATTGAATGGGATCACAAGAACTGAGGCTCGATTTGGATTAAATTCAAAACTGGAAGAGCTTCAGAGATTGCTATGGAAAGAATTGGATGAGGTTATCGTAAAGGAATCACTTATATGGGCTCAAAAATCTAGAAGCGAGTGGACGGTAGATGGCGACAAGAACACCAGGTATTTTCACTTGCTTGCTAATGGAAGACGGAAGAGGAACTACATTGGTGCTTTAAGAGGGAATGATGACGTCTAGGTTTATGATGGCAATCAAATCAAAAACATGACTACATCATTTTTCTCAACACTATTCATTGAAGAACAACCATGGCGACCACCTCTAAGTTGTACTGTCACTTATCCGAGCATGGAATTTGAAGAATTGAGCAGCCTGGCTCGAAATATTACTGAAGCAGAAAAAAAGCATGTTGTATTTAGAATGGGAGCTTTAAAGGTGCCAGGGCCTGATGGATTGAATGCTTTATTCTACCAGAACCAATGGCAGGTAGTGGGGAAATCCATATGTGAATTTATTAAATCTCTATGGTCTTCCCCAACTCAAATTCAATCTATCAATGATACTTTCATTGTGCTTATTCCAAAGAAAGATAACCCGGAAGTCGTATAGGATTTTAGGCCTATTAGCTTATGCAATGTGATATTCAAAATTATTACTAAAGTCATTGCAAACAGGATCAAAGTGGTGTTGCCGAAAATCATTAGTCCCCATCAATGTAGTTTTGTCCCTAGAAGACACAGCTCAGATAATATCATAGTCGCCCAGGAAGTTATTCGTTCAATGCGAAACCTACGGGGGAAACGTGGTTATATGGCTATTAAAATTGATTTGGAGAAAGCTTATGATCGTGTAAATTGGCTTTTCCTCCAAGACTGTCTAAATGACCTCAACCTACCTAGCTCCTTCATTGATGTCATTTTTAGTTGTGTTTCTACTCCAACTATGCACTTTTATGGAATGGGGAAAGAGCATGATCTTTTACCCCAACTAGAGGTGTTCGACAGGGTGATCCTCTCTCACCAAATCTTTTGGTTATCTGTATAGAACGATTGGCTCATTTAATTCAAGAAAGTATTGGAAAATGAGCTTGGAGACCTTTCAAGTTATGAAAAATTGGCCCTCCAATATCGCATTTATTCTTTGCTGATGACATTGTGTTATTTGTTGAAGCATCTGTGTTTCAAGCCGAGGAGGTTAAGCATTGTCTTGATACATTTTGTATGGCATCAGGCCTAAAAGTGAATGCTTCCAAGACACGTATCTTCTTCTCTAAGAATGTGAACCATTTACGTAAGACCGAACTTTGTAATATTTTGGGCTCCCAAGTGACTCCTGACATTGGGAAGTATCTTGGAGTACCTCTGCATCATGAACGGGTCACTACGCGCACTTATCAAGTCCTTGTTGGTAAAGTCCACAACAGGCTTTCTAGTTGGAAAGCGTCTTTATTGTCTTTAGCTGGGAGGTCTGTACTAGTCTCATCTGTCACTTCTGCCATTCCAGGATATACTATGCAAACTGTTTCCTTACCTACAACAACATGTGACGATATTGAAAAGCAGAATAGGAGTTTTTTATGGGGCTCAGCACCTGATAAAAGGAAGCCACATCTTGTGTCCTGGGATACCGTTTGTGAGCCTAAGAAGCATGGGGGTCTTGGATTGAAGCATCTTCACTGCCAGAATTGAGCGTACATGATGAAGTTGGGGTGGAACCTTATCAAACGACGTGATGATTTATGGGTGAGGGTGGTTCGAAGTAAATATAGATGTGGTGACAACCTCATGCCTAATATTGAACCCCTTCGTCTTGGGTCCAATGCTTGGTCAGGTATTAAAAAGACATGGGCTCAAGTAGCTGCAAGTACCATTCTAGATCCTACATCTGGCGGTGTACGGTGGAAATATGACTGCCATGGGGAGTTTACTATCAGATTTGCATATCAAGCTTTATCTCAAGTCCCTATCGGCGAGGACCAAGAATGACAAAGAATCTGGAAACTACACACATTGCCACGATGCAAAACTTTTATGTGGCTCGCCCTCCATAATAAACTCCTCACTAATGAAGTGCGTGTCCGTAGAGGTTTGGGGGTTGATGGTAGTTGTTCCCTATGTGGAGCTGCATCTGAAAGTTTAATCCATGTTCTGCATGATTGCACAGAGAGTAGGAAGCTATGGATGGAGGTGGTGGATCCAATCTTAGTGCCAAGCTTTTTCCAGTTAGATATTGAAACCTGGCTCAAAAAGAACATTCAAACTCTTCATGACAGGGGAAAGGAGGGTTGGAGGGATTTTTTTTCCACAGTATGTTGGCTTCTCTGGCAAAGTTGAAATGCTAGAATTTTTGAGAACGTCATTTCTAGCAATGAGGCTATCAAATTTAAGGCCAACTCCATTCTTAGCTCTTTGTCAAAAGCCAGGAGTTTTCTGAAGGGGGCTAACTTGAACGGTAATTTTGTTCAGCCTAACTCTGCCACATGGGCTCCACCACATCATGGTTGGGTAAAGATGAATGTGGATGGGGCTTGCTCACGGAACCACGTAGTGGCATGTGGTGGTGTACTTCGGGGTGATCAATGTGCCCTCAAGGAAGGATTCATGTTCAAAGCTGATAAACCTGCCGATAGCCTACTCGCTCAATTATGGGCTGTCTTGTTTGGTCTCAAGCTGTGTTGGGACTCCGGAGAGCGAAGAGTGGTACTTGAAACTGATGCCGAGGAGGTGGTGACTTTGATTCAAGACCCTGTTTGGTTGAGCCATCCCGATGTTCATGTAATAATTGAGATAAAAAGTATGCTACTCAGGGAATGGGAGGTTGAGCTCCATTGGATTCCTAGAAGTGTGAATATAGCTGCTGATTATGTTGCGAAGCAAGCTCTAAGCGCTTGGCCAGGTCATCACTACTTCCGTGCCTCCTTCGGTTGCTTGTCTGAATTCCTGGATAAGGAAAGTAGATTCCATTAACGGCTTAGGTTGAGGGTCCTCCCTCCTCTTCTTGTATATAAAAAAAAAAAAAACAAACAAACTTTAAATAACATCATCCTTTTATGCAGCCAAAGGTCAAAGATCAGATCAGGGGGTGGTTCAAGATCATATCTAAGATCTAGGGCTGTTTTGTTATTTTTTTAATTAGGGCATTTTGGTATTTTCGTAAAAAAAAGTGTGGGCCCCACCTCTTAATTAACACTGTTAAAATAGATTTTAACGGTGGTGTAACTTTTGCTCCTAAATTGTAACCACATGTGTATTTTTGCACCCAAAAAAAGCATATGGTGTTGGGCGCTCACGAGGATAAAACAGATGTGTATTTTTGCTCCTTTACCCAAGATTTTTTAATCTTATTGCATGTGGGATTTTTTTATTCCCACGAAATATAAGAAAATATAGGCTCTTTTTAGAGCCACAAATAATAAAACGAAAAGTTTGTGTGTGTGGACTTTTCTTTTTTTACTCAAGCAACTGATCATTGGGCCTTATAAATCTGAGTCCCACCTTTTATATATAGCATTCCATTCGGTTCAAAATATAAGATAAAAAATCGTGAACGGTTATTTATTTATTTATTTATATTTAAGCTAAAGTTTGAAGTTGTCTGATCATTTAATAGTTTTTAATTTTTTATTTTGCCACACATTTTCTCTCTCATTGTTTTTTTCTCACATACATTATCTTTTAACATTTTTCTGACTTATTCTTTTTGTAAATATAGGTATATTTGAAAGTATTAATATCTTACCTATTTATTGCTTTTAAACTGTTTTAACTGTTTTCTTGAAAAAGTCAAATAGACTATTTTCACCTTATATTTTGAACAGTATGGAATAACCAAATTGTGAGGAGTCTCCCATTATTTACCCTCAATATATGGAGTTAATTTAATTTAAATAATTTAAAAATTAATTATATACTTATTGAAAGTTTGAAACACGGTATACTTATAACGCACTCATAAAAAGTCATGTTATTTGCATATTATTTGTGTGTCTGTATGCACTTTTCAAGTTTATTTATAAGAAAATATTAATTTAATAAAAAAATGAAAAAGGTGAATAGGATTAATTATTATCCTTTATTTTATTAAATAATATTGCAATATTTTAAATTATCCTTTATATTTTATCGACTAAATTATAAAAAAAAAAACTACGAATTTTGGGTAAGTTGCATATAATTAACCCCCTTATCTTTATAATTAAAGGAAAAAAAAAACTTTGTCTTTTTTCGTGTTTCTCTTCTCTTTTCTGCGGACAATGTGATATCAGATTAATAGAAAACACATGTTATCTATATAAGTTAATAATTTTATAAATCTCCTAAACTTTAAATTTAACCTCCTTAACCTTTTAATTTAAAACATTAAACCCCTGTTGTTACTAATTTATTTATTTTTTATTAATCTAATGCCTACTCAAAACAAGCTCCTATTGAATCTAATTAAATCATGTAAAAGCAAATTGATGGCCTAGAACAACTTGAAAGATGGAATATTATACATATATATATATATATATATATATATCTATATATAGAGGAACTTGATGCTGCATATTATTTGATGAGAGCCATATATAGCTTAGGGCCATTGGTTAGCAGTTTCATATATGAACCTCCCATTCAATTTCAGGGGAAAAAAGATAAATTAATCTGAGCGATTTATTATTGGCCAAAAGCAATTGAGCGATTATTTACAATCTTGAAATTTTGTGCCCCAGTCTGAAAGGTTTTTTCAATATTTGAAAAGTCTATGGAAAAAATTAACAGATCAAGGTTTGACTGACTTGCGTCAACCTCCTCCACCATCTTCATCAATCAACCCCGCCTTCACTTCCACGGCGTCATGGTTCAGTGCATCCATTGTTGACCCATTTAAGTCTAATTTAGAAAGTGAAAATCAACATTTTTTTGATTAATAAATATATTTTAAAAAATTGATATTTATTTTTCATTTTCATTTATATAAAATATAATAAAATTTTAATTTGGACTTGAGAATACATAATTTATGCGGCAAAAGTTAACCTCCCTTGATAGCATAACACTTCTCATTACTTTATCTATTTCTAATTATAACTCAGTTTTTCTAAACGTATATATTAAATAAATAATAGGGAGGAGCAAATATTTGTTTTTTCTCTTCCTATTTCTGTCCTCAATGGAATGCCAATATTTTTCAGATCAAGATAGAAAAATTTAGTCCTCTTCCTCACGTTAAAGAAAATTCTTCCCCCTTTTCCATGAAAATACGTAGAGTAATTAATGAAAACTCTCTAAACACTATGAAGGCTTTGCCTCACCTCAAACACCAATAACAAACCCTTCTCTAACCTCACCATGATTGTTCACAAATGCTTCTTACTGTTCTTCTTCCTTATCATTAGCTTCCTCTGCTCTGTAACCAGTGAAGCACAACCCACTTATCTTTACCACAACTGCTCAACCGCCGGCAAAACCTTCTCTGCTAATAATACCTTCCGATCCCACCGGACCACCCTCCTCTCCTCCTTAGCTTCCGCCAATGCCAGCTTCCAGAACACTACCGTTCCAGGAGGCGGCAGCGACACCATCTACGGCCTTTACATGTGCCGTGGTGACGTTTCCCTCCAGGTGTGCAACCAATGCGTCGTTAACGCAACCCAACGGCTACCTTCTGAGTGCCCATTTTCCAAGGAGGCCGTAATCTGGTACGATGAGTGCATGCTTCGCTATTCCAACATCTCTTTCTTCTCCTCTATTGATAAATGGCCAACCATTGTCATATTGAACCCGAACAATATCTCCGTCTCGTACCAGGCAAGATTCAAGAGCTTTTTGCTTAGTTTTATGAATGAGACGGCAGGTAAGGTGGTGGCGGAACCTTCGTCAGAGGGGATGACATTTGCGAAGAACCAAGCCAGTTTTCAGTCTCAGACTGTGTATAGTCTAGTTCAGTGCACGCCGGACCTGCTGCTTCAAGATTGCACAAGTTGTCTGAGTGGTGTGATTCGGAACATTCCATTGTGTAGGGAGGGGAAGATCGGAGGAAGAGCTGTGAATCCTAGTTGCAACATTCGCTATGAGTTGTTTTCATTCTTTGATACCAATCAGCTAAATGCGACGGCACCTGCACCAGCACCGACACCGGCCCCGGCTCCAACACTAGCACCGAATCCGGCTCCGGTACCATATTTCCCTGGAGCCAATTCTTTGCATCATCCTCCATCTCGACCTCCAGGTAAAGAGTTTAACATAAATGCTTTTACTTTTTACGGTTTCTTTTTATTTACTTTTTAACCAGAGTAAGCTATAAGAAAATATATATACTTTTGTTTGGAAAATTGTAAGTATTAATTCTAAACTTTTCTCAACTTAATTTCAACTCAATGATTTTAACCTGAAACAACTCGATTTATTTTCTTTTTAAAAAAATAATAATACGTCAATCCATATAATTCTTTAACTCGATAAACTGCAAAATAAGCTTTATTAGTGAAAGTTCAGGAATGATTAAGATCAAAATTTTGTGAAATTTTTATATTCTATATTTCTATATGTTTCTATATATACCATAAAATTGAATGTAGGGGAAATAAGGTTCATTTTAGGGACATAGCTGTAAATCTGCTTATGGGGACCATAATAATTGAAGGGATTTTAGTAAAGAATGAGGAAAAGTAAGGAATGAGACGTTCAACACACCCAAAAAAAAAAAAAAAAAGAGAGAGAGATTAAGTTTCAATCTAGAGATTCGATGGTGAAGATTCTTACTTTAAAAATAAAAAATAAAAAAATATGTATAGAATCTGTTTTGACTTCAATATGTATAGAATCTAAAATTATGTTTGAACGACTGCAGCCATGACTAATTAGGCATTGCTAGTTGCTACGATGAGCATTGTAATAGCTCTGAACACAAGGCTTATGTTTTAGCCTCTAATATATTTTTCCAATATTTTTAAAATAGTTTAATGTTGATATTTTTTATTTTAAACGCAAAAACAGTTCACAATCTAAAGGAAAAATAACAAATACAATTAGAAAATAGAGATACATAAATATCCATCTACATCTATATGAAACCACATTTTACTTGCAAGACTTATTATAATGTAGTCTCTTTGAGCGAATATGTTGCCAACAACCCTACAATACGACACTTCATTCGACTTCTAGCTAGTTAGAACCCTCTGTGGGTAGAACTTTGTGAGGATTTGACTTTCAATAAAAGCACAATTGTTATAAATGCAAGTCAAACTGGAGAGCCCAAGCCCAAAAGATTAAGCTAGTGGGGAGGGGGAACTAGTTTCGGTAATCATCACAATGATGAGGGCTAAGAGCTCATTGTCACTGCAAACCGTTAGATATAACTTGAATGGTTTAGATTGAACTTATTTTACTTTTACATTTTTTTAAAAAATGTTATTTTAATGTATATTGAATCTAAAATAAAGATATATCTTATCTATCAATTTCTCAAAAAATCATTAGTTGAAAATCTTTAAATCTAAACTATTGAAATTCTATTTGAATTATGTAGATTTCACTATAGGCTTATAGTGATGAACTCTTAGTGCTCATCATTGCGATGAGAACCAAAACTGATTCTAGTAGGAGGGTGGTCTTGAACTCATAAACCACACTCTACTTGTAAGGCTATATCGATGTGGAACTCATAACAATGCATATTACAATTCTATTATACATGTTTTATTACTGAAACTTTCCATTCTTTTGTGTTCAAAACTCTTAAACTTTTTTCTTCGCTCCTTCATAATCAGCAAGGACAATTGTGATAGCTGTGGCTTCTCTTGTTGCTGGAGGGATAATTTTTTATTTAGCTTACTATCTTTTCAAGATTCGAATGAAGAAGAGTCATAGGGCTATTCTACGACAACAATGTTGTAAGAAATTTTCATTCTATACATTTACTCATACAGTTAGACTAGCTAGCTTGAAAAACCGGTATAGCTTATGTATTTATTTGGTTTATTTGTCAAGTTGGAAGGCAAAGCACAACTCTAGAGCATCTGCAATTTAATCTGGCTACAATTGAAGCTGCAACAAATAAGTTTTCTCCTGAAAATAGATTAGGGAGAGGTGGATTTGGACAAGTTTTCAAGGTAAAAAATGCCATTATTGTAGTTTTTTTTTTAAAAAAAAAAAAATGTGTGTGCATGTATTTGTTTTTAAAATCTAACCAACTATTATCCTAGGGTGTTCTTCCAAATGGGCAAGAAATAGCTGTGAAGAGACTTTCGAAAGGTTCTGGCCAAGGTGCAGCAGAGTTTAAGAATGAGGTTTTATTGATAGCTAGACTCCAACACAGAAATTTGGTGGTGTTATTAGGATTCTGCATTGAAGAGCAAGAGAAACTACTTGTTTATGAATATGTTCCTAATAGAAGCCTTGATTACTTTTTATTTGGTTTGAATCCTATAAACTCATTTTAACTTTTAATTGAAATTTCTAGTTCATTTCTGTCATGCATTTTATTATTTATTTGGTTCCTTTTTTTATGTTTTAGCGTTACTTGCACTAATTGAGATTATTTTCATTTATTTTGTCACTTTAGTGATCACTTACAACAAATTCATGTAGGTTCCCAAAATACTAGAGTGTTAGATTGGATGGAGCTTAGCAAAATCATAGGAGGAGTTGCTCGAGGAATTCTTTATCTTCATGAATATTCTCGACTAAAAATCATACATCGAGATCTCAAACCTAGCAATATTTTGTTAGATGATCAAATGAATCCAAAAATTTCAGATTTTGGCCTAGCCAAGATGGTTGCTATAAGAGAACATGAGGGAAGCACAAATCGAATTGTTGGAACATAGTAAGTTCTTTTCTTCTTTTGTCCTTGACATTAATATATGCATGGATATGCATGTCATAGTAAAATCGAATAAAAAATATTTTGACTTAATTTGAAATAGAAAATTTTTCCTTTCAACTATTCATTTTAAATGTTCAAATCTTCCCTTCATCTTGTTGATTAAATTTCACTGACATTGATTTTTATAGTGGTTATATGTCTCCAGAATATGCGATGTTTGGACAATATTCTGAAAAGTCAGATATTTTTAGTTTTGGAGTTATAGTTTTAGAAATTATCAGTGGAAAGAAGAATACAGGCTCTCATGATTCACAATACGCAGATGGCCTCTTAAACTATGTAAGTTATGATAATATTAATTTGAATTGGAGAAAGAATAATTTGACAATATTGTATGATGAGCTAATAAAAGAGTAATAATTGAAATAATAAGTTTATCCTAATTGTTGCAGACATGGAAGAAATGGAGGGATGACAATTTGGTAGAGATATTGGATTCAAATATAAATGAATTGGGATCATACAATGAAGTGATCAAGTGCATCCAAATTGGTTTGTTATGTGTTCAAAAAGATCCAACTGCAAGGCCTTCCATGGCTACGGTTGTTTCATATCTTAGCAATGATTCTATTCAATTGCCATTACCACAGGAACCTGCTTTCTTTTTGCATGGTCAACCAGAGCCTACTACCACTAATGGAAGTGGAGAATCATGCTCTATTAATGAAGCTTCTATGAGTGAATTCTTTCCTCGCTAATACAGCAAGACTTTGGATTAGTATAACTTTCATTGATCAAGAGCGGTTTTTTTCTTTTTTCATAAACCTAATTTCATGTTTGTGGACAATTAATATGCAAGTCCCTGTAGTTTTGAAGAAGAGAAGAGGCAAATATACATCATTATATGTTTATTACATAATACTTGGGCACAATTAATATGCAAGTCCCTATAATTTTATTTCATTTTTATATAAGTTACTGTAGTTTTTTCCGCTTTTTATTAAGTCCTTATAGTTTCCTCAATTATAGGTATTTGTTCCTATACACATATTCTATTAATTTGAAGGAAAAGCAATGTTAATAGCTGATGGCATGGTTCTCATGGTATATAGATGGATTAATTTTTCAATATACATCTCAATAACATCGGAATCGATGAGATTATAGATTATATATGTAAGAAGACGAATATGAGCATAATATATTTTTGTTTTTATTTTGATGAATAAATTTAATTTAATCATTTTATATTTTATGGAAATTTAAGTGTTACTGTAATGAACCTTAATGTATTGGCACTAGTGCCAAAAAGGATTTTAAGACCGGACAAAATAGACATCGTAAGACCGGACCGCGACCGGTCTTGTTCTAGCCGGTATTAAAAGTATAACATTTAAGACCGGACTTGAACCGGTCTTAAAGAAAATCTTTTAGACCGGACATTTAAAACATTAGGTCTTAAAAGTCGTACTAAATAAACCAGAAATATTTTTTGTGCGGTCCTAAAACTCAACTTTTTAGACCGGACAAAAACTAGTCCGCTCTTAAAAAATAGAACTTTTAAGACCGAACAAAAATAGATCTAGTCTAACAAATAGTGGCTTCTAAGACCAGACGACTAATTATATGCGGTCTTAAAAGATTGACTTTCAAGACTGGATTATAAATACATCCGGTCTTAAAATTGAATATTTAGACCGGACGTAAAAAATACACCGGTCTTAAAAGACCAACTTTTAAGACCGGCTTAATATATCAAATACCTTTAAGACCGGACATATAAATACATCCGGTCTTAAAAGTTGAACATTTAAGACCGGCGTACTTATTTTCGGTCCAAATTTTCTCGAATTTGTTCCCTGTTATGTTCTTTCTGATCAATATATATACACACAAATCCACCACCCAATTCAGCACATAAAAGTCGAAACTTTAAGCTACAAGCTATGAACAATTATGAATAAATTGAATTGGGAAAAAGAATACAAATATTATTCACCATGAATTATGTGGCCTCTTAATCAATGATTATACTATGACTACAACACCTAAATTAATTATACAATAAGATTACTTACTTACAAGCTAGCAAATACAATTACAAATACAACATACATGCCCAATATAATATTCATCATGCCTTCATCTGATTCCCACCCAACAACGTAACATCCTCTTTTATAACATGACCCTTTGGATCGGATCCTCGCCACAAAAATAAAACAAGAACAAACTTCATAGTCAATGACATTAAATTGTTTATGAATATAGAAGGAATATAATATAGTTAAAACCTAAAAGTTTTCAAAGAATTATGCATATGAATATTACCTTTGAATTGACTCTTTTATAAAGTGATATCCTCTCATATCCCTTCTTGATGATCATTTCTTATGCCGGGTTCATTATCCGCTTCATCTTCTTCGTTCATGTCCGGTAGACCCCTTGAAAAAGGAGTACTCTCAGGAAGACCATAATTTGAATGACTTTCCCCATCAATATCAATGACCCTTTTTCCTTGGAGAGCTACAGACCACATTTTATTTTCTTGATCGGTGATATACAACACTTGTTTTTCCTGATCTGCCATAATAAAAGGTTCATCTCCAAATCTTCTACCATTGACATCGACTAATGTAAATCCTAGCCGATCGATCTGAACACCATTATTGACATTAACCCACTTGCATTTGAAAATGGGAAATCTAATTTTCACATAGTCCACCTCCCAAATCACTTAAATAACCCCATAATATGGCATGACTACCAATAAAGGTCTCTTGTCTTTCAAACTGGAGAAGTGTATAAATTCAACCTCTAACATAACACCACTGCTCTGGACTATGCTCATATCATCTAGGGACTTCGTGTAAAATGTATAACCATTGGTCGTATATGAATTCCAACTTATGACATCAACCTCAGGACCATGTGCTAACCATTTGATTGTATCAGAAACACATTCCTCTCCCTCGACCTTTTGTTTGAACCAGTTTGCAAAAGTTTTGTTATGTTCCCTAATCAACCTTTTTTCAGTCATTCGATGATTTTCTTTCCTTACAGCTTCTTTATGTGCAGCTATGCTGGCTTGAACTTCATCAACATTATTCAAGATGTATAAGTGGACTTGTGACAATTCATCAGGATCCACACTCTTTACTGAAGCCTCTCGTCTACCCCCTTCATCATGCTAACATTTTGGAAGCCCAATGTCTCTTACTTTGGCCAAATAATTTTGACAAAATTCCATGGCTTCTTCAAAAACATATTCTGAACAATTGATGCTTCTGGCCGGCATGCGTTCTTCACATACCCTTTTAGGAATTTCATAGATCTTTCAATTGGGTACATCCACCGTAAATGGATAGGACCGCACAACTTTATCTCCCTCACTAGATGAACAATTAGATGAACCATGATGTCAAAAAATGTTGGAACAAAAAGCTTCTCAAGGTGGCACAATATAAGATATCCTTCATTCTCCAATTCATCCAACTTTTCAATCTCGAAAAATTTACCACAAACCGCATTGAAGAAGACACAAAGTCTAGTCAAAATGACCCAAATATCATATTCGGCGATGCCTCGAATAGCTATTGGGAGTAGCTGTTGCATCAAGACATGACAATCATGAGACTTTTGGCCTACTAATTTCAAGTCCTTCATTGATACAAGCCTCTTAAAATTTGAAGAATACCCCGAGGGAACTTTTGTGCCATATAAACATGATCACAAAAGCTTCTTTTCTCATCCTTAGACAAAGTATGAGAAGCCGGGGACAATAAGTTCTGTTACCATGTGGCCTTGGATGTAACTCTTCGCGTATTCCCATTGCTATCGATCCAATCTTGCCTTCACACCATCCTTGGAACTACCTTGTATGTTGAGAAGCGTGCCAACAATACTATCACATACGTTTTTCTCCACATGCATGACATCAATACAGTGTCTGATGAGCACAAATAGTACCATGTTTTCCCCATACTTACTGACTGAATTGAATGTTAAATACATACTTAACTGTAGATAATCTAAGCAAAAAGGCATACATTCATGATATAGGGACTAAAGAGTAGAAATCATTTGCATGTGCTAAAAATGGAACAATTTACTTTGTTTTTAAGGGAAATGGTATAGCAGGGCTGATACGATGTTATAGCATTCTGACGACGATTCGAAGTGCAATACAAGGTATCCCGAATGCTATAGCAAAGTAGAGGACGCAATGCTATGCGACATGTTTGCTGACCTTTTTACCCCGATGATTTCAGGAATAACATAAAGGGCGATATTAACAGATAGGTTGCTGACGTGGCTGAATAGAAGACGCGAAGGATCAAAACTAAAAGATTTGAAGAATCCTAGAATCAACAGAAGCAATCTACTCGGATTAGGAAAGGCCTAGCTCGCTATAACTTACACCGCAAGAAAAAGCCTAATTATAAAAGGAAATAGCAACGCCAACCCTAAGAGAGTCGGAGAGCCCTAGAACCAGATTCTATCTTTTGGCAGACTCAAGAGAAGAGTGAGAGATTTTACAAGAGCACGAGACTTCCAGACAACCCAAGATCCTTCCCCGCAGTAAGACGGAACGAAGAAGACGTGGAGTGGTGGCGTGACAGGACCTCGACCACGCCGTCGGAAATTCCGCCAGAGCTTTTTGTTTTCCTTTCCTTTTAGCTTTATTTTCTCGATCATGGGTAATTTTGTTTGTGTCTGTTTTGCATGTCCCTCATCAATCATGAATTGAACTCTTTATGGCTGGATGAGGATGAGTCTTTAAGTGTTGAATGAACCCAGTTGCAAGTTCTTGATTCAATAAATTTGGTTTACGTATCGGTGTTTTTATTACTAGTCGGTTAATAGTAGTTAAGGGCTAGATTTGTGGCCTCAGCTTGCTGGCAAGGAGTTGGGGTTAGACCTCTAAAAAACAGTGTTTGCTAGGCGGCCCGTGCACGACTAGACCTATTATTGTAGGCTTCAGGAATGGGTCTACCTCTCATAACCATAACACCCTGAGCGTAGCACGGATCTTCTGACTAGAAAGTTGCCATAGGAATATGGAAGGAGTATAGTTAGCATCATAAGTATCAAACGTGGAAGCTTTGGTAGACTATAGAGGTGGGTTAACCAAATAGCTTTGTAAATGGTAGCCATGCTGTAGCAATTGCAGAAACTGTATAGTATAGATGTTATAGCATTGGGTAGAGCAACCGGGGATTGATGCACTTAAGGATGATTCTCGTCCACCTAACTTCTCACTTGATATCTTCTCTCGTTACGGTTTATTTTGTTTACGTTTGTTAGTAGCATAATTGCAAAACCCCTCAACCTGATTATATTTACTTTCTGCTTTCACAACTATCATAGCAATTGCATATCATCTCTCGGTATCCCGCTCGTGGGACGATACTCTACTTACACTTTATTACTTGTTCGACTGGTTCACTTGCCATCAAAGAAATCGACCAACAGTGTCTCACATCAAGATTGCGCCAATAGGGAAGATCGAAGAATACATATCTCTTTTTCCATATATTTGTTTCTTTTCTACTCTTTGTAGTCTTACCGAATATGACATTGAGAAGGAAGGTTCTTCCTTTTGCGAGGAAAACTTTTTCCATCGCAAATTCCAATTTATTTTTTCAAAAAAAAAATCAAAAAAAAAAATAAAATAATTACATAAAAAATATTAAAAATTAGAAAATAAAAAGACTTGTATATCATAAAAATAAATGGTAACAATCATAAGTAACAATCATAAGAGTTTACATAGCAAAAATAAAATCTTACAAATTATAATGTTGCGACCAAAATGAACTAAAAAAAAGTCTAAACTGCACTGATCATCATCATCACCACCATGAGCAACCCCATACCCTTATCCTTCAATATGGACTGGAGAAGTGCCCGCATCTCATCAATCATCACTCCTTGCTCCCTCACCGTCTGTTCTAATGCCTTTACCCTCTTATCATATACAAAACCCAAGATATTTTGGACACTCAACCTAGAAAATAGCAGAACATAATCATTTCATCAATGCATAATAAAAATCAGGAGAACACAAAGAACTTTAGTAAATGAGAAAATAGGTTCAACTGGAAAACACCCAAGCAAGTAAGAATAAAAAGCAGTAAGCAATAAAAACAGGAGAATGTGACTAAGAGATTGATTCCCTTCACACCTAAACTTCTTGAAAGTAAAATTACAAGTCATTAGATGCGCAACATCAATGCCTCCTCTATATATGTTTTTTTTTTTATTTTATCAATAGGGAAGTGAAAAGAATGCTTTATAAAGTGTATTGTCATTGAATTAAGTTTCAGCACTTACAACTGGCCATTAACAACTTACACGCATAAATTTAACATGTGGATAAAACTCAGCAGCAGCTTCCTCCAATACTTTGTCAAGATGTTTCGTGTAGTTACCCTTGCATTATAATTAGATTGTGGTTATTCCAAATCTTTTTTCTTTCTCATTTTCTTCACAATTGGGACCTAAAGTCAACCACAAATTAAGGAAGCAACCAAAAAAAGGGTCGAGTATACCTAATAGTAAATGCAACAACGACAAGATAACCTTCATGAAGGAGCCTAATAAACTCACACTCTAAGGTAAAATGAATAACCTGTGATGGTCCAAGATCCTTTGGATAGC
Source organism: Acacia acuminata (assembly GCA_019022655.1). Lineage (NCBI taxonomy): Eukaryota > Viridiplantae > Streptophyta > Magnoliopsida > Fabales > Fabaceae > Acacia > Acacia acuminata. The sequence continues at coordinate 344,316 of JAFJYI010000272.1, read as the reverse complement.
CAGTATAATACATATGATCAACACAAGAAAATAAATTGTAAAATTTCACCAAGGAAAGGGGGAAATATGGGGAAGAGGTTTAAGAGAATTGGCAAGTTGGTGCTTATTAGAAACAGAAACATACTAGACAGAAAAACTTGTAGCAATAAAAATTAATAAGGCATTTGTTGGTTCAATTTACACAACTTTATAACAAAGAGACATTGGCAGTTGCAGTAGGAATAGTTTTAATTAAGCATCAAATATATGAAGTCATACTTGTATGAAGCTGACTGATCATATGATCAAAAAATGATGAATCAGACGATGAATCAGCCATTGCAAATGGTAGGATCATACGCCAGATTCAATTATATAGTTCCTGCAACATAAATATCATATTTGAATAGATACCATAATTAAGTCTAATCTCAGGTTTTAGCTTACGTACAAAATGCTCTAGCAATACAAGATAATATTGCAATACCAAGTACCAGAATTAGTTTTGGTTGTATCAACTATCTTGTTGAACACCTCAATGATCAGTAAGTGAAAATGTAACTTTAGTGACATTTGGCTTTAAAAGAAAAGTCAAATTTTGAAACGACAGAAACTCAAGTAAAATGAATCAACTCAGCCTTTGAGGAAAGAGTAAAGCAAAAATTCATGCAATCAAATATTGCTGACTAATTGTTACTTTGCTTATAGCAATGCTAAGGGATACTTTATATGCTTGGTAAATTGGTTTCATATGAAGCATTGTCTATTCTTAGACCAAAATTTCCCATTTTTAGAAGTGTCACACGCAACAAGAGGTCTATGAAACCCAAGGCTAGGATACTCGTACAAAGAAATCTTGTTCCGCCTTTTCAAAGCATTTTGTCAGATCAGCTACAGAGCATCATGCCATGATGGCAAACAAAGCATAGCTTAAACAATGGCATGAAGTGACCATCTTGCAATAAAATAAATACGGAAGAAATCATATCATACTAGTTCAATGCGAGGTACTAAAATGTAAACAAATTTAAAAATAGAGACATAATTTTGTAGCGGTTTTTACGTTAACCACTACAAATATTTACGCTATATATAAATGACTCTGTCCGTACATCAATTATAAATATTAGGAAATTACTAAATCTTGGCTTGTCACTGAATGAACTATCTCAACTTGGTAGTCGAAGACATGCAAATATCTACAGCTCTGATCTCTTATCTTAGGATATAAGAGCTGTAGATATTTGCCTCTCTCATCCTTGAAGACGAGGCAGTTCCTTTAATGACAATCTAGATTTAATTCTCTCTTTGATGTGAAGATTTCTACTCTTCTAAACATAGTCCAACATGTGACTAGAGATTGGGTTCCAATATAGCCACCTTTCTCTCATGAAAATATCTCTGATCAAAATGAGCTAGCGAGTTTTTCGTGGGAGATCAACAACTATATTGAATCCGAATCTTCACGGGCATGTTGGACTATTTTCAGTAAACTTATTATTCTTAATTTATTACTCCCAACTTGTTTGGAAAACTTAAAAAAGCTATTTTTTTTAATTTTTTTCACCAAACTAATTAGTTTGGATTTTTTTTGCCAAAAAATTAAATTTGTAGTGGTTGGTACCAACAACTGCTACAGAATCTCAAAGGCCAATAAATTTGTAGCAGTCAGTCACAATAAATGCTATAGAATCTCAAAGGTAAATCAATTTGTAGTGGTTTAATAACTGCAATAACCGCAACAAAATATCATGACAAACAAGGCAGATTTGTCACGGGTAAAGTAGCGGTTTAAGCATAACTGCAACATGGTACTGAACTTTGTAGCGGTTATCATTGAGAACCACTACAAAATAACGCGGTTTTTAAACAGTCTCCCCGCATTTTGAATCATGCAAGATTTTGATTTTTTGCCTTTTAACTTTCTCATTTTCTTTACTTGTAGCGGTAAAACTTATACATTATGGTTTCTAAGGATAAGGGAGAAAAGGGAAACTCCTTCCTAGGGGTAGAGTAGGCCTAAGGGGCAGTAGTAGTGGAGGAACCATATGAGAGGGTGTGGGGCTCTAAATATCCCTTTGCCCCCTCAGGGGGGCAGCGAGTTTGGTGAGCTCTTCGCTGATGAGCCAATCCTGGACCCAGAGACTGCAGGGGGAGAAGGAGGCGGAAGCCCATTGAGCGACCTCAACGAAAATGAGCAGATCCATATTGAGATTCCCATAGCTGAGGCATAGCTGTTTGTTGACGAGCATAACAAACGGGACCAAGGAAGCCCCTGATCGTCGTCTTCGCGTTTTATCAAATTTGTGGTGGAGGTCGAAGGTAAATGTAATTAGTTTTGTGACAAAGTCGAAGGTAAATGTAATTATTTTTGTGACAAAAATGAAATTTCAATTCCTTAATTTAATTAAATTTTATTTAAACGCAATACAAACATGTTTTTAAAATTGTGCAGATACACATGGGAACATCAGTAGGAGGACGTTGGATGTTTCCGGGGTCACTCAGATGGACGGGTATTACGTCGTAGTCCCCTGAAATGTGGACACGGACTAGCCGATTGGCAACAGTGGTCACCTATTGAACCGATTCTTGTCGGGATTTGGCGGGAATTGGGCATGGTTCCCGATCGACTTCCACGATTGGAAGTATGTTCAGAAGGGGAACAAGGACAAAGCATTTACTTGACATTGTTCGGGTAAGTTATGTTGTTTAATTAAATTTTACATGTTAATAGTTATAATTTGTGGTTTATTTATTTCTTAATTAATCATTAATTAATTAATTACTAATTAAATTATGATACAGAAAAATTTTAACGTGCGAGGCCACGCGAAGAGGTACATACTATTGAAAATAGGGAGGGTGGAAGAGTAGGAGGGGTCGTCTCTACACCCAAATTTGAATGGAGATGGGATGATACCTTTGTAGCAGTTGATCGACAACGTTCCGATCGGCGTGGACCCAAATGACTACGCGGGTTTTGTCCAATATAGGAGGATTACGAGGGATAGGTACGTTTTTTAATTAATCATAGTTTAAATTTTGTTTTAACATGCATTAATTTATAGTTTAAATTTTCTGTAAATTAATTTTGTTTAAATGTAGTTTAAAAATATCAATATATTTGAAATTAATTTATAGTTTACATATGGTTTAAATTAATTAATAGCTTAACTTAATTTATAGTTTAAATGTACTTGAAATATAGTTTAAATATTAGTTAATTTATAGTTTAAATTACTTTATAGTTTAAACATAGTTTACAAGATATCAAAATAATAATTAATTTTATTTAACATTTTGTTTTCTACTCCTTGCGAGGCTCACGCATGAGAGAACACCCGCCGGGCACGTGAGAGGGTCCATCACACGACGGGACATTTGTTGTGACCTACGGTGAGACGGTATGTTGAAAGTTAAATTAAGTTTAGGTTTAAATGATGATGGTTTTATTTTTGAAATAACAAAGTTTATATTCTTTTAATTCTTTCAGCAAGCGAAGGCTCGGGAGGAGAATCGTCGGTCGGACTATGGGCGGCAAAATGTTCACGAGACCCATAGACATCATGATGGGATGCCGACCTCCGAGGCGGCATAGGAGATAATAGTAAGTTACAAAAAAATTATTTATATAGTTAATTTAATATATTAAAATTGAATTAAATTGTTTCATCAATGTTTTATGAAATATGTGCGTCGGACCCGGAGTTGAAAAAGATCCGGCCCGGATCTGCGAGCATCACGGCTCTTGGAGTCACGGGGGTATGTGGATCCTACGGCTCCATTGAAAGTTCTTTGTGGTCCCAGTACAAGCATCCTGACCGCATTAAGGGTATGGGGCTAGGCGCCGGCGTAGGATGGTGTATGGCAAGGCCTTTGCCTCGAGTCGGAACCTCCGGCTCGAGAAGGCCACCACGGAGGCGGTTGAGCGATGATTGCCGAGAATGTTGCTTTGCGCGGTTCTTTGCCTGGCGGTCGAGATCTTGCTAGGAATAGGCGCATGCGGTGGAAAGATACGAGCATTGGTACGCTAGTCGAATATGCTCTTATCCCCCGCCTCCCCTTCGTTCATCTACGAGGATTCCCCCCGCCTCCCCTTTGTTCATCTATGAGGATGAGTCCCACACTGCGTCCTCACTGGCATGACGAGGGCGTTGTTAACTCGGTCGTGCACACCCCCCCTGAGAGAGCCCCTACTAAGACAGCTCCCCTGAGATAGGACCTGATCATTAGGCTCTTGATAGTTAGTTTTTATTTTCACACACATTTTTGTAACCAAAATGTTTGTTCTCTTTTTATGTTATTTGGTTTCTTGACAACTTGATTTCTTTAAATTAATTGTAATCTTTTATTTTTGTAGGTTTTTGATATTGGAGTACTATTTCAATACTTATATTTCATTTATATTAGGTTATTAATATTACTTATAATATATAACAATAGTTATTGAAAAATGTATTTACTGAAAAAAATTTATTATAGTTAAATAAAGTAGATATTGTAAAATAATTAATGGGCAAAATAATTAGTGAATAAAAAGATATTTTCTAAAATTTTAAATAGTTAAACTTAAAATTTGTAGCGGTTAGTATGAATCAACTGCTACTAAACTATGACCCTTGAAACCAATAATCAACGGTTAAACATTTGTAGCGGTTATATGGAGACAAACCGCTATAAATTTGAATTTTAAACTGAATAAAAGAGCACCAAAAATTCGTCGCGGTTCATATGACAAACCGCTACAAATTTCAAATGGCTAACATTTTGCAGCGATTATTGTCACGGTTTTTAATAACTGCGACTAAACTCTGGCGGGATTTTTTTCCGTTGTAAATTCAAATTTGTACCGGTTGTTTTAATGGTTTCTTACCCGCTACTAATTGTATTTTATATTTGTAGCGGTTGAGAAACCACTACAAATTATTCCATGTTGCATTTAAAGATCTCAAAGCTTGCTGTGAATGTAATTAAACATTCTCTCTTCATTTATATTCTATCCTAGCTTTGTTTACTACATACAGATAAGTCATGGATCAAGTTGCCGCACAATTCTCCCGTATATTTAATGGGATTGAAAACTTTCTTAGATTTCGCCTTCTCTCATGCTAGCGTTAATGGCAAGATCGTGTGTCTGTGTTGTTGATGCAAGTTTAAGAAGTGGCAAACACGAGAAGGTACTATGGAACATCTTCTGAAGTCTTTCCTGGAAGCATATACATTATGGGAAGTTCATGGTGAGAAATGTGGTACGAGATATGGGAATCATCTTCCTCGAAGCTCATAAGTAGCAAATCAAGTAGATCAAAATGATCCGGTTAATGAAGCTGTTTGTGATGCTTTTGGTTTTCAAGACGACAACTTCACGGCAAAAGTTCAGTGTGCAGAACCTATTTTCTTCAGGAATGATGCAGCTTGAGAATTTTTTAGCCTCATGGATGAGAGTGATCGTCCTTTGTATCAAGCTTGTCAAAAATACTCTTAGTTATATTTTTTGATCAAATTGTACCATATCAAGTACTTGTGTGGAATCACTGATAAGGCATTGTTGATGTTGCAGGAATTACTATGAGATGATTTCCACGACGGACATTCTCGTTCTACGAGTCAAGAAGATAATTAATGATTAGGCTTGAACTACGAAAAACCGATGGAATGATTGTATGCTTTATTAGGGAGAGGACGCTGGAGGGAGACTTGTAAGAAGTGTCATACTTCGAGGTTCAGGATAGTTTGGAAGGGAAAAAAATAGAAGAAGAAACCTGTAAAGATTCTTAGGTACTTTCCTTTAAAACCTCGCTTACAAAGATTGTTTATGCCATCTAAGACAACTGAGCATATGAGATGGCATGAAGCTAACAAGAATGAAGATGGTAAACTCAGACATCCATGGGATGCTGAAGCGTGGAAAGCATTTGACTCAGACTTTCCTGATTTCGCAGTAGACCCTAGAAATGTTCGTCTTGCTTTGGCGACCTATGATTTTAATCCGTTTAGGAATCTTAGCACAAGCTATAGTATATGGCCAGTTGTGTTGATACCCTACAACTTGCCCCCTTGGATGTGTATGAAACAAAGCTCGCAAAAAGGCACCAGGAAATGACATCGATGTGTATCTCCAACCACTTATCGCGAAGTTGGTGGAGTTATGGAATGTAGGCGTCAAGACGTATGACGTGCATGGGAAGACACTGTTCGCTTGTTTTCGTGGCCTCTATGCTGCGCTTGGTTATTTTCCCTCGTGGATTATATGTCCATGCTTGTTATTCCGTTCTGTTGAGATCCTACAGAAAGTTGAAGTTTGAGAATTATGGTTTAAATTGATTATGTCAAATCAAATGTTTTACTACGTACTTGGATTTATTTGATTAACGATATTTTATATAGCTTCACTTATGTTTATGTTTAAGATTTCGTACTTGGAAGTAGAAATTAACTGTTATCTCTTTATTATACACTCTCTTTCTATCGGTTTATTTTTTTTCAAGATTCTAGCTATTTTTATTAATGGGATGTTATTCACCAGAGAATTGTTTTTGGTCTCAAATAGTGTAGTGACTTTGCTCCTCTTGCTTTGATTGTTAAAGGTCTATACTTGTTGTTTGAAGTTGAAACGTCATGTTGAAAATTCCTAGTTAATATAAAATTCAACCCTATGTATTTATTGTTATAGCTCCATGTATGCTATGGATAGGATCCACACTTGATTTGCACGTTTTGTATTTGTTGATAAGGAGCAAAGCTCCTCTTGATAATATCAGACTATTATAGTATTTTAAAGAAGGTCACCCCTCAATATTCAGGGCGTGATATTTTGGTATCAGAGCTTAGGTTTCCTATAGTTACGTGGAGCGAGGATACTTCAGTGGGGTCTCAATTATCATTGTGAACCCGGGCATAATCATAATTGAGGCATCATTGAAGGCCTTATTGGTTGTCTAGTTGCGTCTTTCTTCTCTAGGCTAAACATGTTTTATATTTTTTTGGGCAATATATATGTATGTATTTAGAGCTGTGGATGCGGATTAGATGATTTTGTATTCAAATATTTTGACATGTACATAGTTTTGATAGTATCTGTGGCAGATGGTGTATATCTTGATTTCAAGTAAATTTAATTACTTTTCTAACATCTAGTTTGATGTTTGATTGTGATTAGCTTGATAAAATCATGGTATGAATCTGTAGATTGTGTCTTTGTAGTTTTTAGTCTCATTACATTTGATTTGTTGCACTCATGGATTTGAATGTGAATTTACTATATCATATTTAGCTATGAGGACAGAGTCATTGTTTTAAGGACTTATACAAGTCAAAAATTATAAACATTAGTATTAGTCTTAATTCAGAAAATAAACCAGAAAGTGTTCTCCCCTCTGCTGTGATTAATTTGATAAATTTTGGTCCATTAGATTTGCTAGGAAGTTTGATATCCATTAGGATCCTTAGAGACTGACCTTATTTGCTTAACTTTCTCTGTTTAACTCCTACGACAAGGTGAAATCAAATGGTGCCGTTGTTGGGGTGCCTTATTTGTTGAGGTTCCAATCCATTGGGCCTGGAAAAACACATGAAAAGAAAAAGAAAAAAGAAAAAAGAAAAAGAAAAGAAAAGCATAAAACTCAAATAAATATTAGTTGGATAGGAATTTTCTGGTTTTATATCGGCTATAGTTTGGTTGATTTCTTGTTGTGATTCATTCTGGAATTCTGTTGCTCTTATGATCATAATGGATATTGCATTGCTAAGCTAATTCAGTTTGTATGGGTTATTTGTCTTCTTGGTCACGTGTTAATGCAAAACTTCCCAAGTTGAGCTGATTTTAGTTTCTAGAATTGTTACAATATGAAATTTGACATTTACTTGCTTAAACCTATAAATTGTTGGTTTTGCTCTTGAATCCGCCACTTAATTTATGTGAATATTGGGAAATAGATACTATCATATGATGTTTGATTTTTCCATTATACCTACTGCATTTGATTTTCCAATAATAGACTTGAGAATTTTGCTGAATCATACCAACAAAACTTATTTGCTGATTTTTTTTTTACACTCATTGATTCTTGAAAGGGAGGTATTCAACAATTGCTTGTGTGGTACTGTGATTATTACTAGGTTTCTCTCATTCACTTTAGCATTAGAGAATTGCTAAATTCTATATGCTCTGAGACCTTGAAATTCTATTGAGATTTGTGTGCAAAAGTCATTGCTGCCATAGATATTGGCCTTCTGTCACATGTCAGTGTTATTGGAAATTGAAGGGAATGTTTATCCTTTCTAATTGTTGTGTTAAATTGTGAAAGCTTCTATGAAGTTTTGGATATTAATTGGCTCCAAATGTGAAAAAATTGTTGTCATAGTGGTGTTTTATTTGATGTTTTAGTCTAGTTTCAGTAACCTAAATCTAATTCAAACCTACTGAATTTTCTGCCTCTTGAATTTGCTGAAAGTTTTTTACTACTGTACTTTAATTCTTTATCAAGTGACATCGCGGAACTTGTTGTGTTCCTTGGCTCTGCGATTGAAGTTTTCACTTGGAGTTGCTGATATTCTTGCATTCTTGTGATGAGTGTTTAGGTTGGAAGTTGTGAATTTAATTGATTTTGTTGAACTTAGCTAGATATGTTGTTCATCTATATGTCATTCTCTTGTATGTATAAGCCAATATTCTCTTGAATTCTTTGTTGAAGTCATTGTTACAGGTCCAACTTCCTTGCTTAACTGTTTTGCATTATTCATTGTTATTTTTGACTTACTCTTTGTTATATTGGTGAATAGGCTGAAAACCAAAACATCTACCTAATGGAATATCTAAGTGCATTAACATGCTAGTCACCGGTGCATTAGCTTGAAAATGTTGTAATTTCGTTGTTTTCTCTTTTATGATTTTGCTAGGCATTGGGTTGTTAATATGATACTTGTTGTTACTCTTGGTATTTTGATGATCACAAATCCTAAGTTATTGAATTAAATAATATGTGTTTAACTTGGGGTTTGCTCGAGCAAAGTTTAGCTCATGCCCGAGCATACCGAATCTGATAATCTGTTTAAGTATCTTAGGGTATCTTGCTCGAGCAGAGCATTTGGAATGCTGGAGCAAGATCAGGCTCAAGGCAAAATCCTCAGAGTTAAATAGCCATGCTCGAGCATGATGGTTGGCTTGCTCGAGCATTATCGTGAAAATGGCATAATGCGCAAATTGGAGTCTTGCTCAAGTAGAGATGAAGGCTTACTCGAGCAGTGTCGATTAACATGATTTTTCGCGTCTGTCTAGCCTTTGCTCGAGCATGCTCTTATAGCTTGCCCGAGCACAGGCGATATGTTTGCTTGAGCATTAGTTCTTTCCTACTCGAGTAACGGTGATACAAAACACCTTCTTCAAGCTTCCGGCGATGCTTGCCCGAGCATGCCTCTGATCGTTGCCCAAGCATCATCTATAGTGATTGATCTTTAAATAGCTTGCCCGAGCAAGCTTGGTTCCTTGCTTGAGCACTGGGTGGTTTCGCTTTTTGAAAATACTCTTTCACATCTTATGCCCGAGCACACTGCTTATTCATGCTCGAGCATAACTACCCCTGTTTTCAAATCACCATTTTCGTAATTCTTAGATCATCTTATGATAATTCATTTCTTCATATTACCTCCCATTAACATTGCAAATTGATGTTACTAGTTTATTAATGAGTTTCAGATGCATTTATCATGGATTAATCGCAAATTCACATAAATCAAATTATGTATCAGAAGCATTAAATGCAGTTACCGAAACCGGTGATAATCTCCATAACCAATACTATGGTCAATGTAAAGTGTTTCTCTGATATTTCAACTACGCATTAAGTGCTATTTCACAACGGGCAAAAAACAAAAGGAATAAAGAGAATGTCGTCGCTGCAAATCCACTTGGAATATTCAAACGGCAAAAGTCTTAACAGAAACTTCATTTGTCTAACGGATACATTCAAGACTCTCAACGGCTACTCTTCAAGCTTCATCAACGATCATTAATTACAACATCTATATAGTTGAACCATTGAATTCTCCAACTACCAAGACGTTGTGCATTCAATTTGAACTTATTGCAATTTCTGTTTCAACTATTTCATTGATATCTTCGGATATTCATTGTTCCTCAGTGTTCATTTATTATCTACTCGTGAGGAGTTATTTAAACACTTATTTCATTTTCGGTTTAAATCTTAAGGTTGAGGAACCTTAAGTAAGGGTGTACAATTACAACTTGTAAGGGGGAGTGAGTCCTAGTGTTTTAGGATCATCTTGAGTATAGAGTGTGTAATTGTAACCATTTGTGATTAGTGAAATACCCAAATGATTTGGGGACTGGAAGTAGGTCAACGTGTTAGACCGAACCAGTATAAATTGCTTCATGTCTTTCTCTATTTCTGTCTTACTTGTATTTGGGTGGAATTCGTGAAAAGTTTTGAGATCACCTATTCACCCCCTCTAGGTGATATTCTACCCTTCATTTGGTATCAGAGCACGGTTATCTACTTAAGGATTAATGTCCTAGATAAAAGATCCAATGGAAGGAATATTGCCTGATGGAGCTTCAATCAACAGACCCCCTGGTTTTAGTGGAGAGCATTACTCCTTCTGGAAAACCAAATTCAAAGTGTTTGTTATGGCTTCTGAATATGGACTATGGAGAGTGTTCCAGATTGGAGACTACAATCCAACCGTTCTCGAAAATGGTCTCAGAGTTCCAAAGCCTGAAGACACCTACGATAATAATGATAGGAGAAATATCACACTCAAGAGTAAATCTATTCTCATGTTGCAAAGTGCCTTAAGTCAACAAGAATATTTTTACGTTTGCACATTACCATATGCTAAAGCTATGTGGGAGGCATTGGAGATAGCCCATGAAGGAACAATAGGAGTCAAGGAGAACAGAGTCAATACCCTCATGATCGAGTATGATCTTCTTCATATGAAGTCTGGAGGAATCCATTTTGAGTTCCAACTAAGATTCACTCATTTGATCAACCTACTTGCTGCTTTGGGAAAACACTATGAACAACCTGTCTAAGTGAGGAAGATTCTAAATATCCTTAGAGCCTGGGATCCTGTCCCTTGGACGACTTAACGTAATGGGAGAATGGCAACTGGTCCATGCAGTGGTAGAACCTGGTCTCAGCTTCTGGAGTGGTGGCCGGATTGCCCCACCTTTCCCCTGGAGACTCTCAGACAATGGATTGGTATCAGCGGTCTGCCTGTTCACTGTTGGGATTCCACTTCCTGAAGCGAAGTGGTACAACAATAGAAGAAGCTCTGGAGAGTCGATGAGTTCAGTAGCAGCCTTATTTGGTAGTTTGTTCGAATATGAAGGTAAAATCAAGTTCAGAAAAGGACTTAATGAGATCAGTAGAAAGAACAAGGGAATTGCCCTGAAAGCTGCCAAAGAAGCAAAGGAATCATATGACGATGAAGAAGAAGAGCTAGGCATGATGGTCCGGAGATTCAAGAAGTTCTACAGGAAGGACCAAGGATACAAGAAGTTTCACAATGGTAGCTCCAGCTTCAAGGTGAAAAAGCCAATCATCTGCTATGAATGTGAGAAGCCTAGGCACATCAAGTCAGAATGCCCCTAGCTGAAGAACAAAGATAAAGACAAGAAGAAATTCAATAATTTCAAGAAGAAAGCCTATGTGTCGGCTATATGGGGAGACAGTTCATCCAATGAAGATGAATTTGAAGATGGGGAAAAAGCTAACATATGCCTCGTGGCTCAAGAAGAAGATCAATATGGAAATATCAATAAGGTATATGATTCCCAACCATCTTATGATGAACTATTTGGTGACTATAATCTTGTACAATCTGAATTTGAAAAGCTTGCTGAGAAATACTTTGTTTTGAAAAGGAAAAATGTAACTCTTGAAATGCAAGTAAAAGATGTCTACCTCATAGAAGGCCTTTGCCATAACCTCCTCAGCGTAAGCCAAAGCACAGAGAAAGGTAATTTGGTTATCTTCAACTCAGGAAGCAAGAAGCTAAAAGTCTCTTTTTCACTAAGATCACAAGCATCGGAAATCAAGCGAGAGCAAGTGTCAACAAGCCACCCTTCTGACGGTCAATTACCTGAGCCTTCACCAGGTATGATTACTGGCAACATCTGTATTGATGGTCATGCTTTATATACTCACTATTTCGAGTCAAGACCCTTCTGTCCAATTGTTTATGTTGATTTGAAGCACTTCACAGAGGAGTGCAATTTAGACCTTGATAGAGTGGCTCCTTCAGTTTATGCCCCTTCTCGGTATTAGGAAGCCTTTCTCTCCCGAAGTCGTCCGAGTATTCTACCACAACATGTGGTTACAACAAAAGGCTCAAGAGGATGATGAAGATGTGTTAATCACAAAGGTTCGGAATCAGGAAACCAAGCTTATAGCTCATGATCTCAATGTGATACTTGGCATTGTAGATGCTCCTGAGGATCCCCATAAGTGATCTCTTGTTGAATGCCATCATATTCTTCTTCCAGATGTACCAATTGAGGGCAAGAAAGTCAATGTGACTCGGCTATGATGAAGGATGACTACAGAGTTCTCTGGTACGTGTGCAGTCGAAGCCTACTTCAGAAAGGCCAGAGCTTTACACACTTCATATTGAGAGACTATGAGCGCTTTGCCTCACTAATTACCAAGGAGCCACGAAATCTTATTAAGTGGATTATGGAGGAAATGATGTCTTTTATCTCTGAAGCTCAGGTTAAGCTTCGTGCTACTATCCCTTTTCCTTCATTGGTTTCTTGGATTTTGGAAGCCAACAATATATGGTATCTCTCAGATGATAAGGAAGAGTATCCACCCCGCTTTGGCAAAGAGCATATGATACGTCTACGGATTTCTTTCACTGAGGCTTCATCCAAGAAGAAGAAGGGCAAAGCTCCTCTCACATCTTCTCAGCCTATTGTCTCTAAGCCATCTACTTCCAAGCCCTATGCTTTGCAACCTTCTGATGAGGCTGAGTCCTCAAAGACTGGTCCTTTTGCATCTGCACCATCCTTCTCCCAAGTAGCCATCCAGACTATTGTTGAGTCTTCTATCCAGAAAGCCATGGCTCCTGGTGTTGCATTCCTTAGAAGTCTATAGGAAATTAACATCAGAGATGATCAAGGCTATGTCTACTGAGATGATCAATTTGAAGGCTCACGTAGACTTACACATGGACGCTAAGTTGACAGACATGAAGAAGAAAATGAAGGCTAGCTTCTCTGTTATTTTTTATCAACAACAAGTGATCAAGCAAGAGATTTAGACCCTCTCACGCAACAATATGGTATTCACAAGGTTGTTCAACAATTTGACTACTCGCTAGATAGCTTGGTGACGAGCTTTGGTCCTAATGGCCCCATTGACCTGCCTACCCTTGCTCCTTCTTCCCTTATTCCATCTGCTTCTGCTCCTTTCACTGTGCCTCCTCCTGTTGTACCTCCTCCTTTTGCCTCCACTCAACCTTCTTCTCCCATTTCCTCTCCAGTTGTGGCTTCAACTCCTATCTTATCCACTTCTCCTGTTATTAAGTCTACCCCAGCTACCGTACTCATTCCTTGGTCTGAGTTATCTCCCATTGACCCTTCCACTGTTAAACTTCCCTCCACCTCATCTTCTGATTTTCCCGACAGTTCTCCTCCTTCTCCTTCTAGTCATGGTCCCCTTTTTGCTGATGCCAAAGGGGGAGAGTAGTGTAGTGTGATTTGATTTGTATTTTGATTCCGTCTTTATCTATGTCAAGCTATCTTTGTAATCAGTAACATTTTGAGAAATACAAGTTAAAGATTTATGATCAATATGTTTTTTCTCTGAATGCTATATGATTTTAAACAAACTTGTTCTCTGTATGACATTTGCACTTTCTCAAATTTTCACAAATCTTCACAAACCAACTTAGCTTAAACAAAGCATTATTCAATTCAATAACGTGTATTCAAATTATATCTTAGAGTTGTTATCATCAAAAAGGGGAAGAATGTTAGCTCTCGGTATTTTGATGATCACAAATCCTAAGTTATTGAATTAAGTAATATGTGTTTAAGTTGGGGTTTGCTCGAGCAAAGTTTAGCTCATGCCCGAGCATACCTAATCTGATAATCTCTTTAAGTATTTCAGGGTAGCTTGCTCGAGCAGAGCATTTGGAATGCTGGAGCAACATAAGGCTCAAGGCAAAATCCTCAGAGTTAAATAGCCATGCTCGAGCACAATGGTTGGCTTGCTCGAGCATCATTGTGAAAATGGCATAATGCGCAATTGGAGTCTTGCTTGAGCAGCGTTGATTAACATGATTTTTCGCCTCTACCTAGCCTTTGCCCGAGCATGCTCTTATACCTTGCTCGAGCAAAGGCGATATGTTTGCTCGAGCATAAGTTCTTTCCTACTCGAGGAACAGCGAAACAAAACACCGTCTTCAAGCCTCCAACGATGCTTTCCCGAGCATGCCTCTGATCGTTGCCCAAGCATCATCGATAGTAATTTATCTTTAAATAGCTTGCTCGAGCAAGCTTGGTTCCTTGCTTGACTTGCTCGAGCACTGGGTGGTTTCGCTCTTTGAAAATACTTTTTCACATCTTATGCTCGAGCACACTACTTATTCATGCTTGAGCATAACCACCCCTGTTTTGAAATCACTGTCTTTGTAATTCTTAGATCATCTTATGATAATTCATTTCTTCATATTACCTCTCGTTAACATTGCAAATTGATGTTAACCAGTTTATTAATGAGTTTTAGATGCATTTATCATGGATTAATCGAAGATTCACATAAAGCAAATTATGTGTCATAATCATTAAACGCAGTTGCCGAAACCGGGGATAATCTCCGTAACCAATACTATGATCAATGTAAAGTGTTTCTATGATATTCCGACTGCGCATTAAATGCTATTTCACGACGGGCAAAAACAAAAGGAATAAAGAGAATGTCGTTGCTGCAAATCCACCTAGAATATTCAAATGGCGAAAGTCTTAACAAAAGCTTAATCTGTCTAATGGATATATTCAAGACTCGCAATGGTTACTCTTCAAGCTTCATCTACGGTCATTAATTACAAATCTATAAATAGCCGAAGCATTGAATTCGCCAACTACCGAAATGTTGTGCATTGAATTTGAACTTATTGCAATTTGCTGCTTCAACTATTTCATTAATATCTTCGGATATTCATTGTTCCTCAGTGTTCATTTATTATCTACTCATGAGAAGTTATTTAAACACTTATTTCATTTTCGGTTTAAATCTTAAGGTAGAGGAACCTTAAGTGAGGGTGTGCGATTACAACTTCTAAGAGGGAGTAAGTCCTAGTGTTTAAGGATCATCTCAAGTATAGAGTGTATAATTGTAACCATTTGTGATGAGTGAAATACTCAAACGATTTGGGGACTGGACGTAGGTCGATATGTTAGACCGAACCAGTATAAATTGCTTCGTGTCTTTCTCTGTTTGTGTCTTGTATTTGGGTGGAATTCGTGAAAGTTTTTGAGATCACCTATTCAACCCCCTAGGTGATATTCCTACCCTTCACTTGTTACTTCCACTAATCTTGAAATTCTTGCAAACTTCGAGAGTCTTTGCTATCATTTGCTGCACTAAATTGATTGGCCTTCAAATTATGGAATTTTGTTTTGCTAACTAGATTAAAAGCTTTGAGAAACTAAATATTTGATTTGGACATTCAAAGTTTTGCAAATAATCTTGTTGTAAGAGCAAGAGAAGAGGACATTGAGGACATCCAACTCATGCAAGATGATGTGTTTGATTTGAATCAATTGATATAATTTAGGAATTAATAAACTTTATTCTTTTGTTATTTTTGGAACTTGGTTATAGGAGTTGTTAAACTCTTTTTGTGTTTTTTTATTTATATTTTATATAGTTATGTGACTTATATATTTTAAATATGAAGTTGTTTATTGAATTTTGAGTAGTGATTTATGTTTTTTTTAACATGGATATATATATATATATATATTTGTATCCTGACTTTAAGTAGTAAAAACTTTACATTTCATGTCGTTTCTATGATTTATGTTTCTACCATTCTCTTTCGTTTCTATGTAGAAATTCAATTTTGACAACATTGATTGGAAGGACTAATATAGGATTACTGGTATATGAGCGACTTAAGTTAGTGTGTGGGGACTTTTGTTACTCAATCAACTGATCATTGGGGCCTTATAAATTTGAATCCCAACTTTTATATATATAGTATTCCATTGGGTTCAAAATATAAGATAAAAAATTGTGAATGTAATACCGCAAAAATCCTATTTATCATAAATATTATATTTTGATAAATAACACATATTGAAATAAAGGTGAATATGTGCCTCAAAATTTTGTAGTTTGTTAATTATAATTTTAGGCACTTTTTCCTTGGAATTATATAAACCAAAGGTTAAATTAAGACCACATTTAAGGATTTATAAAATATCATATAATTATCATATTAAATCATGGTTCTTATATAACCAAAGGGAGCAAGAAAATGTTATGAAAACACTTAAACAAATCAACAACAATTAATGTGCAATTAAGCTTCCACTAATTAAATGTTTGTGTAATTCTTCAAATTTAATCAAGGGGAAAATTAAAAAGCATCAATTAAGGATGTCTTAATTTAATAATCAAGAACCAATAAGAAGACAAGATTAGCTTTGAATGAAGCACTATTGATCATAATCAATTAAAGAACCAATCACACAATGGCAATTATACCTAATAACCTATAACCCACCACATTAGGGATGCTAATTAGGATTAAATCTTCATCCCCCAAAGTCAATAAAGGGGACGAAAGTCACATGGAGGAGAGGGAGAAACTATTTAATAATCCTAATAGAAGTACATGTGAGTTGAAGTAAAAAATCTTCAATAGTAAAGTAGGATTTTTCTAACACAAATGGAAGGCCAAGATTAAGATAAATAAAGTTAAATCTAATGGTTCTAATTAAACACACAATTAAGATAAATCCATGTGAATTTGGATGAACCAATGGGAGGCTTTAAACACTAGCTATTAGAGACAAAAGAAACACAATTCTCGAGCAAGGATGGGGGGGGGAAATTATCTTGGAGGAGGGAGTTTAAATCTAGATAAAGTAATTAAACAAAGCACATGGGATAAGAGCACATGGGATAAGATGAGGGGACAATTTGGAAGAGGATAGGATAAGGCAATTAATAGAATGGAAGAGGATAAGGAGACAGAAGGAGAGAGGGGGAGAAATTGGGAAAGAAAAGAGAGAGCAAAATAAGACTTGTTGAAGAAGGTAAGGGAATTTTGGTCATTGAACAAGGCCTTGACATTTTCCTATAAATAGGAGGGCTTGCCTCTCTTCATTATTCACACCAAAACAAGCAACAACATCTGAATATAGTGAGTAGAGAGTGAGTGTGGAGTAGCTTGAAGGAGTAGAAGCAAGTTCAAGGTAAGTATTTGAGTTTTAGTCTTTAGATTTATAATAAAACTGTGCTTTGATCTTGAATCTTTCAAAGTAGTTTTGTTTTATTGTTTTTGATATTGAAAATGAGTTTATTTCAAAAATTTAATCAAAAATATGGTGGAACAAAATTCTTAGAAGTTGAAGATCAAAGTAGCGAAATGTTAGTAAAATTTATGGTTGGGAGATTTTCTAGAGTTAGCAACGTTGAGGCCATGATTGTATGGAGAAGATGAAGTTATTAAATTCTGAAAATTTGCATGGTTAAATTATACATCTAGGGCTTTCTAAAAATACCAAATTCATAGTGTTTTGAGTTTTGTACAATGAGATAAAAATTCCTAAAGTTGGGCTACGTTTTCTGGAAAAATGCTGGACAAGGGTTGAAAAACATTAAACTGGGATTGATTCACATATTTCTAGTGAAAACCATTATTTTTCCTCAAAAAAAGACATGCCAAGGATTCCGAGGAATTTTATGTCACCTTAATTCGATGTTTGTGGAATTAATTGTGATTTTCCAAATTTATCAAAAAATTTGCCCAGAAATGCTGAATCAGCGTTTTTAAGAAAATTAAAAGATATAATTGGAATAAAAAATTCACCAGGGGTAAAAAGGTCAATAGTGGCTAAGATATCTCTTAGGATATTATTTATAAAAGGAATAATGCGGTGAAACTATTATAGGCTATCCAAGAAAACGTACCGAAAACACGAACGTACCACTAAGCTCTACGGACTAAGGTACGGACGCGTACTGTAACTTTAACTCTGATGTATCTTGTATGCTTATATGTGATAGATAATTTCATAGAGTCATGGACAAGACTTGGTCTTGGGTCATTCACCGTAGCTAAGACTTTTTCTTAGATCACTATTTATACATTCAGCTACATACGGGTTATAGTCTTGATAATAACGTGAGATTGTTTTCCTAGCGCTGAGGACATGACGAGCTATTGTGGCACTGGTTAGTGCAAACATGGAAAAATTTACATGTAATGTGTGCTATGTACTATTGTGCTGTTATAACCTTACATCTGTTGTGTGCTATATATTAGTTAATGCTGAAATGTTATGAATATCTGTCATACATATATTGTTTATACTTGAGCATGAGGTTAACTGTTAACTGAGGAGTGTGGGGTCCGATGGAGAGAGGGAATGAGTGTATGTGTAAATGTGTGTGTTACGTTGAAGGTGGATGGAGATTCATGGACTTTAGTGTTTAACCAAATGGAGACTAATGGGCTAAATGGTCTGTCATGCATGTGGGCCAAATGAGTTTAATGAATAGTGAGGGCCCGTGTGCCTTTGACTTATCAAATTGGGTTTGACTTTGCCCAAATTCATTTACAAGCTTGGGATAGTAAAATTATCATTTTACCCCTTTTACTCCCTTTTAGGCTCTTGTTTGCAATTTGATCCTTATTAATTAATTTGCAAACATTAGTTAGGAAATCAAAGTAAATCCTTAATTCCATTTAAGGATTTTCTTTTTCAAATAATTTCTTTAGTCTTTAAAATATTGCCTCCATTATATTTAGGCCAAAAATTATTCCCTAACTATTTGCCTTTAATTTAAAGAAAAATATGCCTTAAATTCCATTATTAGCTTATAATAATTAAGGCCAATTTTCCATCATGATTTCCTTCTCATATTTCTGATTTTCCCAATCCCGAAATTTGGGCTGTTACAATTCTCCCCTCGTTCAATAAATTTCTTCCCCGAAATTTGAACATATAACTTCAGGAATTATTCTAGGCACCCCGCCCATCACTTTCCTATGCATGCTCATTAAGCATACAATTTGTCATACCACATTCTTTATCCATTATGTAACCAGGTGTAGTACTCAACCATACAGGACCCACTGTTCAATTCTCCAAGCGCTTGGTTAGGCAGGCTTCTCTGCCCGTTAAAACCTGGCTTTCGGCTCATTCTCTGAACACAGTGTTGGATATCCTGGCCTTACTGTTCAGTAAATCACCTTTATGCCATGGGCATCTCCACTACCACCTGGTACAGTTTGAACATTCTGCCAGCCTCATAACATACTTTAGACACACAAGTCCCAAAGTTACGATGCTAGACACAAACACAATGCTAGGCACATAGGTCTTATAGCCCAGGGACATAGCCCTGTGCAACCTTGCACACCAGATCTTACAGCCTTGAGTCTCTGCTTGTTCATCAATCATCTAAGCTTCTTCAAATTAAGCTCTCAGACCACTTTCCTCTTGCTTAGCATGCTGGAATTCCTATCTGACCTACCCGGTTCAGATCTCTAGACCATTCCAAGAGCTCTGTTCTGGTATCATTATAATCACCAACTGCACCACTTTTCATTTCAGATATGCTGTCTCATTTTCAAATTTTCACACATTGAAATTTTTTGTGGTTGCAATACTTTTCATAACCTGCACTATACAAACGGTAATAGTGATATCACATTTTCAAACTTAATCACCGCCAACTAAAATTTTTGTGAAAACAATTCACTACCAAACTATTTTTAGAAAAACATTTATTACCGGCAAATATTTATGAGCGGGATTATTCATTTCAAAAATTTAACATTTAAAAGCTCTCGTCACCACTTCAACCTTTCGATACAAAATGCAAGATATCCCAATCCTTTCATACACAAACCACCAAAATGGCAACACACTTGTTGGCCAATGTGGGAGAGTTTTCGTCTCTACCCGAGACCCAGTGTTCACACTGGCACATTAACGTGTAACCCACCGGAATCCCTACCTAGGAAAAAGGACTACTATCCAGGAGCCCTACTCCAAACACCTGCGTGGGTGCCGACCAAACAAGGCAAAACACACACCTTTACAAGGTGAAACTACTCAGATTGGATGCAAACACTGCTGGTACGAGTATCAGCTTCTCAAAAACTAATCCCCTAAAAAAAATTTTCAATAATGGCCAGTGATTCAAATCATTTTAAAACATCTGGCAAGATCCAGCAAACTGAGTACATCTACTACAGTTTCTGACCTCTTCCAGTTTTGTACTGCCTTACACCACATAGTTTAAAACTCAATTTCAAACCTGGGTTCTACCAAACCCTTACATGAGACAACATCATTTCAAAAGTGACCACTTCCTTTGGCTCAAATTTAGTTCAAAATATCTTTTTCGTAAACTCTAGTTCAAAAATTTTCACAAACTTAGCAGGTGCATTGGCAAATTCAACATTTCAGTTTTCAAACATAGCCAGAAACCAAAAGAAAATTGTTCTTAGAAGGTCATCACTGCTAAACACATTCCAAATTCCTCTCGTCCTTGGTCGCTTCAAGCCGTCTATAAGACACTTAGTTTATTCTCTCTCAGCTTTCGACCATTTTAATTCATATCATGTGTTATGTTTAGTTGTGAAAGGACCCTCCAACTCCAACATCGCAGGACCCTCCAAGTCCCGAATCCCATAGTGCTAGGAAAGGTAAACGCAGAACCTATCCGGTTCAAATTCCATAGTGCTAGGAAACATAAACGTAGAACCTACCCGGTTTCGAATTCCTCTACACGAGGAAAATATAAACGCAGAACTTACCCAGTTCCGAATTCCTCCACACATAGGAAAAAAATGAAGAACCTACTCGGTTCCGAATTCCTCTGCACATAGGAAAAATACAAACGCAGAACTTATCCGGTTCTGAATTCCTCAGCACCTAGGAAAAACAATTATTGTTGTTGTTATTGTGGGTGTTGTTGTTGTTGTTGTTATGGTTGTTGTTGTGATTATGGTTGTGGTTGTGGTGGTTGTTGTTGATGTTGTTATGGTTGTTATTGTGGTTGGGATGGTGATGGTTATTGTTGTTGTTGTTGTTGTTGTTGTGGTTGTGGTTGTGGTTGTTGTTGTTGTTGTTGTTGTTGTTGTTGTGGTTGTTGTTGTGATTATGGTTGTGGTTGTGGTTGTGGTTGTTGTTGTTGTTGTTGTTATTGTGGTTGGGATGGTGGTGGTTGTTGTTGTTGTGGTTATGGTTGTTGTTGTGTTTGGGATGGTGGTTGTTGTTGTGGGTGTTGTGGTTGTGGTTATTGTTGTTGTTGTGGTTGGGATGGTGGTTATTGTTGTGGTTGGGATGGTAGTGGTTGTTGTTGTTGTTGTTGTTGTTGTTATCATCTAATTTGCATATGCAAGTTTACACTTGCCTCTAGGCACTTAGGCCTCAAATCAAAGGAATCCCAAATTCCTATGATACTTCCTAGGATGTCACCCATCTTAAGATTTCTCTTACTAAGCACACTTAATCTCCGGGTGCCAATCTATTTTTGGGGGTACTACTACTGGCACAAGACCAATAATGCAGGGATCTGCAAGTCCCAAATCCCACTGTGCTAGGAAAATAATGTAGGACCTTACCAGTCCCGAATTCCCCTACCTGAGGAAAAATAAACACAGAGCCAAACCAGCTTCGAGTTCCTAAGCACATAGGAAGGCTATTTATTATTGTCATTGTCACTTTCAAGACATTATCTATATCCTTCGGGTGTTGTAACCTCTTCGGGCATTCACAAGGTGCATTCAGCCCATGCCTATCTATCCATATCTATCAGACTTTATAACCCCTTTTGGGCATTCTCTAAAATTCACCATCCATTAATTGTGGGCATCAGCTAGCCTATGAACATATCAGTCTCACAGAACTTAGGGCTTCACGTATCAAACTTTGATAACCCAAGGACATCCCTTACCACTAAGTTTCCTTGTCCACTGTACATTCTCACCATGAATGTACTCAATTTTCCCTTTCTAGTTCATGGCGGAAATTTAATTAACACCCTAATTTCTATATCACGAGCTCTAGGATTAGCAACAAATCCCATACTCAGTGCCATCCTCTATCTCAAGGATCTTAACTTGCCGGAGCCCAACCCTCTTCCTTAGGGTATTTGTCCTTTCTGCTCCATTTCCCGTGACTATGTAATCAAATATCAATATACTATTCTATTGCCCCCAGAACTGCCGCTCTGATACCACAAATTGTAACACCCCCGGGGTGCCGTCATTCTTTACCTTAACTTACGCAGTAGTGTGGCAAAATCAGAAATAGTTCGTTATACTGATAATGCGGAAATTAAATTTGATTACATTACTGGGTAATCCCAGGGTTTATACCCCCTACAAACAATTACATTCATTATAGACGGTTAAAACTAAAACCAACTAAACACCGTCACCCCTTGGTTCTTCAAGATGTCCCTTTGTTGGGCCGTCTTCAAGCAATGCTCCTTCCTCGAACCATGTACAACACTTCTCGTCTTGTGCTTACCCGTCTATTGATTGGTAGTGGAGGGTGAGATTCTAAGGAATCCCAGTAGTAGACAATACCAAACGATGCATGCAATATAAATGCTAATGTATGATATACTTGCCTTGCACAAACCCATGTTAACATAATGACATATTTGCATGCTCAATGTTTCATGCATCATACTCATGGCCATAACATAATCATAAATAGAGCTTCAACCATTCAAGTATGTTAAACATAGCAAGCAAGTATAGCAATAATATCAAGTAAATGCAAGTAAGGTAAGCCCACTACATTTTAAGGACTACTATCCTTACTTAGGTTCTTCTTTCGTCAACCGTCAGGGTTGCTTGAAGTTCCGTCCTTCTCCTTCTGGCCCACTCACTTGATTCTTGGCCTTATGATCAGTTTATCCTCTCTCTTCTTTCTTCCAAATCTCTGCCCTTTATCTTCTTCTTCTTCCATTTTCCTTACTTATCTTTCGGCCTACCTCTTCCTTCTTGGATCTTCCTTTTTGTTAAAAATCTTCCAAGTTGATTGGTGAGAAATTCTGTGAGTTTGAAGTTGAGGTTGTTGGTATTGAGGGAGGGGGAGCCGTGAGGGTTGAGGGAAAGAGGTAGAAGTTGAAGTGTTTGTGAGAGGAGGGTGGATAGTTTGGTGGAGAGGAGGATGGTTGAATGGTTGGAAGGAGGAGGAACGGATTGGAGTTGGATAGAGGAGAGGAGAGGGCTTTTTTTTGGAAGGAGAGGAGGAAATAAATCAGAAATGGGGAAGGGGGGCTGACGTGAAAGTGAGAAGGAGGGAGTGTGAAATATGATTTTGTGTGTTAAAATGTGTATGTGTGTGGGTTTTGGAGAAAGGGAGAAATAAAATTGAGAAAAGCGAGGGGGGTACGTGGCTGTTGAAGGTAAAGGGAGTACAAGAGGTGTCTCACATGCATAAAGAAAGAGAGGATTGTGGGGTCCGGTGGAGAGAGGGAATGAGTGTATGTGTAAATGTGTGTGTTACGTTGAAGGTGGATGGAGATTCATGGACTTGAGTGTTTAACCAAATGGAGACTAATGGGCTGAATGATCTGTCATGCATGTAGGCCAATGAGTTTAATGAATAGTGAGGGCCCGTGTGCCTTTGACTTATCAAATTGGGTTTGACTTTGCCCAAATTCATTTGCAAGCTTAGGATAGTAAAATTATCATTTTACCCCTTTTACTCCCTTTTAGGCTCTTGTTTGCAATTTGATCCTTATTAATTAATTTGCAAACATTCGTTAGGAAATCAAAGTAAATCCTTAATTCCATTTAAGGATTTTCTTTTTCAAATAAATTCTTTAGTCTTTAAAATATTGCCTCCATTATATTTAGGCCAAAAATTAGTCCCTAACTATTTTCCTTTAATTTACAGAAAAATATGCCTTAAATTCCATTATTAGCTTTATAATAATAAGGCCAATTTTCTATCATTATTTCCTTCTCATATTTCCGATTTTCCTAATCCCGAAATTTGGGATGTTACAAAGACAGGAAAACCTCTGTAATATCAAAGGCAGAAACTGAATTAACTTGCGTGCATATTTCATATGTAACATTAAGCCAGAAACTGAATTCAACCATAATATGTAACATCAAATATATTTACCTTTGCAGTTAATTTAGTCTTTCCTTGCTTGATAATATCATATATGTGTTTCATGACGTACTGGTACATAAGTTGGACTCCTTTGGTTGCCGACGGGTCTAAAAAGAACAAGAAATATATATAAGAGCATATATATCTTACTGACCAAGTTCACAAGGCAGTGTGCCGGTGTGCAAATATGTACCAACCTGTGGCGTGTACCATTTAGGATAAGTGGCCTGATACCCACACTTTTTGTTTACCTCGATTTGGAAGGTCCTCATGGCAATATCATCAAAATCACAAATTTGTCAATAATGTTCACTGAAAATTCACAGCAAAGATTTCAGACAAGAGAATCAAAATGACATGCTTACTTGTTGATGGTCCCAGATCGCTGTGAGTGGACCATAAGAAGATAACTTTGTGCTCCTCCATGCATATGAGGACCAACTGCCAGTGCCGGTTGAAAATTCACAGCAGTAAAGTACTCAGTGATATATGTAGCAGAATTAAGTGAATTGCATACAAGAATTGTGATATGTACCCATGGTAGTATGGAAACAAGTACACCTTTCTTCTCACTTCACACACCCTCTTTGATATGTATTCTTGTCTCTCCACCAAGGGTGTTGTACTTGCATAGACTAGGGACAAGAATCCAAAATCATTGATTTTGCCCTGTTTCACCAATTCTTGATGCATGAACCTACAATAATGACATCGATCAGGGAATTAGTATATATGTATGTGTGTCTAAACGATGCATTTAAATTATGTACTCATAGAATCAAATACTTACTTCATAAAAAATTGAACAATTGCATCGATAAGCTCCTGTCTAGGAAGCAACAGGGACGTTACATCAACAAAGTCAATGTAAACCGGTTAAGGTTGATGGAGGCTTACTACTTCTCTGACAAGCCACGATTTATCTTTAAAATATCCACTCTTCACCATATTGGATATTTTTTCCTTGGCAGTCAACTTAGCTGTAGGGGATAAAGCATGACGAGGGGATGGAACTTGAGGAGGAGGGGGTGGAGCTTGACGAGGGGATGAAACTTGAGGAGGAGTGGATGAAGCTTCAGGAGGAGTAGAGACATGTACAAGCTTCATTGGCCAAGAGATGAAAGTTCCCTTGACATCACTCACAAGCTTCAGCTGATCAGTTTGGAGAGGGAGAGATGCATCAATGATCACCTTTTCAACTGACACTCTGACTTCATCATCAGCCATTGATTGGTGGTGTACAGTTGATCCTAAGTTGTGGATGTGTTTGCAACTAATCATCTATGACTATCGATCCTCCATATACAGTCACAAGGCTGCTCGATCGTCCAACAATGCAGCTCCCTATAGTGCTCTACCGCATAAGTGCAGGTGAATGTGTGAAGGGAACACTGGTCTCTGGACGAGAGCTCAAAAGCAGCCTTATCTAATTCAATTCCTCCTTCATCAATCCTATCTGGGATTGAAACATTGCTTCTTTAGCCACTGCTTCCTCACTTAATTTGGCCAGCGTCTGATCCATCTCCTCCCGAGTAACCATACTTTGTTTTTGGCGTTTGGATTTACCAAAGTATTGCTTTAGGCCTACCCATCCTCCAATCCCCCTTACACGCCCCGAGTGATCCGGTTTTCTGGTCGCAATGGTCAGAACATCATTCCTCCTGTCCGACACAAAAGATCCCTATGCTTCTTTCTTTTTAAGATCTTCCTATAAGATACAGATAACGAGAAGCTTAGTGATGAAACTTGTTTAGTAACTAAAAAAATAACAATAACGATACTTACAATTCTTTTAGCAACTAGACGAGTTTGTTCACTCGTGTAGGCGCCGCTTGGCTTTTGTCGAATATGCAACCACAACTCCTCACGACGTATTGGAGATGGCTGATCAACTATCGGAGAAGGATTGGATTCAGCTTCATCTTCCAATCTCTTCCGCTTGGCCGCCATCAATTCTTTTTCGACCTTTTCATATCCGCTGCGAGAAGCCCTATGCAGGCAATCATTCTTTCTCCCTTTCTCCTATGCTTGTTCCCTTCTTTTCTATGAATCGAATTGAAAACAACTATCAATTATGAATTCCAAATTTAATGTCACTAAGAGAAATTAGAGAACTTCGCCGCTTCATATGAACGTCAAACATTAGTCAAATTCACTTCATTTTCAACATTTTATTTAAGGAAGATGTAGAATTGTAGAAGAAATTGGGAGAAACAAAGGAAAGGGAGTTGCAGAACTGCTGCCAACTCAGTCAATTCATTCATTCATCATAACTGGTTCCTACACATATTAGACTAACCTCTTATATATAGTTAGAGGCTTGACTCTTAAGGCCCAACAATAGCTTGCACCGAAACCATTACACATACTAACTAACTAACTAACAAGAATGTCTAACCACTACGTACTATAACAGAACTAAGACTATAATAATGGCAAGGTTTACATATCAGACTTGCATAGACAAAGGCAGGAAATGTATACTTCTACTCACATACCAAACCATTTCACTAACCGGATTAGATGAACACAATAACATTCACATATTGGCACAAGTTAATAAGCAAAAAAAGGGCAAACAAAACTAAATATAAACTCACCAGAGCTCCAGGAGTGGTCCGCAACTAAACAAATTGTTGCCAAGTTTATTCATTAATAAATATGTACTTGTCCTAAGGATTTTGGTCAGGCTGAACCTCGGCAAAAATATACTTGTTAGTTAGAAAGGTCTTAAACCTCCTCTACCGATCAGCACAATAAGACAATGTCATGTCTTTCAACTTCTAATAGTCGGGGACAAAGTCCCACATTTTTCCACTCCAAAGTCCACATTTTTCCACTCCTCGATGCTAACCTTGTCTTTGCGTGCTAAATAGCCGACAAAACTAGTATATTTGCTTTTATTAGGACCAAAAAGGTTCCAACTTTTCATCAAACTGAATCTCGAGCCTTGACCCAGAAGTCCGACTTAGGGTTACATCCATCATTCGTGTGCCTCTTCTACCACGGCGTGCAGGGCGTTACGAGGCTCATTGTGAGATGAAGAGGGTTTGTTCTAGCTCACACCAGTAACTGGCGTTCCCGGAACACAAATAAAATCGTTTTCACCGTTCATTTTCGAGACAGGAAGAGAGGAATGCCTGAGCAAAAGAGAGAGTAACAGAGGCTATCGTACGTGGGCGAGGAAGAGAGGTAATGCAACGGGAAGGGTTTCGCAACGTGAACGCAGGGTTCTTCGGTGAGTAACTAAAGCTTTCGCGTGAAGAAATGTATATTTGAACACTTCATTTTTTTTTTTTTCAAGACCGGATTAAAAATGAAGTCCGATCTTAATATTCAAAATTCAAGACCGGTCATATTGAAGTATGGTCTTAAAAGTAATTAATTATTTGTTTAATTTTCTTCAATATTAAGGTACCGGCCACAACTTAAGTCGGTCTTAAAATATTTAACTTTACAAGGAAAAAATTATAAGACGGTCTTAAAAGTTAACCTTTAAGACCGGTCCTTATGAACCTCCGGTCTTAAAATTAATTAATTTTTTGTGTACCGGCCGTATTATATGTCCGGTCTTAAAAGAATAACTTTTAAGACCGGCTATTAAATATGTGCGGTCTTAAAACTTTTAGACTTTTATATTTCAATTTTTCCTTATTATGTTGGACCATAGAAAATATAAGTATGGTTGTATGAGATTTCTTTATTTAGTAATTGAAATTTCAATTTTCTTAATAACATTTTTAAGATCGGTTGTTTTTTTGTCCGGTCTGAATAATATATTTAAGACCAATGAAAAATGATCCGGTCCAACAAGGTCTTTATATTTACGAAACTACCACCAGTCATTCCTTTAAGACCGGGGCGTCGATTCCCCGGTCTAAATGAGGCGATCACTAGTGAGTCAAGCACTGTTCCTCAGTAACTTCAATTTCTTCACTATTCCAATACTCATAAATTCAAATATTTTGATTAATGATTTGGTTTTGTTTAAATACAACACAATATTACTTACATTGTTATTAATCATCTTATTGAGTGAGTTTCATATCATTACTGAATGGTTTAACAACAAATTGTTGAAAAGCAATAAAATGTGTCGAGCATTAATGGTTTACAACAAACAAAGCACGCACACAAAATGAATTTTAGAGTAGGCCAAATGATCACTATAGCAGATCCCATTCTGGTGAAAGACTAAAGCAACCTTTTCAGAGCATGTTGTGGACTGTGACGATGATCCAAAAGTGACTTATTCAAGCAGTGAATCGACTGTGTCTAATAGAAGCCTTTTGTATCTAACGGAACTATGAAGTGTCCCAACACCTATCTTTGAGCTTCATCGACGTTCATCAAAGGCAACAGATATAGATATGGAAAGCATTGAATTTTCCAACTACCAAAACAAATGAGCGCTCAATCAAATTTATTGTTATTTAATGTTTCATTCAATACTCTTAATATCTTCAGATATTCTTTACTTTGGTGATTTTATATATCTACTTTATTAGAGAGTGAATCCTTTTGATTGATTACCTGTTTAATCTCAAGGTAGAGAGACCTTGAGTGTGGGTGTACCGATTACAACTTGTAAGAGGGAGTGAATCCTAATGAGAGGATTGCTTCAAAGTTCAAAGTGTGTAATCGAGTTTTAGAGATAGTAAAAAACCCAGAGTGTCTAGGGACTTGATGTAGGTCAAAAGTTTGGGTCCGAACCAATATAAATCTTCTATGTTCATCTTTTCTCTCTCTCTTGCTCTGTTTCCTTAGTTCTTCGGTTTATTCGCAAAAGAATTTGAAATTACCCAATTCACCTTACCTTTTAGGTGATATTCTGCTTTCAAAGAAGTCCTCCTAGGCTCCCTCTTGTTAATTAACAAAAGTAACCTTACATTTGTCTCTTACTTGTGGCAAATTGTAACTTTCTTCTTGAATTTTCTTTCTCTCTCTTGCCTTGGCCGAATATGCTCACGTTTGAGCTCTTTTAATTGCCTTGCGTGTGTGTCAAATTATTAAGATTCATTCCCTTCCATTGTCTCCTCTTATTGTCCGAAAGTTACAAGTTTGATAAAAGGATTGTACTTGAGTCATGTTAGTCCCTTTCTCTTATCTTTTTGTCTTGCCTTCACATTTCCTACCCCTTGACCCTTGGTTGGTGGAATGTATGGCTATAAATGGAGCATAGGTGGCCTCATTTTAATCCTTAAATTTCATTAATTCTCTTTCTCCCCTTTTCTTGTCCAAAATATTAAGACCTTTCTCATGACTTATTATTTCATTTCCTAGCTCAAGACATATGTGTAAATAGCCCAACATGACCAGTGGCAAAAATTCTAAGGCAAAGTGAATTAATTGCTTTGAATTTTATATACACATTTGGTATCTTTTTACATCAAGTTTCATTTATCCTCCTCTCATCTCCTTGTTGGCCGAAATCATACCATGTATATTGGGTTCATTATTTGCTTTCAACACTTGTCATTTTCCTTGCCTTACACTTGGCACAATTCATGTTCATGCAATTGTATCTTTTAGGACATCTCTTAATCTTGTATTGTTGTCTTATTTCCTTACCTTTCCTTCTTATCTTACCACCTAGCCACTTGATTGGGGATCTCATTGATTAATTATTGACAATTTGATTCCTCATTCTCTTCCTTTGTTAGTTGGCCAAAAAATGGCCATGATTATTTGGCTTCCATATTGCACTTTATTGGCCAATGCTTAATGTCCAAATAATAGCCAAGTATTGCCTCTTTTAACTAAGTTGCCATACGACAAAAGATCTTGCATTTCTTTTCTCTTCTTTGGCTGAAAATAAGCATGCAATGGAAAGGTTAATGATGTCATTTTATTGCCCAATTATATCATTGTCTCACTTCTTGAACTGGGCTTAATCAACTGCATATGAAAGGCTTAATCTCAAGTCTTTAGGCCCAAAATTCAAAATATTACAAAAGCTAGTGTAAAAACATAAAAATTTACATTTTTACTGGAGTTATATGTGTTAAAACGCATGTAAAAATGGTTATCAATAAAAATAGGTAAAAACACCAAATAAAAATGAAAAAAATATATTAAAAAAATTAAGCTTTTACCGTTTTTACTTTTTTTGTTTTTTGTTTTTTTTAAAAAAAGACAAACCCTATTTTTATTTCCCCCAAATCAAATGCATAGTGTCTTGTTGGTATGCTTTTATTCTTGGAATATGAATTGTGTTTCATTTGAAAAAATGATATGAGATGCATATTAATTCTTTTTCAGTGTTTAGGTTCATACAAAGAAAAGAAATCATTTGAAACAAAAAAGGAAAAAAAAACAATGAATGATTATTATTATTATTATTATTTTTTTTGTGATGGCCAATTCAAGATTGGGTACGAAAAAGAAAGCTCAGAACTCCTATGAATATAATTTTGATAATCTTCCATTTGATGATGATTGG
Organism: Acacia acuminata; assembly: GCA_019022655.1. Lineage (NCBI taxonomy): Eukaryota > Viridiplantae > Streptophyta > Magnoliopsida > Fabales > Fabaceae > Acacia > Acacia acuminata. Next base: position 313,534 of record JAFJYI010000272.1, on the reverse strand, counting down.
ATAGTGGAAAACGAAGAAGACTGGGAAGATGTAGACAACTTGGATGTTGATGCCTATTATGAGGAAAGCTTGATTGACGTTGAAGTGAGAGAACCTATAGATGATCTAGATTTGGACATTCCAAGTTTTGCAAATGATCTTGTTATAAGAGCAAGAGAATAGGACATTGAGGGCATGGAACTCATGTAAGATGATGTGTTTGATTTGAATCAATTGATATAATTTCGGAATTAATAAACTTTATTCTTTTGTTATTTTGGAACTTGATTGTAGGAGTTGTTAAACTCTTTTTGTGTTTTTTGATTTATGTTTTATATAGTTATATGACTTATATATTTTGAATATGAAGTTATTTATTGAATTTTGAGTAGTGATTTATGTTTTTTTCAACATATATTTATATATATATATTGTACCTTGACTTTAAGTAGTAGAAACTTTATGTTTTGTATTGTTTCTACGATTTATGTTTCTACCACCCCTTCCGCTATGGGATTGATTGGAAGGACTATATGTTGAAAATGGAGCTTAATCACCAAGAGGGGGTGAATTGGAGATTTTAAAAACTTTAAGTATTAGCTCTGTTTTGGGCAGCGAAAATAGAGGTAAACAGAGAGTAAAGAAGAAGTGGAAAAAACACAAGAGTTTATACTGGTTCGGTCTAACTCCTTGACCTATGTCCAGTCCCCGGACTCTCTAGGTTTTTCACTATCACAATTGATTACACACTCTGCACTCAAGAGTAGTTCTCTCACTTAGAACTCACTCCCCCTTACAAGTTGTAATCAATGCACCCAATCACCAAGTCCCCTGACTTGTGATTCTTTACAATAAATGTTTTACAGATGAAAACTCTCTCTAAGAGTGGATAAAGATAAACACTGAAGCTTTGAATGTCAAAAGACACAATAAGAGTGAAAACTGAAATGTAGTTGAAGAACTTTGAATGCTTTTTGTTTTCAGCTAATGTGTTAGTTGAGAAGACTTGAATGCTGCTCTGTTTATACTAAGAGAGCATGAAATGACCGTTGTAATCTTCAATATAACCATTGCCTTCATTAGACAAAGTTCTGGGTAATTTTAGGTCTTCTTCTCTCACTAATCTTCACTTAATCCAGTTGGGCAGAAGTTCAGAGTTGACTCTCTACAAATTTGTCAGTTGGAATAGGAGCTGCTAGATGTGGAAAACATTCTTTAATGCTTTGTAAACGTGTGCAGATGGATTACACAAAAGTATGCAACTTTCTGGGTTTTGTATTTAATGTGCTGACATCACTTTTTGCTTTTGCTTTAAACCTTCAATAAACATTCTCTAATGTATCTGAAACTCATTAACAAAGTGGTTAGACATAGCTAAGAATGTATAAGAATAATTATAGGAAGTATTGAAATCAAACATGAAGGTTTTACAAATTTGACAGATTTGAATTTACTGTCATCGCGATGGAAACTCGAGTTTCCTCCATCCATAAAGGAAAGTCACGATTTAAGCTTTTGGACATAGTTTTGGCTAAAACTTAAAACTCGAGTTTACAAACCAAAACTTGAGTTTTGGACTTTTAATGAAAATGTTTTGCTGAAGTCCAAAACATCAAAACATGAGTTTTTAAATCAAAACTTGAGTTTTCAAAACATTGAAAAAGCTCAAAGCTCTCGACTTGGCCGAAACTCGAGTTTCCAAATCAAAACTCGAGTTTCCATTTAACTATGAAAACATTGAGAAATCTAAGCCAGACCAAAACTCGAGTTTCCTATTGGAAACTTGAGTTTTCAAATCTTAGAAAAATGCATTGCTCTCGCTTGCTCAAAACTCGAGTTTTGAAATCAAAACTCGAGTTTTCATATATTTATGAAAACGTTGAGAAATTGTGCCAAGTCAAAACTTGAGTTCTCTTTGAAGACTCGAGTTTTCAAAGACTAAGTGAAAACGTGAAAACTCTCTCCAAGTTAAAATTCGAGTTTTGAAACCAAAACTCGAATTTTCTCTTAACTTGGAGAAAACTTACGAAAGCTCAGAGCAAAGCAAGATCCTGCGGTTGTAGCGCGAAACCTGCGCTTGTAGCGTGAAACTTAATTCAAAATGTTCAAGACTCTCTGTCGACCAAAACTCGAGTTTTGAAATCAAAACTCGAGTTTTGTCTTTAAGTGAAAACTGAGTGCTCTGCTCTCAAGTCCCAAAACTTGAGTTTTCATCTGAAAACTCAAGTTTTGCTTTGATCACTAAAAATGAGCAACTCTCGCAAGTCCAAAACTAGAGTTTTGTCTTGACGATAAGTTTTCAACTTACCAAAGACAAAACTACATCTTTTGTTTACAATTGTCGGTTATCATCAAAACACATAGAAAACTAACATTCCCCCCCTTTTGATGATGACAATACTTGTAAACCAAACTTCCAAGAATTTGAGAGAGTTTACATGCTGAAATGAAATCTTTCAAAAACACAGTGTTTCATATTTCAAAAATCTGACAGTAGTGGCATTTTACAATTCTTTGTTCATTTGAAAGTGCTTTGGGAACATTAGATAAAACACAATATATAGGCAGATCAGAGGCAAGCAATAGAAGCACTGAACACACAGAAAATGTTATCCATAAACTGCAGGATTGTACATCAGTTAAAGCAGAAACAGATCAACAGACTACTGACAGCAAAATAAAATACACAATGCTAAACAAAACACTATAGAAGCCTCAAAACACAAATTCTATCTAGTCATCTAGTCCACTTTCTCTCCCCCTTTGTCATCTTCAAATTCGGGAGGAGCTGAGACCGGGGATTCATGGAGAGGATCAATAAGTGGTGTAGGAGGAGGAGATTCATGGTGAAGAACCTCTGTGGAGGGAGTGTGATGGAGAACCTCAGTGGAGGTAGTTACTGGAAAGGCGACTGGGAGGACAACTGTGGGAAGAGTGGAAGAGGGAATTGGTGAAGGGAAAATGGGAGTAAGGGTTCAGGTGAAGAGCCAGGGATCTGATGACCAGAGAATTGGAAAGAGGGTGAGGAAGAAGTTTCAGGTTCAAGCTTTGGGTATGAGGAACTTGGACTAGCACCTGATCCAAATGTAGAAGTAGGGCCAATCTCAAGGTGTTTCAAAATTTTCTCAACCTTGTCACCCAAACTGATGTTTGAAACGAGTTGAGTAGACATCTTGGCCTCAAGATCCATGATCTGATCAGACAACTCACGGTGGGATTTTTCAGATTGTTCTCTCAACCATCAAGCTGAGTCTTCATAGCTTCCTGGGCATCCACACTCTCATGATTTCCAACTCTGACCTTAGCAACCGGCTTCCCAATCTCAAACTCAAGTCTTATAGACAAGCGAGCAATAGCGCGATCCACAATTTCCTTGTTGACCCAAGACTCAAAATCGATGGTAGTGAGGACGAGCAGGGAGCGAGTGAGCCTCTTAAGCTACGGACGAGATGCTCTAGCTCGAGATTGTGAAGGAGCTGAGACGACCAGAACCTTCTCCGTCAACAATGATCTTCATGTAGTTAAGTTGGTTCTTTCCAAAAATAGGCGGCTTCTTGACGAATGCTGGAGGACCCACATACCACACCTTGTGGTAAAATAGAATTACAGAAACCAGAGAAGGGAAAGGAATGTGTGAGGATCTTCTGGAGGAGAATTTGAACTTGATCATTTCCTTAAATATCCACTGACCAAGGTTAAAGGAAGTTTTCCTCACAAAGGTAGCAAAAACAGGATAATCTTTTTGAGTGAAATGCGTAAAATTCCCACCCTTCTGAATAAAATTCCTAGAGTAAATGTACCAGAGAATTCTGTTGATATTGGGCATATCAGATGGTTTGAAAGAAAGGGTGTGAGATTGATTGGCTGGGAATGGCTTATCTGGGCAAAGAGTAGTGAAAATGTCTTGGTTACTCAAGCAAATGTTAGGGAAAGGAGGTGTGTTACACCCCTACCGGCCTCGCCCTTCCGGGTGGCGGGTTAGAGGGATCTCTTATAAACTGCTACCTTTCCTTAGTTATTAGGCCATATTGATTATAAATCAGAACACGCGCAACATAGCTTATGACCGGTTTGGACAATTACTGTACTGGTAAAAGTAAAACAAACATAAAGTACAAGTCCTCGTAGGGTTAAGGGTACAGTTATCCAAAATGAAATACCAATAACAATATACAGTCATCCCAAAAATATAGAACACAAAATGATAGGGCATACCCTATTCTTCACTACACTGCTGGGCCTTACCTTTTCAAACCTGGTTCATCTATCTCAAGCATGTTCCCCTGAGTCTACAAGAGCGACTGGAGTTCGAAAACGGCCCCCAGAGTAACCGTCAATACTCAAATAACAAATGTGTAGAGAGTATGTATGTAACCATGTCAGATATATAAAAAAACATCACAGATATGCCAAATATACCACATATGCATCCAGATCATACCACAATATAACATACATCACAGTCCATAGAACCCGTACAGCTGCCTCACCAAGGCAAGCCTCGGTCTCACAGGATTCTCAACCCGTAAAGTCGCCTCACTAGGCCAAACCCTGGACTAAAACTCAACCCGTACAGCCGCCAATCAAGGCTGGCCTCAGACTGAACATCCTCAGTGCTAGGAATCATACAACATTGTTGCATATTTGGCACAACATATACAGAGCAAAAATACACATGGCAATCACAGACATACAACAAAACACATAAAGATATCTGAGTAAAACGGTTACTACGTGGTGCGGTGGGTATTGTCCTTACTCTTTTATTGGGCCCGCTGATTTTCCAAGGGTTTCTTGACCTAAATATCATTAAAATACACTTATTCAGTATTTACAAAAATGCCACTATGTTTTTCTTTCCAAATCCAAGCCTAACTCAACTTTTCCAGAAATCCAGTGTTTCTGACCCAACTGGTAAGATTTTTAATAAATTCCACAAAAATCATATGTACATGAAACCAAAGCCATTTGAACCATTGACATGTCTATGTTCCATGAACAATATTCTTAGACCCTGAAAGTACTTTTATTTTGGCGTGGTGCTCACTTTTCACACCTGGGTCAGATTTCACCCTGTTGCACGCAGAGCTAACTTAGAAAATTCGTAGCTCTCAATTGGTACATCAAAAATATATCGAATTAGCTATCAAAATGATGCCCCAGATGTCTACTGTTCATCTGTGAAATTTCAGCTGAAACCAACATCTCTACTGTTCTAAAAACATCTTTGAAGCTTAGCTGCCCAGAATCCAGAACACTGGCAGCAAGCCTTTTCTTTGAGTTTTTGGGGTTTTTGAGTTAGAAAACTTAAACCATGGTTTAACCCCACACAAAATCACATTTTAAACACTTTGGGACCATTAAAAACTCCAAAATCAGACCCTAAAACCAAGCCCCAACCAGCAGCACGAAAATCCAAAGTTAAAGCTTTAAAGATTCGAGTTGTCGGTAGTTACCTATTTCGAAACTTTGGATTGGTGGACCAAGTGGTTGAGAGCTTGAGCTGAGCTATGGAAGCTTGCTGGTCTCCTCCTTCCTCTGCAGCTGGAGCATGAAATTTGGGGGAGGAAATGGCTGATCAAGCTTTAATAATAATATCCCAAAAGTGACCCTTTAGTTCATGTAATTAATTAAATCTTCTAGTTTAGTTAGGAACTAACTATATTTACTTGGATTAATCCCATGTGCAGATTTGAGGGACTTCTAGGAGGTGTAAGTGGCGTGATTTCTGTCCAAAATAATCAGATTCAAACTTTTAATTTTGACAAAAATTATCCAATGTGCTTCTAGATAGCTTTTGGGGCCCACATGCTACTAATTCAATTGACCAATCTTGACTAATCAGTTTTTTATCAAATTTGAGTAGATCACATGCGCATAGGGGTTCCATAAAACTGATCCCCAATAATTAATTCCGATTTCCCACTTTATCGGTGAAATTCGGGGTCTACCGGTCCCTATCAGGTCCCGTCGAGTCCAAAAATGCGTCTTTTGTACTTTTCTCTGTCTTTCCCAGATATTCTCCTCTGCCTGGGCATATTCATGTGGTGCCTTCCCTCTTCCAAGGTGGCCCCACATTTGTCTCATTCCGCCCAAATTATCCCCTAACTGGTCCCTATCGGTCCCCTTTTCTATTGGTTTATCGCCTGCGGGTCCGACGTCTTGTGTTTGGACCATAATATGGGTAAAATCATCAGTTTCTTTCCCTTCTCATTTTGGACGAAATTTAATGTCCAAAGGACAAGGAATTGACCATTCTGCCCTTACCTCATCATACCGGCTTTATGTCTCATCGGTATCTTGCCCTGGGCCCGCACCTTTTAACCCTGGGCCCACCAAAGACTCTTTTTCCTCAAACATGCAGAAGATCTTTATCTGTCCAGGAAATGTCATACTTCCTGAACCGGCTTAGTAGTCTACCTACTTTAGGCTTATTCTCAATTTTCAGGGTCTAAAATTCAGGATGTTACAAGGTGGATTGGCAATTTTCAGAATTTTGTTTATGACGGAGGCAGAGATGGTGGATTTGACCCCTTTGACAGTTGTAACCACTCTCTCCTCAACCAGATTTCCCTCAGAGTCTAGGATATTATCGGAAACCATGTTAAAATAGAAGATTTTAATAAGGTTTGTGGTATAGGGGCTGAAATTGAAATGAAAGACTCATAGTCTTTCAACCAGGGGAAAAGATCCAAATTAAAATCCTCCTTTAATTTAGCTAGATTCACAGATACAGAGGGGCAAAAGGCTTTGTTGATGAAAAATTCCTTAAACCTGTTAGCTTCCTCGGTTGACATGTGAGTGGGAGCAGTGATAAACCCTTCTGGAGTAGAATTATGATTGTAAATCTCATTGATAGCATCCTCCTCGAACTCTGAGACTTCAGGAACAGGTGCTGGTTCTTCAGGAACAGGGTCAGGCACAGAGGAACCTTGACCCTTTTTAGGAATGGAAGCCATTTTCGATCTCTTAGCTTTGGGAGGCTTGGGAATTTCTGGCTCCTTCTGCTTTCCCTTTCCTTCAGGTGCTGCGTTTGGATCAAATCGCCTCTTCGAGCGAATCTCAGATGGGTCAGTGAAGGAAACCCCCTTTGCTCGGGGTGTAGTAGCAGAAGAACTCTTTTGTCCTTCGATGTAGGAGGGCTCTTTGATTTTAAAGACACGGAGGGAGTATTAGTAGATGTTTTCCTTTTCTTGCTTCTGATTGAATGATCCACACCATGACGAAGACGAGTAGAACCCGTTTTGAGTCTCACTGGGCGTTCGGAGGAAACAACAGGCGGAGAAACACGCTGATTGGGTTCCTTTTTAGGGCTAACTGTATCGTGGGTAGTCTTAGAAGTATCATGCGAAGCCATATCTAGGGTTTGATCGAAGGAATTTGGTCGAGAATGGGAGAAATTAGATATTTAGAGAAGAAGAATGGGCGAGAGACAGAGACAGAGAGTCGCTAGGGCAAAACTTGAGTTTTGAAGCGAGTTTTGAAAATCTTAAATAGTAACTCATTTAATAGACACGACTAAAACTCGAGTTTTGAATAGAAAACTCAAGTTTTGATGAACGGTTACTAACCTGGACTTCAAAGGTGTAATGTGAACCTTTGAACTTCTGCGACCAAAACTCGAGTTTCAGAATGCAAAACTCGAGTTTTACCATTCTTCAAAACTTGGTTGCTCTCTGTCTAATGGAAACTCGAGTTTTTAACTTGCAAACTCGAGTTTCTAACTTACAAACTCGAGTTTTCAACGTCTTAAAAAGTCTGAAATTTTTCTCTCTCCCCGATAACCATTTCCAAAACTCAAGTTTTGCTCCCAAAACTCAAGTTTTCACTCCTCGACAGCAAACATCACAATTTCAAGCATCCTGCATAAAACACAACTAAATACTCTGATGCTTAAGTTAGTAACATTCAATCATCAAAACCATAACTAACATTGTTTGAGTGAGAAATACTTACAACTCATTGGGATTTACCATTCCCAATTCTCTTCTTATGAAATTAAATTGCTCCTTAGCTAATGGTTTGGTGAAAATGTCAGCAAGTTGAAGATGAGTTGGGATGAACATGACTTTGACATCTTTCTTTTGAACGTGATCCCTTATGAAATGATGCCTCACATCAATATGCTTGGTCCGAGTATGTTGAACTGGATTCTTAGCCAAGCTTATTGTGCTAGTGTTGTCACACAATATTGGGATCTCCTTCAAGTTGATTCCCAAATCTGATAGTTGCTGCTTGAGCCATAAAACTTGAGCGCAGCAACTTGAGGCAGCTACATATTCAGCTTCAGTCGATGATACAGCCATACTTGTTTATTTCTTACTGAACCATGACAAAAGTGAGCCACCAAGAAATTCACATTGGCCACTTATGCTCTTCCTATCAGTCTTGTATCCAGCATGATCTGAATCTGAATATGCCACCAAATGTTCAGGTTGGCCTTTGGGAAACCACAATCATAGTGTCTTTGTGTCAGCAAGGTATTTGAATATTCTCTTTACATGTTCAGCATGAGATTCCTTGGGAGCTGACTGGAACCTTGCACACATTCCTACACTGAATTGGATGTCTGGACGACTTGCAGTCAAATAGAGCAATGATCCAATCATTCCTCTATATCTTGTGATGTTGAAGTCCTTGCCCCCCTCATCAGCATCCAATGAAGTAGTTGAACTCATTGGAGTGTCAGCACCATTGCACTGGTGCATCCCAAACTTCTTCAGTAGATCATTGAGATACTTGGTCTGAGATATGAAGATTCCATTCTTCTTTCGCTTGATTTGCAAACCAAGGAAATAGTTGAGCTCTCCCATCATGGACATCTCAAACTCTCCCTGCATATTCTTAGCAAACTCTTCACACAAAGCATCATTAGAAGCACCAAATATAATGTCATCAACATATATTTGCACAATTAAGATTTCACCAAGCTTATTACTCTTTATGAAGAAGTTGTATCTGCTTTTCCTCTAATAAAGCCTTGATCAAGAAGGAATTTGCTTAATCGCTTATACCAAGCTCTAGGAGCTTGCTTAAGTCCATAAAGAGCTTTCTTGAGATGATAAACATGATTTGGATGATGTTCATTTTGAAAACCAGGAGGTTGTTCAACATAAACTTCCTCTTGGATAAAACCATTTAGAAAAGAACTTTTCACATCCATTTGATAGAGCTTGAATTGCTTAACACAAGCAAAGGCTAGAAGAACTCTGATGGCTTCCAATCTTGCCATTGGAGCATAAGTTTCTTCATAATCAATTCATTCTTCTTGATTATAGCCTTTAGCAACCAATCTTGCCTTGTGACGGACAATGATTGCGACTCATCTCGTTTGTTCTTGAATACCCATTTAGTGCCAATGATCGGATGGTCCTTAGGCCTAGGTACCAAATCCCAAACTTGATTTCTATCAAATTGATGTAATTCCTCTTGCATTGCTATCACTCAATCATTGTCTATAAGGGCTTCATCAATCTTAGAGGGTTCAATATGAGAAATAAATGCAGAAAAAGTTACTTCATTCAAAGTACTATTTCTGGTTCTTACTCCTTGATTTACATCACCTATAACTTGGTCCAAAGAATGATTCATAATGAACTTCCAAGCTCTAGGCTGAGATTGATTAGGGTTTTCCAAATTATTTTGAGGATCAGCTTCAAAAACATCTTCAGGATTTTCAATAGAGGCTGGAGTGGTTTTTGAAAAGAATTATTTTTGAGAACATTTTCCTCATCATCATCCATAGGTCTATCAGATTTGGATTCACAGAAAACAACATGCATAGACTCTTCAACAATAAGAGTACGAGTATTAAAGACTCTATAAGCTTTACTCCTATTAGAATAACCCAAAAATATACCTTCATCTATCTTGGGATCAAACTTTCCCAAGTTATCCTTACCATTGTTGTGGATAAAACACTTACATCCAAACACATGCAGATGAGCTAGATTTAGCTTTCTTCCTTTGAACAGCTCATAAGGAGTATTGTTCAATTTCTTTCGGAGATATGCTCGATTCGAGATGTAGCAAGCGGTGCTCATTGCATCAGCCCAAAACACTTGTGATGTGTTGCTCTCATTTAGCATTGCTCTTGCCATCTCGATGAGGACTCGATTCTTTCTCTCCACAACACCATTTTGTTGAGGAGTCCTTAGAGCTGAGAAGTTGTGGTCTATCCCCATATTGTCACAAAACTCAGCAAATTTATTGTTTTTGAATTCTCCTCCATGATCAGTTTTGATTCCTGAAATAGAAAAACCTTTCTCGTTCTGGACCTTTTTGGCAAACACAACAAACTGATCAAATGTTTCATCTTTAGAAGATAAGAATATTGTCCATGCAAATCTAGAGAAATCATCCACTATGACCAAAGTATAAAGATTGCCACCAAGGCTTTTTACTCTAGTTGGTCCAACAAGATCCATATGAAGCAATTGAAGAGGTCTAATAGTTGAAATCTCATTTTTAGATTTGAAAGATGATTTGGTTTGTTTTCCCTTTTGACAAGCATCACAAATCATGTCATTTTTGAAATGAAGTTTGGGAATGCCAATTATCAAATCCTTTTTAAGCAATCTATCAAGTTGAATCATATTGACATGAGCTAAGCGCTTGTGCCATAGCCAACTCTCATCCAAATTACTAACAAAACATTTTTCAGAAACAGAACCATTATTAGAGAGGTTAAGTGTATAGCAATTGCCATCTCTAGGGGCTCCAAATAAAGCTTTTGGTTTTATGTTTTATAAAGGGAGAATATCCTTGCTTACAATCAAGCACTCCTCAGAATCGAAGATAACTAAGTTACCTTTATCAGTGCTTTGACTCACACTGAGAAGATTGTGGCAAAGTCCTTCCACAAGGTAGACATCTTTGATGAGTGGTCCTTCATTGTTGCCAATTTCACCAATTCCATCAATCTTTCCAGATTGATCTCCACCAAATGTCACCTTGCCACCATCCTTGGGCTTAATTGAGGCAAATTTGGATTGGTCTCGCGTCATATGCCTAGAGCATCCACTATCAATGTACCATTTGTTGGACTTTGATGCTCTTAGACAAACCTCATAAATATTAGCATGTTGCTCTTCCTCTTAGCAACTAAACAAATATTTTCTTTTTCTTCCTCATCCCCATCATCTTCATCAGATGAACTATCACCCCAAATACTAGAGACATATGCCTTCTTTTTGAATCTGTTGAATCTCTTCTTTTCTTTGTCTTTGTTCTTCAGATTGGGACACTCTGATTTGATGTGACCAGACTTCTCACACTCGTAGCAGATGATTGGCTTCTTAGTCTCATAGCTGGAGCTACCCTTGTGTAACTTCTTGTAACCTTGGTCCTTCTTGTAGAACTTCTGGAATCTCTGGACCATCATCCCGATCTCTTCATCATCGTCTTCATCTTCATCATCATCAGATTCCTTAACCTCTTTGACAGCTTTGAGGGCAATTCCCTTGTTCTTGCCATGGACTTCTTCAAGTCCCTTTTTGAACTTGAGCTTTGCCTCATATTCATAGAAACTTCCAAAGAGGGCTGCTACAGATGCCATAGAATCTCCTCGAGCTTCTTCAATGCCATGAAAATGGAGCTTAATCACCAAGAGGGGGTGAATTGGGGATTTTAAAAACTTTAAGTATTAGCTCTGTTTTGGGCACCGAAAACAAGGGTAAACAGAGAGTAAAGAAGAAGTGGAAAAAACACAAGAGTTTATACTGGTTCGATCTAACTTGTTGACCTACGTCCAGTCCCCAGACTCTCTGGGTTTTTCACTATCACAATTGATTACACACTCTGCACTCAAGAGTAGTTCTCTCACTTAGAACTCACTCCCCCTCACAAGTTGTAATCAATGCACCCAATCACCAAGTCCCCTGACTTGTGATTCTTTACAATAAATGTTTTACAGATGAAAACTCTCTCTAAGAGTGGATAAAGATAAACACTGAAGCTTTGAAGTCAAAAGACACAATAAGAGTGAAAACTGAAATGTAGTTGAAGAACTTTGAATGTTTTTCATTTTCAGCTAATGTGTTAGTTGAGAAGACTTGAATGTTGCTCTGTTTATACTAAGAGAGCATTAAATGACTGTCGTAATCTTCAATATAACCGTTGCCTTCATTAAACAAAGTTCTGGGTAAGTTTAGGTATTCTTCTCTCACTAATCTTCACTTAATCCAGTGGGCGTAAGTTCGAGTTGACTCTCTCAAATTTGTCCGTTGGAATAGCAAATTACTTGGATGTGGAAAACATTCTTTAATGCTCAAACGTGTGCAGATGGATTACCCAAAAGTATGCAACTTTCTCGGGTTTTGCATTTAATGTGCTTGACATCACTTTTTGCTTTTGCTTTAAACCTTCAATAAACATTCTCTAATCTATCTGAAACTCACTAACAAAGTGGTTAAACATAGCTAAGAATGTATAAGAATAATTATAGGAAGTATTGAAATCAAACATAAAGGTTTTACAAATTCAGATTTTGAATTTTTGTCATCGCGATGGAAACTCGAGTTTGTTTATCAAAACTCAAGTTTCCTCCATCATGAGAGGAAAGTCGCGATTTGAGCTTTTGGACATAGTTTTGGCTAAAACTCAAAACTCGAGTTTTCAAACCAAAACTCGAGTTTTGGACTTTTAATGAAAACGTTGTCTTTGAAGTCCAAAACATCAAAACATGAGTTTTTAAATCAAAACTTGAGTTTTCAAAACATTGAAAAAGCTCAAAGCTCTTGGCTTGGCCAAAACTCGAGTTTCCAAATCAAAACTCGAGTTTCCATTTAAGTATGAAAACATTGAGAAATCGAGCGGACCAAAACTCAAGTTTCCCGTTGGAAACTTGAGTTTTCAAATCTTAGAAAAATGCATTGCTCTCTCGCTTGGCTCAAAACTCGAGTTTTGAAATTTTTTCATATATTTATGAAAACGTTGAAAATTGTGCCAAGTCAAAACTTGAGTTTTCTCTTAAGACTGGAAAGACTAAAAACTCTCTCTCGTCAAGTCAAAACTCGAGTTTTGAAAGCAAAACTCGATTTTCTAACTTGGAGAAAACTCACGAAAGCTCAGAGCAAAGCAAGATCCTACGCTTGTAGCGTGAAACCTGCGATTGTAGCGCAAAACTTAGTTCAAAATGTTCAAGGCTCTCTGTCTGATGTCTTTAAGTGAAAACTGAGTGCTCTCTGTAAGTCCCAAAACTCGAGTTTTCATATGAAAACTCAAGTTTTGCTTTGATCACTGAAAATGAGCAACTCTCTGCCAAGTCCAAAACTCAAGTTTTGAAACCAAAACTCGAGTTTCATCTTGACAAGTAAGTTTTCAACTTACCAAAGACAAAACTACATCTTTGATTTACAATTGTCAGTTATCATCAAAATACATAGAGAACTAACATATGTGCGACTTAAGTTAGTGTGTGGGGACTTTTGTTAACTGATCATTCGGGCCTTATAAATTTGAATCCCAACTCTTATATATATAGTTTTCCATTGGGTTCAAAATATAAGATAAAAAATTGTGAACAAGTTTATTTTTTGATATAAACTAATGTTTGAAATTGTCTGATCATTTAATATGTTTTTTTTTTCCTCCTATTTTGCCACACTTTTTCTCTCTCTTTGCTTTTTTCTCACATACATTATCTTTTAACATTTTTCTCACTTATTCTCTTTGTGGATGTAGGCATATTTGGAAGTATTAATATCTTACATATTTATTGTTTTTAAACTAGTTTCAGCTGTTTTCTTGAAAAACTCAAATAGACTATTTTCAGCTTATATTTTGAACCGAAGGGAATAACCAAATTAAGAGGAGTCCTCTTTCTTTTCTTTTTTTGGTCAAAATTATGAGGAGTCGATGGTTTGTAGATTTATATATGAACCTCCCAGTCAAATTCGGGGGAAAGAAAAGATAAATCAATTTGAGCGATTTATTTACAATCTATAAATTTTGTGCTCAATCATTGAAAAGTCTTTGGAAAAAATTAACAGATCAAGCTTTGACTGACCTGCGTCAACCTCCTCCATCATCTTCATCAATCAACCCCGCCTTCACTTTCACGTCGTCATGGTTCTGTGCCTCCATTGTTGACCCCTTTAAGTCTAATTTAGAAAGTCATGTTTGTGGACAATTAATATGCAAGTCCATGTAGTTTTGAAAAAGAAAAGAGACAAATGTACATCATTATATGTTTATTACATAATACTTGGGGGCAATTAATTTGCAAGTCCCTATAATAGTTCCCCCCTTTTTTATCAAGTCATTAAATCTTCCTCAATTATAGGTATTTGTTCCTATACTCATATTCTATGAATTTGTAAGAAAAGCAATGTTAATAGCTGATGACATGGTTCTCATGGTACAGATGGATTAATCTTTCAATATAGATCTCAATAACATCGGAATCGATGAGATTATAGATCATATATGTAAGAAGACGAATATGGGCATAGTAATTTTTTGTTTTTATTTTGATAATAAATTAATTTAATTTAATCTTTTTATTTTTTTTATAACCTCTTTTGTATTTTTTATTTTATGGAATGGGATCATCTTCTTCATCACTATTCGTGTCCCTAGTTTGTGCCCTTTTTTGAATCAAAATCTGGTCAAAAAGTCTTAGTTCGTATTTGCTATATTGCATTCAGTTCATGTTTTTGCTTGCAGGGTAATTGATCCGAAGGTATTAGTGATGGCGGTGCCTTCACATGGTTAGACAGCACTAGTGCCGTCACACACCTTGAGGGCACTAGTGCTGTCATGACACGTGGTGCCACTCATCAAATTCTGGTACATTTTGGTGAATGTCGTCACACACCTTGATGGCATTGGTGCCGTTAAACCATGCAACGAAATTAACTGCCTTAGTCTGGTAAAATTTCTCCCATGTACTTTAATTGAGCACAATATTTACTAAAAATTGCTACAGTGGTGCTTTTTCCTATTCCATGGCACCGTGACACCACTTGATGGTCTTAATAAACAAAATCTATGATTCTGTTACATTTATTGGATGGCTAGAGTAAAGATCTGACGAACTATACAAATGTTTTAACAAAATATTTTGATCGGTAAAATTCTAGTAAAAGTTTAATCAATATACCCCTATCAAACCTGATGTTAATGATACTGAGTCAGCGAAATTATCAATTATTGATTATCATGTCTTCTATTTTAGGCTCTTTATCTATTTCTCGTCGACCTTTTGTTTCTTCTTCCGTTCCTAACTTCTCTGTAAATGATGGAGGATCATCCTCTTCAACAAACAATATCTTTAATGAAGAAATTCAGTTTAATATATAAACCAAGACATTGATGATTGCACTTTACCTCCAGTCACCAATAACGCACTTTACCAAATCCAACAAAAACGTTGGTTTTCAAAATATGATTATGTAATCAAAACTGTTGAAGAACCCTCCGTTGGTAATGTCAGAAGCATCTCTTTTGACTATTTTGAAGGTGGATGGAGAAGGATGGGTAAGGCAAGGAAGTTCCTTAACCTGTTGCTTAATAATCTATTTAACTATATCTGAATGAACATTCGTCCAAGGGGTAGGATTGTTCTTGAGTCCTTGTTGGAGTTCTTTAATAAAATTACTGAGTTGAGGAATTAAAGGTTCCCTCAAGCAAGGGAAGCAAGTTTCCTTTACTTCGGGTAATGGAGATCATGAGTAGTTAAAGTGCAGATATCTCGTGAACGTTTTGAAGTTATATTTAAGTCTTGCTGTGTGGTGTTTATAGTATTGGCAAAAGTATTCTTAACAAATTTCAATCGTCACTAATTAACTGAAAGATAAAATCAATGTTATAAAAACAACAATAATTATTGCGAATGTGAACTCACACATAGTAAACAAGATACTTCGGCACAGATCAATTCTTTAAATTTCTTCTTATTCCATGTCACCGTGACACTATTTGTTGGTCTTAATATACATAATCCATGATTCTATTCCATTTATTCCAAAGTCTCCCTTAAAATTTGTCCCTCTGAACTAGGGAATGTGCACAATATATTTTATTCGTTATTGCTATCGAAATATCTCGTCCAAAGATGTTCCACAAGGATCGTAATCTCAGCTAACGAAAGTGCCTCCATTGTCACACCTCACTCTAGCTCACCCAAGACGAATTGAGCTCCCCCAAACCACTTGAGTATAGTGCAAGCACTCATCATCAACGCAGGAATTTGTAGTCATAGTTAGTCTTCTCGTCCACCCACATTTTCACAGCATCCACTCCGCTCATGTCACCGAAGCTCCATGCGAGGTTCTCACCATAGTTACTGCCAAAGTGGACCAGCTGGCAGTCAATCTTGCGTTGACGAACATCGTTCTGGGCATAATCAGCCACAGTATACGATGAGGAAATATTTATGAGTCTAGGTTGATGGAGAGGTCAACGCATGTGGGGTACATTTGGCCAAGGAAAATATGGAAGCATATCATCTTGTTTTCCTTTTTGTCCTTTTCTTCTCAGTACCTCATGTCCACTATTAGATTAAAAAATGGATGCTTTAGATCTATAATTTATAAAATTATTATTATTATATTTTATAAATGAATTATTTTTATTTTGTCTATATTGCAGTTATGAATTGTGTAAATTATATTTCAACAGCTTAATTTTACTTATTTATGTTTATAATAATAATTTTATAAAATATTAAATTTAAACTATTCAACTTTTAATCTAAGAATGGATATGAAATTTTTTAGAAGAAAAGGAAAACTAAAAGGAGAGGATAGAACCCAAACCCGAAAATAAGAAGTATTTGAACATAAAGTCTCTTTATTTTGTTTTAAATAGTATTCGCCGCACTGTAAGCGCCTAAATTAAAGGGCTAAATCCGTTTTTTTTTTTTTTTTTTTTTTTTTTGTAAAGACAAACATATAAGTGCTTTTCAGTTAATATATGGAGAGAGAGAGATAGGGAAGGAGGGAGGAGGCGATGCTTATAAGTCGATATTGATGGAGAAGTAAATGGTTCAGTTCACGTCAGCCAGGCATCAAAGTGTTATAGAAAATATGATTTCGTCCAATGAAATTTTTTGTAATGCGTCAAACACCAAAATAGTATTCCAAATTTCTCAAAAAGTTACAACAAAATAAAAAATATTTTTCAATGTAAAATTACAAACTGAATACGACTCACCCAAGGACGTCTATTATAAGCCAGCAGATTGGCCAAAGAAAATAAGGGAGCATAATCTCTACTTTTTTTTCCCCCTTTTTTTCTTTTCCCTCAGTATCTCATCTTCACGGTTAGACTAAAAGTGGATGGTTTAGATTAATATTTTATAAATTAAAATTCTTATTTTGTCTATATTGCAGTTATGAATTGTGTAGATGGATTTTAATAGCTTGAATTTACTTATTCATGTTTACGATAATAATTTTATAAAGTATTAAATATAAACCATCCATTTATAACCAAAGGGTCGATATGAAATTTTGACATGAAAGTCTCTCTATTTTGGGGAAAAAAGGAAAAAGGAGAGAATCCAAACTTAGAATAAGAAGTATTTGAACAGAAAGTCTCTCTATTTTGTTTTAAATAATACAGAAAAATACAAGAAAATAGTACCATTTGAATTCCAAAATATTAATAATGCTTTTCTACTAAAATAAGTTATCAATTCCTATATACTTTTATAGTTATTATCTATACTCTTCTAAGCAACAAGACTAATTTGAGATCTTAATGTTCAAGTGGTATTTTCTTATCTTTTTCACTAAGTAATATATTC
This sequence comes from Acacia acuminata, assembly GCA_019022655.1. NCBI lineage: Eukaryota > Viridiplantae > Streptophyta > Magnoliopsida > Fabales > Fabaceae > Acacia > Acacia acuminata. The sequence continues at coordinate 295,803 of JAFJYI010000272.1, read as the reverse complement.
ACTGAACAGTAAGAGCCTAAATTTAAGCACTAAATCCGTTTTATAAGACAAAAAACAAGTTTTTTTTTTGGTAATATATATACTCTCTCCGGTCCTAATTATAAGACTAAATCTGTGGTGCAAATTGCACTACAAACTTAGTCCTATAATTAGAATCTGAGGTGGTGTGTGTGTATAGAGAGAGAGAGAGAAGTCGATGATGCCTATATACAAGTCGATATTTATGGAGAGGTCAATGGTTCGGTTGACGTCAGCCAGGCATTATGTAGAGGTCAATGGTTCAACCAGGCATCAACGTGTTATTGAAGGTATGATTAGGTCCAATGAAATTTTATTTTTCATTGTAAAATTACAAACTGAAAACGACTCATTCAAGGACGTCTATTATAAGCATGCATATTGGCGCAAATTTTTTTTTTTTCTTTTTCTCAAGAGCATATTGGCGCAATTAATAACGTTTTGGTGCTCCAAAGTCTGGTGAGTTGGTGGTTTCGGTAACTCATCAAAAGATATTCTTTCAAATTCAAAGAACGCTTATACACTTTGTGCGTGGCAGTCTTTGTTATTCTGAAAAAAAAAAAAAAAAAAAAAAAAAAAACTTTATATGTCAGTCTTTGACAATATTTTGTAAATATTAAAATTTCAATATCAAAAAATTAAATAAATTTTATTTTTAAAATTAAGGAAAATTAGAACATTATATAAAAGTACAGGATTAAAGGCATATTTTTTAAAATTTATATTAAAAAATATTATATTTACTAATTTAGCCTTTATCATTAATGTTTTTAAGAGCTTTTTTCCTTATTTTTTTTTACAAATAGTTATTCGTTTAATGTTTTTATAGTGAATTCATACTTCGCATTAATTCATACGAACCTCCTCTCTTATTGAAAACATATACTTAAATCCAAACCATTAACTGCATTAAGAACTTTTATTTACTAATTTCCCATTCATCCTCACTAATTACCTAATTTTGGATATATTTGTTTAAATAATTTAAGATTTTTTGAAAAAAATTATTAATTTATTTTTTTACTTTTGTAAATACGCATTTGTTAATTTTTTTTCCATATTGAGATAAAGGCTTTATTAATTTAATTAATGCAGACATAAAAAAATTAAACATATGATTAATTCTTTTAATAGAGGTATATAGTTTTAAACATTTTGTGAAAAAAAAATATTTAAAAAATTAAAATTTAAGATTAATATACGTTGTATAATATCTCACACCTTTATTCTAAAACATAAGAACTAAATATAAAATAAAAAATGGTGGGGATTGAGTTTTCAAATCATGTTTCAATCACTAAATTACAACTAAGTCAAAACTACATGGACCAAAAGATTAATTTTTCCTTTGTATAAAAATTATTTTTAGACAAATGTAAATGTTTATTCATTTTTTGAATAAATCAAAGAAAATGTTGGTCATATAAATATGATAAAAATTTAAAATATAAAGGGTTATGCAACATGCATTTTAATTTTAAGGGAAGTTTATATAGTTTTCAAAATAGAGGGGAGCTTGTGTTATTTAGGTAAATAGGGGGTGTGATCAATGTATTTTACTCTAATTTATAGCAAACTTTAAAATCTATTTGTAGCTTTAACAAATCTATTTCTATATCAAATTAAATATACTCATCTAATCTTTAATGTAATACCTAATTAAGAAATTTTGATTAGATTAAGAAAGTTAGTCAAGTTAGTTAAGATAACAAGTTTTTTCTAAAACACCCTAATTATCTTCCTTAATTACCCTCCCTCCATCTCCCATTCAATTTGTTGAGGGGATATTAAAGTGCTACTTTGAAAAAGAAAATTAATAAATATATAATATAGGTCTTACAATTAAGGTTAATATAAACTCTCCAATTAAGTTCCAGATAAAAAGCTGGATGAGTATAAAACTAGCTGAATTAGAGAGCATAAAGTCTTATTATTAAGGTCTATAATATAATGAACTCAACTCATGCAGTATTATTTATATTATGGCATTGTTATTTTTTTTTAATATTATCTATATTTTGAACATGTATGACAGTAAATAATTCATGCCGAACACTTAGTGATGCAGGCAACATTCTAAATTAGCGTCCTGTTCAACGCGTCGCTTAAATTAATATGATATAATATGAAGAGAATTTCCAGTAGTAGGGTAAATGTGGCCAAAGAAAATAAGAAGTATCTGAAGATTAAAAAGAAAAAAAAGTCTCTTCATTGTGTTTTAAATTATACTACTTCGGTCCTTAATATAAGATGTGATTCAATGAACATCAAAATAAAAATTAGATTTTGATATTAACAATCAGAGAGAGTATAATATTGTTTGGGTTCAATAAGTGCCTACATTAAAAAGGATAAACCCGTATTTATATTCAGGTAAAAAAAAAAATAAAAAATTTCCTTATTTGTGTGTGTGTCTTAATAGCAAACAAACCACATGATGCATAGTACACACACACAGTGCACAATGAAGATTTATCAAATCACATGCTTTAGTTTTTACAATTAATTCGTCAAATCGGTTCTTCCTCCATTGCGTTATTCTTTGCAATGGAAAGAGAACTTATTTGAGGATTGTATATAGAAAAACAAATTGAACATCAAACATGTTGCTTGTCTAAGGTACGGGTTTGCCATGAACAGGGTGACATAACTTTAATTTATATTAACTATTGGAGGGAGTACCATAAAAGCATCGAAGAAGGAAAAATGAGAGGGAGAGAGACGACGGAATGAAGAGCATGATATCAAGATTGAGGAAGAAGAAGAGAGGTACTTATTGCACCAAGCAACGGGGGCAGAGGAGTAGGAGAAACATGGTACGAAGAAATGCAACGGAAGCACGCAAGTGATATTGCACGATTAGGAGCACAATTTTGATTGATTCAAATCACTTTCTACACCAATTGTGCTCAGATCTGGTGTAGAAAATACGGGTGGGGTTTCTCTCGTACTCTTTTTCTCATTATCCTTCATTATCTTTAAATCATATCCGTCCAATCAATCACGTACTACTTTAACCTCTCTCTTCTCTTCCTAATCAACGGCCCAAATGGACTAATGAGGGAAAATGAGAAAAAGGACGATGAGAAGATCCTCTCCCAGAAAATACACTACAGAAAAATAATGGATTAGCGTCAAATACACTGTCACTAATTAATTGTGTTGACGAGTAATCGATGCGGAAAGTTACAAATTTTTAGCTGACTAATTAACTTTTTGTCGATTCAAATTACTTTCTACACAGGTTGATTTGTAACCATTACAGAAGACGAGTTTTGACCTTGGTTTCATGAGTAACTAATGTAATACCACTCTAGTTCTATTTATAAGTCAAAGGTCGGAGAGGTGGTTAGCTCAATGATTATGAGTCTACCCTCATCTATGATTGGGTACCTTCAACTCTTTCTTCTCTCTCTATTTTCATTAGTACAATTAATATGGGCGAAATTGTCAATCTCATTTATTTGGTTAAAGGGGACTTATAAATAGGACTAAAAATTTTTAATCAAAAGGGACTTATAAATAGAACCAAAGTGGTAGTTAAAGTCAAAGGTCGCAGGTCTTGTGTACAAAAGTATCACGAATAATATTTTCCACACCATCTCCCCTGCAATAAGGGTAACTGTAAATAATATATTTATATATATATATATATTCCATGTCTGTTAGTGGAAGAAATTAATTTAAGCGATTTTTTAAAATCACCTTTTCTGCGGCAGAAAATCAGTGCTCTAGTCCAAAAGGTTTGTTCAATCTTTCAAAAGTCCCTGGAAAATTAGCAAATCATACTTGCGTCAACCTCGTTGACGTTACATAAATCAAACCCCGCCTCCACTTTCACGTCATGGTTCGGTGCTTCCATTATATTATTACTACACTCTATAAGTCTAATTTAGAAAATCAAAATTTAGATATTTTTAATTAGTAACTATATTTATAAAAAGTGATATTCAAAAGAATTGAATCTGAACTAAAGCATACATTTTTATTTTATATTTATCAAATAAATTAAATTATAATAACAACAACAACAATAATAAATTGAATTTGGACTTAAGAATACATGATTTTGGTAGTATAGAAGTTAATTATCTCTCTTCATATGTATTAGACTATTCGAAGATAAATAGTAAGTCACTTCTAATTACTCTCTATTTATAATTATAAGTTTCAATTTTTTAAACACACATACTCCAGTTTAGGAAAAATTCGATCATTTTAAGGGGTATTTCAGGAAAAAATGTTTTAATTACCTTATATTAAAATTAATACTGAAACTCAAATTTAAAAAGAAATTAAGACTTATAATTGGGAACTAAAAAAGTAATGAATCTTAAAAACACAGAGTACTAACAACTGAACAAACTATAAAGTCTTTGCCTCGTCTCAAACACCAATAACAAACCCGTCTTCAACTTCACCATGTTTAATCACAAATGCTTCTTACTCTTCTTCCTTGTCTTTTGCTTCCTCTCTTCTATTACAATTGAAGCACGACCCATTTATCTCTATCACAACTGCTCCACCGCTGCAAAAAACTTCTCTACTAATAGTACCTTCGAATCCCACCGGACCACCCTCCTCTCCTCCTTAGGTTCGGCCAATGCTGACTTCTACAACACCACCGTTCATGGAGGCGGTGACACCATCTACGGCCTCTTCAAGTGCCGTGGTGATGTCTCCCTTCAGGTTTGCAACCTATGTGTTGTCAAAGCAACCCAACGGCTTCCTTCTGAGTGCCCATTTTCGAAGGAGGCCGTAATCTGGTACCACGAGTGCATGCTTTGCTATTCCAACATCTCTTTCTACACAACAATTGACAAATGGCCGACTGTCGCCATATTGAACCTGAGCAATATCTCTAACTCAGACCAGCCAAGGTTCAAGAGATTTTTGCAAAGTTCTAGGTCGGAGGGGAAATCTCAAACTGTGCATAGTCTTGGGCCGCAACTGGCACTGGCCCTGGCGCCACCACTGTCGTCACCATCCCAAGCACCATCCCAAGTGCCGCCATTGGCACCAGAACCGGCATCTGCACCAGAACCAGCACCGCCACCGCCACCAGAACTGACACCAGCACCGGCATCAGAACCAGGAACGGCACCGGCATCGGAACCTGGATCGGCACCGGCATCGGAACCTACATCAGCACCGCCACATGCCCATGCACTGGCACCGGAACTGGCACCAGCGCATGCACCAGTGCATGGACCGCATCCACATCATCTTAGGGATCGCCGTTTAGGTAAAGAGTTAAACATATATAGTTGCTTTTTTCTCGTTTCTTCTTGTTTATTAAAATATACTCCCTCTACTCCTATATATAATATTATTTTTCTAAATGGACTTATCCCTTTTATCAGTATCAGTTGACTTTATTGCAATAATAAATATACTTTTACAAATTTTACCCTTATTCTCCCACATCATTTATTTACTAGATACATTCTTTCTCTTGCTTTTTTCATCATTACTCTCTCTCAATTACTTATTCATAAATAGGGACCTTTTTGGAAAACAAAATTATATTTCTTACATATTTATTTCTTTTAACTAATTTTAACTGTATTCAAGAATCTCGGTTAAAGGACCTTACATATAGAGATGGTGGGAGTAATAGAGTGAAAAAATGTACACCTTCTTTGGTAGGAAAAAATACATAAGTTTTATCTCTACGCTTCTGCTAATTAAAAAAATTAAATGTTTTAGTCAGAGTTTAAGAATTCTCTATCTGTAATATATATATACTAAAAAGAAAACATTTAATTTCCCTTGAAATTCGCTACGGAATTCAATATTTCCGACTGGATTTCAGACGAATTTGCGACGGAAATTGATTTTCAACGAAATCCATTCTCTAGTTGATTGGATCGTGGAAAATGTGAGAATGGAAAGGAATGGAAATGAAAAGAATGAAATGGAAAGGAAGATCTTTTGCCTTGATGTGTTTGGTTCGCATTGGAAAAGAAAATAGGTTGATAGGAAAATTTTTGTTTGGTTGAAAGAAAACAAGGTAGGAAAATAAGACAAAATACCATTTTATCCTTAAAAGAAAATATTATTACCTTTTTGCCCTTAGTTTTAAATAAATAAATAAAAAGATAAAATATCCCCACTTTTAACCGCCTCCCGTAGTAGCCACCAATTGCCATTGGCAATTCTCGAGAATTTCCAAGCAATTCTCGAGAATTGCTTGACAATTCTCATTGGGAATTGCCTTGTTTGGGTTTGCCATTATCACTCTGTTTCTCGGAACTCGGTGATCACGAAACTGCGGGTACTCGTACGCCTCGACGGATTAAGGCATCGCTCTACTTCGTCGGATTACGGGTCATGGCCATCGATTCTCGTCGGGTTCTAGGTAAGTTTCTTGGTGATCGAATCCAAGATTTTGGCACCGCTCTCCCTGTCATGCTCTTCTCTCTCCTCCTCTCCCCGGCATCACATTGTTCTCTCTCCTCCTCTCCCCGGCATCACATTGTTCTCTCTCCTCCTCTCCTGGCATCACATTGTTCTCTCTCTTCCTTTCCTCGGCGTCACGCTCTTCTCTCTCCTCCTCTCCCGGCATCACATTGTTCTTTCTCTACGTGATCGGGGCAAAATCAACTTTAGCCCATTGTCATAGCCCGGAAAATGGGTTCCCACCATTTTTGGTGGGAACCCATTTTCCCTTAAACGCGAGGAGAATGGCGTGGCGGCGGAAAATATTTTCCAGGGAAAATGCAAACCAAACGGCCGCCGCCGATGGAAAATGCCAATTTTCCTTTTCCCTCCTCCGATTTTCTTCGAACCAAACGGGCTCTTAATTTCGTCACTAATTTCCGAACGGAATTCTGCCAACGATTTGGGGAAATATTCCGTCACATACCTAATTTTTTAAAATGTTAAAATTCCATGTGGACCTTCTCAAAAGAAGCCACGTGTTATCTTCGTTGGAGCCCTGATGATCGCCAATGCCGCCATGTGTCATCTCCGGTGGGACACTGTCACTGCATGTCACTCGCCACGCCATGCTTCTCCACACCATAATTCCTGAAATTGTGTGTTCCCCTTATCTCAAACCCGCGCCCTCATGAATCAGTGATTATTACATATATATTTGTATATGTTTCTATATATACCATACAAATTAAATTTATGGGAAATGAGATTAATTTCTAGGACATAGCGGTTGATCTGCTTGCAAGGAACACCAATAATTTAAGGGATTTCGTAGAGGAAAACTAAGGAACAAGACATTAAAGACTGGGGGCAACTTTTTGGACGATTTAGTTATAAAAACATGAATATAATATTCTATCAAAAATAGGGTAAAATACTATAACTACTCCCTTATTTTTCCTAAATTACATGGACTGCCTTCTCTATTTTTATTTTTTATTTTTAATTAGATCAAGGGGTTCCCTTTGAAACTTGCAAAGCAAAGGGTTCTCACCTCTCTCCGCAAGCACGTTTCTTGGGATTTAAACTTGTATTATCCTTCTTATGGAGGTGCAGCCCTTACTACTTCACCCAATAGCTTGTTAGTACCTCCTCATCTATTTTAAAAACACACGTTTTAGTCCAGAACATTAACATCATTAAACAATATTTTAAAAATATTATTCATTAAAGTATATTTTTAATTAAAATCAAATCAAATCAAATCATATTTTTTATTTACAAAATCTTATTTACTAATTTAGCCCTCATCATACCAAATCCCTATCTATCTTTTAACATAAATATTTATTAATCATTCATTTAATATTTTTGTTAAAATTAGAGAAATTCTAAGTAATTCTTATATGAAAAATATTAACAACAATACAAAAAATTCACTAATTTGTGGTGGTTAATAATGGAGGATTTATAGCAGTTCCAACCACTACAAATGTCAGTAGTAGTGGTTACGAAAACCGTTACAAAACACACTATTGCAAGCTGATTTATAACAGTTCATAGGATTTGCTACACATGTTAAGAAAACCGCTTCCCATGTCAAGATGTGTCTATAGATATTAGATATTCTAGGAGTATCTTGTAGTGGTTAAAAAACCACTACACCTGTCATTTGAATTTGATGGATTAATTTTTTTAAAAAAAAATTGCAGCGGTTGGTAAATCGCTACAAATGTTTGGCGAAATTCAAATGTTGCACCAATAATTTAAATTTGAATTTTAAATTTCACTTTGAAGTGGTTGATGTAGCATTTGCCAACCGTTACTAAATGATGCATAAAATTTTTAAAAAATTACGGAATAATGTTTCCAATATTATTTTGAATGTTTGTATAATAAATAACCATATAAATGATATTAATTATTATTTGAAGAGAATGATTAAATTAAGTTAGAGAAGTTTGAATATTATGTTAAATATGTGGGAACACTACGTGTAGGTAATAATGATTTAGGTTGTTCACTTTATGAAATTGAATTTGATGATGAAGAAATATATTTGTTTTTCGGAGGATTGTTGAAAATGTAGAGAAAGGAAGGAATATTGGATTTCTATATAAGGAAAAAATTAGCATCAGAATTATATGAAGAAGCAAAATAAAATGAAATGAAATCAAGATTAAAAAAAAAAAAAAAAAAATTATCTTACAACTTGAGCTCTTCATCTAGATGAACAGGGGAATGAGAGGAAAAAAGAAAAAGAAGAGGCGAGCGATTGGAAGAAGTAGAAAATGTAAGAAATAAAGTGTGATGGGGGTATTTATAGGGATCTAGCAAGACTTTGTAGTAATTAGGGTGATGGTGTGTGTGTGTATAGTCGTCATACAAATAAAACCATTAAACTATTTATACTAATAATAATAAAATCCTCACAAAAACAACAACAACTAATCCAAAATCCTAAAATAATAAAATAATGAGAAATTGAAATAAATCTAAATATCCTAAAAATACAAGTAAACCATAATTCTTCTTCATCCCATATTCCATCAAATGGGTGTTTTAAAATGGTGGGATTCAGATTCCTATGTGAATGAGAAGGTGGGACTCATTTCTGGTTTGACCTGTCATTTTTTTTTTTTTTGTCTTTTTTTTTTTTTTTTAAAAAAAAAAAAAAACTTGGCGGAAAAAAGGTGAGGTGAATGCAATGTGGGATAAATGTAATTTGGTCAACTATCAAATGTTTGGACCTGTCAAAATTGGGCAACATTGCCTCACTACATGCTTGGACATGGATTTGTACTTTAACTCTGTTTTCTTTTTCATTTCTTTTTTTTTTTTTTTTTTTGGGGGGGGGGTGGAGATGAATGGGAAGTTGTTTTTATCACTTGAAACAAGTTTTTTAATCTCTTAATTACTTGTTATAATTACATTCTAGTCATAGAAGTATATTTGATGAGATCATGGGTTAATATTATAATATAATATTGAGTAAAATTCTCTAGCCATTCATATGTTTTGCCTTAATTATATTGACATCCTCTCTATATCGAAAACTCATAAAAACCTTCCTTAAAATCAAAATATATGTCACATAAACCTCCCTTACAAACATTCAGAAATAAATTAAGATTTTATATGATGAAGGGAAAATAGTAACTCTAAGATTAATTTATGAACTTTCATTTAATCAACGTATTTTCCGCCTTAAATTTCTAAAGGAGCTCCTCCTAGTCATATCCATTCCATTATTCTTGCTCAAAACTCTGAAACTGTTTTTCGTTTCTCCTTCACAATCAGCAAGGATAATATTGATAGTTGTGGCTTGTCTTGTTGTTGGCGGGATAATTCTATATTTCGCTTACTCTCTCTTTAAGATTCGAATGAAGAAGAGTAACAGGGCTATTCTCAGACGAAAATATTGTAAGTAATTTTCATTCTATTCATTTACTCGTACAGTCTGGCTAGCGATTGGAAGATTAGGTATATATTTGATTATTGGGTTTATTTGTCTAGTTGGAAGTGAAAGCACAGCTTTAGAGCATCTGCAATTTAATCTAGCTACAATTGAGGCTGCAACAAATAATTTTTCTCATGAAAAAAGTTTGGGGAGAGGTGGATTTGGACAAGTTTTCAAGGTAAGAAACGCCATTGTACTTTTTTTAATATATCTGTGTGCATATATTTGTTTTCCTTTTTCCCTCCCTTGATCCAACTAGGTATTATTCTAGGGTATTCTTTCAAATGGACAAGAAATAGCTGTGAAGAGGCTGTCAATAGGTTCTGGCCAAGGTGCTGATGAGTTTAAGAACGAGGTTTTATTGATAGCTAGACTCCAGCACAGAAATTTGGTGGTGTTATTAGGATACTGCATTGAAGAGCAAGAGAAACTTCTTGTTTATGAATATGTTCCTAACAGAAGCCTGGATTACTTTTTATTTGGTTTGACTCTTAAAAACTCACTTATATTTCTTAATTTAGATTTTAGTTCATTTATGTCATGCATCTTATTATTTATTTGGTGCCTGCGTTTCTTATGTTTTATTGTTATATATTCAAACTAAGACTATTTTGAATTATTTTGTCGTTTTAGTAACTTGCAACACGTTTATGCAGGTTCTCAAAATACCAGAGTGTTAGATTGGATAGAGCGTAGCAAAATCATAGGAGGAGTTGCTCGAGGAATTCTTTATCTTCATGAATATTCTCGCCTAAAAATCATACATCGAGACCTCAAACCTAGCAATATTTTGTTAGATGATGAAATGAATCCAAAAATTTCAGATTTTGGCTTAGCCAAGATGGTTGGCATAAGTGATAATGAAAGAAGTACAAATCGAATTGTTGGAACATAGTAAGTTCTTATTTTAACCTTGACATATATACATGCATGTGCATGCACAAGTGTCTTGATATAATTCAGTAAAGAAAATTAATTTGGGCTAATTTGAAATACTTCCTTTAAACTAAGTCATTTTAAATGGTCAAATGTTCCTATAATCTTTTGGATTAAATTTCACTCTCATTGGTTTTTGTAGTGGGTATATGTCTCCAGAATATGCAATGTTCGGACAATATTCAGAAAAATCAGATGTTTTTAGTTTTGGAGTTATAGTGTTAGAAATCATCAGTGGAAGGAAGAATACAGGTTGTGGTGATTCACAACACGCAAGTGATGATTCACAATACGCAAGTGGCCTCTTAAGCTACGTAAGTCAATCTTGATAATGTGTTTATCATTTTTATATTAATTATGGGGAAATCCATCAAAGATATGTTATGTAAGGCTTGAAATAATAAGTTTTCTTATTTGTTGCAGACATGGAAGAAATGGAGGGATGACAAGTTGGTAGAGGTATTGGATTCAAATATAACTGAATTGGGATCATACAATGAAGTGATCAAGTGCATCCAAATTGGTTTGTTATGTGTTCAAGAAAATCCAAACACAAGGCCTTCCATGTCTAGGGTTGTTTCCTATCTTAACAATGATTTTATTCAATTGCCATTACCAAAGGAACCTGCATTCTTTTTGCATGGTGAACCAGAGCCTATTACAGCCAATGCAAGCGGAGAATCATGCTCTGTTAATGAAGCTTCTACGAGTGAATTCTTTCCTCGCTAAAACAAGGCTTTTATTTCTTGTTGTTCTTATTGGTATAAATTCTCAATGTCATGTTCGATAAACATGAAAGGATTTTGAAGAAGAGCGAAAGAGACAAATGCACAAGCATCTTCATAGGTCTAATACATAATACTTGGGGACAATCTATATGCAAGTGCATGTAATTTATCTCATTTTTAATTAATCTTTGCATCCTTTTTCTTTTAATTAATTTTATTGGGTCCTTATAGTTTTCTTAATTATAGGTATTTATTCCTATACTTATTGTCACATCAGTCATTTTGACACTTATATTGCGCATCCATTTGAAGGCACTATGCGTAAGTGTATGGTTAATTATGTTAGTTCTCAATATGTTTTGATGATTAACAACAAATGTAAAACATGTTTTGAAGTTTGCAAAGTCAGTTAAAAACATTTTGATAGTTGCATACTAGAGTATAGGTTTGCTTACTCTAGTATAGGACTATTAAAAGATTGCTCAATTGCATTTTACAAGTGCATACTCGAGTAAAGGTATGTATACTCGAGTAAAGGCCATCCAGAGAGCAACCAAGTTTTTCAAGTTAAGTCAATACTTTTCATAGTATGGGTAGCCATACTCGAGTATTGGACTTCCGAAAAGCAACCAGAATTTTCAAACTAAGTCAATACTCATAGCGGTATGCGTAGCCATACTCAAGTATTGGACTTCCGAGAGCAACCAGAATTTTCAAACTAAGTCAATACTTTATAAGTATGCGTAGCCATACTCAAGTATTGGACTTCCGAGAGCAACCAGAATTTTCAAACTATGTCAATATCGCAAAGTATGCGTAGCCATACTCAAGTATTGGACTTCCGAAGAGCAACCAGAATTTTCAAACTAAGTCAATACTTTGAAGATGCGTAGCCATACTCAAGTATTGGACTTCCGAAGAGCAACCAACATTTTTAAACTAAGTCAATACTGCAGTATGGGTAGCCATACTCAAGTATAGGTTTTATCTTTCAAACACAAGAAACGTTGGTTTGCCTCTGAAAGGTGCATACTCGAGTATCCCATTGGATACTGCAGTATAGACACTTGTATACAGTGCCATACTCTAGTAAGCATGAACATACTAGAGTATACAACGGTAAAAACTGATTTTTGAATTATACGAATTTGCAAATCATTGTTGTTTGATCCTATTGCTTCCATAATTCATTCAATCATATTCCTAGCTATGTCTAACAAGTTTGTTGAGTGAATTTCATTAAGATTAGATGAAGATTATTGAAGGTCAAAGCCATAAAGCAAAAGAGTACAAAGTGCATTTAATGCACCTCGCAAATCTACCTACTTTCGCCTAATTCACCTAAGCACGCCTTCCGAACGTTAAAGAATGCTTACTACAACAAGCAAAGTAATCTCCAACGGGAAAATTCTCGAGAGAATCACACCAGATCAAATTAACACCGGATTAGCGAAGTTTAGAGAGAAGATGACCGGACCTTAAGCTAATCACCTCCAACAGTTGGATTCATCAAGCAACGGTCATTTAATGTTCTCTACCTATAAATAGAGTGCATTAACTTCTTCTCAATGAGACACACCTGCTGAAGACGAAAATCATTCAAGTCTCATATTTATTTCTTCAGTTTTATCTGTGTAGTATCTTGTGATACATTGAGCTTCAATGCTTATCATTATCTACTCTTAGAGAGAGTTTGTTTCCTTGTATATCATTCATTGTAACAATCTCAAGTCGGGTGACTTGGAGATTGGGAAAATCGAGTACAACTTGTAAAGGGGGAGTGTGTCCTAGGTTGAGGAGCATTCTTTGTTTACGAGTGGGTATCCGATTGTAATCGTAGTACAACTTGTAAGGGGAGTTAGTCCTAGGGAGAGGATAACTCTTGAGTACGAGTGTGTGTATCGATTGTTTACAATTACAACTTGTAAGGGGAGTGAGTCCTAGGGAGAGGATCATCCTGAGTACAGAGTGTGTAATTGTAATTGAGTGATAGTGGAAAATCCCAGAGTGTTTTAAAGGATCGGACGTAGGTCAAAGAGTTGGACCGAACCGATAAATCCTTGTGTCCAGCTTCTTCTTCCCTCACTGCTTATCTCTGTTTTCATAGCTTCAAAACATAGCAATTTCTGAAAAGTTTTAAAATACCCAATTCACCCCCCCTCTTGGGTATATAGCTCCACTTACATTTGGTATCAGAGCAAGGTCTTCTCAAAAGAGCTTAACATCTCGAGAAGGATCAGTATGGAAGGTATATTACCTGATGGAGCTTCTATCAACAGACCACCCGGTTTCAATGGAGAGCACTACTCATTCTGGAAAGCAAAGTTCAAAGTCTTTGTGAATGCTACAGAGTATGGGTTGTGGAGAGTATTTGAAAGAGGAGATTATGAGCCATCAACCGTTGAAGATGGAGTTAGAGTTCCTAAGCTAGAAGAAGAATATGATGAGAATGACAGAAGAAATGTCACACTCAACAGCAAGGCTGTCCTATTGCTTCAAAGTGCTCTTAGTCAACAAGAATACTTTCGTATTTGCACTTTACCTTCGCAAAACATATGTGGGATGCTCGGAGATAGCTCATGAGGGAACAGCTGGAGTCAAGCAAAATCGGGTCAATACTCTTATGACCGAATACGATCTTATGCACATGAAGCCTGATGAATCTATTGACGAATTTCAGTTGAGGTTCACCCATCTGATTAATCAACTTGCTGCCCTGGGAAAGGAGTATGATCAATCAGTTCAAGTAAGGAAAATCCTGAATATCCTTTCTAAAGAATGGGAAGCCAAAGTCACAGCAATCGAGGAAGCCCGTGGAGAATCAATGCAATCAGTAGCTACTCTATTTGGAAGCTTATCTGAATATGAAGGCAAGCTCAAATTCAAGAAGGGCTTAGATAAAATCAAAGATGATAGAAAGTTTGGTATTGTTTTGAATGCTGTGAAAGAGAAACCCAATGAGGAAGATGAAGATGTTGAAGAGATGGCTATGCTTGTACGAAAATTCAAGAAATTCTATAAGAGAGATCAAGGCTCTAGAAACAGATTTCAGAGAAGAACTTCAAGCAACGAACAAGATCAAATCATTTGCTACGAGTGTGGAAAGCATGGTCATATCAAGTCTGAATGTCCTCAGCTGAAAGTTGAAGAAAAGGAGAGAAAGGCAAGATTCAACCACCTCAAGAAGAAAGCTTACATACAGGGAGATGATTCTTCGGATGAAGAAAGTGTTGAGGAAGGAGTAGCAAATTTTTGCCTAGTTGCTAAAGAACAACCCGAAAATAACAATGAGGTAAATGTTTTTGAACCTTCCTATGATGAATTATTTTCTCAATACAATGAACTATATTCTGAATATGAAAAACTTGCAAAAGAGTTCATTGCATCCAAGAAGAAAATTAAATTATTGGAAGAAAAAGTTCAGAATGTTTCTTCTTCTCGTTTACATTTCGAAAATACTTCAAAAATATTTCTGAAAATATTCCCGAAAATGATTGCGAAAAGATTTAAAAGATTTGTGACAATTGCTTTGTGTTTTAGAGAAAAGAAAGGTATATCTTACAAAAACTCTTGAGAAATTCACTAGAGGTAGTGAAATGCTCAAAGTGAGTTTAAAAACAAAGAAAGGTTTACAAATGACAAATCGGGGATTGGTTATAAACCCGATTTTGATAAGAAGAAAGGGAAGAAGAAACATGGACAAAAATCTTATATGAACTATTTTCGAAAATCTGTCCATTCCTCTAACCCTTTTGCTCATTGCAACTATTGCAATCATAAAGGCCATGCTACTTCTTCATGTTTTCATAAAAAGGAAAGAAAGAGCAAGCCCGTAGGTAATTACCAATGGGTACCAAAGGGAACTTATGTTTTCCATAAGGCTCAAACTAACCCGAAGGACCCAAGCATAAATGGGTACCAAAATGTCCATCTCGTTGGTTTGTTTGTGCAGGTTGATTCTAAGAAAAATGGACATAAAGGGGTTAAGAATCAAAGAATCCCTTATGCATTGAAAAGGAGAACCACTCAAGTATCAAAGAGTAGATACTTGAAGCCTCGTATCTTTTGTGAGAACTTTGCGGACACCTAATAGACAATGGGTGTGCAAAGCCAATCCTCCAAGTACCTAAGGCAAGGGTACATGTTGGTAAAACCTCCTACTCTATCTAGAATATTTATTGAGGTTTTATACATTGATATTAGGAATGAACACTGCAAATCATTTTGAAATTATTTCTTTAAAACTCATTCAAAAGTTTTTGCATTGTTCAAAAGTTTAATTCATTATGCATACATGACATTTTGAAAAGAAAATTATATCTTTTATGCATAAAGCTATGGTTAATTCATTATGCTCAATTATCATAATCTGATTATATTCTTGGAGCATATAAATTTTGTTCCTATAAGCTAACATTGATTGGATCCAAACAAGATTGGATACCAAAAGAGAAAAAGGTTGTATACTTTGTAGGATCAAGGAAAGCTTCCCAAAAGAGCATTTTGACTCTTGAGGAAGCTGAAGAAGCAATGCTTGATGATGAATGTCAAAGCAGAAGATATCTGCATCATTTCATCCCAGCAAGCTTCAACAAGGACAAGAGGAATTATGGTGATATCTAATTTTACCCTATATTGTGCTTATGTAGAATTCATATTTGGGTATTGAATACTTGTCCAATAATGCATTCCATTAAGCAATCAATCATTTATGACCTTTAAAATGTTTTTCAGATTGCTAATGGATCACAAGTGTATTTGTGCATAATTTTCTAAGTTTAAGATTTCGAAATGCACAATTCAAAACTTGTTTTGAATTACAATTCATTCTGTGTTTGGAAAATGCATTCCGGTGTTTTGAAAATATGCATGTTTTGATTACACTCAAATGATATTTCAAAAAGTTGGAAATTGACTTTCATTATACTGGCAAGTGCATTGATTTTCTGAGCATATTCTCAAAGATAAGTTTTCATATCATCAACATCTCAATTTCATAGAACATTATCATGATTTAAAAGAATATTTGAGATATTGAAAACTATTTGCATAGTTTATGAAAAGCTCATATCAAGACATACTTTCCTACATGAATGTATTTACAAATTGACATTGAGAAATGATTTTTCCGGTATCACTTATACGCTTATCCGTATGTTCAATGTTATGAATTAATTGGATAAGATTATTTGTGATTCACCCCATGCTTGAATGTAATATGCTCATTTAGAAGCAATTCAGTTTTGTAAGAAGAAAATTTGGGAATCATAAATCCCAATGAGTTGTAAATTGTCTCCACTTAATGTTAGTTATGTGTTTTGATGATTAACTGAATACTAACTTAAGCATTGGAGAATCTAGATGTGGTTTTATGCGGATGTTTATCTTGTTTAAATTCTCGAAATCCAAATTGAAGTTTGCTTTGTCAAGAAAAGCAAACTCAAGCCTATCCATGTTGAACTCGAGCCCGATTCTTAACATTCTCGAGTTTTTGTTTGTCAAAGAGCGAAAACTCGAGTTTTGAGACAAAAAACTCGAGTTTTGGCATGTAATATCGGGGTCGAAAAAATGAGCAAAGTTTTCAAACGAGATGAAAACTTGAGTTTTGGGGTGAAAACTCAAGTTTTGCTCTCGAAGGTCAAAGATTCTCATTACATCTTTGACGTCCCAGTGTTAGTACAAGCTTGTTGCAATTGAAATATTTTTGAAAACCGATTGATTCTCTTCACTTCACTCTATCCTCGAGTCTACCCCAAATTCTCTCATCCGAGATTCTGAGTAAATGACCTCCAAACGTTGTGCTTCTGGTTCTGGTTTGGATGCTTCTACTTCAGCTGGACCAAGCTCTGTTATATCTAAACACAGCCTTTGAACCAGCCATCTTTTCTGAACCAGCCATTACCTTTGAACCTGAGCCATCCATTCCTACCACTCAGATTAACCCTCCATCTCAAAGAATGATCTTATTCTTACACTTTCAAATATCCCAATTGATCCACCCTTGTTTGCTTGATGACAAAGGGAGAAGAATGAGAAGGATCAATCAATGCTTTCGAAATTATATTGCATATTTTCTTTCGAAACTCTACTTAACATTCTGGTTTTCTACTTGATTAATATCTGATGAATGTTTAAGTTATGCAATATAATGCATTTTGGTATTTGCTGAACTCTGATATATGCTCATCTGAACTCTATGGATTAATGTTTAATGTTTATGAGTATATCAACAAGTTATTTTGTTATTTTGGTATCGGCTATCATGACTCGATATTAATTGATAAAATGATTTAACTAGTCATGAGATTTTTTATTTGCTTTAACTTTGATGAAATGAATTTTGTTTTACTAAAATCTCAAAGTTAGCAAATGTTTTTGATCAAACTTGCTTTCTCATTGTTCAAATGATCAAATTCAATTTTTGAAAGCAATTGATTGTTTACAAGTGTTGTCATCATCAAAAAGGGGGAGAATGTTAGTTCTCAATATGTTTTGATGATTAACAACAAATGTAAAACATGTTTTGAAGTTTGCAAAGTCGTTAAAAACATTCGATAGTTGCATACTAGAGTATAGGTTTGCTTACTCTAGTATAGGACTATTAAAAGATTGCTCAATTGCATTTTACAAGTGCATACTCGAGTAAAGGCCATCCAGAGAGCAACCAAGTTTTTCAAGTTAAGTCAATACTGCAGTATGGGTAGCCATACTCGAGTATTGGACTTCCAGAGAGCAACCAGAATTTTCAAACTAAGTCAATACTGTAGTATGCGTAGCCATACTCAAGTATTGGACTTCCAGAGAGCAACCAGAATTTTCAAACTAAGTCAATACTGCAGTATGCGTAGCTATACTCAAGTATTGGACTTCGAGAGCAACCAGAATTTTCAAACTAAGTCAATATCGCTTTAGCGTATGCGTAGCCATACTCAAGTATTGGACTTCGAGAGCAACCAGAATTTTCAAACTAAGTCAATACTTTGCGGATGCGTAGCCATACTCAAGTATTGGACTTCCAGAAAGCAACCAGAATTTTCAAACTAAGTCAATACTTTGCAGGTATGCGTAGCCATACTCAAGTATTGGACTTCCGAGAAACAACCAGAATTTTCAAACTAAGTCAATACTTTATGAGTATGGGTAGCCATACTCAAGTATAGGTTTTATCTTTCAAACACAAGATACGTTGGTTTGCCTCCTCGAAAGGTGCATACTCGAGTATCCCATTGGATACTGCAGTATAGACACTTGTATACAGTGCCATACTCTAGTAAGCATGAACATACTAGAGAATACAACGGTAAAAACTGATTTTTGAATTATACGAATTTGCAAATCATTGTTGTTTGATCCTATTGCTTCCATAATTCATTCAATCATATTCATAGCTATGTCTAACAAGTTTGTTGAGTGAATTTCATTAAGATCGATGAAGATTATTGAAGGTCAAAGCCATAAAGCAAAAGAGTACGTGCATTTAATGCACCTCTCGCAAATCTACCTACTTTCACTAATTCACCCGAGCACGCCTTCGAACGTTAAAGAATGCTTACTACAACAAGCAAAGTAATCCCCAACAGGCAAATTCTCGAGAATCACACCAGATCAAATTAACACCTGGATTAGCAGAAGTTTAGAGAGAGAAGATGACCAGACCCTAAGCTAATCACCTCGAACGGTTGGATTCATCAAGCAACGATCATTTAATGTTCTCTACCTATAAATAGAGCGCATTAACTTCTTCTCAATGAGACACACCTGCTGAAGACGGAAATCATTCAAGTCTCATATTTATTTCTTCAGTTTTACCTGTGTAGTATCTTGTGATACATTGAGCTTCAGTGCTTATCATTATCTACTCTTAGAGAGAGTTTGTTTCCTTGTATATCATTCATTGTAACAATCTCAAGTCGGGTGACTTGGAGATTGGGAAAATCGAGTACAACTTGTAAAGGGAGTGTGTCCTAGGTTGAGGAGCATTCTTTGTTTACGAGTAGGTACACGATTGTAATCGTAGTACAACTTGTAAAGGGAGTTAGTCCTAGGGAGAGGATAACTCTTGAGTACGAGTGTGTATCGATTGTTTACAATTACAACTTGTAAGGAGAGTGAGTCCTAGGGAGAGGATCATCCCGAGTACGAGTGTGTAATTGTAATTGAGTGATAGTGGAAAATCCCAGTGTTTCTCGGGGGATTTGGACGTAGGTCAAAGAGTTGGACCGAACCGGTATAAATCCTTGTGTCCAGCTTCTTCTTCCTCACTCTGCTTATCTCTATTTTCATAGCTTCAAAACAGCAATTTCTCGAAAAGTTTTAAAATACCCAATTCAGCCCCCCTCTTGGGTATATAGCTCCACTTACAAATTAAAGCCCACATGGTATTTATATTTTGATCCTTGGTTTACTAATCACTTCGCATTTTCAGATTCAATTTTGAAAATTTATAACTAATTATAAAAACCTCTTTTGAGGGTACTCTAAAATTCATTTGAAAATTATAATTGTGGTCTTATACCTTGCCAATGAATATAATTTATTCCTTACCTAAAAATCTTCTATTTTTTGGACATGAACTGTCATTCAACTTTAAAAATTCATAACTCAAGTTTCAAACATTCAATTGTCCCCATTTAGTAGTTTTTGGAAAATTTAAGATGTCTAGTTCATATAAAAATAATTGTCATAGAAATTAGACTTCACTTACTATCAAACATTGGCCATAAACTCAAGCCAAACTTTCAAGATAGCTTAATCTGGATGGTTATAATCATGCATCTTAAAATCATACTTTCAAGGCCATACTTTGGCATATCATCACTCATCATTCATATTCACATATCAAATATACTTTCCAAGGCCTCATAATGACTTTACATAACTCATAACTCATAGGAAATGTTATACATTTTAATACGCATGACATAAGATTGTCATGGAATGTCCATTCTCTTTCAACTTATCTTTGCACTTTGCTCTTACTCCTTATTTGATTTGGATGCTCATATCATATCATGGTTAGTCATTGGGAGGTGAGATGCAAAGAGTCTTAGTAACAAACAATCACCACTTAAACATACATGGCAAAGCTTGGCACAATAACATGCTTGCACTTAATAACTTCATAATATAATGACATGTTTAAAACTATCATACATTAATCATAAACACATATAGGCCTATGACATTCAAACATAATCACATATATGAATGTATAATTTCACATGATCACATAAATATATCAAACAAGTTAATTCATGCAAGCAACAACCAATCATACAAGAGTAAAGTTAAAGTTTACTACCTTGAGACTTTATTATTTCTCTTTTGATTTCCGTTCTTCCCTCTCGTGAACCACCATGACCAAACCTGGAATTTATCTCCCTTAATTTTTCATGGACCTAAAAACACAATATATGAATTTTTGATGTTGGGACATATTTTATAGAATTTCTTTAATAAGGGTGAATTTTCTGAAAATAAAAGGGGAGTTTATATAAGCGATGAAAATAAAGTATATTTGTTTTGTCTAGGGCAAGATCATATTTGGGGAGATATTTGGACACCAGGAAATTTTTATTAATTTCTAAACAGTTGTCCGGTTGTAACTGTTTAGTCCATACTCTATGTTACTGTTATATGTTTGTATGCTATGATTGACGATTATGTCTCGTGAGGGGGACATGCATTTGCGTTGTAGGGCCTAGTGGATTGTGTGTCCTTGGATCGCTATTATACGACCTAGTGGGCTATGTGTCCTTAGGTTGCTACCGAGCCTGTGATACATACAAGGTGGTTAGGGTTTGAGGCCATAGTTACTGTGTTTTCGTCGCACTGAGGATCCAGGGGTTTGTCTTATTAGGTAGTGTTGTGGTTGTTGAGAACTGGGTCCTTACACAGTGAACATGTGCATATATGGGATGGTGTTTTATGTTACTGGGTGTGATGTGTACTGAATGCATGTGGTATGTATTAGGTAGTCTTGTGGTTATGGTTGCATACATATATTGCCTACGTATTCTATATGAGTTTAATAGTTACTCTAGGATTCAATTTTGAATCCCCGGACATTCTAAAGATATAGGTGATTTACACTGAGCTGTTTAGGGGACAAAAGGTAAGGACTTGGAGTTGAAGATTGAAGAAATATGGAATGCCCTATCACATTATGTAATTTACATTTTGGATGATTTTGTGAATTTACTTACTATTCTATACTTACATTCAAATTACCGTACCATTACCTGGGGACTACTTTCTATTTATTTTCCACACTTTTACCAATATATCGTGTTCATCCAAACCGATAATATGCACTGCTGCATTCAATCTGATATATGTTAAAAAAATGAATTAATTAATAATGGAAAGGTGATAAATAAGAAGGAATCCCTCTAACCCCTCACCTAAGAGGGCGAGACCGGTAGGGGTGTAACATTTTCTTGCACCCTACACACAACACAAACTACAAGGTATGGCACATAGCCAACCCACAGTGCACCCGACATGTTCCAATTCCATAGCGCTTGGAAATCAACCACAACTGAATATATACAATACTCATGGTAAAACAAACATACAAGAATCATACATAGTATATGAGGTTGAGGTTACTACCTATCAATTGACAACAATTATCAATAAAATTTTTCTCGGTGCACAAGAATGAAGTTAACCCTAGAATAAACCAAATGTAAACATAAATAATTCCTCTTCAAAAATATATATATTTTTTTTGCTGATTTAAAATAAGGTCTTTTCAAGAATCCCATCTCACTAAATTCCTTTTCTTATTAATGAATTTATTATTGGCAAAAATCCCTCTCATTTCCGGCCAACGTCAAAGATTTCTAGAAACAGTGACTGATCTTCAAAAATTCATAACTAATTCTAGAAAACTCCTTTTGGGGTGATTCAAAAATCAAAATGACCCTTATTATTTCTATTGGTAACCAAAAAAAAAACTCATATGGACCATTCAAAGTTGAAAATTCACCCACGAGCCAAAACATCATCTCTGGTCAGATACAAATTCCAAATTCAGGGTTAGTTTTCAAAAATTCATTTCTCTTAGTACATAACTCCAAAAATTACGTGTTACTTATCAAATTAGTCTCTGGGATGTCTACTTTCTATGGGCTATTTTGCTGTAATTTGTTTTGTGGTTCCCTCGTTAGTCATGAACTAAAACTCCTATGGCTAAGTGAGGATGAATTCTTGAGTGTAGAGTGAACCCAGTTTGCTAGTTCTTAATTTCAATGCATTCAGTTTGTTTATCAGTATTTTAATCTCTTGTCAATTAGCGGAATCTAAGGGCTAGATCTGTGGTGTCAACTTACTGGAAGGGAGTCGGGGTTGGACATATGATAGGTAGTGTTTGCTAGGCTAGTTGGTGTAGGGCTTGACCTATCATTATAGGCTTAAGGAATGGGTCTACCACTCATAACCATAACACCTTGATTTGGAATGATAATTTGAACTATAAAATCGCCATAGGCATATGAGAGAAGTAAAGCTAGGATTGTATGTACCGGGCACTGAATCTTTGGAAGAGTAGAGTGGTGGGTTAACTAGATAACATTGTGAAGGTAGCTATACTGTAGCATTACGGAATCTACGCATCATACTTGCTATAGCAATTCGATAAGGCACACTTGGGGAGTGATATGCTTCGGATGAAATCTGAGCTCAACCTGTCTTTTAATTGATATCTTCTTATGACTACAATCATTTGTTTATTTTCTTATTTGTTAGTTATAACCATAAAACTCCTAAACCAATTAAAATTTTATTTTCTTTTCACACACAACTATTTCTAAAAAATCAATATCATTATCGGTATCTTAGTCTCTGTGGGATGATACTCTACTTACTCTTTATTACTTGTTTGATTAGTTCACTTGCCATCAAGGAAATTGACCAATAAGATCAGTGGGCTAGGCTTACTGGAAGGGAGTCGGGTTTAGACATCTGATTGGCAATGTTTGTTAGGCAGGTTGGTGCAAGGCTTGACCTATTATTGTAGGTTTCAGGAATGGGTCTACCGCTCATAACCTTAACACCTTGATTTGTAATGATAATTTGAACAAAAATTGCCATAGGCATATGGGAGAAGTAAAGTTAGGATTGTATGTACAGGACGTGGAAACTTTTGTAGAGCATAGTGGTGGGTTAATTGGATAACAATGTGAAAGCGACAATGTTGTAGCATTGTGGAAGCTATGCAGCATAATTGCTATAGCAATGCAATAAGGCAAATTGGGGGAGTGATATGCTTAGGATGAAATATGAGTTCAGGCTATCTTTTAACTGATATCTTCTTGCGACTACAATCATTTGTTTATTTTCTTATTTCTTAGTTATAACCATAAAACTCCCAAACCAATCAAGCTTTTATTTTCTCTTCACATACAACTGTTTCTATAAAATCAGTATCCTCATTAGTATCTTAGTCTCTGTGGGACGATACTCCACTTTCTCTTTATTACTTGTTCGACTAGTTCACGGCCAGCAACGAAATTGACCATAGACATCTCATCGTCATCCTTATCTTCCTCATTGGGTTCTTTTTCTTTCACAACGTTCAAAGCAACACCTTTGTTTCTGTTGTTGTTGATTTCATCCAAGCCCTTCTTGAATTTCAGTTTGCCTTCGTATTCAGATAAACTTCCGAATAGTGCAGCTACTGATTGCATTGATTCTCCACGGGCTTCTTCGATTGCTATGACTTTAGCTTCCCAATATTTAGTGAAGACATTGAGGATTTTCCTGACTTGAGAATTTTGCTTGTATGTTTTACCCAAGGTTGATAATTGGTTGATCAAATGGGTAAAACGAAGTTGAAACTCTCCTATAGATTCCCCAGTCTTCATACGTAGAAGATCATATTCGGTTGTCAATGTGCTAATGCGATTTTCCTTTATACCTGAGGTTCCTTCGTATGCAATCTCCAATGCTTTCCACATGTCTTTTGCACTCGTCAGATTGCAAATCTGGAAGTACTCTTGTTGACTAAGAGCACTTTGAAGCATTAGAATAGCTTTGCTATTGAGAGTAAGTCTTCTATCATTTTCATTGTATTCTTCTTCACGCTTGACTGCTTGAACTCCATCTTTAGTGACTGATGGTTTATGATCACCTTTCTTGAACACATTCCATAAACCAAATTCAGTAGCCATAACGAAGACTCTAAATTTGGCTTTCCAAAAGGATTAATATTCTCCATTGAAACCAGGAGGACGATTGATAGAAGCTCCATTAGGTAATATTACTTCCATGATCTTTTTCGGGATGTTAAGCCCAACTGAGCAACCTATGCTCTGATACCAAATGAAGGTGTAATATCACCTAGAGGGGTGAATAGGTGATTTCAAAAATTATTTCGACGTACAATGGATAAATGATGAAAGTACTAAAAAGGTAAAATGAAATGACACAGAGGAATTATACTGGTTCTGTCCAACTCTTGACCTACGTCTAGTACCCAGACACTCTGGGATTTTCACTATCTCACAAATACAATTACACACTCGTAACTCAGATGATCCTTTCTCCCTAGGACTCACTCCCCTTACAAGTTGTAATCGTACACCCACACTCAAGATACCACTACCTTGAGATTTGAACAAATGTAAAATAAATGATAAACTCTCTCACAGAGTAGATAATAAAAACTGAAACTCAATAATATCCGAAGATACAAACAGAATAGAAATTGATCACTTTGTATGCTTTGTCTATGTAAGCGTTTGTTCTTTTTTGATAGATTCAATCCTTTGAGTATTTATAGTAGTTGAAGATTGAAGAAATATCCGTTGAGGCTCTTTAAAATGTGACCGTTGGAGATGAAGTAGAAGGGTCGGAATAATCGCCGTCATTATTCCTGTAATTGTGATTATGACCATTGAGACCCAGCAAAGGAAATGAAATATTCTTGCCCAGAATGTTGCAGAGGTATGTTTGTTGATTGAGTTTCTCGAATAGGCAAGTTTAATAAATGCCGGATTGCTTTAGTCAATATCCTGTGTTGATCCTCATTCTAATAATCTGTAACTCATTAACAAATTGATTAAATGCAATTAAGAATAGTAATGAGTAATGATTTGAATAAATAAAATCATAATCGTTGATTTTCTTTTTCCGAGACGGTGATTTTGAAAATCGAAAGATATGACTTTCAATTAAAGAGTTGATGCCTGGTGGTAATGACTTGAGGCAAGAAAATAAATGACTCGAGACAATTGCATTCACAAAATTTAAGTCACAAGATGAAAGGGTTTAAAACATGAATTGAGTTGAAAAGTAATTGACTTGACTCAATGACTTGAGGCACTCACTTGATATGCAAGAGTTAATGACTTTCCTTCAAAATGTACAAATTGAAAACTTTAACTTGAAGCTTGAAAGTCATGCCTTGAGTTAATGACTAGAGTCATTAACTTGATATTCAAGAGTTAAAGTCGATAGCTTTGAAAAGATGCAAGTTGGACTCTTAACTTGAGGTATAAAAGTAATTGCCTTGAGTTGATGACTTGAGTCATCAACTTGATATCAATAGTCAAAGTTGATGCTTTCCAAAAACTAGAGAATTAAAAGCTTAACTTGATATGAAGAGTGAATGACTTGAGTTAATGACTTGAGTCATTAACTTGAAATGCAAAAGTTAAACCCGATGCTTTCAAAAGAAATAGACCAAATGAGAGATTAACTAGAGTCAATAAGTGTTTGCCTAGAGTCAATGACTTAAGTCATCACCTTGATATTCAAGAGTCAAAATCGATAGTTTCAAAATCTCAAGATTAAAACACATGACTCGAGGCAATTAAATAATTGACTAGAGTTAACAATATCTATTTAAATCATTTACATCATTTAACTAGAGGCATACATAGATTTAACTAGAGTCTTGCATAGATTTAATTTATTAACTCCAAGCCAAAAACATTTTAGCTCGAGGCAACCATTGCAAAACTTTCAAACACATTAGAGATTAAAATTAATTATATAAAACAACCTTGAATCCATTATATTTGTTATCATAAAAAACATAGAGAACTAACACTTCTCAATTCTAAAGACAGTGTAGTATGCAGACCTAGCTTATGGAAGCCAACTACTACAGGATAACGAAGTTGGAAGCACAAGGACAACCAACACCCTCACTTATCTTTTGAACTAAATGTCGCAGCACAATCAAGTTGAAGATTCTAAAACAAGCACTACGAGGAGGCAGCCCAGCTTCCTATTTTCCTTTCTTTTTATCTTTTATAGGACTTAGAGCCACACAGGAGACGAACCCAGTATGGTCACTGCTATAGCATGATAACGAGCATTTTGGCTACAACGAAGTAGTAAATTGACTTCGGCCTAAAATCATGCTACCCATGTATGTTCTTATCTATGTGTACGAGGATTATGTATAACCTTGTTATTGGGCCACCACTTTTGGGCCCAACACACTTCATGTCATGCCACCTCACCACCCAAGGCTCACATCATTTTACCTTCCACCTTCCAAACCCAACACTCCCGGTTACCCCCTTTCATCTCCCACATACACGATCGCTTACATCGTCCTTTGTTTCCCACATTTTTCCCTCTCTCCAATCTTAGCATCGCCCTAACCCCCTCCTCACCTACCCACTATGCCAAGAGTCAAGCAAGCAGCGCAGCAAGGCTAGGTGCCCCCACCAATATACACCCGCCGCTTTCCACCCCTGCCACCACCCACCCCTATTCCCGCCGCCCCCATCGAGATTTCTTTTAGCTCCACTTCCTCCGTCTCGTCTGGCCCTACCAATTCCTCCGATATATCCTATATTCTCAACTACGCTCCCTCTATTGGTGTCCTGACATTGACACGAACTCCACAAACAAGTTTCTCTCCCACCTTGGCACCTTGCATTCGGAGCTAAAATCCCTTCGTCGTGACTTGCACATTTTCCTCGCTGCTCATCTTGCACATTTTCCTCACTGCTCATCGTCGTGGACCCCCAACGGCAGTCTCTTTCTCCTAGTTCCACTCGGGAACCCGGTCATCAATGGCACGGACAGGTCTTCCTCGGATGAGGACACAGCCACCAACGATTGTGACCCTAATGTCCCTTGTCCCCTAGCCGTCCTTTTAGTTTCCTTCTACTATTTTTCTTGTTTCTCTATCCCTACCCTGAGTATTTGCATCAGGGCCCTTTTGTGAATGATCACTATTACTGGTTTTGAATGCTGCCTTCTTACTTCTTTCCTGATCATCCCTTCGCATGTCATTCTTTATACGCCATAGGGACATGGCCCCATTTAGGTTTAGGAAAGGAGATTATCGGTGCTGTGCCACTAATAGATGCTTAATATATCACCCCTAAATTTAGCTTTTTCACAAATTATAAATTTTTAAATTTCAAATTGTGATGCATGATAGAGCATGAACAAGAACCAATAGCAGTAGAATGATTATTTGTATGGCTGTGCATAACAAAACTGCCTGAGGGGAACTGAACCATGTAGGCTTGGGAAATTGACAATACTAGATAGTTCTATGTATGGGTAGAGTAACAATGAGGAAGAATAAAGAGAAACCCCAAATTTGGAAGAATTATTTGAGCCTAAATTTTGTCTATCTCTGTGTGCATGTTAGCTAACACATGTACGATCTTTTATTTATCTTATTTCTCTGATAAAATGTCTGGCATCTGAGTAGTAATATGTAGGATAAAGGCATTCATATTTCATCCCCAACTCCCATACACAAACCATAGACTCATCCTCCAATTTGCTACCCCCTTTAGCCTTATAGAATTTACTATCACAGAAACATATGGATAGCCAAGTAAGGAAACTGTGAATAATGCTATAGCATAGTGCTCCCTGTTAAAATGCTCTAAGATACTCTGTTTAAAAAACAACATGAAGAAGAAGAAGAGGAAGAAAAATAAAACAAAGGACTACGGTAGTGTAAGGAATAAGAGTAGCAAACAAAGGTTTGAATGGAGTGTTAGGCTAATTTAGCTAAACTTAGCATTTATCTAGTATCCTCCATAGCAACAATCACTTTCTCTTCATTCCACACATATGGACATTCTATACATTACAACCTAAGAAGCCCATTTGACGTATGAGAACTCATATGCTAAGAATAGTCTTAGAACTTTGACAAGGCTATAAAACTTCTAAGTTAACCTAACTGGAGTGAAATTTAAATCCCCAAGGTAAGAGAGAGTAATATACTGAGGCCGAGAATCTCTTAACGCTTCCTTGCCTAAGCAATACCTTGAATTATGTGCTGCTAATATTGGGCAGTGGGATTGTCTACATGGGAATGTGAACTCAAGGTGATAAAAAAACCATGGTTGTATAGACAAGAATGCTGTTGTTGTGGGTTAAAGTTATGATCTATTGTCTCTATCTTTATTTTGCCCAGGAGTGCAAAAAGCTAAGTGTTGGGGTATTTGTTGAGTACTATTTATGTCTTGTTTTCCCTATGTTGTATGACTGTTTTGTATGGTTAATATGAGCTTACTTGGATTTAATCTGAGAAAAAATGTGTTAATCATGCATATAAGGAAATGAAGGATGATTCTCATAAATTATATAAATTGTATAAGCATCCTATACATGTGCATAAGAAAAGAACAATTTTGAGGTTTTATGTGAAAAACACATAGCATAGCCGATACAATGCTATAGCATCGGGTCAACCATAACAAGTCGCAATACAATGCAACCCTAATGCTATAGCAGAGTAAGTGAAGCAATGCTATGAGCCATATGTTCTAATTTTTCTTATAGGCTGTTTCAGGAAAATAAGTATAGGTTAATATATGGACGTTAGTTGATGGTTGGATTGTTGACATATTGGAATAGAAGATGCAAAGAATCAAAGTCAAGATTTAGAGAATCCTACAGTATCAGTAGAATCAATCTACCGAATTTGAAAAGTTAGACCAGTTGGACCAAACAGATTTGGAAAGGCCCAGCTCACTAAACGTACACAGCAACTAAACCTAACTATAAAAAGAAATATGATCAACCCTAAAAGCTATCGAGTCATTGGAAAGTCAAAGAAATTATTATTCGGCTAGGCTCGAAAGAAGAGAGAGAGAAGTTATGAAGCACAAGAGCTCCAAAGAACCCAACATCCTTCTTTGCAGTAAGGTGGAGAAGAGAAGACGTGGAGATGTCTCATGAAAAATGACTCTCACATCGTCGATTCCTCCAGCGAACTTTCCCTTTTGTTTTGTTGATTTTTAGTTTGTCTTTTTCTATGGGCTATTCTGCTGTGATTTGTTTTGCGATTCCCTCGTCAGTCATGAACTAAATTTCCTTTGACTGAGTAAGGATGAATTCTTGAGTATAGAATGAACCCAATTTGCTATTTCTTTAATTTAACACCTTATAGACAGGGTTTATTAGGCAGGCTGGTGCAAGGCTTGACCTACCATTGTAGGCTTCAATAATGGGTCTACCGCTCATAACCTTAACACCTTAATTTGTAATGATAATCTGAACTAGAAAATTGTCATAGGCATATGGGAGAAGTAAAGCTAGGATAGTATGTACAGGACGCGGAAGCTTCTGTAGAGCATAGTAGTGGGTTAACTAGATAACGTTGTGAAGGTGCCTATGCTGTAGCATTGCAGAAGCTGTGTAGTATAATTGCTATAGCAATGCAATAAGGCAAACTAGGGGATTGATATGCTTAGGATGAAATCTAAGCTCAGCCTATCTTTTAACTGATATTTTCTTTCGACTATGATCATTTGTTTATTTTGTTATTTGTTAGTTATAGCCACAAAACTCCCATACTAATCAAACCTTTATTTTCTTTTGGTAGTTAGATCTGGCTTATTGTCTAGTAAGGGCTCTAGGGGGCTTTCAACAAGTATTTGTTAGTTATACCGAGTTGATTCTCGAGTTTTTGAAGGGTTCGCTGCTGACTTTGAATTACTAAGTCATTGATATCCATATGTTCCCTTACAAGGTCTGTCATTGGTTCCTTCGGATCTGACTTCCTACTTGGATGCCCGAATTGCTAGGCAAATTCTTGTGAGTTTAGTGGTCTACTTGAGGCAATGTCCTTGGTGTGCCAGTCCCTATGGGGACCATTATCATGGCTGATAGAATTGAGGTACTTGGGCTACTGAGAATATGGGTGGTTTCCATAGAAGTAAGTGCAGGCCAATGGCACTGGCTGTAGCATGGCGTGGTTGACAAGAATTAATCTTCCAATGGCCTTGGTCAAGCATGTCATCTAGATTGTAAGGGCAGTTATGGCCTCTAATTCGCATATCCTGGTAGTCCGCCTATATGTGGTTATGCTGTCATCAGCCCATTGATAGCCTTGTGTTGCTATTCTTTCCAATACTTGACACGCTTTATCATATGGCTTCATGAGAATGGATCCATTCACACAGGCATCTACAAATGAATGTGTTTGGTAATTTAGTCCATAGTAAAGGATTTCCATTTGAGCCCATTCTAGTAATCCGTGTTGTAGGCATCGGCTGAGCAGGTTCTTGAATCAATCCTAGGCGTCATGTGTCAGTTCACCAAGCTTTTACTGGAAGCTAGTTATATCCTTTCTCAATTGTTCATTCCTTGTTGGTGGGAAGAATTTGAACAAGAATTTACTCCCCAGGTCATTCTAGGTGGCAATCAAATTGGCTGGTAAGTTGTTGAGCTACGTCCGAGCCTTATCTGAACGGCCTCGAGCATGACTTCTGGAATGATGAATAAGTCACACACCTCCATAAAAGCCTTGAGATGTAAGTAAGGGTCTTCAGATGGGAGTCCTCCAAATTTTTTGGCTGCATTCAACATCTGGATCATGACACCTTTAATTTCAAAGTGTCCAGTATAAAGGTCGGTGGTGTGATAGCAGAATGCAACATGTTCAGATCTGGAATCCTGAATTCCATGATAGCTTTGTTCACATCTGATTTGAGGTAGATGGATCTGATTGTCCCTATTTATTGCTTGTGGCTCCCTTCGATCCTGATCAAGATTGACCTGCATATCCACCATGCTTGTGGAGTCAAAAGGTTGACTTCTTCGCTTCTGCTTCCTGCGCCTTTGCTTGTAAGTGCATTCGATTTTAGGATCGCAAGGCTCTAGGTTGACTAAAGGCGAGTTGCACATGCACTACAGAATGTACCTGAAAATCAGGAAAAGGAAAGAGTAAGATTTATTGGATAAATAACAACTATTAAGCCAAAAGGACATCATCACTAAAGGTATCTACAGTCCCCGCAACGGCGCCAAAAACTTGTTTGTCGATTTCCTTGATGGCAAGTGAACCAATCAAACAAGTAATAAAGAGTAAGTAGATTATCATCCCACAGAGACTGGGATACCAAATAATGACAACGAATTGCAAAATTAGTTGTGTTTGAAAAGAAAATAAATGTGATTGGTTTAAGAGTTTTGATAACTATACTAATAAACAGGAAAATAACTAGATGATCGTAGCGTAAGAAGATATCAATAAGAGAATAGACTGAACTCGGAATCCTTTCTAAGCATATTATTCCCCCAGCTGCCCATACGCAATGATATAGCATTCATACTGTACAACTCTCACAAATGCTACAACATGAAAACTCTAAGCAAAGTTATTCAGTTAACTACACCATACTAATTTACCAAAGCTCTCGCATCCGATACGTACAATCCTAGTATGTACTTCTCCTACATGTTTATGGCGATTTTTCTAGTTGGATCATTAATACAAATCAATGTGTATGGTCATGAGCGGTAAACCCATTCTTGAAGTCTACAATAATAGGTCAAGCCTTGCACCAGCCTACCTAGCAATCATTGCTTCTCAGATGTCTAACCCCGACTCCCTCTCAGTAAGCCGAGGCCACTGATCCAGCCCTTAGCTCTCAGTAATCGATAAGAAATTAAATCACTGATAGGCAACTAAATATATTAAATTAAGAACTAGCAACTGGGTTCATTCTATACTTAGAAAATCATCCTCGTTCAGCCTCAAGAAGTTAGTTCATGACTGATGAGGGAATCAAAAATAAAGTACTACAAAATAGCCCATGATAAAGATTGACTGAAATTAAAACAAAGAAACAGAAAACATAATGGAGGTTCTGACGGCATGGAAGCAACCCTGTCACGTCACAACTCCATGTCTTATTCACTTCGTCTCACTGCAAGGAAGGATACTAGGTTCTCTTGGAGTCCTCGTGCTTCGTAACTCTCTCACTCTTCTTTTGAGTCTGGCTGCATATGATTGGTCTTTGACTCTCGATGACTTCCGACCCCCTTTAGGGTTGGCTATTGTTTCCTTAAATAGTTTGGTCTTACTTGCAGCGTACGTTCCATGAATTGGATCTTTCCTCATTTGTCGAGGTCCAATCGTATCTCTCTTTCAAATCTCGGTAGATTGATTCTGCTAATCTTGTGGGATTCTTCAAATATTGTAGTTTTGATCCTCCACATCTTCTATTTCAATATGTTAGCAATCTAATCATTTTCCTCGACCTAAACTATATTTCTTGAAACAACCTTGACAGAAGATTGGGATATATGCCGCATAGCACTGCGTCAATTACTCTGCTATAGCTTAAGGGATGCATTGTATTGCACTTCGGTAAAGTTGTCCTGATGCTATAGTATAGCATCGGCTAAGTTATGTGACTTTCTCATAAAACCTCAAAATTTGTTCTTTTTTAGCACATGTTTTGGATGTGAGTGGAATTTATCCTTAAGTTCCCTGTACAATGAATTAATGACTTTTTGCTTAGATTGAATGTAGTTAAGCTCATATTTACCATACAATTCAATCATAAAATACATGGAAAACATGGCGTAATTAGTGCTCATCAAACCCCACATTAACCATTACGAGCAAATACTTAGTTGTTTGGTTAGGTGCTTACCTTGAATTTTTGGTTGCGTATGACTTCCTCTTCTTCCTAGACCAAGAAACACTCTCTTCCCACTCCTTGAACACATCCTAGCAAGATGGAGAAAGGGCAAGTGGAGTCCTTAAATAGACCCTCTTGGTTAGGGCTATTATCCAAGACTTGTTATTATTCTGTGGTCAGAAGGATACCTTAGATTTTTATATAATTCTTTGGCTTTGCCCTCCAAGAAATTCTAGAGAGTTCTAGGGCAAAATGTGGTGCCTCCTAGGTCCATAAAATCATATCCCTTGGCTGCCCTTGATGATGGTTTTTAAATTTACTAGGTGCAGGTTTTTGTCCACTGGTTAAAATAATACCTTAGGGGTAAATTAAAATGGTCATTTTGGTTGCTTTTTGTCCAAGACAATGGGACCCACTTGGCTGCCCAAAATAGCGTCATTTATGTCCATTTCGGATCATAATTATATGTCATTCCCTTGTCATATCAGATTCAAATGTGTGGTGCAGATTAATCCTTATTATTTTATTTTCTCTCTCCTTATTATTACTTGATGAGATTTCTTCCTTGCTCTTCTAGTCACTTTTCCCTCTCTTCTACCCCACTATGTGGTGCCATCTCCCTGTGTCTAGGAGTATGGGCCCGTCTTAGGAAACCCCTAACTAGTCTCGCTCAAGTGCCTTTAGCCGGTTACGCTTTTCCTTAGGACTTGAGCCACTTAATTGGATTTGTGTGGGGTTGGATCAACAATCTCTTCCCATGATCATAGGTGGCTAAAACACAATGACTTGGGGAGCAATAAATCCATATTTTAGTATCTCATAATTACCCTGTACTTCGTGCTCCCAATAATCCAACTTCTGACCTTTTGACAAATCATCACCACTACTGACCTTTTCTTCTGCACATGATCCAAATACTCATTATCTCTCTCTTCCATGGTTGGACACACATTCCATGCCTCACAGGGCCGAACTTCACGTCCCGTTAACGTCTTTTGTCACTTATACCTTATACCGGCTTACACCTTTTCAAGCTTACTTCATCCACAAGTTACTATGTAATTGTCATAGTTTTCCTCTTATTTTGACCTAGTAAATTTCAATTTAGGTATAAGCAATGGCTTTTCATCTCAAAGTCCTTAAAATAATTTACGCCATAAATTACAGAAGAAAAATGTTTCAAATTTGAATCAAAACTCTTCATCACTATACTAACTCATGCTTGTACACATATTACAGAAGTAGGGGTGTTACACCTCCACGTTCTTAAAACTGAAGTTGAGTTCGATGAGAACGATCAAAAGAAAATTGTTCTCAATAGCAAAGTCATACTAATGTTGCAAAGTGCTCTAAGCCAAAAAGAATACTTTCGCATTTGTAATATGGCTAGTGCTAGGGAAATGTGGAAGGCCTTCAAGTGGCCTATAAAGGAACCTCCGAAGTAAAGGAAAATCACATAAATACTCTCACGAATGAATACAATCTTCTACATATGAAGTCTAGAAAATCAATCAGAGAGTTCCAGCTTTAGTTCACTCACGAAATC
This sequence comes from Acacia acuminata, assembly GCA_019022655.1. Taxonomy (NCBI): domain Eukaryota; kingdom Viridiplantae; phylum Streptophyta; class Magnoliopsida; order Fabales; family Fabaceae; genus Acacia; species Acacia acuminata. Next base: position 260,862 of record JAFJYI010000272.1, on the reverse strand, counting down.
AACCAGCTGTCTGCCTTGGGCAAAGTCTATGAGCAAAACTCTCAAGTCAGAAAAATCTTCAATATTTTGACTAAGGAATAGGAAGCAAAGGTAACAGCTATTGAAGAAGCTCATGGTGAATCTATGCAATATGTTACTGCTCTTTTTAGAATTCTATCAAAGTATGAAGGGAAGATTAAGTTCATAAAGGATATTGATGAGATCATTAGCAAGCATAAAGGAATTGCCTTTAAATTTGTGAAAGAAGATAGAGAAGAGGAAGATGATGATGAAAACAAGGAGCTTGGATTGATGGTTTGAAGATTCAAACGATTCTACAAAAAGGATCAAGGATTCCAAAACTATTAGAAGGGCAACTTCAATAGCGAGCTAAGAAAGCCAATCATATGCTACGAGTGTGAGAAGCCTAGCCACATCAAGTCCAAATGTCCTGAGCTGAAGAACAAAGAGAAGGACAAAAAGAAATTCAACAAGTTTAAGAAGGCATATGTTTCAGCCATTCGGGGTGACAGCTCATCTGATAAAGATGAAGGTGATGAAGAGGAAATGGCTAACATTTTTCCTATGGCTCAAGAAGAGTCCGAAAGTGAAGAAGTAAATGATTTAGAACCAACTTTTCATTAATTGCTTATTGAATATAATCATCTTCATCTTGAGTTTTGAAAACTTGCTAAAGAACTTTTCTTGCATCAAAAAGAAAATCAAAACTCTTGAAGAACAAGTTCAAAATGCTCCTCTTCCAACATCTATATGTGAAACCATTTGTGAAAATTGTCCAATTTTGGAGAAAAGAAATGCTTATCTTACTAAAAATCCTAAGAAGTTCACTCAAGACAATTAAATGCTCAATGTGATTTTAAAGTAACAAAGGTTTACAAATGACAAATCAAGTATTGGTTACAAACTTGATGACTTTGATAAAAGGAAAGGAAAAAAGAAGGTTGGAGAAAAGAATTATTTGAACTATTTTCAAAAATCAGTTCATTCCTCTAATCCTTTTGCCTATTGTAATTACTACAACAAAAAAGGTCATACCACTTCTTCTTGTTTTAATAAGAAGGAGAGAAAGATTAAACCTATGGGTGCCTAAAGGATCCTATGAGGCTCCTAAGACAAAAACTAATTATAAAAGACCTAGAAAAGATAGGTACCTAAGACTTGATCTATTGTATCTTGTAGGTTTGTCTAAGAGCATCAAACTCCAATAAGTTGTTTGTTAATAGTGGATGCTCTAGACATATGACGGAGATAAATCCAAATTTGCTTCAATCAAACCTTCAAACGGTGGCAAGGTGACTTTTGGTGGAAACCAAACCAGAAGGATTGCTGGTATAGGTGAAGTTGGAAACAACAATGGACCTCAAGTCAAAGATGTCTACCTAGTGGAAGGCCTCTGCCACAATCTCCTCAATGTGAGCCAAAGCATAGACAAAGGTAACCTTGTTATCTTCAATTCTAAAGAATTTTTATTTGTTAGCAAGGATGATCTGGCCTTGGAAAAAGCAAAATTGAAAGCCTTATTCAGGGATGCTGGATAAGATAATTGCTATACCTTGAACCTTTTTAGCAATAGGAATATTTCTGAAAATTTGCTTTATTAGTAACTTGGAATAAAGTTGGCATTGGCACAAGTGTTTAGCTCATGTCAATATGCTTCAACTTGACAAGTTGCTAAGAAATAATTTGGTTATCGGTTTACCAAAACTTAATTTAAAAAATGAGATGATTTGTGATGCTTGTTAGAAAACAAACCAAATCATCTTTTAAATCCAAAAATGAAATTTTATCTAACAGACCTCTCCAACTACTACATATGGTTCTGGTTGGACCAACAAGAGTAAGAAGCCTTAGTGGCAATCTCTATACTTTGGTCATTGTTGATGACTTCTCAAGATTCTCTTGGAATATTTTTCTGTCATCTAAAGATGAAAACTTTAATCAGTTTGTTGTTTTTTCTAAGAAGGTCTAAAATGGGAAAGGAATCTCTATTTCAAGTATAAGAACTGATCATGGTAGAGAATTTGAGAATCATGTATTTGGAGAGTTCTTGATGCACATGGGATATACTACAACTTCTCTACTCCGAGGACTCCTCAACAAAATGGTGTTGCAAAAAGAAATAACTGAGTACTCACTGAGATGGCAAGAGCAATGCTAAACGATAACCAGACATCCCAAGTCTTCTAAGCTGATGCAATAAGCACTACTTGCTACATATCAAAATGGGCTTACATCAGGAAGAATCTAAAGAAAACTTCCTATGAGCTATTCAAAGGAAGAAAGCCCAACATTGCCCATCTACACATCTTTGGGTGTAAGTGTTTTGTGCACAATAATGGTAAGAAGAATTTAGGGAAGTTTGACCGTAAATCTAATGAAGGTATATTTCTTGGTTACTCAAATAGAAGTAAAGCTTATAGAGTTTTCAATACCCATACTCATATTATTAAAGAGTCTATACATGTTGTGTTCAGTGAAGCCAAGACTGATATGCCTTTGGATGATGATGAGGAACATGTTTAGAGAAATCAATTTTTTCAAAAACAACTCCTGCCTCTCTTGAAAATTTTAAAATTTTTTTTGAAACTATTCCTGAAATTTTTTGTTAAAACAATGTTCAATCTCATCCTAAAGCTTGTAAATATATTAGAAATCATCCTTTAGACTAACTGATAGGAGATATGAGTCAAGGAGTAAGAACCAAAAAAGGAACTCTGAATGAAATCACCTTCTATGCTTTCATTTCTTAGATTGAACCCTCTAAGATTAATGAAGCCCTTTCAGACAATGATTGGATTATCGCGATGCAAGAGGAATTGTATCAATTTGATAGGAATAAAGTTTGGGACTTAGTACCTAGACCTAAAGACCACCCAATCACTGGGACTAAATGGGTATTTAAGAACAAACCTGATGAAATAGCAATCATTGTCTGTAACAAGGCAAGATTGGTTGCTAAGGGCTATAATCAAGAGGAAGGAATTGGTTATGAAGAAACTTATGCTCCAATGGCAAGATTGGAAGCCATAAGAGTTCTTCTAGCCTTCACTTGTATCAAAGAATTCATGCTCTATCAAATGGAAGTTAAGAGTGCATTTCTGAATGGTTTCATTCAGGAGGAATTTTATGTTGAACAAGCTCCTGGTTTTGAAGGTGATCATCATCCAGATCATGTTTATCACCTCAAGAAAGATTTATATGGCCTTAAGCAAGCTCCTAAAGCTTGGTATGAGAAATTAAGCAAGTTCCTTCTTAATCAAGGCTTTATCAGAGGGAAAGCTGTCACACTCTCTTCATAAAGAGTAATAAGCTTAATGATATCTTAATTGTTCAAATTTATGTTGATGATATCATATTTAGTGCTTCTAATGATGCTTTGTGCAAGGAATTTTTTTAGACTGTGTAAGAAGAGTTTGAGATATCCATGAAAGGTGAACTCAAATATTTTCTTGGGTTGCAAATCAAGCAACGTAAGAATGGCATCTTCATTTCTCAGACCAAATATCTCACAGATTTGCTGAAGAACTATGGCCTGAGTGAATGCAATGGAGTTGACACACCGATGAGCTCAACTGCTACCTTGGATGCTGATGAGAAAGAAAAGATTTCAACATCACAAGATATAGATGAATGATTGGATCAATACTCTATTTTGACAGCAAGCAAACTTGATATCCAGTTTAGTGTGGAAATGTGTACTCGATTCCAATCCACCCCCAAAGAGACTCATGCTAAACATGTGAAAAGGATATTTTGATATCTTGCTAATACAAAGGAGTTGGGATTATGGTTTCCCAAAGGCCAACCTGAGCATCTTGTAGAATATATAGATTTTGATCATGCTGGATACAAGACGGATAGAAATAGTACAAGTGGCCAATGTGAATTCCTTGGTGACTTACTTGTCTCCTGGTTCAGTAAGTAGCAAACAACCATCTCAGTATCATCAACTGAAGCTGAGTATATTGCAGCATCAAAGTTGTTGTGCTCAAGTGCTTTGGCTAAAACAACAACTTCAGGATTTGAGAATCCATCTCAAGGAAATCTCAATCTTGTGTGACAACACTAGAACAATAAGCTTGGCAAAGAATCTAGTACAACATACACAGATCAAACATATTGATATCAGACATCACTTTATAAGGGATCATATTTAGAAGAAGGATGTCAAGGTGATGTTCATCCCAACTCATCTGTAACTTGCTGATATCTTCACCAAACCATTAGCCAAGGAGCAATTTGTGTTCATTAGAAAAGAATTAGGAATGGTAAATCCCAATTAATTGTAAGTAATCTCTACTTAATGTTAGTTATGTTTTTGATGATCAATAGATACTAACTTAAGCGTCGGAGTGTTTAGTCATTGTTTTGCAAGACCTTTACTGCTGATATTGCAGAAACTATCTGATAAAAGAGTCAAAACTTGACCCAAGCAAGTCTAAACTCGAGCCTAGCCAAGGCAGAGAGGAAAGGACTTTCAAGAAGGGCATTTGACTCGAGCCATGAAGTGTCAAACTCAAGTTGAGGCAAGACGAGAGTTAAGCAGTTTAAGAAGGATATTTAACTGGAGTGAAGTAATGTCACACTCGAGTCAAGGGAAGACCTAGAGTTAGGCTTTTTGATAAGGGTTTTTGACTCGAGCAACGGAGCTGAAACTTAAGTCAAGGTGCTTTCTCCATCTATTCCAGGTTAGTACAATTTTACCTAAACTCGAGCCAGTTCTTCATAACTTGAGCAAGTAATTCAAGTCATTAAGCTGAAACTCGAGTTTAGAGCTTTCTATATATATGATCAAGTGCTTGACTTTAACTCTTCACTTCTCTTTTCCCTCAAGTCTTCTATTTGGTTTCGCTGAAAAACCCAAACCCTAACTTGAGCCCTAACCTCACAATGCCTCCCAAATCCACCGCCAAAACCTCTGCCAAGTCTAAGGGTTTTGATTTGGACTATAAGGTGACTCAATCTTCGTCTCCTACACCATTGAAATGCCCTAGACAATCTAAGCAACCTCTCAAGAGGTATCGGTCGAAGGTGGAATTTGACAAACCTTCGCCCAAGAAATCGAAGAAGGTGGTGATTGAATAACCACCTGAGGTTCCTAAGAAGAAACCAATTGACCCAGCTAAACATACAGATAAGGATCAAATTGTTGAAACACCAAAGAAATAGAAGCAGAAGAAGCCAATTCCTTCTTTTAAGTTTAGAGGGACACCTCAAGGCCAATCCTTGACTTCTAAGGCTCAAGAGAAATCTAGCTCTAAGGTACCATTTTAGATTTCGGCTCTTCAAGACATTTATCATGTGCCTATACCTCTTATTGATTATGCTTGTGGTCCCATAATGTTTTCTGCTGATGAGGGCAAGCAATATAGAGAGGATTATGCTCTTAGGGTTTTTGCCCTATGTGTATCTAGGACCTGGCCAAACATGGCAAGATTGCAATCTTGATCTCTCCCCTTAGTTTAAGCCTTATGAAAACTTCTTATCTATTCTTGTTTCTTTCAGTCCAACTCTTGTTATGACTTTCTTTTCAATATGACTATCTATAACCTTTTAGATAAGCATGAAAACATAGTTGAGGAGAGAATTATTACTTATGTCAGAGGCAAAAGAATCATTCTTACTGTCAATTACATCAATAGAGCCACTCAGTTTTAAACTCCTCATCAATAGGCAAAAGAACCATTCTTACTCTCTGATCCTCCTCATCCTTCTGATTTTCATTATGACAATGAGGAAATTTTTAAACTCCTTCAACCAAATGAACCACTAAGTAAACCAGTAGAGCCACTCAGTTTTACTCCTATTGTCATGCCCTTAGTGCATAGGGCCTTATGGTATATCTACTCAAGGAACCAAGTACAAAAGAGGAAGAATTTTACACATTTTGCTCAAAGGGACTACTCCCTTTTGGCTTCCTTGGTGGATAAGATTCCTCATAATCTTGGACATTGGATCTTCAATGAAATGAAGAGATTCAGACTCCATTCCAAGAGGAACTTGATGAGCACTAATCGTACCATGTTTTCCCTATACTTATTGACTGAATTGAATGTTAAATACAAGCGTAACTGCAAATAATCTAAGTAAAAAGGCATACATTCATGATATAGGGACTGAAGAGTATAAATCATTTGCATGTGCTAAGAATGGAACAATTTACAGGGGTTTTAAAGAAGAACGTATAGCAGAGCTGATACGATGCTATAGCATTCTGACAGCATCCCAAATGCTATAGCAAAGTAGACGACGCAATGCTATGCGGTAGGTTTTCTGACCTTTTTACCCAAATGATTTCAAGAATAAAAGAAAAGGGCGATAATGACAGATAGATTGCTGACATAACAGAATAGAAGATGTAGAGGATCAGAACTAAAAGATTTGAAGAATCCTGCAGAATCAACAAAAGCAATCTACTCAGATCAAGAGATACAATAGATCCCGACGGATTAGGAAAGGCCCAACTCGCTATAACTTATATTGCAAGAAAAGCCTGATTATAAAAGGAAACAATGGAGCCAACCCTAAGAGAGTCGGAGAGCCCTAGAATGAGATTCTATCTTTTGGCAAACTCAAGAGAAGAGTGACGTGACAGGGCTGCGTCCACACCGTTGGATTTCCGTCAACGCTTTCTGTTTTCCCTTCTTAATTTAGTTTTCCGATCATGGGCCATTCTGTTAGTATCTGCTTTGTGTGCCCTCGTCGGTCATGAACTGATTTTCATATGGCCGGACGAGGATGAATCTTTAAGTTGTTGAATGAACCCAGTTGCAAGTTCTTAATTCAATAAATTTGGTTTGCTTATCAGTGTTTTAATTACTAGTCGATTAACGGAAGTTAAGGGCTAGATTTGTGGCCTCACTTACTGGCAAGGAGTCGGGGTTAGACCTTTGAGAAACAGTGTTTGCTAGGCAGCCCGTGCACGGCTTGACCTATTATTGTAGGCTTCAGGAATGGGTCTACCTCTCATAACCATAACACCCTGAGCGTAGCGCGGATCTGACTAGAAAGTTGCCATAGGAATATGGAAGGAGTATAGTTAGTATCATATGTATCAAACGCGGAAGCTTCGGTAGACTATAGAGATGGGTTAACCAAATAGCTTTGTAATTAGTAGCTATGCTGTAGCAATTACGGAAGCTGTGCGTGTAGTGCTATAGCATTGGGTAGAGCAACTGGGGGATTGATGCACTTAAGGGTGATTATGAGTTTAGCCTAACCTCTTACTGATATCTTCTCACATTTTAAGTTATTCTGTTTACTTTTGCTAGTAGCATAATCACAACAACCTCTCAACCCAACATATTTACTTTCACTTGCACAACTATCATAGCAATCACGCGTCACTCTTTGGTATCTCAGTCTCTGTGGGACGATACTCTACTTACACTTTATTACTTATTCGACTGGTTCACTTGCCATCAAGGAAATCAACCAACAAGTTTTTGGCACCGTTGCCGGGGACTACTGATACCCTTTGTGACGACGCCCCTTTGCTTAATAGTTGTGATTTACTTAGTAAGAGAGCTCACTTTATCTGCTCTTGATTTTCAGGTACATTCTGTAGTGTATGCGCAACTCGCCGCTAGCCAATCTAGAGACTTACGATCCTGAAATCATGGAATTAGGGATAACCAGGTCCCTCCACCTCCAAACCTAGATGTGAACAAGGCCATCATGGAATTTGGGATTCCAGATCTAAACAAGCTAAACTCGGCCAACACACCACCAACCTTCAATGCTGGATACTTTGAAATTAAAGGTGTCATGATCCAGATGCTAAATGCAGCCGGACAATTTGGAGGTCTTCCATCCGAAGACCCGCATCGTCATCTCAGGACTTTCATGGAGGTCTGTGATTCATTCATTATCCCAGCGGTTACACCTGATGCCATTCGAGTTAAATTATTCCCATTCTCTCTGCGGGACAAAGCTCGAAAGTGGCTCAATAATTTACCTATTGGTTCAATCACCTCATGGGAGGACCTCGGGAGAAGATTTCTGCTTTACTTCTTCCCACCAACAAGGAATGCTCAATTAAGGAAAGACATAGCCAACTTCAAGCAAAATCCTAAGGAACTAGCCCATGAAGCTTGGGATCGATTCAAGAATCTACTTAGCAGATGCCCACAGAATGGACTACATGACTGGGCTCAATTGGAAACCTTCTATTGTGGACTAAATAGTGATACTCGATCATTTGTGGACACTGCAAACGAATCTATTCTCATGCAACCATACAACAAGGCATGCCAACTATTGGAAACAATAACAGCACAGGGTTATCAATGGGCTGACAATAGCAGGACCACATGCAGGGAAGTCGCCAGTATTAGCACGACAGATGCATTAACTACCCTTACAAACCAGGTGACAGCTTTAACTAATGCTATTGAAGTACTACTTAGTTCCGTCGTACAGGCCAATCTCCATGGTCCATCAACCTACAACAACTTCTAGAAAGGCATTGATCTGAGAAGGCATCCTACTGATATTCTGGGGGGCTACATAGCAAGAAACAACTCAGAAATGCGAAGTCAACAACTCACACTTCAGAAGTTAGAAGAGCAAATTGGACAAATTGTAGCTCTCACTGAGGAATGTTCAAGATCCTTACCTCATAGCATAACAAATGCAACCACCAAGAGTAACGAGCAAGAGGTAACGTCGCATCAAGTTAGCTTAGCGGATAATGCTACAACATGCTCACTGTTAGTTCTCTAAGGGTTTTGATGATAACTGACAATTGTAAACAAGATTGAGTATAGTTGGAACTTGTTGATTTCAATCCAAAGTACTCTGGCATCGCCAAACTCGAGCCTACATTTTCAAACCGGAGGTTTGCTTCTAACCAAGGGCCAAACTTGCCAATTGGCACTTTGAACTTTACACCAAACCAGAGGTTTGTTTTTTGAGTGTGGCTCTAAGTTTTTGCATGCCTTGTGTAAACTCGAGCCTACACATTGAAACCTCAGGTTTGCAAGAGGCCGAGAGCATTCTAATCTTAAAATACTTTTACGCTCGAGCCTATTAGTTCTAAACCTCAAGTTTGGACCTTCAGAGGAAATATTGGTTGACATACATAACCATTAAACTCGAGTTTACCTCTGGCGGGAAGATTTTTTCAAAATTCTAAGGCTTTTGGATACTCTTCGAGTGTTTTATTGCAAGCAAAGGTTTTCAAATTTGAAAAGTTCTTAAAGACTCTCAATCAAACTAAACTCGAGCTGTCTTTCTTGAACCTCGGGTTTACCTCGAGGAGAACTCTTAAAAGTTTTTAACTAAGTAAACTCGAGTTTAGTTCCTTAAACCTCGGGCTTATTTCGGTAGAGAGCACTCGAGTTTTTCAAGTCGAATGAACTCAAGCCTAAGTCTGTAAACTCGAGTCTAAAGCTTACAGAGAGCAATGACTTCTAATCTTGAGAAAAACTCTAAGGTTTGCATTGAGAACCTCAGGTTTGCGCTTGAAAACAAAATCCAAGTTTTAGTTTAAACAGTGTCAAACTCGAGCCTACCTACTAATAGACTCGAGTTCGTGCTTTTACTCAAAGTATTTCAAAAAGCTAAAATCGTGACTTCCTCTCTGGATGAAGGAAACTCGAGTTCACTGTGATCAAACTCGAGTTTAAACCAACCCGAGAGCAAAGAAGTTTTAATGACTCGAAAACCTCAGGTTCTGTTTTGCAAACCTCCAGTTTAGAAGTTTTGAACTTAAAACGCCTTTACACTTTGAAGCTTCAAACTCGAGTCTGCATGAACTGAACTCGAGTTCGTGACGCTGATTCAGAAATTCAAATCTGACAAACTTGGAAAACATTCTTGTTTGATCTTAATACTCTGAAATATTGATCTGTGATATTCCTAACTATGTTTAATGACTTTATTAGTGAATCACAGATGGTTTAGAGAATGTTTTTGAAAGGTTAAAGGAAAAGGCAAAAAGTTGTTCAGCTCATTAAATGCTATGTCCAGAAAGTTGCATGCTTTTGGGTAATCCATCCGTACACGATTGTAGAGCATTAATGAATGATTACTACATCAAGAAACTGCTTCTACAATGGATTAATTCGAGCAAGTCAACTCGAATACTTGGACAAATGGATTAAGCCGAGATTAGATTAGAGAAGATGCCTAAACCACTTCCTAACCTTGGCTGAGTTTCTCCAACGGATCTATTGGGTTAGCAACGGTCATTTGATGATCTGTGAGTATAAATAGAACTGCATTCAAGTCTTCCCAACTACTGCATCTGTTGAAAACGAAAATCATTCAAGTCTCACATTTATTCAGTTTTTCATCTGTGTAGTATCACCTGATACAAGAGCTTCAGTGTTTATCTTTAACTACTCTGTGTGAGAGTTTCTTTCTTGTAAATCATTTATTGTAAAGAACCACACGTCAGGGGACTTGGTGGTTGGGTTCATTGATTGCAACTTGTAAGGGGGAGTGAGTTCTAGAGAGAGAACTGCTTCTTAAGTGCAGAGTGTGTAATCTTTGAAATAGTGAAAAATCCCAGTGAGACTGGGGACTGGATGTAGGTCAAGTTGTTAGGACCGAACCAGTATAAATCATTGTGTCCAGCTGCTCTTCCCTTTGCTCTACTCACCTCTATTTTTATCACTTGAAAACAGAGTGTTTTTCAAAAATAAGTAGAATACCCAATTCACCCCCCCTCTTGGGTATTAAGCTCTACTTTCACTCACCATCAGAAATGATAGCCAAACACACACCACGGATACAGGGGAGTGACACTACTGAGTTGACCGCACATAACGAAGCCACCAGACTTATCTCTAGCCAGCACTTTCGAGAATTCTTAGAGCTTATGCAATGATCCCACATTCACATGGCACCAGCAGCAGCAGTGAAAAAAATGCCCACATATGTGAAGTTCCTCAAAGACACAATATCCCTGAAGGAAAAACGGATGGGACTTGAGATCATCCCTTTGACCCAGACTTCAAGCAGCTCGTGCCAGCCAGTAAGACCATTTAAACTACAAGACTCCGATCTCCTGGAAATTCCATGCATAATAGACGATCATACCACCATAAGGGCAATATGTGATCCGAGATCTCAATTAAGTATAATACTAAGACCAGTTTCTCAACGACTGACCACCGGTAACGAGCAAACTGCTATAGCAAGCTTTGAATTGACAGACAGGACCATGATCTACCCAACCAGTGAAAGCCACAATGTCCTGATGCAAGTCGGAACAATGTTTTACCCATGGATTTCATTAGACATGATCAAACTGGTGGACACGAAGCGCCAATTATTCTAGGGCGGCCTTTCTTAGCTCTGGGACAAGCATTAATGGATGTACATGAAGGAGAACTTACACTAAATATAAGTGGCAAGGAAGTGAATTTCAGCCTATTTAAAGCAATGCAGCACACTGATGACTCAGACACGTGCTCTCCGTTAGACACAATGGACAAAGTCATACATAAGGCCTTCCAAGGATCGTATAGCAGGGAGCCCGGAGAGTTGGAACTAGGAACAGGTGAGGAAGTTCCCAGTCAGGCAGCAATGCTAAGTGGTACAGATCACAACCATCCTAACCTGGCAAATAGCACGAGGTTCGAATCATTAGAAAATGACCAGAAATGAAAGCACCCAGTCAAGCCATCCATAGAGATGCCACCGATTTGGATCTCAAGCCGCTGCCTAACAACTTGAAATACGCTTATCTGGGGAAAAATCAAACTCTACCAGTCATTGTTTCTGCACATCTCCCCAGTGCCAAAGAAGCCAAACTCTTGGCAGTACTCACCAAATTCAAGAAAGCTTTTGGGTGGACCATAGCTGACATAAAGGGGATCATCCCATCATTATGCATGCACAAAATACGCCTAGAGGAAGGGTGCCGGCACTCAGTTGAGCAACAACGAAGGTTAAACCCCATCATAAAGGAAGTGGTGTGAAAGGAGATCATTAAGTGGTTGGATGCAGGAATTATCTACCCTATCTCCGACAGCGAGTGGGTCAGCCCCGTACAGTGTGTACCCAAGAAGGGAGGGATTACGGTAGTAGAGAATGACAAGAATGAACTAATCCCCACACGTACAATCACGGGATGGAGGATATGTATGGATTACCGGAAACTTAACAAATCCACCCTCAAGGACCATTTCCCATTACCATTTATTGACCAAATGTTGGATAGGTTGGCAGGCACGGAGTACTACTGTTTCTTGGGTGGTTATTCCGGATACAATCAGATTGCTGTAGCAACCTAAGACCAGCATAAAACCACCTTCACCTGCCCGTATGGAACTTTTGCATTCCGGAGAATGCCCTTAGACTATGTAATGCACCAGCCACATTTCAACGCTGTATGATGGCAATATTCTCGGACATGGTGGAAAAATCCATAGAAATTTTCATGGGTGACTTTTCGGTGTTTGGAAAATCATATGATGACTGCAAAACCTTGAATCGGTTCTTCAAAAAGTGAGAGGAAACGAATCTAGTGCTAAACTGGGAAAATGTCACTTTACAGCAACAGAAGGAGTGGTACTGGGACACAAAATTTCAAATAAGGGAATTGAAGTTGATCATGCAAAAATAGCAGTCATTGAACAGCTACTGCCACCTACAACAATCAAGGGAATCAATAGCTTCTTGAGACATGCTGGTTTTTACCGACGCTTCATTAAAGGCTTCTCCAAGATCACCAAGCCGTTATGTGCACTGCTCGAACTTAACGCACCATTTAATTTCGATGCAGCCTGTTTAAAGGCGTTCCAAACCCTTAAAAAGAAGCTTACTACTGCCCCGATCATATCAGCCCCTGACTGGAACCTACCCTTCGAACTCATGTGCGACGCCAGTGACTCAGCAGTTGGAGCAGTACTGGGTCAAAGACATGATAAAATGTTCCTCTCAATTCACTATGCAAGCAAAACTTTGTCTAGTACCCAGATGAATTACACCACGACAGAAAAAGAGTTGTTGGCAGTGGTTTTTGCTTTTGAAAAATTCTGGTCTTACCTAGTAGGCACTAAGGTAATAGTCTTCACGGACCACTCCGCCATAAAATACCTAGTAGCAAAAAAAGATGCCAAGCCACAACTAATCAGATGGGTCTTACTACTGTAAGAATTTAACATGGAAGTTCACGACAAAAAGGGGACCGAAAACCAAGTGGCAGACCATATCTCACGACTGGAAAGCCATACCTCAGATAAGCCAAGCATTCCAATTCAGGAATTTTTCCCGGATGAACAACTCTACGCCATTGCATGCATCAACACCCCATGGTATGCAGACATCGCGGATTTTTTAGTCACAGGAGAAGTCCCAACGGATTTGACATATCACCAAAAGAAAAGGTTCCTCTATGACAGCCGGAAGTATTTATGGGATGAACTATACCTGTTCAAGTAATGCCCGGACCAGATGCTTCGACGTTGCATACCAGATGATGAATCTGATGATATTCTGACGCACTACCATTCCTCCCCCTATGGACGACATTATGGAGGAGTGCGAACGGCCGCGAAAGTGCTCCAATCTGGATTTTATTGGCCTGCCCTGTTCAAAGACACCCATCAATTTGTTTCCAAGTGCGACAACTGCCAAAGGACTGGTAACATATCTCGTAGGCATGAAATGCCGCTAACACCTATTTTGGAAATCGAAGTGTTCGACGTATAGGGAATCGACTTTATGGGTCCTTTCCCTCCGTCAAGAGGCAACTAGTACATACTAGTTGCTGTTGTCTACGTCTTCAAATGGGTCGAAGTGACCACTTTACCAACAAATGACTCCAGAGCCGTGGGCAGGTTTTTAAAGAAACAGATATTCACGAAATTTGGCACCCCCTGGGCCTTAATTAGTGATGAAGGCTCTCATTTCTGCAGCCGACAGATTGCAGCCCTGCTTGCGAAGTATGAAGTTAAACACAGAATCACTACAGCCTATCACCCTCAATCAAATGGTCAAGCATAAGTCTCAAACAAAGAGGTCAAACGTATCTTGGAAAAGGTGGTTCACCCGAACCGAAAGGACTGGTCCGACAAGCTCGATGATTCCTTATGGGCGTATCGCACCGCATACAAAACTCCATTAGGTGTCTCCCCATATCAACTTGTGTTCGGGAAAGCCTGTCATCTTCCCGTTGAAGTGGAACATAAGGCCTATTGGGCAATAGCACAGCTGAACATGGACCCCACCACAGCAGGTGACAAACGGCTACTACAATTGCATGAGCTGGACGAATTCCGTTTGCATGCATATGAAAATGCAAAGCTTTACAAGGAAAAAGTCAAGCGATGGCACGACAAGCGACTGATCCCCCGTACTTTTGAGGTAGGCCAAGAAGTCCTGTTGTACAACTCTCATCTGAAACTATTCCCAGGAAAGCTGAAATCCAGGTGGGCAGGACCCTTTGTTATCGGTGCCTTAACTTCACATGGCGCAGTTGACCTCAGAAACCAAGTAACAGGGAACAACTTTCGAGTCAACGGTCAGCGAATTAAACATTATTGGTCAAACCCCGTTTTGAGGGACAAGACACCTATTGATCTCAGATCACCCTAAGTCACAGACACTAAGTCCGGCTGAAGACCTTAAAGCAAGCGCTACTGGGAGGCAACCCAAGTTCACGGTTCTTTAGCATCACAACAGGAGGGAACAGGTCCAGCAGGGATCATGCTATGGCATAAGGCCAGACATTAAGGCCCCAGCACCACACCACAGTAAACGCCCACAGTTAGCCAGGTATGCTTCTCACCTCTATAATAAACACTTTTACAAGCCGGTAGCTTAGTGGGCCACTTTAGTGGGCCCACCACAAGCCAACTCAGCTTAACTCACCATGGTAGGAGACGTGACGCTTCGTATTCAAATTCGGCCTTTTCTCTATTCTTCTCATCCACTCCTCTCGCGCCTTCTCCCATACCCTCTACTCTTCCCTCCATCGTCACCCCTTCCAACCATCATGCCGAGGGCTTTAAAGACGACGAGGCTTCACCAAGCACGCCGTCTGGTCCGCCACCGCCACCAGGCTAACCCGCCACCGGTACAAGTACTTGCCACTCCCACTTCTTTGTCCTCGTCCTACTCTTCTGTCGCTTCAGGTTCCTCAGGCCCTATCTCTATCTACGATAAGGCATACATGATCGCCAATCTCAGGCCCTTCTGTCGCTTCATTTTATTATTTTTGCTGCACTGAGGGCATTGCATCTTTCAAGTGTGGGGGGGTTGATACTGATTTGTGATATAATCTGCCGCTAATTTCACCACGCATATAGTTTTTGCACATATATAGTTTTTGCGAAAAAAATTTCAAAGTCCATGGTAAATGATGAATAGAATCTTGTAGCAATGGAATGAATGTCTATATAACTGAACAAAGCACAGTTGCCTAGGGCAACTGAACCTTTAGGCTTGGGAAATTGACGGTGCCAGCTAATCTGATACGAGGTAAAGTGCCATCAATGAGAAGAATCTCTGCTTCCTCAGGCTGCTGCTGGGATACCTCATGAAATTGCTTGAGGCGATGCCCATTGACCTTAAAGGTTCTTCCTGTGGGTGGATCACATAGCTCAACAGCACCAAATGGAAAAATGTTAGTGATCTCAAAAGGGCCATCACATTTAGATCGAAGCTTACCAGGCATAAACTTCAAACGGGAGTTAAACAGAAGGACTTTCTGGCCCACAGAAAATTCTTTCCTCAGAATATGCTTATCATGGAATGCCTTAGTCTTCTCCTTGTATAACCGCGAACTCTCATAGGCATCCAATCTAAGCTCATCCGACTCTTGCAATTGTAGCTTCCTCTCCATCCCAGACTTAGCCAAATCCATGTTACACTGATTAATAGCCCAATAGGCTTGATGCTCCAACTCAACCGGAAGATGACATGCCTTACCAAAGACAAGCCGATAAGGAGACATCTCAATCGGAGTCTTGTAGGCGGTGTGATATGCCCACAAAGCATCCTCTAATCGCTTAATCCAATCTTTCCGGGTAGAGTTAACAGTCTTCTGAAGGATTTGTTTAATCTCTCTATTTGAGACTTCAGCTTGATCGTTAGTCTGAGGATGGTATGCTGTGGAGACCTTGTGGAGCACTCCATACTTGCATAATAAGGCACCCATGCTTCGGTTGCAAAAATGGGATCCCTAGTCACTGATAATGGCTATAGGAATACCAAACCTATAGAAAATGTTAGACCTAACAAAATCCACCACCACAAAAGAATCATTAGTCCGGGTGGCTTTCACCTCAACCCATTTCGAGACATAATCAACAGCTAGCAATATGTAAGTATAACCATATGAAGTAGGAAATGGACCCATAAAATCAATACCCCAAACATCAAAGATCTCACAAAACAATATAGGGTTCTGGGGCATCTCATGCCTACGTGAAATACTCCCTGCTCGCTGACAGTTATCAGATGACTTACAAAATAGATGGGAATCATGAAACAAGGAAGGCCAACATAATCCACTGTCTAACACTTTCCTAGTAGTTCTTTGGGGTCCAAAGTGACCACCACGAGTGAAAGCATGAGCAAAATGCAATATAGAGTGAAACTCATGATCAGGCACACATCTCCTAAGTACTTGGTCATTGCAAAATTTCCATAGATAAGGGTCATCCCAAACATAATATTTAGACTCACTCTTTAATTTAAGGGTTTTGGCCCTAGTGGAATCTACAGCCAAAACACCGGCTACCAAGTAGTTAACCAGATCAGAATACCATGGAAGCTTACCTTGCAGCTGTAAAAGCTGCTCATTAGGGAAATCATCCCGAATAGAAGAGGGGTGAGAAGGAAAATGGGTGATGCGACTCAAGTGGTCAGCTACCCAGTTTTGTGCTCCACTTCTGTCCTGAATCTCAACATCAAACTCTTGGAGCAACAACATCCACCGGATAAGTTGTGGCTTAGCATCTGCCTTTTTCAAAAGAAACTTCAAAGCAGCATGGTCAGAGAAAACAACTACTCTACTTGCTAGCAGATATGACCTAAACTTATCAAAAGCAAATACAATAGCCAACAACTCTTTCTCAGTAGTGGTGTAATTAGACTGTGTAGGATCCAAAGTCTTGGAGGCATATGCAATGACATGAGATGCTCTATCTACCCACTGTGCCAAGATAGCGCCAACCGCACAGTTGGAAGCATCACACATCAACTCGAAAGGGAGGCACCAATCAGGAGGTTGGATCACTGGGGCTGTAGTCAGGCAATGCTTCAAATGGTCGAAGGCCACCTTGCAAGCATCATCAAACACAAAGTCAGTGTCCTTATGCAAAAGGTTGGACAAGGGTCGGACAGTTTTACTGAAATCCCGAATGAAACGCCGATAGAAACCTGCATGACCAAGAAAAGAGTGAACCTCCCGCACAGATGCGGGGTAAGGCAAAGCAGTAATTACATCTATCTTAGTATGGTCTACCTCAATCCCTTTCCTAGACACTATGTGTCCCAAGACTATACCGGACTCTACCATAAAGTGACACTTCTCATAATTCAATACAAGATTGGACTCAATACACCCATGCAAAACTCTAGACAAATTAGCTAAGCATGAATCAAAATCAGACCCATATACAGTGAAATCATCCATAAAAACCTCCATGCAGTCCTCTAGAAATTCAGAGAAAATGCTTACCATACAACGTTGAAAGGTGCCAGGTGCATTACAAAGGCCAAAAGGCATCCTTCGGTAGGCATATGTTCCAAAGGGGCATGTGAAGGTCGTCTTCTCCTGATCCTCAGGAGCAATATGGATCTAGAAGTATCCGGAGTAGCCATACAAGAAGCAGTAATGAGACTTGCCAGCCAAACGCTCTAACATCTGATCAATGAAAGGTAGAGGGTAATGATCCTTATAAGTGGCTTGGTTGAGTCTCCTATAATCGATGCAAACTTTCCAACTATTCTGAACTCGAGTAGGAATGAGCTCATTCTTCTGATTGGCTACCATAGTGACTCTAGATTTCTTAGGAACCACCTGGACCAGGCTAACTCACTGGCTATCAGAAATGGGATAGATGATACCAGCTTGCAAAAGCTTAGTGCCCTCTTTCTTCACCACATCAAGGATAAGAAGATTAAGGCGTCTCTCGGGGTTTCCTCACCGCTTAGAGTCCTCTTCCAACGAGAATCGATGCATACACATGGAAGGGCGATGCCAACGATATCGCTAATGTCTACCCAATGGCTTTCTTGTTTACCCTCAATAAGCTTAGCGGCTTCTCTTCTTGGTCGGAAGAAGATTATTTGCCACAATAATCGGCAACCTGTTCATCCACCTCTAGAAATGCATACTTCAGGTGATCTGGAAGGGATTTCAACTCAAGCTTGGGTGGTTGCTCAATGGAGGGAAGAAGCTTGGGTGGTTGTTGCAACAATTCTAATGTCATCACACTAGGAATACCTAAAACCACACCAGAAGAGCTGTGTCTATACAGCTCAATGTTAACATCAGAGTTCAGCTCATCAAAATCAAAGTTAAGCTCATCAAAATTAGAATCAGGATGCACATTAGGATCAAGATGAAGCTCAAACTCATAATCAATATCAAAATCCACATGTAATGCAGAATCACCAAATAATGTAGCATTAACCAAGTTAGTGCAAACAGAGCACCATTTATTATCAAGACATGCACAAATGGCGAAATCACTCTCGGATGAAAAATCGGGATAATCGAACACCAATCGGTAAGAACATCATCCACAAGATCATCAATAACATCAATGCGAGAAAATAGAATGTTCTTCCCTAGGATGTTTCATGGCATGAAAGATATTGAAATTCACATATATATCACCAAACTCCTTTGAAAGAGTACCGAATGCATATCTATCTTAGCCCTAATTGTTTTCATGAAAGGCCTCCCTAGAATGATTGGTGACCTACTACTAGAAGACTCATCCTCCATATCTAAAATGTAAAAATCAGCGGGGAATATCAATTCATTAACTTTGACTAATACATCTTCAACTAAACCGAAAGGATGAGCACTACTCCTATTAGCTAACCGAACAACAACACCGAGGGGACGCAAAGGACCAAGACCAAGAGATTTATAAATAGATGCGGGCATGACATTAATAGAAGCACCTAAATCTAGCATGCAATCATCAAATCTATAATTACCAATAAGGCAAGCGATAGAAAACGTCCCTGGATCCTTGCACTTGTGAGGCATGGTAGGCCGGATGAGTGCTGATACATTCTGGTTCAAACTCATTCATTCACTTCCCTTCAGTCGCCTCTTGTTGGTGCACAACTCCTTCAGAAACATGGCATATTTAGGGATTTGTTTGACTGCATCTAAGAGAGGAATGTTGATCTCTACTTTTCTGAATGTCTCAAGTATATCCTTCTCTTGTGCTTTGTCTGCCAACTTCTTGGATTGAGGGGCTCCCTGAGGGAAAGGAAGAGGAATGGGAATGTCTTCCTCTTCACCTTGCTACATTGCCTTTTTATTTTTAGAGTCAATCTTCACATTTTCTGACTTTCTTTCTGATGTGGAAGTCACATCTGCAGCTAGTTTAGGTTCCTCCAATTGCTTGCCAGATCGAAGGGAGACAACACTCACATTTCCCTTAGCATTAAGAATTGTTTGTGAAGGAAGAGTGTTGGATCCCTGAGGTTGAAGCTGGTTCAATGATGTTGCCAACTACCCAATCTGTGTTTGCAAACTCTAAATGGAAGTGTCAGTTTGCTGTTGGAACTGCATATTGGCTGTGACAAATTTCTTCATCATATCTGTTAGATATGATTAGTTTTGATGATGTCTTATATAGATGTCATTCTTAAGAGCAAAAAGGTTGCATACTACATTTATCTTTTACTTTAACTAATTCTTATATTTAATGTAGATGCAAAGTTTAACAATGGAGATTTATCAAGATAAGATATTAAAGAAAGAAAAACTTGCAGAGGTTGTCAAGGAAGCAATATGTTATTTTAAGTTAAATGATGAAGAATGATCAAGTTGGGAGATGGAAGAAGGAAGAACTTGTTGAATGGAATGAAGATATAATTATTCAAGTTCTTATATTGAAGCTAGAAGCCTCCAAGATCATATGGAAGTTGGAATGACTCAATTCAGAGTTAAAACACGCAAAAATGAGGTTCTAGATGAGCAAACTCGAGTCTCCAAGTATTAAACTCGAGTTTACTACCTTGCTACAGTAATTTGCCCCTCTGATATGAACAAACTCGAGTTTAGGACTCCAAACTCGAGTTTAGGACTTCAAACTTGAGACAGCCATCACAAACTCGACTCAATAAGTGTCTTCAGCATTTTTGGTGCCTCTGGACTAGGCAAACTCAAGCCTATAAGTACAAACTTGTGTTTACAGCGGTCATCAGCACTTTAGCTCAACTCTGTTTCAGGCGATGTCGGGTATTTCGATGATATCTCACAAAACAGAGATCAGATTGAGGTGTAACCAGTGGCATATGAAACTAGACTCCCAATGCGTCCTTTTGATATATAATTTAAGCCGAAAGGAGTTCAGATAAAGGAGCTATGAATTGTGGAAGTTGACAGAGCAATCCACGCCACATAGAAAACCAAGCTTTAATGTTTTGAGTGTAACGCACAATATACAAATCCAATTGAGCTGAACTCAATGGCATATGAAAGTAGACTCAAAAGGCTTTCCTTTAAGTTTTGAACAGACCAAAACGAAGTTCAGACCAGGGAGTTATGGCCTTCACAAATTTACAAAGTTGCAAACTCGAGCCAGGCCAAGTCAGAAGCAACGGAATTTTGTGGTCTGTACTGTCTCTGCTGGTAATTCCCAGAATTTTGTTGATATTGGTTACTCTGGTTCTGATTCTGGTTCCAACAGAAATTGGGGTGATTTCTCCAACCAGGATTATAGGTATTGGAGAAGGCATTATTCTGCTGGTATTGTGGCTTTCCTGGAAAAACACCCACTGAAGCTACTGACTGGTCTTCATAAGCAAGATCATGCAAGGTAGGGCAAGAGTCAGTAGAATGGTAAGGGTCAGAACAAAACCCACATGAGTACCCAATATTAGGAGGAGAAGATTGTACTATTTGTTTCATTGCCAACTGCCTCACTAGAGAGGTCAGATCATCAAGTCTATTCTCTAATATCTGAGAATCGTACTGGACTGGAGGTTTTTCAACATGGTAAACAGGAGTAATATTGGCCCTGGTGCCAAATTGCTTAGAGTTGGCTGCCATCTCATATATCAAGTTTCGGGCATCTTCAGGTGTCTTGTTACGCCGAGCCTCACCACTAGAAGCATCCACCAAACCTTTGTCTACTGGTAGCAGACCATCATAGAAATGGGTAATCAAGAGTTGTTTAGTGATCTGGTGGTGTGGACAGCTTGCACATAACCTTTTGAACCTCTCCTAGTACTCATGCATAGTCTCCCAATTGGCCTATTTAATGTTGCCAATTTCCTTCTTGATCGCAGTTGCTCTTGAGGTAGGGTAATATTTCTCCAAAAATAACCTCTGAACATCACCCAGGCTCCCAATAGATGAGGGGTCAAGGTACAACAACCGGTCTTTGGCTCCACCTTCCAATGAGAAAGGAAAAGCTCTCAGCTTGATATGATCTTCATCAATGGCCTGCGGTTTCATTGTGCTGTACAATAGATGGAATTCCTTCAAATGCTTAATGGCACACTTACCTGAAAGACCATGAAACTTAGGCAACAAGTGTATTAGACCAAATTTAAGCTCAAAGTTAGCAACAAGGGCAGGATATTGGATGCACAAAGGTTGATAATTAACATCAGGTTCATTCAATTCCTTTAAAGTAGGACGATTTTCCTGTTCTTCTGTCATAATTTCTGAGTTAGCAAAATTGCTACTAGAATCAGTGAAAACAACAAGACTATCGGAAACATAATCAGAAAGATCAATAGAATGGACACAATCAGAATGGCCACAATCAGGCTCAATATTAATCCCACGACTTCGCCTGACAACTCTTCTAGCAGTAAGAATTGTTCTTTCTATTTCAGGATCAAATGGCAACAAGTCTTCTGGATTAGTAGTACTCCTAGTACTCATGCAACAAGGCAGAATTTGCAAATATTCAGAATTACGAAAATGCCACCAGACAATCAGAATTATGAAAATGCCACTAAAAGTGGTAAAAAGTAGAAAAACACTAAGACACACAAAAGCAAACACAAAAACAAAAACCTATGGTAGACATTGACCAAAACAAGTCCAGAAACACTATCAAATGATTTTTAAAATTTATGGGACTTGGATAGGGCAACTCCTAGACCATTGGGAAACCCAAAAATGGAATAAAAAAACTTCAAAAATTGAAAAAGTAGTCTAAACGATGGAATTTGGCAAAAAGGAGAATAGCACATGTTACACCCCTACCGGCCTCGCCCTTTCGGGTGGCGGGTTAGAGGGATTCCTTTTATTTAATCACCTTTCCTTATTACTTAGCCCAATTAAAGATAACTCAGAGTTAGCACAGGAGAGCACAGGGCCTGGTTGGACAAACTAAACATACCGATAAACATTCATGAGTCGGGTATCAAATAAGTCCCCGAAGGGTTAATACGATCATCCAAGTCGACCAAATAAAGTACCGTTAATAAACAACAGTCATCCAAAATATAGAGTACAAAATGAGATAGGGCATCCCCCATTTCTTCATTCCACCGCTTCACGCCCTACCTTCTTCGTGCCTCCAACCGCTACCGTCTTACCCCTGTGTCTCAAAGCGGTCTGGAGTTCAAGATTGAACCCAGAGTAACTGTCAAACTTATATACAATATGTATGCAATGCATGTAGTGCAAATCACAACAGGGAAAAATAAACCTGGCATGTACATCCGCAGGACCGCCTGGTCAAGACAAGCCCCCGGACTCAACACGCAAAGGGCCTCGGAAGTTAGGGCTGGCCAACCCTAACCACCTATCCCAGAGGCCTCACTGGACACCTATAAACACACAGTCATATAGGTTCCACCTAGCCTCATATACCTTGGGCCTCACCTTCACCCGTGAACACACACACACAGATCCACCTAGCCCACATGCCATGACCTCAAAAGTACCCCAAAAGAGATACTTCTTAGCCACCATGCCTCGGCCTCACTAGTACCCTTACAGATACTACCTAGCCGGCATACCTCGGCCTCAGTAGCCACCATAGGACACAAAGTCCCATAGCTACCACCTAGCCTACACCCACAATCATGATAAAACACAACATACAAGAGCCACATAGAGTATGCAAGTTTACGGTTACTACCCGGCACCTCCAAAAGCGGTAAACTTTCCTCTTACGTCGGGGATGCGTCCTACGGAGAGAATACCCTAAATACAGCCAAACATTATGCTATCAATTACACATTCCAACTCTACCTTAAGTTTCATGAAATTCGCATAGCTCCGCATTCTCCAATTTCGACCCAACTTTACCGATTTTTAATAAATTCCAGAAAAATCATTTTGACATGGAATCAGTGGCTTAGAATTTATGTTTTACAGGAAAAATATCTAACAAAGTCATCTGGGTTCAAAACTCATCCTTAGTACCAAATACTAGCCACTGGTCCGAGAGAAACATCCAGTTTTTAGGTTATCTTTAGCCTTCAATATCTCTCATTTAAAAAATCCAAATGACACAAAATAATATATCAAAATCATCCTTAGGATGTATAATTTCACCATACAAAATTTCAGAGCAAAAATACTCCATTTAGCCACTGAAAACCACAGATTTACATTCGCTACCCGTAAACCGAAATAACCGACATTTTCGTGTAAGAAGATTTAGGGTTTATGGAGTTCCAAACGAAATGATCCTTCTTAACCCTACAAAAAAATGCCTTATGGACTCATTGGACAACTTAAAAGTATGAAAAACCTACTGCATCTCCACGAAACACCACGGGCGAGAAGAAGATTACTCAGTTGTCGGTTTAGGGACTTACCTCTGGATATCGGTTGCGAGTGACCTTCTTCACCTCCTAAACCCAATGCTTCAGCTGACCACTCTCTAGGACTCTTTTAGCTTGTGGCTTGTGTGGGAAAAATGGAGGGGGAGAGGTCCTATTTATAGACCCCAAATTCCAAGCTTTGCCCCTGGATATTTTTGATTGTAAGTTTTAGGGTTAGGGGTAGTTTAGTCATTTGGTCTTGTTCTTCTTCCAAGGCATGGGCCCACACAATCAGATCTTCTAGAGGTATCTAGGGCTCTCTTTTGGGCAGAAAAGGACGAGCTCATGGTCAAAAATTGGTGTTCCAATTTTGCCCTTAGGTGGACTTAGGTGTAGGGTTAGGGTGGAGGGGCAAAATGGTCATTTTGCGCCGTTCATCTTTTCCAAGGCTGGAACCCACGAAATCTGAACCAAGATGTGCCATAATTGCACTTTTAATGTCATTATTACATGTCATTTTATTGTCAAATCAAGATTAAATTCTGTGGCCCGTTTAACCGGATTATTTTATTCACTCTCTCTTCATTATTACACGATGTGACAAATCTCTCTCTTCATAATTACCTGGCAAGATATTTTCTCTCTCTTCTGGGCCCATTGGGATTCACCCCTTATCAGTGTCCTGGGCCTGGGCCCGACTCCAGAAATCCTGTCCGGCCCCGCTCAGCTCCCGGTTACCGGTCCCACCTTACCTCGTAATGCGTGCCCTTCAACTAGACTTGTGTGGGCCTAGATAATTAGTCACTTTTCCCAGACCACAAGTGGACGGGGCATACTACCTTGGGGATCAAGAAACCTTTATTCCACTACCCCGGATCCACCTCGAAATGCGCGCTACTCGGTAATCCAACTCCTGGCCCCGAAATGCCGCGTACCCGACGTAGCACCACCACCACTGACTTTCTCTTCGTAGTGGTCCCGGCATGTGTTCTCCCTCTCTCTCTTGGTTCAACACGCATACCTTGTCCCCATAATGCCTTTCGTCACTTATCCATTATACCGGTTTACTTTGTCGGGATTACTTTATGCGCAAGTCACCTTACCGTTGATCAGGATTCCACCCTGTTTTGACTTAGTACCTTTGCTACCTACTCTTAACCATTGTTTTCCATCTTAGGGCCTTTGAAATAATTCCACACCATAATCATAGGGAATAAATACTCCAAAATTAACTCAAGGCTTTATATTACTAAGCAAGCTTACATCGGTACATGCGTTATAAAAGTAGGGGTGTTACAGCACATGGAAAATCAAAGATAGTGTCTTAGTAGAAATCAAAAAATCAAAACTTAAAACAATGAAAAAGTGGTCTAAACGTTGGAATTTGGGGAAAATAGGGTATACCTTACTCCCTACTCGGGAGTGACTCTTTCTTAGAATGCCCAATTCCTTGTGAATAAGACCTGGTTTGAGTGATCTGGGACAGAAAAATTTCTATCCAGCCACCCGAACTACCGAAACGAAGTTATTTACACTACTGTTACTAATCAAACCGATGCAAATTCCCTAGCAGCGGCGCCATATTTTGACAGAGATTTTCCGTGGTCTCCCAAAATAACCAGATTAGAAAAGGATTTGCAGTATAATGTAACCTGGGTCGTTTCCCAACGAATTCACAATCGGTTCAATTCAAACAGCAATAAAACATAAACAATAAAAATGGGGGTTTTTGATTCAAAATAGATTAAAATGAAAATATGCAGAAACAGAATGAAATATGAAGAAACAGTTAACAACGATCAACCCAACATTCGATTCCGAGACTTCCATCATTGAACGAAATATGAACGAACTCGCGTTTGGTTCGGATGAACCCGAAATCTCTGCGTTTATCCGAAAAAATCCCTTGACTAGACGATCGCCTAGAATATGTCCGAATAGTGGCGTCCCACTATGCAATCGCACAACAAAACTTTAAACCTAGTTCGAACTCAGTCCTTGGGATGAACCAAACCGAATATTAAATCTAATATTCGAACTATTTTCAGAAATCGAATCCGATAAGATGAAAACAGAAACAAGTAACGTTATCGATTAAACACGAGCTCTCTGGATGAATCATAGAATCCTCATCATTGGGTTAATCACAGAAGTTTAGCCGAACATGTCTGGGAAAAATGAAGAATAGACGAAGAACACGAAGAACATTTGAGAGAATTTAAAAACTCATATTTTGATCCACCAAAATCTAAAAACATGAATGAATGAATGTTTGCGGCTACCATCTAACTTAAAGTTAACCTAAAAATGGAAATGGGTTCAGCCCAAAACGAAAATAAAATAAAAGTGGGCTTTAGTTACAAAATTCGAGCCCAAATAAAATCCAAAAATACATATGACTTTGGCTCCAAAATCAACCGCCCTCTTGTCCAGATTTTCCCTTCATGTCTTCATAATAATTGTAGCTCTCTGAATCATCTGAAATATGAGACAAAAATGAGGCAAATCCGATGTTTGGTTCAAGAGTTATGGTAAAAATAGTAAAGCAATATAAAACTGGAATTTTATTTTTTAAAATGGCTAAAATATAATCAAAGGCCCAAAGCCCAAATAAGTATAAAAGCCATTATTTATTAACTAAAGAGTCCTAAATTATTAATCAAGAGATAAAAAGAAGTGTATAAAATATTCAATTATCACAATACGACAGAACGAAGAAGACATGGAGTGGTGACATGACAGGATCTCGACCACACCGTTGGAAATTCCGTCAAAGCTTTCTGTTTCCCTTTTTATCTTTGTTTTCTCGATCATAGGTCATTCTGTTAGTGTCTATTTTGTGTGTCCCTCGTCAGTCATGAACTGATTTTCATATGGCTGGACGAGGATGAGTCTTTAAGTTGTTGAATGAACCCGTTGCAAGTTCTTAATTCAATAAATTTGGTTTGCTTATCAGTGTTTTAATTACTAGTCGGTTAACGGAAGTTAAGGGCTAGATTTGTGGCCTCAGCTTATTGGCAAGGAGTTGGGGTTAGACCTCTGAGAAACAGTGTTTGCTAGGCAGCGCATGCACGGCTTGACCTATTATTGTATGCTTCAGGAATGGGTCTACCTCTCATAACCATAACACCCTGAGCGTAGCACAGATCCTCTGACTAGAAAGTTGCCATAGGAATATGGAAGGAGTATGTTAGCATCATAAGTATCGAACGCGGAAGCTTCGGTAGACTATAGAGGTGGGTTAACCAAATAACTTTGTAAGTAGTAGCTATGCTGTAGCAATTGCGGAAGTTGTGCAGTATAGATGTTATAGCATTGGGTAGAGCAACTGGGGGATTGATGCACTTAAGGGTGATTCTGAGGCCAGCCTAACCTCCTACTAATATCTTCTCACGTTTAAATTCATTCTGTTTACTTTTGCTAGCAACATAATCACAACAACCTCTCATCCCAATATATTTACTTTCGCTTGCACAACTATCATAGCAATCACGCGTCACTCTTTGGTATCTCAGTCTCTGTGGGACGATACTCTACTTACACTTTATCACTTATTCGACTGGTTCACTTGCCATCAAGGAAATCGACCAACACATCCCTACCTCTCCAAAAGGTCTTTACAATCAGGCACATCCCCTTCTATCACCAAAAGCTTCTGGAGTCCGACAATGGTCGCTAGAGTAACCATCAGTACTCAAATACTATATGTGTAGAGTGTATGCCGGTAACCATATTAGATATGAAAACACAAGTAATATGCCAAACATGCAACATATGAAAAAAAAAACATAAACATCACTGACTACCACATGTCGTCAAGCTGCCTTACCAAGGCAAGCCTAGGACTTACCGGAGTCACAACCCGTAAAGTTGCTTGCACCAGGATAGCCTCGGACCTATCAACCCGTACAGCTGCCAATTAAGGCCGGCCTCAGCTGATCATCCTCAGCTTTAGGAACCACATAACTTTGTATGCATATTTGGCAGAACATATACAAAAACACACATGGCAAATACAAACATACAACAGAACACATAAAGATATCTGAGTAAAGCGGTTACTACCTAGTGTGCTATACACTGCCTTTAATTTTTATTGTTCCCGATGAATTTCCGACAATACCCTTGACCTAAATAATAACAAAATACACCTTTTTTAGAATTTCCAAAAATACCCTTGCATTTTCTTGCTAAATCATAGCCCAACCAGAATTTTCCAAAATTCAATGTTTCTGGCCCAAATTTCAGGATTTTTAATAAATTAAAAAAAAATCATTTTTACATGAGACCAGCACCATTTCAGGAAAAATATTCCCAGGAAAAATATACCCAGACCATGAACGTACACATATTTGGCGTGAAGATCAAATTTCTCTCTCTCATCCAAATTCGCTCCCCTGGTTCTAGACCTTTTTTCAACCATTTATTTCACCTAGTATTTTTGTTCACAAATTATTATATTATATATCCACATTCATTCCCCGGATGTCTAGTTTCTCCTTGTAAATGTTCAGCTTAAAAAAAGTTTGTTTACCCCTTCAAAAACGTGTTTGAAGCTTCGCTGCCCAGATTTCCAGAAATTGGCAGCAAGCCCTTACTTAGGGTTTTCGGTGTTTTCGACTTCGGAAACTTAAACCATGACTATACCCAATACAAAATCACGTTTTAAAGCCATTGGAGACCTTAAAAGCACAAAAATCCAACTACAATTGTCTCACTAGAACTTACTCCCCTTGGACGAAAATATCATAGCAAGAACTTAAGAAAATAAGGTTTTCGGTATTACCTAAAATCAGAGAATCGTTGGGTGTTCTTGGTGGCTTGGTGTTTGAGCTTCAGCTATGGAGGTTGCAGATCTCTCTCCCTTGTCTCTGGAAATTTCACCCCTTTAGGGTGAAGAAGAGGGGTCAAACACCTTTTTAATAAAGGTTAATTTTGATCCGGTGATTTTAGAATTAACAGGGGTAAATTTTTTGCCATTGTGGAGTAAATTGGATCTGCTTTTTGACTTTTTCCCCAAGTTTTTCTAGAATATTCCAGGGGGCTCTAGGGTGCTTCCAAGTGATGAAATCCTCTCCAAAATATCTAGATATTTTCTTCTTTTGGAGCAAATTACCTGTTTGGCCCGAAACTTTTAGAAATTACAATTGTGGCCCATAACGTATTAATTATTGCTGACTTTCCCCATGTACTTTCATCTTCCCAAAAGGACACATGTGGCACCATTTAGGGCCCACATATCTTCCCTAATTAATTGTTGCACCTTTATTCACATTTTACCCTTTTTGTCTGAAACGTGGGACCCACGGATTGACTTTTCACTGATTTTTTTGTCTTTCTCCCCAAGTAAATATTTTAAAAACTAGAGGGGGTTGTGTGGCGCATAAGGGGGCCCACAAAGTTGATCCCTTTGATTTTTTTCCCTTTCCCCCCTAATCAGTCCAGTTCTTGGTCTATCGGTCCGTGTGGGTCCCGTTGGTCATCAGGGTATTTCCCTTTGCACTTTTTTTTATCTTTTACATATATTTTCTATTTGACAAGACACTTACATGTGGTGCCCTCCAAAATTCCTAGAGTGGCCCCACACTTGCCACCAGTCCCAAGGAACCCCTAACTGGTCCCTATCGGTCCCGTTTCTATCGGTCAATCGCATGTGGGATCCGCATTTCAAGTTTGGGCCTGAATATGACTTAAATCACCTGGTTTTCTCTTCTTTCTTTCCATGTCGACGAAAATGGATCCTTTTGGGGTAAGGAATTGACTTTTCTACCCCTGTAATCATTACTTACTTTTACAAAAAGTTAGTTTTAATCTTGTGGTGACAAGTGTCCTTGGTTATTATTACTTTTTACTTTTTTTCCCTATCAGGGGGATCTTGCAGTGTCTCTCCCTCTTTCATTTCCTAACAAAATGTAGGAATCCCTTACTGGTTCAGGAAATGTCATGTACACATTTATTTTAGCACATTTTTACTTAGCTAACTGTCCCATATCTTAGACATGGCTAAATGGCATTTTCTTTAACCAGATCTACACTGTATGGGTCTCCTGTGCCCCCTTTCCATTGGAACTTTTAATTTTACGACTTATACATACAAGGTCCACTGACCTGTATAACCGAGTCATTAGCCAAGAGGCTTCTTACCTCTCATCATTCTTGGGACTCTACCCAAACCGGGCTTAGTCGTCTACCTACTTTTGACTTATTCTTAAAGTCTTTAATCTTGAAATTTAGGATATTACACTAATGGCCCTGGACTTGGTATTCCTCCTCCTATACCTAAATCCTCTCCTCTTTCTACTCCACCTATCTCACCTACAGTTCCTTTTGCCACTCCCATCCTTTCATCTCCCATCCCACTAACTCCTAATTTTGGCTATACCACTACTCCAATCTTTACTACACCTATCATAACATCTAACTCAGCCACTACCATTATTCCCCCTTAAAAAACTTCCACTGTTAGAGTCACATATTCTGGCTCTACAGTAAATTTGTTTGATGAGGATGAGCTAGAGATAGTCACTTTTATCTCTCAGCCTGAGCCATCCACTTCACTCCCCTCACTCTTTCCCCATACTCTCATATTCCTTTCCCTTACCTCACTCATCCTTTTTCTTCACACTTTCTACTTCCACCTCTAAACCTCCCTTTTTGAGTGATGCCAAAGGGGGAGAAGAACTGAGATAAAGAAGTCAAGAGCATTTGGTTTTTCAAATTATGTTTCATTTGATTTGGTTTTTATATTTGTTATTTTGTTGAAGTTGGTGTGTCCATGTGACTAATCTGATGTACTTGAACTTGCAATGAAATAGAATGCCTTTATGTGCCTTTGAGTTATTGCTTTACAGTTTGTCCATTTCTTCTTTTTCTCAAAGGATTTTTTTTTTTTTTTTTTTTTGTGAAAAACTTTGACTCTTAGTTTATAAGGGTTGTCATCATCAAAAAAGGGGGTAATATTAGTTCTGAAAGTGGAGCAAATCGCCAAGGGGGTGAATGGGGGATTTTAAAATTCTTTTCCAAGTGCTCTACTTTGAATACTAAAAACAGGGTATATTAGAGTATGAGAAGAAGAAGCAAGACACAGGGAATTTATACTGGTTCGGTCCAACCTTTTGACCTACGTCCAGTCCCCAGACACTCTAGGATTTCACTAACTCAAATGATTACACACTTTGTAACTCTTAGAGTAATTTTCTCACTAGAACTTACTCCCCCTTACAAGTTGTAATCAAATATCCCAATCTCCAAGTCCCACAACTTGAGATACTTACAATGAATGATTTTAATGAATAAAAATCTCTCTAAGAGTAGATAAAGATAAGTACTGAAATACAGATGTATCAAAAGATACTTTTCACAAGAAAACTCAAAGAGTAGTTGGAAACTTGAATGATTTTTGTTTTCAGCAGATTGGTTGTTGAGAAGAATTGAATGCAGCTCTATTTATATGAAACCAGCATTAAATGAGCGTTGAAATCTTCAATGTGACCATTGCCAGCATTAAGGAAGGATTAGGTTAAGCTTTGGTCTTCTTCTCTCTCTACTCTTTGGTTAATCTAGTTGCACATAAGTTTATGGTTGACTTCTTGACTTTTAATCCATTAGAAGAGCAGCTACTAGATGTGGAAATGAAACATTAATCCCTTTGCAACGTGTGTAGAATGATTGTCCAAAAGGATGCAAGTTTTCTGGACATTGCATTTAATGTGCTGATATCACTTTTTGTTTTTGTTCAAATCTTCATTTAATATCCTCTAAACCATCTAAAACTCACTAACAAACTGATTAAACATAGTTAGGAATAGTAATTAGTGATGATCAGAAGTATTAAGATCAAACAAGAAGATTTCACAAATTCGAGCAATTTGATTTTCAAACTCAGCGCCACAAACTCAAATTTGTTTATCAAAAATGGAGTTTGTAACTATGCTTAGAAGTCTAAATTGGAGTTTCCAACTGAAACTCAAGTTTCCTTCTTCTAGAGAGGAACGTCGTGATTTCATCTTTGAAAACACATTTTTGAATATGAGCAATACTCGAGTTCATTAGTGACTAACTCGAGTTTTGAACTTTTTATAGTGAAAACATGTTTAAGTCCAAAAGCTCAAAACTAGAGTTTCCAAATGTAAACTGGAGTTTTCAAAACAATGAAATGAGCAAAGTTCTCAGCTTGGCCTAAACTCGAGTTATAAAACATAAAATAGAGTTTTCTTTAAAATTGAAAACCTTTGTAAAATCTATGCCAAGTGAAAAGTAAAATTTTATAAATAAACTGGAGTTTTCTCAAAGTGGGTAAAAACATGAAAGCTTTTTGATAGTCAGGGACAATGTATGTAAGTCAGATAATGTAGCAAATAGGATCCTTTACTGTGCGAAGGTCCACATTTTCCCAGTTATCTTTCAAGATGCTAACCTTGCTGTGTGCTAGATAGCCGACAAAACCATTATATTTGCTTTTATTAGGACCTAAAGGAGCCAACTTTTCATCAAACTGAATCTCGAGCTTTGACCCAGAGGTCTGACTTACAAATATGTCTTTCATTCGTGTGCCACTTCTACCATGGCGTGCAGGGCAGTTACGAGGCTCATTGTGAGATGAAGAGGGTTCATTCTGACTCACACCAGTCACACCAGTAACTGGCATTGAACGAATAGGACTAGAATCATTTTCTCTGTTCATTTTGAGAAAGGAAGAGAGGCTGAGAGTGGTGGTGGGCGAGGAAGAAAGGTAATGCAATAGGAAGAGTGATTTCGTACTAAGAACATGGGTTTCAGAGTTCAGAGAGAACAATGTAAGTCATAAGGTAAGGTTTCGCATGAAGAAAAAGATATTTGGCGCTTTATTTGTAATACACTAACTTTCATAACTTTTATAAACATTGTATTTTGGAAAATAATTACTAAAATACAAAGGTAAATATGGGTCTCAAAGAGTTATAATGTATTGATTATATTTTTGTGCAAATTTCACCTTGGAATTAATTAACCAATGGTTAATTATGAGGCTACATATTAGGGGCTATAAAATGTGACATTAAATCACATGAAATAATAGTTATTTTAAATAATCATAAAAACAAGAAAAGGGTTTTGGGAAACACTTAGTTTAATTGACAATTATCCTTAACAAAATAAGCTTGCACTAATTGAGATTAGTTGCATAATTGTTCAAGATGATTAGAGGCAAGTTATGGTCATAAAAGAAAGGGCTTATTATTTTGAAATAATTAAGGGCCAAAAGTGAAGAATTAAGTTGTCTAATTAAGCACTAATTTTCATGATTTGTTAATAAATCAATTAACCAATAGCAAATGCAATTAAGGGCTAATTAATCCTATAAATAAAGCTTAATCCTCTTGTAAATTGATTAGCCAATGATAAATGAAGAAAATGATCTTAATCCTCATGAAATTAAATGGACCAATAGGAGACTTGAACCATAGATTAATGGTGAGGATTAAACTTGAACAAACACAAATGGAATCCAATGGTCCTAATCAATTCTATAATTAACCTTAATCCTTGTGTAATTGAATTAGCCAATGGAAAATCAAAGAAATGATCTTAATCCTTGTGAAAATTAAATAGACCAACGGGAGAGGAAAAAAGTGTTAGATTTGCACATGGGGGAGAGAGAGAGAATGATTAAAATATAATTTTTCTAGAGTACATGTTGAATTAGAAAATGAAATAAAAATAATTAGCTAAATCCTATGTAATTAATATTGACCAATGAAAATCTTCCATGCATAGTTTTTATCTTCATGAAAACACAAATCAACCAAAGCCATTGATTATGGAAAATGATCCAAAAGTGGAAATCCTTGGACTTTTCCTATAAATAGAGGCATTGCCTCTCCTCATTCTTCACACCAAATCAACCCCAAGTGGTGATTTCTAAAAGAGTAGAGAGTGAAGCAAGAAGGAGGAAGGTGTAGCAAGAGTCTTCAAGAGGTAAGCTTGCTTTTAGTTTTTTTTTCTAGTCTTTAGCTTTTTAATTCTTAGTATAAATGTAGTTTAATCTAGCAAGTTGTTAGAAATGTTCCCTTTCATGTTTGAAAGTCTCCATTGCTTTTAAAAAGTAAAATGGAGTGGAAAACATGTTAGGGAATAATTTATAGAATCAATAGATCATTAAGATAAATGTTGTAGAAATTGGGCTGTTAAAGTCAGTCACATTGAGGCTATTATTTTATAAATCAAATGAAGTCATTAAATCACGAAATTTTTCAGAAATAAAGTTGAAATGTAGTGCTTTCTAAATATATATAATATGTATCATTTTGAGTTCTACACAAAGAGTAACATATTTTTGAAATTAAGCTATTTTCTGGACGAAAATTTGGGCAGCGTTGAGAAAACATTAAACTGGGAATGATTCTTAATGTTATAGTTCTGGAAATATTTTTCCTTCAAAATAGACACGTCAAAGGTCATGATGAATTTTACAGAACCTCATTTCAATTTTTTTGGAATTATCTATGATTTTCAAAGTTGCAGGAAAAACTGCCCAGAAAATCCAGTACTGCGTTATTAAATAAATGTAAGGGCAAAATTGTAAATAACAAATCTACCAAGGGTAGAGAGGTAAATAGAGGTAGAAATATCTCTTAGGATATTATTCTAAGTGATATGGTGATATGTTATGATATCTGGGAAGTCCGGGGCCGGATTCAAAGGTCGGGCATATTGCTAACTACGCTGAAGGAAGGTACGTTCACAAACTAGTAACTTTAACTCTGATGTGTCTTGTATGATTGTATATGATTGATTAATTCATAAAGTGATGGACAAGACTGAGTCTTGGGTCATGCACTGTGACTTAGGTCACCTGTTTATACATTCAGCTTTATACGGGTTATAGTCTTGATAATGTCGTTGAGTTTTCCTAGCGCTGAGGACACGAGGGGCCATCGTGGCATTGGTTAGTGCAAACGGGGATAACTTTACATGTGTTGTGTGCTATGTACTGTTGTTCTGTTAACATTACATCTACTGTGTGCTTATGTACTGTTGTAACCTTACATCTGCTGTGTGCTATGTATTGGTTAATGCTATTAATGTAATGAATATCTGTCATACATATACTGTTCATACTTTTCACATGAGGTTAACTGTTACCTGAGGTCTGATGGGTATTGGACCTTAGATTTGACTAAAGTTTAGGAAATGAACCTGGAACAGAGAAGGCACCGATAGATGGAGCCGTAAAGAGGCACTGATGATGGAGCCGTGAAGAGGCACCGGTCAAAGCAAATGCTGGAAGAAGCTTAACAGAGCCTACCTTCTAGCATGATTCTAATAAGGTTACTTCAAACCATTTGGTCTCTAGAAAGGGTTCGTCTATATAGTTCAGTCAGTAAGTCGCCGTGAATTCGGGGAGGTTTCCACTAGACACCGATCTGGCCAAATTGTTTGATTAACTGAGTTAGGTTCATTGCCCCAAGTCTAGTTAAGGTTGGTTTAAGGTTGTATAGTACCCATGTAAAAATTGTAATTATACAAGCTCTATATTGTTGTATCACACGAATATTTCTTTGGGAAATTTTTAATATATCAGCTTATGTCGGGACATCAGCATATGTCTGGGCATTTTATATCAGTCACTCATTGTCCAAACGTAAGTGCATGCTCTCATTCCGCATTACACTGAGCTGTAGCACCTCACAAACACTGTTGTTTTCTAAAACTAAGTGTCAACCGACACGATTTGGAATATGGAATTTGGGGTGTTGCATTATTTTTAAGACAGGATGAACTAAAATGACGGTCTAAAAGGTTAACATTTAATACCGTCCTTTACTAAACTTCGGTCTTAACAGTAATAAACTTTTTGTTTAAATTTTTTTAATATTTTGTACTGGCAACAATTTAAGTCCGGTCTTAAAATATTTAATTTTAAAACCGAATATACTAAAATTTCGGTCTTAAAAGTATACAATTAAGACCGGTTATATTAAACACCGGTCTTAAAATTATTTAAATTTTTGTTTAATTTTCTTCAATATTTAGTAATGGGCACAATAAATGTCCGGTCTTAAAATTATAACCTTTAAGACCATCTTTTATATAGGTCCGGTCTTAAAAGTTTTTTACCTTTATATTTAAATTTTTCCTTATTATTTTGGACTTCGCGAGAAAATATAAGTCGGGCCGTTTTGTCGAGATTTCTCTATAAAGTAATTTGATATTTCAATTTTTTTAATAACATTTTTAAGACCAGTTGTTTTCACTACAAGAAAAATCAAGTTTTGCTACGGAAAAATTCCGTAGCAAAACAAGCTTTTTCCGTAGCAAAACGAGTTTGCTACGGAATTTGCTACGGAATTTTTCCGTAGCAAAAACCGGCGTAGCAATTGCGACGGAAAATGAAAATCCGTCGCAATTTGCGACGGAAATTCATTTCCGTCGCAATTTGCTACGGAAAAAAATTCCGTAGCAAATTTGCTACGGAAACAATTCCGTAGCAAATTTGAAATTTTGCTACGGAATTTTTTTCCGTAGCAAATTCGAAATTTTGTTACGGAATTGTTTCCGTAGCAAATTTGCTACGGAATTTGTTTTTTCCGTAGCAAATTTTGCTATGGAATTTTTTCCGTAGCAAATTCCCAAATTTGCGAAAATTTGCTACGAAAAAAATTCCGTAGCAAAACTGATAAATTAAAAAAAATATATTTTTTTTTAAATTTTTTTCTTCAGAAAAGTGAGTACAAAAAGTAGTGTACCATGGATATAATAACAATTACAAAGAGTTTACATAGAGAAAACAAAATATATATAATAATGTTGCAAATAGCAAATAGTAAAAAGTATCCTAAACAAGAAGATTGTGATCATCATCATCACCAAAGATGGTCATCATCACCAGAGCCGACCCCGAACCCTTGTCTTTCATTAGAGACTTGAGTTGAAGCTGCATCCGTATCATCATCTCCGCTTTGCCGAGTCATCTTCTTGCATCATCTCTCGTTCGAATCACCCCGCCGCATCATCTCCGCTTTGTTGGGTCATCTCGTCGCCGCATCATCTCTCGTTCCCGAATCATCTCGTTGCCTCATCATCTCCTCGTTCCCGAGTCACCGCCTCCTCATCGCTCTCCCGTTCTCGAGTCATCTGTGTTGCTTGCTCCTCGCACCAAAGCCTTCATCTTCTTCACTCATCTGCAAAAACATTATGAAGTACATTTATTAGTTGAACTTCATTTGAATGGACAAAGACAATGGAAATTATCTATATTAAATGTATTACATTTACCTGAAGAAACACCTTCAATGTCGCATAAGGAGCGCTTTGTTTGCTTCAATCGGGCGCGAGAGGCACCGTATCCAAAGACTCTCCCTTTCTTGTTAAATCCGCCCGTAGCCTCAAAGAACAGACTCTCGTTATCGGACTGAGAGGATGTGGGGTCTCTCTCCCGTGACAACTTCGAAAGGTTTCCTACAAGTACAAAAATACATAACAAATAAGACATGTAAAATGAAATAAATATGGTGGTGCATAAAATAAGTAATAAAGGAAATAAATGTCTAACCGCTACTTGCTGCGCTTTGGGTTAATCCACCGCCTCTCACTCCCTTCGACTCACGGAATGGGTGCGCTCAAAGGTAACCCACTCAATCGATCCTACAGAACTTCCCCAAACTCTAACCGCAAACGCAAATGATGACATTAATTAATCACTTCAAAGTACAAAATATTAGATACCTAAATAGAAAATAACGTGTACTTACAACTTTTCGTCGATACTCACTAATTGGAATGGAGCCGCCAACATATGACGGTCCTTCCATTTTAGCCCTATTTTCCTTATTTTTCGCACTTGTGTCATGAAACTTCGCATCGGTGGGCCCAACTCTCAAATAATTCGTCTATACATCGTGTGGAATCCAATCTTTCTTGCCTCTTGCATGTCTCAATGAATAAAGCTTTTGAGACAACCAAATGACCCGCCCGTGGTTATAAGCTTTTTTCGATCTTCACGATGTTCGCAATGACATATGATTATCCCGAAAATCAATAACGAACAATTAGTGCTCCAAATTTTAGAAGTACTTAATTAATAACCATAAAACAAATAACTTACCAAGAACTCATTGAACCAAGCATCTCGATTGTCCTTAGGAATCTCTTTCCACTTGGTCCAAGGATGATTGTAATTACGGAATAATTGGGCCAAGATGAAATTCCCCACCGGATTGTGAGGCACAATGCTGAAGACAGAGGACATCATGCAAATATTAGCATACAAATCAATTAGAGAAGAAATTTGTAACATTATTGGTAACTTGGCATGACTTACTCATCGCCGTCGACAGATCCAAAGCTTCCCTCGTCGAAGGATCTGTTGTGCCCCATATTGGGTACCGGAGGAACTCCATTCTTCCCCGACGTGGCTATGAGGCGACCCAAATGTGTGCTAAGGAAGGAATGTGAAATATTGAAGATATTTGTACATAGATGATTTCAGAAACTAAAAATACGTAAATCAATCGAAATGGTAAAGTAAACCCGTTGTCTCCTTTGCTTGTGGATCGGTGGCTAGACGGTGACGACGACATATGAAGCGTCGACGGTGAAGATGCAATATAACCCGACGGTGAAGATGACATTTCAAATGGCACCTCTGGGGAAGTGCTAACCCCTCTACCTCCAGAGGGAGCAGATGGCGTCGCCCTACCCCCTCTTATAGGAAGGGGTCGGGCTCGACCACGACCACATCCACTACTTGAACGTCCTCCTGGATGCTCCATTTCTGAACACTTATAGACATAATGTCAAAAAATATAAATAAAAAAAAAAGATATTTGGTTAATATTATAGTAGCGAAGTAACAATGTATGTAGTATAACAGATCGTCAGAAACAAAGAACTAACACAAATCAACCGGACGATTCCTGTTCATCGACATCTGCTTGCACGGCTTCCTCTGAAGTCTCATAGTCATCGAACTCAGATTCACTATCAGAGTACATCACTTTTGCCTCATCGTCTGATTCCTGATCGTCAATTTGTATAGGAATCAATTCTAAATCCACGGTAGAATCAAAGAGATTCCTTGGTACTTCGTCGT
The DNA here is from genome assembly GCA_019022655.1 of Acacia acuminata. Classification (NCBI taxonomy): domain Eukaryota; kingdom Viridiplantae; phylum Streptophyta; class Magnoliopsida; order Fabales; family Fabaceae; genus Acacia; species Acacia acuminata. The sequence goes on along the minus strand of JAFJYI010000272.1, from coordinate 221,900 downwards.
CGAAGATGTTTATGGGCAATACATGTTCCACATCAGCTTGGAACGGTTCCTTCATGCCGTCATTTGCTTCCGACTCTTTCGACTTAGGTATAATATTTCGTGCTTTGGTTTTGATAACTCCCACCCACCCTTGGCGGGATGTGGGGTATGATGTATAGTAAACTTGTTCTCGCCTGTTGAGCAAGGATGAATGGGTCATAACTAACCGTATATCTCCTTGTCCAAATGGATCTCAATATTTCCATGTTTGTCCACTTTTGTCCCACGCGGACCGTTATCAAACCACTCACATTTAAAAAGGGTCACCACCTTGTCCCACGGTAACTCAGCTGAATTATGTCAACTAACTTCCCATAGTAGTTAGTCTCCACCCCGCCAACTTGGTCACCTCGACAACATACACCGTAATTGCAACATAGTGTACCAAGTCCGCGTCAACAAGCTTGAAAATCGATACCCATTGATTATATATTTGTTGCATCGGGTAACACTAATTGCAGCTCCATAAGATAAACTCCACGCAACTTTATTGGGATCTCGGTCGATTTTTCACGAAATATTGGCGAAACCATTTTGGAAACTCGAGTTCGTGTATTGATCAACTTGTGACGCCGACATTGAAGGATTGTCCGATCGGACCCAATTAGAGTAGAAACCGTAACAAAGAACTGAAGTTAATACTTTAATATTTACCGTAATAGAAAAAAAAAAAAATCTTACTTTAAGTACTGGGCGACCTCTTCACAGTTGTTTAGAATGTACCACTCGCTACTTGCTTATCTCTTCCGTCAAGAGTTGACCTCCAATGTTTTCCCACGACTTGCCCCGGATAATTAAATATTGATATTTGATCACTCGTATCACCGGGCAGATCGTTGTGGGGTACCCCTCCATCTTGTCATCATTTCGGGGGATAATAGTATGACGCAAATTTTGCGGCCTCTTCGACTAGATATGCTTCAAATGATAGATCCTTCAACGTACCTTGGATTTTTGATCTTGTGTTTAAGTGTGCGTAAAAACCTACAATGGAATATCGAGGGTATTTATAAATTAAAGCACCATGTCGGTCAATTAATAACAAATGAAAGAAATATATGTATTACCTCTCAAACGGATACATCCACCTATATTGTTGTGGCCCTCCTACCCTTGCTTCGTAGGCCAAGTGAACAGCAAGTGTTCCATTGAGTCAAACATGCTAGGAGGAAACACCATCTCTAACTTGCATAGCATTATGGGCATGCTCGTCTCCGTGTGTCGTAACTTTTCAACATTAAGCTCAAGCACATATTTCTCTAAAGAACATGGAAAATTCAGTCGAAATAGACCATATATGATTCGGTAGTGCTTTGAAGGCCCACGGCAACAATCTCTCGAAAAAAACATGACAATCATGACTCTTCATCCCGAATAACTTCCCCTCGTGCATGTTGACACATCTTTTCAAGTTTGACGCATAACCGTCCGGGAGTTTCAGATCTTTAACCCATTGCAACAATTCTAAATTCTGCTCTTTGTTGAATGTGTAAGGCGCTCTAGGTTTGGAAATCCGTCCCGTGCCATTCTGCAGCAAATGCAAAGCAGGCCTTTTGCAAATCGCTTCTATGTCTAGTCTTGCGTTGACTGTGTCCTTCGTCTTGCCCTTGGTGTCCATCACAGTGTACAAAATATTGCAAAACACATTCCTCTCGATATGCATGACATCGAGGTTGTGTCTTAACAATTGATCTTTCCAATATGGTAGTTCCCGTAAGATGTTGCGTTTGTTCCAATGATGATCAACGCCATATCCCTCGTGTTCGCGGAAGCGGCCCCTCTTCGACACTTTGAATGTACTTGACCCCGTCCCATATTTCTTGGCCACTTAAACGACGAGGTTGATCTCGCTTGTTCGACAACATTTCGCGTAAAGTCTTTTCTATTTCTCCCGAACGGATGATCGGGGGTAGGAATCGCCGCGTGCTGTCAAACCAACGACTTTGTGACCGTGTTGCAAGCTAAAACCCATGTTCTGTTCAAGACATACCGGCATGCCAGCCTTTCCGACGCTTTGCCGCCCACTCAACATACCATATGCGGGGAAGTCATTTATCGTCCACATTAAGGCAAAGACGCATTGTGAAATTCGGCTCAATGATATATCATACGTCGAACCCCTTCACTCCACAACATCTTCAACTCGTCTATCAAAGGCCTGAGGTACACATCTATCTTCTTTTTTGGGTTGGATGGCCCAGGGATTAACGCGTTAAGGAACAAAAACTCTCTTCTCATGCACATAGAAGGTGGAGGTTGTACGGTGTCACAATGACGGGCCAACAGAATAATTCCCGCCCGTATTGTCAAAAGGAGCGAACCCGTCCGAACATAGACCAAGACGGACATTACGGGGATCCATAGCAAAGGAAGGATTCACCTCGTCAAATTTACGCCATGCTTCGGCCTCGGATGGATGCGTCACAAAGTTTTCATCCCTGTGATGCTCCCGATGCCATCTCATGTGAGTAGCCGTTTGTTCCGATGCATACAATCTCCGAAGTCCGGGTAACCGAGGAAAGTACCACATCTTGCTTAATGCTTGACGGGTCATTTTCCTTCCTTTCCCCACAACTTTATATCTATCATGTCCACAGAATTTACAACCGGTCAGCCAAGATCATCCTTGTAATACAACATACATCCTCTAGGGCAGAATGAATTTTTTCACATCCAAGCCCAAGCTCTTTCACCTTTTTTTTTTGCTTGGTAAAAATCCCTCGGCAAATTATTGTCTTTGGGAACAACCTTGCTTATGATCTGCATCATTTCGTTGTAGTTCCTCTCACTCATATGGTGATCACCTTCAAGCTTAGTATTGCTAGGGTAGCCGATAGCGATGAATATTCACTATTTTCAAAGTGTTCGCAACCTTCCCATAACGGACGTTGCGCTTCTTGAGCATTTTATAGAACCTATCGGCTTCCTGGATGAGGATCCTCTCCCATGTATGATGGTTGACTATGTGTATTGGTCTCCTCTCCCATGTATGACGGTTCATCATGAGTAACGGATCGAAATATCGGCCGATCGACGGTCCCGCAGCGTCCATAACCAACCGCTCATATTGATTAAGGTTGTCTCGATGACTACCGTCCCCGTAATAACCACTCGGTGTCGGTGTCCGTCGGACTTCGCCATGACATTCCCAACACTCATAATCTTTCATGAAGCCCTTTTACACAAATGGATTTTAATCTCCTCAAAATCTTGAAATCTTAAACACCTACATTTGACACACGGACACCTGATCTCCCTACTTGAATTAGATGAATGTGCCAAAGCAAATTCGATGAACTCTTTCAAACCCGCCAAGAATGCTAGAGTTAGTTGTCTTCTATCGCTTAGACGATTGTACATCCAACTTCTATCATGGTTGCCTTCCATATTTCCTAGCTAGTTCAGCTTACTAAATTAATTAACATCTCAACATGCAACAAATATATAAAAGTGGTCAATTCAACTAATAAGTATTTAATATAAAATTTATCAATTTACAAATTATTTTAATAAATAAACCATTGATTTGAAATTTTAAAGTGCAATTGGTATTTTTTTTCCATGTATACTTTTTGAGGAATATTTATAAGATATTTTTAAAAAGAATAAAGAATATTTAGCCGAATAAATTTTTTTCCAATTTTCGTTTTTTCGACTTCTAATGTTTATTGCAATTTTTTGCTCCTTTTTTCATTTAAGCGTGAGTTTATGTTGCAAACTTAAAATTCCAAAAAAAAAAATTAGTAAATTAATAAATTTTTAATATTGAAAATACTAAAAATGCCTTGAAAGTACAAACTTTCTATAAAAATATTTATAAAAAAAAGTATACTTTCACCTAACATTAAAAGTGCTAGATAAATTAATATCCTATACATTTGGGAATATTTTATTTTAAAGGGAACCAAAAAAAAAAAAAAATAACATGTACACAAAGTAAACTAATTAAAATAAAATATTATTACCAACATAGGGTTGGTTTAGCGGTATAAGGCTTTGATTACTTTTGTAATTTATTTTCGTCCCAAAAAACAATGCAAGATTAAAAAAATCAAAATTATTAAAACTCAATAATTAAAAAAATCATGAAATCTTCTACACACTATAACTATAATCCAAATTAATAAATACATTGCGTATAGAGATCTTTATGTAATTAATAGATTCAAATTAAAGAAGATACTAAAACAAAACAAAAAAATCTAAACTCATATAATTGATAATCTTCTCGCCAACATACATATTTCCACTATGTAATCTAACATAGATATCATATAACTATAAGCAAAAAAATATACTTCAAGCTAACCCGTAAAATTATAAGTGTTAGGATTTGTTTGATAATTCCCTTGTGAAGATCTTAATACTAAGTACCTACAATAATTTTTTGTGTCAGTAATAAAATTATATAGAAGTGTTTCAAAAAAAAAAAAAAATCACCTGAGGGCGAGCTGAGGGCGCAGATGGTGGCGAGCCGAACGGGGGAGGAGCCGAGGGCGCCGGGGGGGAGCCGAGGGGCGGAGGAGCCGAAGGAGGAGGAGCCGGGGGCGCGGCTTGACCCGTCGCCGAGGGTGTGAGCCGAGGGAGGGGGAAGGAGCCGAGGGCGCGTCCGAGGGGGGAGGAGCCGAGGGCGCCGGGGGGGAGCCGAGGGCGGCCGGGGGAGCCGGGGCGGGGGTGGTGGGGAGCCGGGGGCGGCGCGGGGTGGGAGCCGGGGAAAATGCAGTCGGGCAAGGGAGGAGGAAGACGAGGTCATTAATGACCTCGTCATTTGCGACGAATCAAGTTCCGTCGCAAAATCCATTTTTGCGACGAAACCGGATTCCGTCGCAAAATGCTTTTTGCGACGGAAATTGATTCCGTCGCAAAAAGCAAGTAAAAGGGCGGCATTTATGCCGCCCTTTTGCGACGGAATCGTCCGTCGCAAATAACTTTTTGCGACGGACAACACGTCCGTCGCAAAAAAAAAAGGGCGGCCATTTTGGCCGCCCTTTTTGCGACGGTTCAATATCCATCGCAAAATTTGCGACGGATATTGAATCCGTCGCAACATCTTTGAGAATGGGCGGCCTTTTTGGCCGCCCATTTGCGACGGAAACCTTGTCCGTTGCAAACTTTGCGACGGATCACGGAGTCCGTCGCAAAGTTTGCGACGGATTTAAATTCCGTCGCAAAATTTTGCGACGGAATGTAAATCGGTCGCAAGATTTGCGACGGAATTCAATTCCGTCGCAAATTTTTTTTATTTGCGACGGAAAAACAATTCCGTCGCAAATTTTCTGGAATTTTCTACCGAATAAGTTCCGTAGCAAATTCCGTCGCTATATTTAGAATTTCTAGTAGTGTTTGTTAACCGATATGAATAATATATTTAAGACCCATTGATAAAGGATCCGATCCAATAAGTTCTTTATATTTGCAAAACGCCACCTACGGTCATACTTTTAAGACCGGTGCGTCGATCTCCGGTCTAAACGAGGCGATCTTAAAGCACTTTTTTTGCACTAGTGAACATATTAACACACTTAATATGTGGAAAGTGGTTACCTCTCACCAAAGCCAATTATTATCACACTACTCCTAATCCAAGAGCTCAAACATATGCCAAAATTATTCTACCACAATCAATTTATTAACCATTAATAATTCTTCAAAACTCCACATAATCATAATTGTAACTTATAATTTCCTATAATTCAAAGTATACAAATTTTAATAATAATTTATTATTATCATAAAAACTGAAAATGACAGTTTTGGCGTTTAAAATTTAAAAATCACCATTTAATTTATTTTAAATTTCAGAAATGACAACTAAATCCTATAAATTCCAAAAATGAAAGTTTAATCATTCCATTTCAAAACTAAACCGATTAGAATTTCAATAATGTCTATATTAACCCAAATAAATTATTTAAACCACATTTAATTGGTATAAATATCCTATAGGACAAATCCCAAACTTTTTAAATAGGAAAAATTAGTTTTGAATTCCTAAACAATCAATTAATTAATCTAAACCAATTAAAATTAACTACTCCCTCCGGTCCTAATTATAAGACAACATTTAGGAGTTGGTTTTGGTCCTAATTATAGGACACAATTTTAATTTTTGTCAACTTTTTCCAAAAATAACCCTATTTTATTCTCTCAAGTGTATTTGGTTTTTGGTGAATATATGTATGTGGGCGTATAGAATCTTCCGGTCAGTAAAACTTTTAAATTGTTAGATTTTAATTTATTTATTGATCAGCTGTCGTTGATTTGCCAATATATATATATATATATATAAAATATATAGACACACACATACATATATATGTGTGTGTCTATATATATGTGTCTGTGTATATATGTATGTATATGTGTGCGTGCCTGTCAATATATGTGTGTGTGTGTTCAATATATATGTATATAGACATATACAAAGATACACACACACACACATATATAAATACACACTCACACACACACACATATATGTGTGTGTGTATACATATATGTATATATGTGTGTCTCTCTTTCAATATGTGTGTGTATACATGTGTGTGCGTGTGTGTGCATCTATATGTGTGTACAGTGGCGGCCCTAGGATTTTAGGTTTGTGGGTGCACAATTAGTGGTGGGATTCGGGGATTCAAGGAAAGTTCTAAATGCATTAAATTTTTTTAAGGAAAGTTTTAACATGAAATTTAAAGAAAGCTAATCACACTAGTGCCAATGTGGCTAAGAAGGTAGATTGTTCAACTTAGGAGCAAAACCAAACACAAGCAGGGTTTACACATCAATATGCAAGGTCACTAACCTGGACCTTTGACAGCCTGAGGTATTGTCACCAAGGCCTTTGGACAATGGAAGGACACGAATCTCTTACCAAATTTTCCATCGGATCTACAACGAAGGCATCGAAATTTTATCTCTAGCAATAACCCGATAACAACCATATTGGAAAGTTTTCATTCTTTTCTACGAGGTGAAACAGGGAAGTTAAACAAAAAGGGAGAATGAAAGTCTGCAATTTCTTACTCAGCAATTTCTGAACTTCGTTGAAAGTCTGCAGGCCATACAGTTATGATAGTAGAACCTTCAAGCAGGTGAACAAGTGGAAATGATTCACATCCCTTAGCGTGATCAAACTAATCGGAGCATGAGCCTTTTTCCAAGTGTCTCTATCAAATTGAGGGTTGTTTACAGCAAGACAATGTCAGATTCTTTTAAACCAAGGATTTTGGGTCTTAATTTCTCAAAGGAGACAATGTTTTGAAAATATCATTACCTTAGAAGTGGTGCTTCAAACCGTGCAAATATTTTCAAAACAACATAATGTTAAATTTAAAACTTTCACTACGAATATGAAACCCAGCTTTAGACTTGTGTCGAACTAATTAAATAAAACATAAAATAGAGCAAGCGACTGAAGAGTGAACAATTAGTTGGAAATTATATATGAAAAGGAAGATCAGAAGGTGAGCTTGGTACCGAAGACATTAGAGATTAGAAGGATAGCTCGTTTGGAATGAGAAGGTCCTGTGACGTAAGTTTTAAGCCCTGCGAGCTCTTGGACAGTCCCTGTTTCATTTGAGGGCGAGGTCAGACTTGGCGGGTTCTCAAAACACAAAGTTTCATACACTCATTCGTAACATGCTTATCTACTCAGATACCTAGGTCAACTTGAAGAGAGCCACGAAAATAGAAAACTACCCGCAAAGAATTTCAAACCAAAGAGGTAAGACAGCAAAAGTATAAGTAAAAAGACTAAAGCCACAGTAAGAATCATGAAATAAATAGAGTGGAAGACCAACCTTGACGACAAAATCGACGGTGGAGACGAACATCGGCGGTGAATGGACAACGATGGCGGTGGCACACGGATAGAACGAAAGAAGGAAGGAGGCTAGGGTTTGGTTACAATTGCCTCCTCTTACAGCGCAGAGTCTTGTTTTGGAAGATAAAATTGAGGGGCAACGCAGTTGGGGGAAATGGAAAAAAGAGGAGTGGAGATGTTGAAAAAATGATGAAGAAAATAGTCTGAGCTCGGGTTCGAACTAGGGACCTCCAGTGTGTGGTGTGAGGCTAGCGTAGTAACCAAAAACACCACTCGGACAAGCTATCATGGAATTCCTTCACAAAATATCTATATTCTTAAAATTCTATGTCTGCACCTACCCACACTGGCACTAATGTGGGTCCGCTACTGTGTGTGTAGATATATGTATGTATGTGTGTGTAAATATCTATATGTATACATATATATATACACACACATATATTTATATATAGCAAGACTATTATTTTAATTAAAAAGCTTGTGGAAAGGAAAATTTTAGGTTGGGGAGGTATGTGGTAGGAGTTATTGATTCACTTTTACTTATGTCATTCTAAATTTATATAAGGGCATTTTAGGAAAATGAGTAAAATTAACTAATTTAGCTCCTCTCCTTGATCTCCCTAAAAACGGTTAAATATGTCCTATAATTAGGACCGGAGGGAATATTAATTATTATTATTATTATTATTATTATTATTATTATTATTATTATTATTATATATATATATATATATCATCTATCATCAAAACTCAAAACACTCTCAAAATCCAAACCCCATAATTTTCACAAATTAGTATAATATCACCCTCATTGAAAAGAGCAAAATATGTGGTACAACTTTCATTAAAGTTGTTTATTGAAAAAAAAAGTTAATTTAGTTATCAAAATGATCTCATAAGATAAATAATGTACCTGAGAGATTTAAATATTCTCCAATTATTCCCTCCTTTCCTCGCTCCCACTCACGCTCCCGTCCTCTCGCCCTCCTTATCGTCCAATATACACATTCACTTTTATAGAAAAAAGAAAGAGAGGCGGTGGATAATTAGAAAAGAGAGGGGTGGGGCTTACAAAGTCAACAATCAAATTTTTTTAATCATTGTTTTTTATTTTTATGGAACAATTACCACAAAATACCCAATTATTTTCATCATATTTTTTCTTTAAAAAAAATATTAACAACAATAATAATATATTATTATTTACACTAATTTCTTTTACTACCATAAATCATATTTTAAATAATTTTTTTTTTATAATTACCTAATAAATTCATATATCATAATTAATTTTATTTTTTACTTTTAATTAAATCCTAATATAAAAATTGAGATATTACCTGAATCAACTGCTCATAGGTTAACGATCACTTCATTTACTTCATCTTGCCGCCCTGGCAACTTCGTTTTAATTTAATTTCAGGGAAGAAATTAATTTAAGCGATTTCTGAAATCATCTTTTGCTGTGGAAAATCAATGCTCCGAGGTTTGTTCAATCTTTGAAAAGTCTTCGGCTGACTTGCGTCAACCCCACCTTCAATTCCACGCCACAGTTCGGTGCCTCCATTATTGACCCCCTCAAGTCTAATTTAGAAAGTCCAAATTTACATTTTCTGATTGATAACTATACTTTTCAATATTGATATATATTTTTTATATTCATTTAAATATAATAATAAAAGGATTTTATTCCGAGTTATGCATACTTAATTTCTATAGCATAAAAGTTCACCTCTCTTGAAGATTAGTATAGTTCAATTCTAATTACTCTGTTTCTAATTAATTAAACTTCAAACACACAATAAGCGTCTTCAATTACTTTCTCAATTTAATGCCATCATTTTAAGGGGTATCTTAGGTAAAATGCTTTAATTACCTTAAAATTAAATTTTACACAGAAACTCTCATAAACAAATAAAGACTTATCACTAGAGACAAAAATGTATTGAAGTTTCCACGAAAGTACAATAAACAAATAAAGACTTATAATAGAGACAAAAAGGTATTGAAGTTTCCACGAAAATACAGAGTCATAAAAACTCCACAGACTATGCAAGTCCATTTGCCTAGTCTTAAACACCAATAACAACCCCGGACCATCAACCCCACCATGATTTTTCACAACTGCTTCTTACTCTTCTTCCTTATCATTATCTTCCTCTGTTCTGCCACAATTGAAGCACGAGCTACTTATCTTTACCACAACTGCTCCACTGCCGGGAAAACCTTCGAGGCTGATACCACCTTCCAATCCCGCCGGACCACCCTCCTCTCCTCCATAGCCTCCCCCAATGCAGGTTTTCGCAACACCACCATTCCCGCAGGCAGCAACGAGACCATCTACGGTCTCTACATGTGCCGTGGTGACGTCTCCCTTCAGGTGTGCAACCAATGCGTCCTTAACGCAACCCAGCGACTACCTTCCGAGTGCCCGTTTTCGAAGGAGGCCGTGATCTGGTACGACGAGTGCATGCTTCGTTATTCCGACATCTCTTTCTTCTCCATCATGGACCAATGGCCGATTGTCGTCATATTGAACCCGAAGAATATCTCGGTCTCATCTCCAACGGGATTCAGTAATTTTTTGCTGAGTTTTATGAATGAGACGGCAAGTATGGTGGCAGCGGCGGCGGGGAAACCTGGATCGGAGGCGAAGATATATGCGAAGAACCAGAAGAAGTTTCAGTCTGAAACTTTGTATAGTCTGGCTCAGTGCACACCGGACCTACAGCTTCAAGATTGCAAAAGTTGTCTGAGTGGTGTGATTCGGAATATTCCGCTGTGTAGTGATGAGAAGATCGGAGGAAGGGCTGTGAATCCAAGTTGCAACATTCGCTATGAGTTTTTTCCATTTTTTGATCCCAATCAGCCAGTCTCGTTGACCCGCTCCCGTCCATTTTTCCATCGACCTGCAGGTAAAGTGTTAAATATAAATGCTTTTTTTTTTTTTTTTTTTTTTTTCCCTGGATTGTTTTTTGTTTTTTTAAAGATATTAGGTTAAGCTATAAGAAAAACTTTATACTTTTGTTAGTAAAATAAAAAATTTAAGTTTTAGCTCTAAACTCTTCTTAACTTTTGATCCATCCACTATTTGATTTAACTCAGAATAATACAATCCTTAGAGTTTCTTAATTACCTTGGAACAAGTTAGTACGTAAATTTTATATCACAATAAATTAAAAGAATTGAGTTCTTAGTCCAAGTCCGGGACTCCTTAGGACCAAAACTGTTTTTTGTGCTTTATTTTTTCATCTATAAACCTGCAAATTATATGTGCGGGGAATGAGGTTGACTTTATGGGTATAGCGATGGTTGTCAGGACCACCAATAATTGAGGTCCCCCAAAAAAAAAAAAGGTTATTTTATGCGCACAGTGGTGGTTGTGCCTGTCAGTCAGGACCACCAATAATCTCCCCCCAATAAAAAAAAAAAAAAAAAAAAAAAAAAAAAAAAAAAAAAACAAAGCCTATTCGAACTCAACTAATTTCTCTACTGATCTAAAAGATCAATAGGTGATGCATTACTTTTATCGCTAAAACAATCAATTAAATTATGTCATAATTTATTATATAATATAGGGTCAATCTAGCCATTTTTCTAAGAAACAATCTGTGGGTTTTCTTTAGATTGAATTTAGGTGATAAAAAATGCGATGTAATGAAACCAAACTAAATGCAAGATGAAAATGACTCTAAAACCTATATGAGAATGAAACTAATCTTCTAGGGGTTTTTTTTAAATGAAAAGATAATTGAAATCCTAAGAAAAGATTAATTAAGAACAAATTAAATAACAAAGATTTAGTTCAGTTATGTTGATGAAGGGACAACTTAGGAATTGCGTGTAGTTAACTTTCTAAGCCCGAATTAATTAGTTAGACCAAAAGGAGATTAATGAAAGATTGGAATTAATTTATTTAATTACCTAATTGAAATATGAAAAATCCTCAAGTTCAATAACACTTATTTCGTTAGAAAACTCATAATAAAATAAGCGGTGGCTAATTAAACTCATTAAAAACCAATCACAGTTAATTTCTAAATGATTTTGGAATCTTGTTTACAATTATCCAATTGGACAACTAGATAATTTATCAACCTAATTAAATAATTAAATCGATAAACCTGATTGACAATTAAATTAATAACAGAAACTCAATTATTAAATCAATTGACAATGCAAAGGTTGCAAACAAAAATTTAGCAACTGTGTCAAGCATAAAAACTTCAATTATCAATGAAATTCAAAAGAAATATGTTTATAATGTAAAACTAAATTGTTTTCAATTAACACAACTTAAAACCCTTCAAAACTAAACTATCTCAAGTCTTGAATTAAAAAGATCAAAAGAATAACACTCCCTTATGATCTTCAAATGTAAGTCCTAGGCTTTAACTTCCTCATGCACCTTTCAAGTTGCCTCCTAAAATTGCTTTAGCCTCCATAGAAAATCCCCCACCACGTGTTGAAGAATTCCTCACAGCCATGGGAAACTTTGAGAAGACTTGATAAATCCTATTCCTCGGTCACTGCGCATCCACCCACTAGAGAAATATCAATTTCAGCACTTCATCTGTGGCCGTGCCCCAGATTTTTCCGTGTGCGTGCTTTGGCTCTCAGTGAGAGCATATTTTCATAGTAGGTGGCAGCTAGGTTAATTAAAGGGGTAGAAGAGATAGTTTTGACTTTCAATTTGAGCTGATTAAAATTTAAGAAGCCCAATCAAATTTCACCGTTAGATTTCCTTTTTTAGCTTCCATGAAAAATTCTGCACCATAGGATCTTCTAATATGATAAAATCATGATCTATCATATATTTAGAAATATTATTTAATCACAAGATAACAATCGGATATTAATAATTTAAGTCTAATAATCTCATAATTAGTTCAGATTTATATTATTTCCTAAAATTGGCTAATAATCCAAGTATTATCTAATAATTCCAAATTATCCTAAAATAGTCCCCAGAATAAATGAATAAGGCGGGATAAAATATATTAAAATTGGGATTTATTAGTAGGGGAAGCTCTTCCCATTTAAATTGTCCAAATGGGATATGGATGTTGAAGATTTAATTGTTTTTTTTAGTGTAAATTTTTTGAACAAAAATTATTTTAATATGTAGAGAATCTAAAATAGACATAATCTATCAACTAACATATTTTTTAAAAATGGTTTTTCCATTTAAAAGCGGCAATTAAAAAAATTAAATATGGACAGTTCAGATGGGAGAAGCTTTTTCTTCTCATCTTGTTACACCCTTACCGGTCTCGCCCTTTCGGGTGGCGTGTAGTGTGATACTTCTTTATTTCTTAAAAATAGTACTTAACATCATTATATACCAGAGCATAGCAGACTGGCAAGACGGTTTGGGCGTAGTATATTGATAATAAATTACAAATCTTGGTTACACAATTTAAAATATAATTACATAAAACTTCTACAACAAATTCTCTAAATAATCTAGAACTACTCCAACACCTCTATTTGCTAACATCCGCCTGGGAGCTACATCCAATAAACTGTACAACATACAGGTAGCAATAGAGGCTGGAATCTCAAAGGATTCCAGAGTAACCGTTAATCTTATATACAAAGTATAATCAAAGTATGTAAGTAACCACAAATAAACACAAACCATAGCATTAAGTATCATGTAAATAGAAAATCACTCAGGGCACACAGTCCAAATAGCACATAGCATAATTGCATGGCACGGCTCAAAGCACAACCCACCATGCACCCGACACTCGGAACATCAGTCTTACTAGATTATAGCATAGACCGTACGACATAACACACAAGAAGGCCCTCAGAGAACACAGAATAGCACACAGGACAAGCTGTAAGGTATGACACAACCAACTTACCGTGCACCCGACACATTATGGTTCCACAGCGCTTAGAAATAAACCACAACCGAATGCATATAATACTTAGAGTAAAACATACATACAAGGGACATAAAAAGTATATGAGGTAAGGTTACTACTTAGCAAGCTTAAACTGTCAATTACTTTCTCCAAATTCTTTTAAAATCTTCCGGCAGCGGCACTTCTTGTCTTTGATTCTAACTTTTCCTTGAAAATCTTGCCTCCTTGTACTCTTCTCTCTTTTCGACCTAAGTTCTTGCTTCCTTGATCTAGCTTCTAAGTTCTCAAACTTCCTTCTCTTCTCTCCTCTCTATTTTATTTCTTTCTCTCCCTCTTTTCCATGTTTTGGCCAAAATGGCCTAAAGACAAATGAGGGGAAAAGGGGTATATATACATATAAAACACGGGTGCGGTCCAGAATGTGCCACGTGTTTGGTCCATCCACTGAACCAACATGAAAGTAGCTTTATGCCTTATCATGATGACGGGATACGTGTCATGATCTCATTGGGACAACACAAAAGAGCTTCTGTACTCTATAATCATGAAGGGACATGTGTATCTTTCCATTTGACCAACACAAAAGTAGTTTTTTACTTGTCATGATGAGTCAATAGTGTCACGTTCTTATTGGGCCAACACATAAGTAACTTTTTTTCTTTGTAATCATGATGTGACACGTGTCATCGTTTCACTAGGACAACATAAGAGTAGCCTTGTACCTTATCATAACGACGGGACACATGTCATGCTCTTATTAGACCAACACAAAAGTAACTTTTTACTTTGTCATGATGAGGGTCACGTGTCATAATCTTGTGATGACTACTCAAAACCTGTCATCATTAGTCATCATGACCTTACTTTACTAAAGTCACTTTATCGGCACCTACTCTGGATTACGACACGTATACTAGACCCGCCAACTGACACTAGGTTAGACTATGTATGTTGGGCCTCCATATGGCGCCACATACTAGTGTCATTTTCCCAAAAACACAGGGTATACCAATGTGTCCTAGAAATACGATATGCACACCTATATCGACACACATTTGCTAAACTAATTGTCCTATACCTCAGGACATAGTTGGGTAACATCTTTTACCAACCCAATGGCATCGTAAAGGTCTTATGTGCCCCTTTTTCACTGGCACTTTAATTCCACGACTTACACATACTAGGTCCACTGATTGGTATAGCCGAGTTCCTTAGTCCACGGGAGGCTTCATATCAAAGAATTTGAATTTTATGTGCCCTTTTTTTGGGGGAGGGGGGGACATGACAAAGAATGTGAATTTTTTCTTCGTATATCATTCAAAATACAATTTCTTAAAAAAAAAAAAAAAAAAAAAAAAAAAAAATATTTGTTAGCATTACATTCTAATTATAAAATTATAATTAATTGCATAATTTATGAACTTTTATTTTAATCAATTGATCTTTTTTCGCCTTAATTTTTTTTAAATGAAATGATTATATATTTTTCCCTTTTCATATTCTAAGTAATAAGTCATAACAATTCTATTACACGATTTTCGTTACTAAAGCTTTCCATTCCTTTGTCTTCAAAACTCTGAAACTCCAGCAAGGATAAGTGCGATAGTTGTGGCTTCTCTTGTTGTTGGCGGGATAATATTTTATTTCGCTTACTATCTCCTAAAGATTAGAGTGGAGAAACGTCATTGGGCTAATCTCAGACAAAAAAACTGTAAGTAATTTTCATTATATCCATTCACTCATATAAAATACTGTATGCAGATTCAGTATAGCTTATGTATTTATTTGGTTTATTTGTTAAGTTGGAAGGGAAAGCACAACTTTAGAGCATCTGCAATTTAGTCTCGCTACAATTGAGGCTGCGACAAATAAGTTTTCTCATGAAAATAGATTGGGGAGAGGTGGATTTGGACAAGTTTTCAAGGTAACAAATGCCATTAGTGTAGTTTTTTTTTTTTTTTTTTTTTTAAATATATTATTATTATTATTATTATTATGTATGTGTCTGTGTGTGCATATATTTGTTTTTTAAAATCCATTCATTATTCTAGGGTGTTGTTCCAAATGGGGAAGAAATAGCTGTGAAGAGACTTCCGAAAGGTTCTGGCCAAGGTGCAGCAGAGTTTAAAGAATGAGGTTTTATTGATAGCTAGACTCCAGCACAAAAATTTGGTGGCGCTATTAGGATTCTGCGTTGAAGAGCAAGAGAAACTACTTGTTTATGAATATGTTCCTAACAGAAGCCTTGATTACTTTTTATTTGGTTTGAATCCTATAAACTCATTTTAATTTTTAATTGAAATTTCCAGTTCTTTTCTGTCATGCATTTTATTATTTATTTGGCTCCCTTTTTTCTGTGTTAGCGTTTCTTGCACTAATTGAGATTATTTTAATTTATTTTGTCACTTTAGTGATAACTTACAACAAATTTATGTAGGTTCCCAAAATACTAGAGTGTTAGATTGGATGGAGCGTAGCAAAATTATAGGAGGAGTTGCTACATGAATTCTTTATCTGCATGAATATTCTCGCCTAAAAATCATCCATCGAGATCTCAAACCTAGCAATATTTTGCTAGATGATGAAATGAATCCAAAAATTTCAGATTTTGGCCTAGCTAAGATGGTTGCCGTCAGTGAAAATGAGGGAAGTACAAATCGAATTGTTGGAACATAGTAAGTTCTTTATATGCATATACATATATATATCTTGATATAATTGAATGAAGAAAAAAATTGACTTAATTTTAAATATAACAGTAGTTTGCCTTTCAAGTAATAATCATTTTAAATGTTCAGATCTTATCATCTTGTGAACTAAATTTCATTGACATTGTTTTTTTCTACAGTGGTTATATGTCCCCAGAATATGCAATGTTTGGACAATATTCTGATAAATCAGATGTTTTTAGTTTTGGAGTTATAGTTTTAGAAATTATCAGTAGAAAGAAGAATACAGGATCACATGATTCCCAATATGCTGATGGCCTATTAAGCTATGTAAGTCATGATAATATTAATTTGAAATGGAGAAAGATTAATTTGATAATATTGTATGAGGAGCTAATAAAAGAGTAATAATTGAAATAATAAGTTTTTCTTAATTGTTGCAGACATGGAAGAAATGGAGGGATGAAAAGTTGGTAGAGATCTTCGATTCAAATATAAATGAATTGGGACATTCAACGAAGTGATCAAGTGCATCCAAATTGGTTTGTTATGCGTTCAAGAAAATCCAAATGCAAGGCCTTCCATGGCTACGGTTGTTTCATATCTTAGCAATGATTATATTCAAATGCCTCTACCCCAAGAACCTGCTTTCTTTTTGCATGGTCATCAACCACAGCCCATTATCTCCAATAATGGAAGTGAAGAGTCATGCTCTGTTAATGAAGCTTCTATGATTGAATCCTTTCCTTGCTAATACAAGGCTATTATTTCTTCTTTTTCTCGTACAATGTGGCCTTTGATCGAGATAATTTTCAATGGTTCCGATTGATCTAAAGCGGTTTTTTAAATATAAATTTAATGTCATGTTTGGTATTCAGGAAATTAAGGTGTTTGAAGAAGAGAAGAGACAAAGGTACATCTTGATATACATGATATTTATAAATGTATCTAAGGAATTGATAATTCCCTCAAAAATGGGAAATCTCCTTTACTTGGGTAATGGAAAATCGGAAATGAGTTGTATAACATTTTGACCCTTTTGCAAGAAGTTTGTGGTTAATTATTGGTTTTGTTCATAAAGAGCCTGGGGAGCAGCACATTGCAAGTTGTGCTATATATTCAAAAAATGTGAAGAATATCACTTGCTTTTTGAACGTACATATATATAAAAAACTTGACTAGCTGGCCAACCAGTCAAGTTTTCTATCAAATATTTATTCCTGTCGAATTAATTACATATTCTTTGAGAATAGCCAAGTAGTGAATCTTGATAAAATGAATTTGAGAAGCAATTTTGTCGTTTTACATGTGACTGGGTAAGTACAATAAGGCCTACTACAAAAGAGGTTTAGAAAGAGTATATGACATCCCAAGTGGCATCATTTTTCTATCCCAGCACTACTACAAAAAGTATTACTTGTAGCGCTTAATTTTTTTGTTTTTGTAGTGTTAAACAATACATACCCAACCACTACAAAAGCAAGTTGTAGCCCTTTACAAAGCGCTACAGTAGACATTTTGAAAAAACCACAAGCTGTAAATGTTTGGAACCATTTTAGCATAGAGTACAACCTGGGTGATCCAAGTGGAGAAAGGATAATGAAGTGTTCGCAGTGACAGGAAAGTACCTAATAAATTAAAGGTAATTAAGTTTTGTCAAACTGCTATGAGACTATCAATGCTATATGACAGTGAACGTGGGGCTTTAAAGGAAGAAAAAAAAAAAGCATAAAGTTAGGGTCATATAGATGAGGATGTTGATCATATAAGAGGAAAATTAGGTGTGGTGCCTATTAAAGAGAAAATGTTAGAAAGTCGTTTGAGGTAACATTGACATGTATGTACAAAGAAAGTTGTTGGAGGCACCAGTGAAGAGCTATATAGAGTCCATTGACATGTATGATGATATGATTCAACAAAATTCTCAAGTCTTGGTTATTGGAAAATCAAATGCAGTAGGTATAATGGCAAAATCAAACCTCATATGACAGTGATCTATTTCCAAAATTAAACAAGTGATCTAACCTCATATTCCAAAATCAAACCTCATATGACAGTGATCTATTTCCAAAATCAAACCTCATATTCACAGCAATTAAAGTGGCAAATTCAAGAGCAGCACCAATAATTTACAGAAACCGAAATCAGCACAGCTTAATAAGTTTCACATTGACAATCACCCTAACAAGTAATGACTTGCCTATATATTCACATTGAGCCATGTTCAAGAAGATATCTAGCCATCATGTCTCGAACCGAATCGATGTCATCCTGTGAGTACGGATCCTCGCATTTAAAAAAACGTAAATTGGAAAACAAGGTATAATTAACAACTGAAGTACCACAACAAAAAATATCATCATTTGAGGATCACAGAGCATTACGTACGTTTTGAAAGCCAGTAGTACGTCCGGCGGAAACGAGAGATTGCATCCAATTGATAACGTAGTATCCGCACTCGGTGTTCTCTAGTTGTTGATAGCACTATAAATCAAAAACAAATTATTAAAACGAAAGCTACTGTGTCTCAGAAAAAACTTGAATTGAAACTACTTACCTTTGGATAAAACCACTTCGGTCCACCCCCGCTCTCGTGCTCCGGAATTGTCTATATGTCCTAAGACCCCTATCATTAAAATGGAAATTAACGACATGAAAACAATTCATTTAAAAGAAGAATCGATGATTTAGACAAAAATTTACTTACTCAAAGAAACATGTTTTTGATATCCTCGGTTGGCTCGCCACTACGGAATCGAACCAATAACATGCGTTCTTAGCAGACAAACAACACACGGGTTCAATGAGCACTACAATATATACATATTAATATTAAACTAAGATAAGAAAGCAATTTATTCTTAAAAATCTTATATAGACAAAAAATACGCACCTTTCATGTATTGGCGCTAGATAACAAGTCGATTGTAGGTCGCCCATTGTTAAACCAACATAAATGGCCCTCCTGGCTAAGATATTGCGAGCCGAAGCCGTGGCTCCAGGACATAAGAATCCATACGAACCCAATGGTCTCCCTTTTTGCATATGTCATGGCAGACACTATGATCGAAATAAAATGATAAATGTTGTTGAATATATTAAACAAAAAAAGAGTATTGACATAATTAATGGGTAAAAAAAACTTGCAAGATTGCAAGTTGAAGCCACTGTATATCTAAACAGTCCATATGCGTAAACTCACAAATCTTTCTTGTCAACATTGATCGAATATGTCTTGTCTCGCTCCGACAATGCTCGGAGGCATCTCGCAAGCCTATAGAGACGATGTCCGGTAGAACTCTCGCACTGTGTTAAGTATAGAAATCGCCATAGCTTGTTCATGCTATGAAAACATAATAAACAGATTATGAGTAGGTTAGCAATGAAAATCGATCCTAAACCCTACTCATCGTCAATCCGTAATGTATTTCCTACCATTGGAGGTGTCGTCCCCATCTGACTAAGATGATGCGGCCAAAGGATGAACGATGTGGTGGCAGCGCCTAGCGTGGGAACCTCCTCATCATCAATCGGGATGGCTGTCTCTTCTTCCCCCTCTCGCACACTTTTCAGAGTCACCCTACTTTGGTCTTGTGGAATTTGCATATTGTGGTGTGTGGTTTGTTCTGGGTAAACAAGACCATTGGCAACAATACGCCGGTGTGGGTCATCGAAATATAGAGTGCAGGGTTGTCCCCCCTGTGGAGTGTGAGAAGGCTCCCCAATAAGTACATCTGGAGAGTGATGAGAAGGTTCGCCAATAGGTGCATCTGAAGCGTGAAAACTTTCTTTGCTGCTTGGAAAGGCCGAGGATTCCTGGTTTGTAGGTTGCGTATTTACCTTCTCTTGTATCATAACCCTCATTTCACCCCGTAGTTGTGTCATAACCTCATCTACGAGGGACGCTCGAATTTTGGCTACAAGCTGAGGACTAGGGTTGTCATCGTCATGCAAACAATGGGAACACCGTCCAAAATATTTCACGACACTAACTCCCCTCGGCTCCCCTCGAACAGCATCAAGGTAATCTGGCTTCCCAATCGCCGTGGACAAAATGTCCATCCGTGTACCCGGCGTGAATGAACCTTGGCTGCTCTGCTGCTCAAGTGCATCCTGTATCATAGGATTTTGCATAAATAGTAACTAAACTCTAAAAATATGAAACAACAGAGGCTATTTAATACTTCTAATTTAACTACTTACAATCTTTGAGGCAACCTCAGCCACATCTTCATTTACGTATTTGTCACCCTTCATCCTCACAACTTTCCATTTTATGTGACGAGGAGGACGCTCAGGGGCCTGGATAACAGTGGAAGGATCGGATTGGGCAGCTTCCTTTATTCTCTCGCAACTCTTCTTCCATCGCCTTAGTTCAAGATTCTTATAGCCACATCTAGACATGCAATGCGGATACTTATTTCTCGCTTGCCTCTCTCTATTGCCCCGACTTTTTCCCCGTGACACGAAAACAAATAAAACTGAGCCTACGATGTCAAATAGATTCAACTAAAAGATAAGATATGAAAGAAATTTTACAAGAAATTCAGGATTTTGGTGTGACGCCACAAACTCCCTCCAGTCCTCTGGAGAAATGTAATCATAGTCCTGACATGGGTCCTTGTTCCTCTTTGCCCCTCGAATATACTTTTTAGTGAGTTTGTTCTTAAAATCTTTCCAATGTAGACGAACCTCGCCCATCCAATGGTTGTACATGGCCGTATTGTTAGGCACGTCATATGTTTGCTGCAAGGTAAAAGAGAAGATATGAAAGAAATCAAGTAATAAAACTAAAGATACAAATGCAGAAGATATCAAAAGTGAGATATCAAAAGTTGTGCCCAGATCAATTGCTTTGTTTTACCAGGATTCATATTGGCATCGAACTCCACATGCAGCCTCTTTTTCTGACCGTCACGACGTGCAATTAACGCACCCATATGTGTGCTACCTCTACCCTTTCTCACCACCGGTACATTATTCCCACTATCACCTGATGACTTGTCAGAGTTAGACATATTCCTGTTCATCAAAGACAAATCAATAATGTTAGATAGGGTTATTATTAAATAATAAACAAATGAATACAATGAACTAACATGTTAAACCAAGACAAAAATAACATAGGACTTTTTCATAACTTCAGATCTTACTTTATATGGTTTCCCATATTCCTTCAGAATGATCCTTTCTTGGAGCATATTCTTCATCATCTACCAATTCTACTTCACGTGTTGTAGGTGGATTTGTTGTGAAAGGGAGTGGATCATCTAGGTTCAAGGATTCTTCACCATACGTCTGTTTTTTACTTTGAAGTACAATGGACATTTTGTTATTTGCGGATCTCTAACATAAAACACTTGTTTCGCTCGGCTTGCTAGAATGAATGGATCATCTCTATGACCAAGTCTTTGAAGATCAACGAGACAAATCCAAATTTAGGATCTATTACAACAGATTATTGCTAACCCACTTACATTTAAATAAAGCAACTTTGAACTTGTTGTAGCTCATCTCCCATATTTCTTCAATAACACCATAATAGGCAATTGATGCTAACACGTTGTTTTTGTCTTTCGAACTCGGAAAGTGCATGGATTCAACTTCAACCATCACCCCACTATTTTGCACAGAACTTCTGTCATCTTGGTCTTTTGTGTAGAAAGAATATCTGTTTATATCATAACCTGTCCAAGTGATGACCTGAAAAGAAGGCCCCCAAGCTAACCACTCGATTGTAGCCGACACACGGGTCTTGTGCAATACCTTCTCCTGGAACCACTTTATGAATGTCTTCTTTTTCTCATTAGCTATCTGCATGTCATTATTCCTTGGATTCATATTCTTCAAACTCTTTTTGTGTTCGTCAATGTATGGTTGAACTTCTTCCATATAATTCAAGATGTACAAGTGTGCTTGCAAGACCTCTTCACGAAGCAAATTCTTTAGTTTGATTCCTCGAGTTCCCTCACTTATCCCCTTATCATGTTGAGAGTGTAACGTCGCCCCTGATAGATAATCTTTACAGAACTCCATAGCCTCTTCAACTACATATCTCTCAACTATTGAGGCTTCCTAGGCGATAAGGATTTTTAGAATACCCCTTTAAGATCTTCATGTATCGCTCGAAAGGGTACATCCACCTTAGGTAAACGGACCGCAGAGCCTTACCTCCCTTACCAAGTGAACAATCAGGTGCACCATTATATTGAAAAATGCAGGAGGAAAATGCATCTCTAGTTGGGACAAAATAATATAACCCTCATTTTCCAATTCATCCAACTTTTCAATGTCAATGACTTTGTTACAGATAGCATTATAGAAAATACTCAATTTTGTTATAGTGGTCCGCACTTCATCTTTCATAATGCCTCTAATAACTACTGGTAATAATTGTTGCATTAACACATGATAATCATGGGACTTCATTCCCACTAACTTCAAATCGTCCATTGAAACACACCTTCTCAAATTTGAACAATATCCTTGTGGAACCTTAATGTCATATAGACATCCACACAAACTTTTTTTCTCTGCTTTTGACAGTGTATGAGCTGCTGGCTCCATGTATGCCCTCTTACCATCTTCCATTACTCATAGATGTAACCGTTCTCTTATTCCCATATCAACCAGGTCTAGTCTCACACTAATTCCATCCTTAGTCTTCCTTCGTATGTGCAAAAGAGTACTAACAAGGCTATCGTAAACATTTTTCTCCACATGCATCACATCAAGACTGTGTCTCACATCAAGACTACGCCAATATGGAAGATCAAAGAAAATTGATCTCTTCTTCCATATATTCTTCTCACCCGCAATCCTTTGCTGCTTACCCAATATGACATTGATGTGTTCCACCCGACTATAAACTTCCTCTCCGGTTAATGCCTTTGGAGCCCTTCCATGCTCTGGTAATAGCTATAATAGATGAATATGAAGAAAAAAGTTTTATAGAAATTAGCTATGCAGAAAATAATACTGAAATAGAAGAGGATGGAACTAAATATACATCTGTAATAAGATTTAATAAAAGGGATGTGTAAAATATAAAATTATGGGTCAAAGATAATACAGAAAGTATATATAAAATAATATTAGGGAAAGGTTTTTTACAACAAGTAATGCCATACGAGTACACAATGAGAGAATAATGATAAACATCGACTATCAAACAATTATAATTCAAAAATTAAGATGATAGATGAAATAATAATTGTGTCGGATGCAAATGTAAATTTAATAAGAATAATAGTAAAAAAGTTAAAAAAGAAAAATCAAATATTATAAGTCAAGGTTAACAACTATTAATTTTATACATCATCCATATTATTATAACCAAAATTCTTGGGGGGGGGGGGGGAATGCATGTGGAAGTATAAAAGGAAATTTACAAGAAAAATTAGAATTGTTATCAAGGATATGAATAGGACAATAATAAGAAATTACTACACAAAAAATAGAAATAGAATATTAATACCAGAAGTAGATAAATGTTTTATGAGAAAAAATATTTTAAAAAATGGATCCATGAACACAAAGACAACAAATAATATTGAATAATAGGGAACCAATACATTATTATAATAGGAGACTTTTAAGGATGTATTTTTAGAAAAAATAGGAATTGTTATCCACGATATGATGAAGAATAGAAGGCTTATGCACTGATGAAGAATAGTTGGAAGACAAGGAAATGAAAGGATGATATTAGAAATGGAAATAATTTAGTTAAAGTTTCAGATATATACAGACAAAAGTTTAGTGAGAAATATAATCAATAGTGTTATGGACACGCATATTGGGTCCAGTTGTTATGCGGCCCAACAAGGACACTTTATGACAAAATCCCTCCATAATCAGGTAAAACGCTAATTACCCTATAATCCATGCTATAATTACAGATAGTATAGGTAGTGGAGCAGACATGCACAGGTGTAGAGCCGGCACGAGAGGCTGGAGGCGCGCAGGGCCCAAGGACCAAAACCCTAGAGGTAATCTCTATTAATAGGAGATTAACCTCACAGGTGCACTCTCTCGATTCATCTATTTTACTATTCAGTCTCACTATGCACACACCCCACCCCTCTTTGGCTAACGCCATATCTATGTAGCATAGTGATCCATTGATACTCTTCGATATCTTCCTTATAGATATCTGGGAGCAACCATCCTCTCTTTGATATCCGATTAATAAACATCTTGGAGAGATTATCCTATCCTATATAAACTATCCACTAACTCATTAAGGCTAGACATCTGTGTTCTACAAACAAAACATTAGCACCGACCGCGGGGAGAGATAAACTTCGATTCCCAAATGACCAAGAATGGCAAAGTACGAATGCAACGTCATTAGCCGAGCATTTGGAGGGGGAGGAGACTCGGTGAGCCAAAGGAAGAAATACCTAGGGAGGTCCTCTCCATCGGGGATTGCCCGGAATTCAAGAAAGACTCTGCGAAGTTGGAACCTCCCATACTTGCTTCACTAAGGAGGATTTTGAAGATGTAGCTCCAGGCCATTATGATGGTTTGGTGATCACTAGAACAATGGTAAACTGTTGAGTTAAGAAAATATTTGTGGACAACAAGAGTGTAGTCGACATTCTCTCATGGGATGCATTTAAGCGAATGAAACTTGACCCAGAGGATCTAAAGTCATGTGAGACGACCTTGACAACCTTCAATGGATAGAATACTCACCCTAAGTGGTATACAGACCTCAAGTTAACACTAGGGACTAAAGATCGAGGCATTTAAATCAGAACGAGTTAGATTCATTGTGGGCGACTTCCCATCCTCGTACAACATCATTTTGGGATAACTTACGATACACAATTGGGATACGCTGGTGTCCACTAAGCATCAGAAGTTGAAGTTGGTGAGTAACAAGAACGAGGTTGTCACAGTTAAAGGCGATCAGAAGGAATCTCGACAATGCTACTTTGAAACAGTTAAAAGAGTACGGATGTTCCATCCTCTTCATCTCGGAATCAAAAAGGAGAAAATTCAAGCAAGGCAAAAAAGCCTCTAAAGAAGTCAGTCAATTTAGTGGAACTAGATTTGCGAGAAGAAGACAAAATCTAGAGAGTAGAGCCAAATGGAGAATTGGAAGATCTCATCTTGGGCAGTGAGCCGGGATAGGTTACCAAAGTCGGCAAAGCACTGGATCCCGCGGTTCGAGCCGAGCTGGAGGACTTTCTAAAGAACAATAAAGATGTGTTTGTTTGGAGACCATTTGAGATACCTGGCGTGGTTGTATGATAGGTTGCATCATATCATCGATCCTCATATGAATTGGGTAGTCATAATGTCTTGCTAGGGGCCGCTTGCGACTTGTGGGCTGGTACAGTGTTGGCCCTTGCCAATTTCATGTGGCCTACAGGGCCGCACACAATAATAGCCCAACATGAGCTATAATGTGCATTCATTAAATCTAAGATATGTCTAATATTTAATAAATATAATGTTTAATTTAGGGAGGATGGATATATATATATATATATATATTTCGAAAATAATAAATAATATTATTTATATAGATAATAATATTATTATGTAGTATTTGTTTTGTATTTAATTTATTTGATAAATTAAATAACTAAAACTAATTGAGATACCGTATCTCAGATTTAATTTGAATTGAGATATCGTATCTCATATTTAATTAAATAGATAGATATCATATCTCATATTTAATTTATGAAGATAAATTAAATCAGTTGGCTTTTAATTCGGATTAAATAAATAGATTTGATTAGATCTGTTGGACAGATTTAATTAATATTATTTTAATCTAAGTCAAATTTCAAAATTAATTAAGATTGATTTTGGGTTTTTGAAAACCCTATAAAATAGTGGGCAAGACGTATTATAGAGGCTAAACAAAAAGAGAAAACCCTAGATAATATAAAGAGAAAACGTTGAAGGTCTAGTTTGTACAGTTGGCTCCTAGTGATCGAACAAGACGCATACGAAAGGAGTTCTGTTCGTTTGGATACCAGCAGAGGGAGCTGGTTTGTACAGTTGGCTCCTAATGATCGAACAAGACATATACGCAAGGTACCATTCTGACTACTCTGATTTAAATGCCATTGGTAGATCCTCCTTTTGGATTCATAATTTATTTTGATAAATTTCTTCTGCTGCATGTTCAAATCCCAACAATCTTCTCTCCATCGGGATTCATATTTCCTACTAAAATTTATAATAAAACACTTATTCACCACCAAATTGAAATGCCATTATATTAATCATGTGCAAACTCTCTTGGTTTCACATCCATTCTCCCTACCGAAGGATGAAACCCTTTATAACAATGAGTGGTGAAACAATGTATCTGTTCATAGAAACAACTAAATAAGGAAGGTATGTATGGATATTATATATTGCCATTATATGTAGTGCATGTCAAACTAATCACCGAATCGCCTACTCTGATACTAACTTGTAATATCCTTCACTTTAAAGAACAATATTTAATTAATGGTTTGACTAGCCATTCGTTAAGATGTTTTATGCACAAAGTTGAGCTTTAGACTTTACCAAGCTCAAACTCTTTAAATGAATATTACTTCAGTTTTTATGAAAATATCCAAAATATACCGAGTATGTAAAATGAGCCTTCATGTGGCAATATATAATTATCCAATCCGTACAAAAAAGATGGAAGAACTACTGCTAACGAAAGTAGCTTAAGCTTTCAAAGCCTTCCCTGATAGATCCACATGAGAATTATCACCTGAAAAATGTTGGTAATCATCAATCCAACTTATTACAAATGTTAATATGTGCTCGTCAGGTGTCAAGTGGAACAATTTATATATAACAAAGTATTAGAAATATAATTTATAAATATCCAACCACAAATACTATATGACAAGTTCAATATTAAAGTTTCCATATGAAATTTCATATTATAAATCACACATATAACATGATAAGCAAAATATTGATACACCGACCATCCTTAGTACCCCAAACCACCCTTATAAGCACTGAATAGAGCCACATAGTTAACAAATTATTCATCCATTTAATTGATTACACATAATCTCAAATCATGAGGCATCACCAGGCCAGTTCCTAGTTTGTCATGATTGGACTATGACTCCCTTCCTTTTGATGAAACCAAGGAGGTGTCACTATTCTTTAAGCTAACCCTTAATCCAACCAAATGATAAGGGTGATACTAAGAGCCCTAAGAATGTCAAAGTCATCCACTGTGGGTAATAGTTCTAAACAAGATTTATAAAAATAATGTATCATCTCAATACATCATTAAGATAACAATACTATTTCAACTCAAGAAACCATAACAAAAGTGCATTATCCAAATCATATAATATGATAGTTTTCTATCTCAATAACCATTACAAAATACTCATTAGAATATTAAGTTAATGTCCATATATATTTTCTTCCTCACGATCATTTCACAAAATACTCAAAAACAATATATTAACACACATAATATGTGGAAAGTTGTTATCTCTCGCCAAAGCCAATTATTATTACACTACTTCTAATCCAAGAGCTCAAACATACGCCAAAATTGATGTACCACAATTAATTTACCAACCATTAATAATTCTTTAAAACTCCACATAATTGTAACTTATAATTTCCTATAATTCAAGTATACAAATTTTAATAACAATTTATTATTATCATAAAAACTGAAAATGACAGTTTTGGTGTTTAAATTTTAAAAATGACCATTTAATTTATTTTAAATTTCAGAAATCACAACTAAATCCTATAAATTTTAAAAATGAAAGTTTAATCATTCAATTTTAAAACTAAACCAATTAGAATTCAATAATATCTATATTAACCCAGATAAATTATTTAAACCACATTTAATTGGTATAAATATCCTATAGGACAAATCCTAAACTTTTAAAATAGGAAAAATTAGTTATGAATTCCTAAACAATCAATTAATAAATCTAAACCAATTAAAATTAACTATTAATTATTTTATAATATATATATATATATATATCATCTATTATCAAAACTCAAAACACTCTCAAAATCCAAACCCCATAATTTTCACAAATTAGTATAATATCACCCTCATTGAAAAGAGAAAAATATGTGGTACAACTTTCATTAAAGTGGTTTATTGAAAAAAGTTAATTTAGTTATCAAAATGATCTCATAATATAAATAATATACCTGAGAGATTTAAATATTCCCCAATTATTCCTCCCTTTCCCCCTCCTTTCCTCGCTCCCACTCACGCTCCCGTCCTCTCGCCCTCCTTACCGTCCCACACATTCACTTTTATAGAAAAAAGAAAGAGAGGCGGTGGATAATTAGAAAAGAGAGGGGTGGGCCTTACAAAGTCAACACTCAAATTTTTTTAATCATTTTTTTTTTTATGGAACAATTACCACAAAATACCCAATTATTTTCATCATATTGTTTCTTTAAAAAAAAATTAACAATAATAATAAAATATTATTATTTACACTAATTTCTTTTACTATCACAAATCATATTTTAAATAATTTTTTTATATAATTACCTAATCAATTCATACATCATAATTAATTATTTTTTTCTTTTAATTAAATCCTAATATAAAAATTAAGATATTACCTGAATCAATCAAGTGTTCATAGGTTAACGATCACTTCATTTACTTCATCTTGCCGCCCTGGCAACTTCGTTTTAATTTAATTTCAGGGAAGAAATTAATTTAAGCGATTTCTTAAATCATTTTTTGCTGTGGAAAATCAATGCTCCGAGGTTTGTTCAATCTTTGAAAAGTCCTTGGGAAATTAACACGCCAAAGTTTGGCTGACTTGCGTCAACGCCACCTTCAATTCCACGCCACAGTTCGGTGCCTCCATTATTGACCCCCTCAAGTCTAATTTAGAAAGTCCAAATTTACATTTTCTGATTGAAAACTACACTTTTAAATATTGATAATTATTTTTTATATTCATTTAAATATAATAATAAAAGGATTCCGAGATATGCATACTTAATTTCTATAGCATAAAAGTTAACCTCCTTGAAGATTAGTATAGTTCGATTCTAATTACTCTGTTTCTAATTAATTAAACTTCAAACACACATTAAGCTTCTTCAATTGCTTTCTCAATTTAATGCCATCATTTTAAGGGGTATTTTAGGTAAAATGCTTTAATTACTTTAAAATTAAATTTTACGTCTAAACAAATAAAGACTTATCACTAGAGACAAAAAATGTATTGAAGTTTCCATGAAAATACAATAAACAAATAAAGACTTATAACTAGAGACTAACAAGGTATTTAAGTTTCCACGAAAATACAATAAACAAATAAAGACTTGTAACTAGAGACTAACAAGGTATTTAAGTTTCCACGAAAATACAACGAACAAATAAAGACTTGTAACTAGAGACTAAAATGGTATTGAAGTTTCCACGAAAATACAGAGCCATAAAAACTCCACAAACCATTTGCCTAGTCTTAAACACCAATAACAACCCCGGACATTCAACCTCACCATGATTTTTCACAACTGCTTCATACTCTTCTTCCGTATCATTATCTTCCTCTGTTCTGCCACCATTGAAGCACGAGCTACTTATCTTTACCACAACTGCTCCACCGCCGGCAAAACCTTTGACACTGGTAGCGCCTTCCAATCCAACCGGACCATCCTCCTCTCCTCCATAGCCTTCCCCAATGCCAGCTTCCGCAACACCACCATTCCCGCAGGCAGCAACGAGACCATCTACGGTCTCTACATGTGCGGTGGTGACGTCCCCCTCCAGGTGTGCAACCAATGCGTCCTCAACGCAACCCAGCGACTACCTTCCGAGTGCCCGTTTTCGAAGGAGGCCGTGATCTGGTACGACGAGTGCATGCTTCGTTATTCCAACATCTCTTTCTTCTCCATCATCGATCAATGGCCGACTGTCGTCATATTGAACCCGAAGAATATGTCGGTCTCATCTCCACCGGGATTCAGTAATTTTTTGCTGGGTTTTATGAATGAGACGGCAAGTATGGTCGCAGCGGCAGCGGGGAAACCTGCATCGGAGGCGAAGATATATGCGAAGAACCAGAAGAAGTTTCAGTCTGAAACTTTGTATAGTCTAGCTCAGTGCACACCGGACCTACAGCTTCAAGATTGCAAAAGTTGTCTGATTGGTGTGATTCGGAATATTCCTCTGTGTAGTGATAAGAAGATCGGAGGAAGGGCTGTGAATCCAAGTTGCAACATTCGCTATGAGTTGTTTTCATTTTTTGATGTCCCGTTGACCCGGTCGCGTCCATTTTTCCATCGACCTGCAGGTAAAGTGTTAAACATAAATGCTTTTTTTTTTTTTTTTTTTTTTTTTTTTTTTTTTTTTTTTTTTTTTGGGTCCTGGATTGTTTTTTGTCCTTTTAAAGATATTAGGTTAAGCTATAAGAAAAACTTTATACTTTTGTTAGTAAAATAAAAATATAAGTTTTAGCTCTAAAGTCTTCTTATTTTTTGATCCACTATTTGATTTAACTCAGAATAATACAATCCTTAGAGTTTCTTAATTAACTTAGAACAAGTTAGTACGTAAATTTTATATCACAATAAATTAAAAGAATTGAGTTCTTTTGGTCCAAGTTTGGGACTCCTTAGGACTAAAACTGTTTTTTTGTTTTTTTTTGTTTTTGTGCTTTTATTTTTCATCCACCAATAATTGAGTGCTCCCCCCCCCCCCCCCCCCCCCCAAAAAAAAAAAAAAAAAAAAAAAAAAAAAAAAAAAAAAAAAAAAAACTATTTGAACTCAACTAGTTTCTCTACTCATCTAAAAAATGAGTAGGTGATATATTACTTTTATCGCTAAAGAATCAATTAAATTAGGTCCTAATAGGGTTAACCTAGGTCATTCTCCCAAAAAGCAATATGTGGGCTTTTCTTTAGGCGATAAAAAATGCAATGAAATGAAACCAAACTAACTAAATGCAAGATGAAAATGACTCTAAAACCTAAATGAGAATAAAACTAATGTAGATGTAAATGCAAAACCTATATGGGGATTTTTATGAAAAGAGAACTAAAATCCTAAGAAAAGATTAATTAATAACTTCATGCAATTCCTAAGTTATCCCTTTCATCAATGAGATAACTTTCTTAACTAAATATTTGTTATTTAATTACCTAATCGAAACATGGAAAACTCTCAAGTTCAATAACACATTTTTTGTTAGAAAACTCATAACGAAATAAGCGGTGGCTAGTTAAACTCATTAAAAACCCATCACCGTTAATTTCTAAATAATTTTGGAATCTTGTTTACAATTATCCAATTAAACAACTAGATAATTTATCAACCTAATTAAACAATTAAATCGATAAACCCAATTGACAATTAAATTAATAACGAAAACTCAATTATTAAATCAATTGACAATGCAAAGATTGCAAACAAAAATCCAGCAATTGTCTCAAGCATAAAAATTCAAATTATCAATCCAATTCAAAAGAAATATGTTTACAATCTAAAACTAGATTGTTCTCAATTAACACAACTTGAAACCCTTTAAAACTAAATTATCTCAAGTCTTGAATTAAAAAGAAAAAAAGAACAACACTCCCTTGTGATCTTAAATGTAAGTCCTAGGTTTTAGCTTCCTCCATACTCCTCCCAAATTGCCTCCTAAAATTGCTTAAGCTTCCATGGAAAATCCTCCACCACGTGTTAATTAATTCCTCACAGCCATGGGAAACTATGAGAAGACTTGATAAATCCTATTCCTCAGTCACTGCGCATCCACCCACTGGAGAAATATCAATTGCAGCACTTGACCTGTGGCTGCGTCTCGGCTTTTTCCGTGTGCGTGCTTCGGCTCTCAATGAGAGCGTATCCTCATAGTTGGCGGCAACTAGGTTAATTAAAGGGGTGGAAGAGAGAGTTTTGAGTTTCAATTTGAGCCCATTAAAATTTAAGAATCCCAATCAAATTTCACCATTAGATTTTCTTTTAGCTTCCTTGAAAAATTCTACACCATAGGATCTTATGATAAAATGATGATCTATCATATACTTAGAATATTATTTAATCACAAGATAACAATCAGATATTAATAATTAAGCCCAATAATCTCATAATTAATTCAGATTTATATTATTTTCTAAAATTGGCTAATAATCCAAGTATTATCTAATCATTCCAAATTAGTCTAAAATAGTCCCCAAAATAAATGAATAAGGCATGATAAAATATATTAAAATTGGGATTTATAGTAGGGGAAGCTCTTCCCATTTAAATTGTCCAAACGGGATCTTGAAGTTGAATATATGTTTTATTAATTTAAATTTTTTGAACAAAAATTATTTTAATATGTAAATAATCTAAAATAGATATAATCTCTCAACTAACATATTTTTAAAAAATGGTTTTTTCATTTAAAAGCGGAAATTAAAAAAATTAAATATGGACAAATTCCGATGGGAGAAGCTCTTTCTTCTCATCTTGTTACATCCCTCTTGGCCTCGCCCTTTTGGATGGCGGTAGTGTGATGCTTCTCTATTTCTTAAAAATAGTATTGAACATCATTATATACCAAAGCTTAGCGCATTGGCAAGACGGTTTGGGCGTAGTATATTGATAATAAATTACAAATCTTAGTTACAAAATTTAAAATATAATTACATAAAATTTGTACAACAATTCTCTGAATAATCTAGAACTACTCCAACACCTCCATTTGCTAACATCTGCCTGGGAGCTACATCGAATAAACTGTACAACGTACAGGTAGCAACAGATGCTAGAATCTCGAAAGATTCTAGAGTAACCGTTAATCTCATATACAAAATTTAATCAAAGTATGTAAGTAACCACAAATAAACACAAACCATAGCATTCATTATCATGTAGACAGAAAATCACTCGGGCTACACAGTCCAAATAGCACATAGCATAATTGCATGGCACGACTCAAAGCACAACCCACCATGCACCTGACACTCGGAATAGCAGTCCTACTAGTTTATAGCACAAATTGTAGGGCACAACACACAGCAAGGCCCTCAGGGCACACAACACAAAATGCAAGGTATGGCACACGGCCAACCCACTGTGCATCCGACACATTCTGGTTCCACAACACTTGGAAATAAACCACAACCGAATGCATACAATACTTATAGTAAAACATACATATAAGGGACATAAAAAGTATGAGGTAAGGTTACTACCTAGCAAGCTTAAATTGTCAATTACTTTCTCCAAATTCTTTTAAAATCTTCCGGCGATGACAACTCTTGTCTTTGATTCTAACTTTTCCTTGAAAATATTTCCTCCTTGTACTCTTCTCTCTTTTGGGCCTAAGTTCTTGCTTCCTTGATCTAGCTTCTAAGTTCTCAAACTTCCTTCTCTTCTCTCCTCTCTCTATTTTATTTCTCTCTCTCCCACTCTTCCATGTTTTGGCCAAAATGGCCTAAAGACACATGAGGGGAAAAGGGGTATATATACATATAGAATACGGGTGTGGTCCAGAATGTGCCACGTGTTTGGTCCATCCACTGGACCAACATAAAAGTAGCTTTATGCCTTATCATGATGATGGGATAGTGTCATGATCTCATTGGGACAACACAAAAGAGCTTCTATACTCTGTAATCATGAAGGGACACGTCTCACCTTTCTGTTTGACCAATACAAAAGTAGTTTTTTACTTGTCATGATGAGTCAACACACGTTACGTTTTTATTGGGCCAAAACAAAAGTAACTTTTTTCTTTGTAATCATGATGTGACATGTATTATCGTTTCACTAGAACAACATAAAAGTAGCCTTGTACCTTATCATAACGATGGGACACGTGTTATGCTCTTATTAGACCAACACAAAAGTAACTTTTTGCTTTGTCATGATGAGGGACACGTGTCATAATCTTGTAGTGACTACTCAAAAGTTATCATCATTAGTCATCTTGACCTTACTTTATTAAAGTCACTTTATCAACGCCTACTCTGGATTACGACACGTATATCGAGACCTACCAATTGACACTAGGTTAGACTCTGTATGTGTGGGCCTCTATATGGCGCCACATACTGGTGTTATTTTCCCAAATACACGGGGTATACCAATGTGTCCTGGAAATACGATGTGCACACCTATACCGACACACATTTGCTAAACTAATCGTCCTATAACTCGAGGACATAGTTGGGTAACATTTTTTACCAATCCAATGGCATTGTATAG
This sequence comes from Acacia acuminata, assembly GCA_019022655.1. Taxonomy (NCBI): domain Eukaryota; kingdom Viridiplantae; phylum Streptophyta; class Magnoliopsida; order Fabales; family Fabaceae; genus Acacia; species Acacia acuminata. The sequence goes on along the minus strand of JAFJYI010000272.1, from coordinate 187,289 downwards.
GTCTTATGTGCCCTTCTTTCACTGGCACTTTAATTCCATGACTTACACATACTAGGTCCATTGACTGGCATAGCCGAGTTCCGTAGTCCATGAGAGGCTTCATATCTCTCGACATTATAGGGACTCTTGTCGAACTGGGCTTAGTTGTCCGCCAACTTTAGCTTTATTCTCTAATTGCTAGGCCCAAAATTCTGGATATTACACATCTAAAGAATGAGTGGGAAACTAGTTTTGTGAGGGGTTCAGCGCCCAAACCAGTAAGCCACGAGTATAGAGTGAGACATTGAAGATAAGGCATATGTTTTTGGGAGAATTTCATTAAAGGACCACAAGCTAGAATTAATTTCGGACCAAAACATTAGGAAATTGCACTTCAAGATGAAGGACCAAAATGAAAATAAGTTTTGTAGGTAAAAAGACAACAATGTCCCTTGCTCTTTTTTTTTAAAAAAAAAAAAAAGATGCCATAATCACAGGAGATTTGGCAACCGGTCACCTTCCACCACCAAGCCAGAGCGACCACCACTTGTTGCCGTCAAAACTCTGACATTGACCAGCCAGAGCTCTAACCACCAGAAATTAGTATATTTTTCATAGGAGAATTTCACTTGTTTATGAAGAGTTGCACACTTATTCATGATTATATTACTCATGAATAAGTATGCAACTCTCAATGAATAAATGAAATCCTCTTATGAACAACACATTAATTTTCAGTGGTCGGAGGCTCGACAACTATTTGACAGTGGCCACTTCGATGGGTTGTCGACGATCTGACCACTGAAAATTAATGTGTTGTTCATAGGAGAATTCCACTTATTCATGAAGAGTTGCACACTTGTTCATGATCCTACTATTCATGAATAAGTCTGCAACTATTTATGAACAAATGTAATTTTCCTATGAACAAGACTGACCGGTGGAGCTCCGGCGACGATCAAACCATTTTTTTTAAATATAAAGCAAGTGGCATTATTGTCTCTTTACTTCCAAAACTTATTTTCATTTTGGTCCTCAATCTTATAGTGAAATTTCTGAATGTTTTGGTCTTTGACTGAAATTAATTTTGTCCTATGGTCTTTCAGTGAAATTTTCCCTAGGTTTTAGCCTCCCATTTTTTTGACCCATTTACAGCAGCCTAAATTTGAATGAGATATAAGAAAAAAGGACTCCCTTTGAGTGGGAAAAATATATATTTTATTCTTAATCTCCATGAATATTATAATGGACGCATAAGTTATGGGGAAAAGAGAGAGAGAGGATATTTTGGTTTACAACTATTCAGATTTTGATACTACTCGATTGATAAATTAAAAAAATTGTAAACTTTGGCTAATAGACAAATGTTGCAGGGCATCGGAAGTAATAAATATTTAGGTCAATCAATACATTGTGTATAAATATATAATACTCCGTATATTATAAACTATATATTGTGGGGATGGTTGCTGACTCTAATGTAGGTGGCCCTATAAAACTTTGAGATTAGGATTTGTCTCCTATGCCATTGTCATATCGTTTACCCCAAAACAATATAAATTTGTAAAAAAACAAAAACAAAAACAAAAAAAAAAAAAAGCAGGAGGCTTTTTTAAAACAAACAAAAACAGCTTCCACCACTTAAAAATATTTAGTATCCCAAATTAAGTTGTATACTAAACATCCTAAAATATTTGTTAGTGGCAGCCAATATCAAAAACCCAACACTCATCAAGAGTAATTTTTTAGTAACACCCAGTATCTTAAATTAATTTTTAGTTTATTTTTTAGCACTAATGATATTGGGTGGCACTAAATTTTTAATTTTTTGTAAGCTGCTTAGTGTACTAAAAATTAATTTGAAAGAATAAAACCATTAAAAGAATATTTCAAAATGATGAAGGCTTGTTTTTGCATAAAAAACAAATGCTTCCATGGTTTTTTCCCCCAAACATATTTTAAAGGATGGGAGCAGACCGGGAGGTCAGATCCCACTGTTATGGTTGTTTTGAAGTGGGATTCCGATCACTGGTTCCCATCGGGATTTTTTAAAATTCCTTTTTATCTTTCATTTTAGATCTGTTGGAAAAAACAGAGAGTGGTCATGCCACGTGGGCATACCATTGAAGCACAGTTGGGTCAACGAACTATCAAACCTTTGGATTTGTCCAAGTTGGGTACTACTGCACTTTTTTTAAAGTATTTGGATGAATATGGTTCCTGTCAATACTTAAGGATATCCACTACATATCAGTGGATATTTCGTGGGTAACTTTACACTTTAACTCGTTATTTTTCTAAGGGGAAAAAAAAAACATGATAAAGAATGTGAATTTTTTCTTTGTATATCATTCAAAATACATTTTAAAAAAAAAAAAAATATTTTGCCAGCATTACATTCTAATTATAAAATTATATTTAATTAGATAATCTATGAACTTTTATTTTAATCAATTGATCTGTTTTCAACTTGTTTTTTTCTTAAAAAAATGAAATGATTATATAGTATTTCCTTTTTATATTCTTAGTATTAAGTCATAACAATTCTATTATACAAATTTCATCACTGAAGCTTTACATTCCTTTGTCTTCAAAACTCTGAAACTCCAGCAAGGATAAGTGCGATAGTTGTGGCTTCTCTTGTTGTTGGCGGCATAATATTTTATTTCGCTTACTATCTCCTAAAGATTAGAGTGGAAAAACGGCATAGGGCTAATCTCAGACAAAAATACTGTAAGTAATATTCATTATATCCATTTATTCATACAATTCAGCTAGTATGTATATTCGGTATAGCTTATGTATTTATTTGGTTTATTTGTTAAGTTGGAAGGGAAAGCACAACTTTAGAGCATCTGCAATTTAGTCTAGCAACAATTGAGGCTGCGACAAATAAATTTTCACATGAAAATAGATTAGGGAGAGGTGGATTTGGACAAGTTTTCAAGGTAACAAATGCCATTAGTGTAGTTTTCTTTATATGTGTGTGTGTGTGCATATATCTGTTTTTTAAAATCCAACCAACTATTATTCTAGGGTGTTCTTCCAAATGGGGAAGAAATAGCTGTAAAGAGACTTTCCAAAGGTTCTGGCCAAGGTGCAGCAGAGTTTAAGAATGAGGTTTTATTGATAGCTAGACTGCAACACAGAAATTTGGTGGCGCTATTAGGATTCTGCGTTGAAGAGCAAGAGAAACTACTTGTTTATGAATATGTTCCTAACAGAAGCCTTGATTACTTTTTATTTGGTTTGAATCCTATAAACTCATTTTTAACTTTTAATTGAAATTTCTAATTCATTTATGTCATGCATTTTATTATTTATTTGGTTCTGTTTTTTTGTTTTTCAGCGTTACTTGCACTAATTGAGATTATTCATTTATTTTGTCACTTCAGTGATCACTTACAACAAATTTATGCAGGTTCCCAAAATACTAGAGTGTTGGATTGGATGGAGCGTAGCAAAATTATAGGAGGAGTTGCTCGAGGAATTCTTTATCTTCATGAATATTCTCGCCTAAAAATCATACATCGAGATCTCAAACCTAGCAATATTTTGGTAGATGATGAAATGAATCCAAAAATTTCAGATTTTGGCCTAGCTAAGATGGTTGCTGTCAGTGAAAATGAGGGAAGTACAAATCGAATTGTTGGAACATAGTAAGTTCTTTATATGCATATACATATATATCTTGATATAATTGAATATATAAAAATAATTTTTGACTTAATTTTAAATATAACAGAAGTTTGCCTTTCAAGTAATAATCATTTTAAATGTTCAGATCTTATCATCTTGTGAACTAAATTTTATTGACATTGCTTTTTGTACAGTGGTTATATGTCTCCAGAATATGCAATGTTTGGACAATATTCTGAAAAATCAGATGTTTTCAGTTTTGGAGTTATAGTTTTAGAAATTATCAGTAGAAAGAAGAATACAGGATCCCAAGATTCCCAATATGCTGATGGCCTCTTAAGCTATGTAAGTTATGATAATATAAATTTAATTGGAGACAGATTAATCTGACAATATTGTATGATGCGTTAATAAAAGAGTAATAATTGCTATAATAAGTTTATCTTCATTGTTGCAGACGTGGAAGAAATGGAGGGACGACAAGTTGGTAGAGATATTGGATTCAAATATAAATGAATTGGGGTCATACAATGAGGTGATCAAGTGCATCCAAATTGGTTTGTTATGCGTTCAAGAAAATCCAAATGCAAGGCCATCCATGGCTACGGTTGTTTCATATCTTAGCAATGATTCTATTCAAATGCCTTTACCCCAGGAACCTGCTTTCTTTTTGCATGGTCGTCAACCACAGCCTATTATCTCCAATAGTGGAAGTGGAGAGTCATGCTCTGTTAATGAAGCTTCTATGAGTGAATTCTTTCCTCGCTAGTACAAGTCTATTATTTCTTTTTCTTGTACAATATGGCTTTTAATCGGCATAATTTTCAATGGTTCCGATTGATCTATAGCATTTTTTTAAATGGTTCCAAGGAATTGATGATTCCCTCAAAAATGGAAAGTGTCCTTTACTTGGGTAATGGAAAATTGGAAATGAGTTGTATAACATTTTGACCCTTTTGCAAGAAGTTTGTGATTAATTATCGGATATGTTCATAAAGAGCCTAGGGAGCAGCACATTGCAAGTTGTACAATATATTCAAAAACTGTGAAGAATATCACTTGCTTTTTGAACTTAGATATAGATATTAAAAAACTTGACTGGCTGGCCAACCAGTCAAGTTTTCTAACAAATATTTCTTCCTTTAGAATTAATTACATATTCTTTGAGAATAGCCGAGTAGTAAATCTTGATAAAATGAACTCGATAAGCAATTTTGTCGTTATACATAACACTGGCTAAGTACTTTAGAAAGAGTATATGACATCCCAAGTGGCATACTACTAGAAAATTTTAAAATAGCTATGGAATTTGTGATGGAAAAAAATCCGTCACAATTTGCAACATAAAAATAATTATAGCACAATTTGCAACTGAAAAAGAAATCCGTTGCAACAGAAAACTAATTCTACCGCAATTTGCAACTGAAAATGAAATCTGTTGCAAAAGTTTGCAACAGAAACATAATTCCGTCGCAATTTGCAACGGAAAAATAAATCTGCTGCGAACGTTTGCAACGGAAAAACAATACCGTCGCAATTTGCAACGGAAAACACAAATCCATTGCCAAAGTTTGCAATGGAAAAACAATTCCGTCACAATTTGCAATGGAAAACACAAATCCGCTTGCAAAAGTTTGGAACGGATAAAATATTCTGTCGCAATTTGCAATAGAAAACACATATTCGTTGCAAAAGTTGCAATGGGGAAAAATTCGGTTGCAACTTTTTTTTTTATCTAATGTGACTAATAATTAAATGTTAAAGATTTCATGGACCATCCAAGACTATTAGTATATTTAATATATATTGACTTTTTTTCCAAAAAAATGTGTATGGTTTAAAATGTACAATAAATTGTGTAGTTCATGAACTATACATAATGCAACTAAATATTTTCTTAGATTCTACACAACATCCAAGCCACATGTAATCAATGTTACTATAATATTAAAAGACCTATAGTGTATACTATAAGAGATAGTACTATTCATGAGTATGTAACAATATATAATACCTCTTATTACATGTATACATAGTTAGTGGTGTATGCAATGTACGAAAGTCATAAACCTACTAAAAAATTCAACCAAGACAATCATCAACCTCTTGATCCTCTCATCACATCACCATGAATGTTTAAATCAATGTGCTTCTTAATTCCAATCTCAAATTTTCCTGTACAAAATATGTACTTTTAGTTTCGATTTTTTGCAATTTGATTGGGCCCAGATGTTTAATTATGGGCAGGCATATTTCTATTTAAAATTTGTTTATACTAATAATAATTGGGTTTAATATTTCTGCTTTTGCTGCACAAACATTTTTCTGCAATACTCACATAAAAGTGAGAGGGTCCCAATAATATTCTCTCTCTCTTCTCTTTACATTGTGACCCACTCACTTTTATGTGAGTGTGGCAGAAAAAAGTTTCAACAAAAAACAAAAACATTAAACCCATAATAATTAGTATAATAATAATAATTAAAAAAGAGAAAGTTCGTTATTTGTGATGATTATTTGGGGACTACAACATTTACTTAATTTAGTGCTTTATATCCTCATTGCCATTTTCTCCTGAATCGGCTCTTCCCCTCTTTCTCATTTTTCACCATGGCCAAACCCTAGCTCATCGCCACCATCATCAAATCCATCAATTTCCAGTCAATGTCCTTAAGTAGGCATGTAATTGACATGGGCAATGATGTTTTGGTAACAATATGAAGTTTGATTAAAATCGAGTACAATTTCATGAATTAATTCTTTAAGTTGGAAAAAAAATAAAAAAAGTCTTACAAATACTCTTATTAATTAACACTAGAGTAAAAACAGAGCAATGAGATTGAAGCAAACTTGATTAGGCATAGTTTAGGATGATATATGTAAGGATTACAAACACAAATACTCATATCCTTCTAATGATGATGATATTGAATCATATTAATTGATTAATCAGATTGTAAACAAGCACATAATATTAAATCAAAGATATGTTGTTGGCTAAAAAAAAAAAAAAAAAATCAAAGATGAGTTTTGCTGAAAAATGGCGTGACGTGAACAAAAGATGTTGGCTCACAATCCGATTCTGCTGTAAACTTGCTCCCTCCAAAAATTTCGCAGCTCCCTCCATTTAACTTAAACACATTTGCCCTTTTGTTCGGTAGGCTCTCTCTGAAGCTTCAAAGCCTAACAAATTGGTGCCTTCTTCTTCCACTTCTCCGAGGTCATTTTCCGTCGCTGTGGCAGTCCATGTCTGTTCCCTTCGTCTTCTGCCATCGTTTGCCGTGGACCCGCGATGGAATATTTCAGTATTTGGGATGAAGAAATCAAACAAAACCTTAGCTGTAAAAGCCAAGAAGGAGAAAGGACTAGCACTAATAATCCAAAGACGTCGCAGCTTCATTGTCTATCTTCTTCTTCCTCACCCACCGCACAGTATTCCATTCAACTCTGCCCTACCCACAGTTTCTATCCAAAGAAGTCCCTTTCTTCTTGCCCTTCTTCAACGTCCAGCGGCTCCAACTTCTCAGTCACCCTCCCATCCTCTCGCACAAACCCATTTTCTATCAAATGCCGCCAATCCGAGCACTTCGAACAACAAAGCTTCACCAGACCCATAAGAAATGCAAACGGAACTGATGCAGCTATATAATTCTTATCCTTATCCACTTCACCTTCCTATCCATTTTCGTTCGGCTACAATTCCCATCCATTGCATGCCAAAACTCTGTTTGGTTGTTGAGAAAATAAGCCTAATATATTGCCCAGTAGCGACGAGATTTAGCAGGGTTTTTCAACATCCAACACCTTTAATGTTCCCATCTTAGAAAGGATCACAACTCGATGCTATACACACTGCTAAGAACTACAACAGACTGGTAGGTTAGTTAGAATTTTAGATTATTGGTACTGTAATTCCCTCATTTTCTTCCTTGTTTCATCTGTTTGCTTGTATAGTTGGAGCTCTACCACCTAGGGTTTATGTGGGTCGCTCGGTTTATAAAGGGAAGGCTGCTCATACGGTGGCTCCCAGGCCTCCAGAGTTTGCGTCATTGGAGGTATGGTCGTTTTGGCATTTGGTTTTGTAAATTCAGGAAACACTGTCTGCTATTTTTCTATGTCCCAATGTTTCCGGACTAGTTATATTGCATTGAAAGAGACTGATTAATTTTGGGCAATAATTGAATCCTGAGAAAGGGACATGAAATGGTTCTCATTGGTTCTTAAATGAGAATCCTAGTGGTTGACTCAGAGCATTGAGGACAAATACTTGGCCTAGCTTAGTAACTTGACATTTCTATAAGATTATGCAATTATATGTATGTTTTAAGTTCAACGAAATGGAGAAACTTGTTAGATTATGTAACACCCCAGGTTGTAGGACTAGAAGCTTAGGAATATGACTAAGATAAATAGGCTGCTAGGCAATTAAGTGTCTAAAGTCTTAAGCTTTTCATGAAGAAAAAAAAAAACTTAAGATAATTATTGGATATTATTTTGGATCAAAAAAAAAATAGGGGCAAAATATGAAATGTTGTTTTGAGGATTTAGAAATATTACGAGGGGATTAAATATGAAAAATTTGGCCTCAATAGTTTTCTAGCTATAATTTGGAATTTATAGCCTACTTTACTGGAAATTCAAGGAAAAAATAGTTAGAGGAAAATTTTGGCCTAGAAAATTTAGAGTTGATATTCTATGGCCTAGAGAAGCCCGTTGAAGAAGAAAAATCCTTATATGGTATTAATGATCAAGTTTTAGAAATTATTGAAGGATTTTGACATACTAGATAAATAGAAAAGTTTAGAATAAAAGCTAAAGGGGGTAAATGGGTCAATTTATCTTTCCATTAAATAAGACACATCAGGTGCCCTGTTCAACATGTACATATTCATGCCAACACTCTCTTTTTCCTCTCGCGCCATCTCAGCCCCTCCCCCTCTCAATTTGCGACACATTGCCATACATACTCCCTATTTGTCTAATTAAACCAATTCCCTATGCCTTATTTAATTCACTTCGGCCAGAACCCATTTCCCCTCAATTATCCATTTGGCCAGATTATATCAATTCCATTCTCATCTCATTCGGCCAAGACTCAAAACAGACAAAAGGAAAAGAGTAAGATCGAGAAGTGAGAGCAAGAGAAAGTCGGATGATCAAGGAGAGGCCGATCATTACATGCAACTTAGGATTTTGATTAAGGAATTGATCATTGCCAAAGCTCAAGAGAAAAGCTAACAAAAAGGGACTTTGGTAAAGGTATAGTTTCAGAAGGAGTATCAGGTGAGTGAATAATGTCCCTAATTTTTATAAATGATATTCTTATTATTTGAACTTTTATGTTTATTTCCATATTTAAAAGTATGATTTTAAAAAGGAATATTTGTTGATAGTATATGTGTAAAGAATGGTTAATTTATTATGTATTTTCTTGCGCTTGTTTTAAAGCATGAATTATGCAGATAAATGGTAAGGAGACTTTTTGAGATGTTTTTCATAAATTTTATTTTGAAAAGATCTTGCATTTTGGAAAGTTTATGAGCTAGAAATTATTATTTGAAGTGGAATGTTTTTACGTGAGTTTTTAATGTTTTAAAAGGATTTTATCTAAGAGATTGAATTGAAGGAAAGTTTTGAAATATTGTTTGTGGAACTTCATGCTTGGGCATTTGATTATGAAGTATGAAATAGAGCTGTTACTATCTTGAAGGAAGTATTTTTATTACTTTGATAAATTGACCCCAAGCATGCTTGAAAATGTTTTTGAAAGGACCGAATACAGAACGCGTTACTAACAAAAGCATCGTTAGTCCTTGGTGCACCATGGTCAACCTCGAGCTCGCTTGATTTTCATGAGATTTGTTCTCATGCTTGTTTCATGGATTGTGTGTCCATGCTTGTTTCATGGCCTTGAGTCATGCTTGGTTAGTTTACCCTCGTGGACTGTGTGGCCACGCTTGTCATCCGTTCTATAAGAAGTCCTATGGAAAGATGAGGTTTGAGAATTGTGTTTTAAATTGACTATATGAAATCAAAGGTTTTTATTTCATACGGGAAATTATTTGACTAACGATATTTTATATAGAATTTTATTTTTATTCCTGAACGTATGATTTAGAAATTGAGATTTATTAGTATATTGCTATTGTCCAAAAAAGAAAGATGTTTAAATTATTTTACTTTTGTAATTTATTAAATTATAATAATGGGACATTATTCACCGGAAAATTTTGTTTTGGTTCGACGATATCACCGATCCTATACCTCCCGCTAAGTGGTGAAGAATCTTCCTAGCGACTTAAAGCTTGCGGTCTCATTTTGGAGTTCTACTAGTTGATGTAATTATAAACCTAGACTTTTTGTATTGTTATTAATACTAGATGCTCCACGTAGTCTATAGGTAGGATCCCTACCTCCCTTTTGTTTTATGGAACACATGAATATTCTAGATTATAGTATTATGAGTATTATTTAGCATTCGTATATAAGTGTAAGGTTTAAGGAATGTGAATTCTCTCATATTCCTTACTGGTCACCCCTTGAATTTTCAGGGCGTGACAGATTAGTCCTTGAATGGACTCAGCTTAGCCTAAGCCAATATAATGTTCAATATTATGTATGAATAAGTAAATAATTTTAATAATCATTTCATCCCTTCTATATCTTTAGAAGGCTTTCTTAGGTAGTCTCATTTCCATGTTCAATGGCATGATTTCTTTCAGATGCATGATATTGTGTAACTTTTGCAAAGTAAGTGAACAATCAAGTAAGCTATGTATAACATTGCGACGGATTGCATCTAAGCTTTGCTGTTGGGTTGTTATAGAGAAGGTACGCTAGCCCGTAAAGTCCTTCTGGGTCTTGATATATTCTTTCAATTGGCAGGTGTGTGTTATGGGTCATCGTTTAAGAGGCTTGGAGAACAGATTGCATCTAAGCTTTGTTATTGGGCTGTAATAGAGAAGGTAAAAGCATGTATAGTCTTTTCCTTCTTCCTCAAAATTTCTACTATAACATTGATATTCTTCAATGGAAAAAATGGGTATAATTGCCAGTCTTCATTGGTTTCACTACTCATATCCTGATTTACCATGATTGACGCCATTTCTTAAGGGTTTAGTTACCCATATTGACCGAATGAAGTAGAGCCCCTGCCATATCTGTTTGTGAAATTTCCCATGGTGCACCAAAGATGTTTCCTAAATTAAATATTCTCAATAATTTCTTAATAGCTATATGGTATGATGCACCTCATTTCTTTTCCCTTGTATTCCTGATCTTGTGAGATATGCATTATAATGCAGACCGTGGACACTGATCTAGCATTGAAAATATATATTAAAGTCAGAGCCACACCAAAAGTTGTTGCTACTTTTGCTGAGAGGAAAGAATTTGACAAGATTCTGATATATTCAAAGCACGTGATAAAATATTTTGTAACTTAATATATTTGAGTTTTCTATTAAGAAATAATGCTTATAATGTTATCTGGAATATTACATAGTTTAGTAATCTGTTTTGTTACAAGTGACTGATGCATTCTTCTCTGTTAATTTGCTGAAGGTTGAATACACAGCTGATTACTTATCCCTTCTTCAAACAATTTTACCGGCAGATCCCTAGGTAACCAGTTTCATTAAATGCAAATATTTGAAGCTATTATGTAGAAGCATGTTCAAATAATGGTGTTTTAAGAAAAATACTACCTCCGATCCATAATATAGAGAGCTTCTTAAAGAGTCGCTTGGTGAAAAATATAAGTCCCTACTTGAAGGAATATCTGTTTGTAAACTTTCATGTTGGGGTATTCTCTTACATCATATTTGATACGAGCTATTATGGTATTGAAAGAATAACTTTTTCATTGCTTTGAAAAATGACCCCAAGCATGATTGTAACAGTTTTTTTAGAGGACTGAATACGTGAGACTTCCGGTTACTAACAAAGAATACGTTAGTCCTTGGTGCACCATGGTTAACCTCGAACTCGCTTGATATTCGTGGGTCTTGTACCTGCGCTTGTTTCGTAGCCTCGTGCTGCGCTTGTTTCGTGGCTTTGTGCTGGCTAAGTTATTTACCCTCGTGGACTGTGTGTTCATGCTTGTTTTCATGGCCTTGTGCTGCGCTTGGTTATTTTCCCTTGTGGACTGTGTCCATGCTTGTTACTCGTTCTGTTGAAGTCCTACGAAAGATGACATTACTTTTTTAAACTGATTTTATTAATGAATAGTTTTACTACGTATTTGGTTTTGCTAAGGATCTTTCATACAATTTTATTTATAATTATAGTTGTATGCTCCGAAATTGAAACTTGTTATCATGTCATCTTTTAAAGTTAAATCTATTTAAATTATTTTTCTTTAGTATTTTATTAAATTGTACAAATGTGACGTTTTTCACCGGAAAATATTTTTGGTCTTAGATAGCATTGCTGACCTTGCGCCTTGAGTGGAACAGTTGAACACCGTCATTGCCGACTACGCTTGTAGATATTTCTTGGAACATCTACTAGTGGATGTAAAGTCAAGTTTTTATATATGTATTAACATTTCTAGTTTAGATGCTCCACATAGTCTATAGGTAGGATCCATGTTCTCCCTTGTAAATTGGAATATATGTACATGTATATGTTATAGTGGAGCATAGCTCCGAATGTTACTATAAATATTATTTAATGTCCTTATATAAGTTTAAAGTTTAAGAATCACGTGTCTACTCATTTTCATGCCCATCACCCCTTAGTTTCAGGGCGTGACAATAAAAGACTAGCATTTAATCATGATTCCTATAGACTGCTTACGTTTCATAATATCATTCACATATTACATGTGGTTAGTGAAAGGTCAGTAATGCCAAAGATCAAATGAGTGCAGAGTATCATTCACATGAAGCCTTGTCGTGTGGGATATTGGATTCTCTCATCAGTTCAAATACCACTTGCTCTGAAGCCCACAGCACCAAACTCAAATCACAACAGGTCCTTAAAAAGGAAAATTATTGAAACACATTTTTCCCCTATCTATTAAATGTTTCTCACAAGAAAGTCAAAGTATTTTTCTTTAGAATTGAGATTTGACACCTTCTTTCACTGTTGGAAGCAGCAGCATCCGTTGCCCCCAATAAATGGAGCTGAAGAGTACAGATATCTGGACGACCAAAAGTAGTTCAATATACTTCTCTTCACCGGCCTCTGGTGTTATATTGTCAAAAGCAAATCTCCCAGGGCCGGAAAAATGGTTAAAGATTTACTTTATTGCCTAACCATGTTGATAATAAAGATACAACCTTCCCATTGTACACGATAGAATTTAGTCTTAGTTGGCACAAAAGCCGATTGAAGAATATCATTACCATAAAACAATCAAACCTTAAAACTTGAATGCCATATCATAAAGACTAATATCATTTTATTTTGTCTCAAAAAATCTCTACCTTCCAAACATCATCAGATATTCCTTCAGCCTCATTCTATTAGTGTTATCATCAATGGTCCATACTTTCTCTTAATACTTACTTTCATATGCACTCTGATATGTCGATTCAATCTAATAATTGAGGAGAGAAAATATTTCAAGCTTTCTTTGCCATGATTGTACCCAATATTTGCATATTCACCCTAATAAGTTTTTTCAACCTATGAAATATCAGCAAGAATAACTTGTATAAACATCAAACCAGGTCTCAAAAACAGAAAATGGGTTATAAAAGCACCAGCACCATTAGCGAATTATAACTTTGATTTAACCAACCCTCCAAATTGCATAAGCAAAAAAGTGGGGGAAAATCACTCTCAGGTTTCAAAGTACAGAAGTAATCATAAAAAAGTCCTACACCAGATTCCCCTCACGAAAAAAGTCCCTAGAGACTTTTTTTGATGATTAATTGAGAATAAGTTATGGAATTCCCCTTACAAAAAAGTCTTGTTGTCAAAATGGCTTTTATATGTTGTCAAACTAGCTTTTTATTTGTTAAAATGTCCCTATGAAAATCTCATTCTAAAAAAGTCTTATGTTGACAACATTAGAAGCCATTTTCACAACGAGACTTTCATTGGGAAATTTTAACAACTAACAAAGCAATTTTACAACATAAAAAGCCATTTTGACAATGAGACTTTTTTTGTGAGGGGAATTTAGCAATTAATCACAAAAAAAGTCCATAGGGATTTTACTTTTTTGTGAGGGGTATTTGGTATGAGATTTTTTTGTGATTAATTCCGCACATTGGGACCTAACAGTGATTTTCCCAAAAAGTATTGAGAGAAAATGAAGACAACCTAATTCGTTGGCAGCTGCCATTTGCAAGCTCTACAACTTTTAGAAAGAATTAGTTCAAAGTTTCATATGAACATTATTAATGAAGATAAAATGAACTATATATTACTATGGGAAAATTAATTTTTTAATCCTATAATTTTCACTCAATCATAACTCAGTCACTAAAGTTTAATTCAATGCAACTCAGTCCCTCAAATTTTACCCATTTAATCCATCATTTCTTACCCTTTGACTCAGTTACAAGCCAATCCTTGAGGTACTAGATGATTCTCTGAAAGTGTAGGGACCAATGGAGTAAATGGCTAAAACTTGAGAAACTAAATTGAGCGTGTTAAACTTTAGGAAGTGAGTTGTGACTTCTAACCAAGTCTTACAAGGACTAAATGATTACTTTTCACGAAAAACGAAAGCTTTTAAAACTCCCACAAAGTATGTCTCTGTCTAATGAGGTAAAGGCATCAATCCTGGTATTAAGGGGAGAAAAAATAAAAATAAAAAAGGACCTTTTAACCAACACCACACCAATATAAAACAATGAAATAATGTTGCAAGATTAAAACAACAAAAAAATTTGGTTTCCTATTTCAGCATTATATATCCTTGCTTGACCTCTGTCTTTACATACCTTACGTTTATTAGTTATAATAGTTATATATTAAGTGTTATGAATGCCCAAACCTGTAGTAGTGATTGTGTAATGTGTTTGATGAAGAAATAGAAGGCCTTGAGGAGGAACTTATAGGCATTTTAATATGGCAAATTAGACTACCGTGTAATTCATGCAATGGGAGTGAAAGAGACTGGTGAATCTATTTCTAAATTGTGTAGAATGTAAATTTTGGAGGGATCCTAAGTGGTAAAAACTAAAAGGATTGATACAATCATTAATCCCTTAAATTTCTTCTTAAATTTCTTCTTATTTTGGTTTTGGTCTCTCATGTTTCAAATCATCAGTTGTAGTCCCTCAAAGAGTAAAATGGTTTAGGTTTTTATTAAATTATAGGGATCCATGTTTTAAACAAAATGAAATTTGAAGAACCAAAACCAAAATGAGGGCAAACTTGAGGGACCAACGATTGTAGTAAAACTAAAAATAATACACTCGTGAAGATGTTAAGGATCTCTGAGGACTCCTTGTGAATGTGAATGGATAGAAATTATCTATGAAACCCTAGTATTAAATATTTACAACAATGTTTTTGTATAATTTATTAGTCTCTTGAATTGGGTAGTTCTGATCATATTGGGGGTTAGATGGGGGTTTTATATGGAAAATTTCTTTCGCTTTTGTTTACTTAACAACTTCGTTATTGGATATTTCCAAAAAAAAAAAAAAAAAAAAAAAATACTTCGGTAATTTATTTGTGTTTTGAATCAATTTTTTTAAAACTTTGGAGTTTTATCCCAGAATAACATAAAGAATTAAAGAAGACGAAGAAAGTTCCCACAAACTTTACTCGAGAAATAACATCGTACATATATAATGAAAGAGTATAAAAATTGGATGTTAATTAATTCACATTCTTTTTATTTTTTTTATTAATTACAATTTACAAGATATTATTAAGTACCATCAAAAAATTAAAATTTAATTATTTCTTAACAATAAATGAACAGAAAGAAGGAATCTCAGTTCGATTATAATTAACTAATTATCATTCCAAATAAAATAACTACTTAAAATCAGATGCCGTCCGTATTCATGTGCTAAATAATAACTTATTCTGATGTACCTACTTTTTTCTTTTCAATCTCATATAACTAAAGTTGTTAATTTTTAAAGTGGATTAAACATACCAACATGGAGTTGTTCTTGTGGTGTAGGGCTCGACTAGATTTCCCTATATCTTGAAGAATTGAAGTCCCCGAGGAGACACTTATATTGGAAGTAACAAATCACTTAACTCCAACATACCATGAGATTGGAGTGGAAGTCCCCAGTGCTAAATATTATTTGGTCCCTCTCAATAATTACAAATGTTAAGATACATTATATTAAATATTATTTTTTTAGTCCTTCTCTCTAATTCTCCCTAAACTAAATTTATATTATATAAATTTGTACTTTTTTTGGTGGGCATATAAATATATACTTATACTTAAAGGTAAAGACGCCAAATATAAGCATGGAGGAGTTCAGAGTCTCAGAACGGATCTGTGGGAATTTCTATTTATCATCGAATCAATCCTCCTCTCTCACGTTCACTCACGTGTTTCACGCCCGATGCAACTCCTGATCCAACCTAGAAGCCTACACTACACATCTTCTGCTGCCATTGGCCCTAGGCGTCAAGATCAGGACACATGTGTTTTGCGATTAAAGTTTGAAGGACAACGGAAGTTAGAATGCCCTGTTGGATGGAAGAGAAGGGGAATCAGAGAAGGAGGATTCTGCAATTCATGCGAGTTTCGATTCTTCCATCGTAATTATCATCACTTACCTCTCCCGTCTTCTTCCTTTGCAATCACTCTGTCAATATGCATTGTTTGCTCCGATGTTCTGGATTTGTAGTTAGCCGTGGTAAATTTGGAAATGCAAAGGAATCTCGGCTCCATACAGGAAAGTCGCAATAGGAATTGTGTTGTTGTAAACTTCACAATCCAATGCCACAATTCTGAGATACCTGAGACGCCGAGATGGAGATGTTGGAGAAGGAGTACCCTTCTTCACACTGAGGATTCATCGTTTCTGGAATGCTGGGAAAATCAATATACCGAGATGTCCATGGATTCACTAATGTCGAGGTGCATGCTGAGATTCCGAGGTGTATATTTCCGAGTTGCTGAGTTTCTGTAAGTTGCCGAGATAACATTATGTTTTGGAGATGTCCGAGATGCCTAGATTCTTTTATTATCCTGAGTGTCCGAGATGAAGTACTGAGAAAATCATAAAGTGCCGAGATGATGACGCAGAGGTAGGCCGAGATGGAGCAAAACCGAGTTTCACATTCTCGTGAAGGCAGAGATTACTATCATGAGATGCCGAGATGGTGAAGTTGCAGAAATTGAAGTCACCGAGTCCGAGATGCTTGTGTTCACCAGACCGGTTTTGCAGTCCAGATTGGTATTGGCGCTACCGTCTTCCTCTTTCCAGAACGTGATAAGGGTATTGTCGCTGCTTAGTCGAATGTTTCTGGATGATGATTTGCGGTTTTGCGTCGGTATCTTTCAGCCGCCGGCATTGAAGTCGGTGCATCTAGTTCAACTAACGATTCAAAGCGTGCAATCTCGACACCTCTACCACATTAATTCTTCAAGATCAAGGCCATATTCTAAATTCATCTTATCGTTGCAAGCCAGTCTTTCACTGCAAGATTATGGTGGCATCTGCTAGTGATATTGCTGACTTGTTGTCCACATGTATGGTGATTGAACCTTCTTGCTCATGATGTAACTCTTTCAAAATATTCTTTAGCCATATTGCTTGACATGTGCACGCTGTAGTGACTATGTATTCAGCTTCACATGATGAAAGTGCAACTGTCTGTTGTTTCTTTGACGACCATGAAAATATTGTTGAGACAACATGAAATGCATATCCCGAAGTACTCTTCCGATCATCTATATCTCCACCATAATCACTATCTGAGTAGCCAATTAACCTTGAATTTTGAGAATGTGTATAAAACAGCCCATGATTGATAGTTCCTTTGATGTATCTCAAAATTCTCTTTGCCGTACGGAAATGATCTTGCTTTGGACGATCCATGTATCTGCTAATTAAACCAACTGCATACATAATATCTGGTCTAGTGAAAGTTAAGTACCTCAAGCTTCCGACCAAGCTCTTGTATAGTGTTGGGTTTACGGGTTTTCTTGCTGAATGAACTGTCAACTTCGTTCCTTTTTCTATCGGTGTTGACATGGGCTTGCAATCTTTCATTCTGAACCTACTCAATATCTCTTGTGCATATTTCTTTTGTGACATAAATATTCCTTCCTCCCTTTGTTCCACTTCAACTCCAAGAAAATAAGACATCTCTCCAATATTTGTCATTTCAAACTCTCTAGTCATAGCTTTCTTAAACTCAACAAACATACCTGGATTATTTCCCGTGAAGATCATATCATCCCCATACAGACATACGATCATTATATCTCCATCTTCATTCCTCTTTGTGTATAAAGCATGCTCATACGGACTCCTCACAAATCCATTCTTCTGAAAGTATTCATCTATTCTCGTGTTCCATGCTCTTGGAGCTTGCTTCAATCCGTATAGTGCCTTCTTCAATCAGTAAACTTTGTCCTCTTCTCCTTTTATTACGTATCCTGGTGGCTGTTCAATATAGACCTCTTCTTCTAAGTAGCCGTTAAGGAAATCGACTTCACATCCATCCGGTATATCTTCCATTTGTTTTGTCTTTGAAATTGTTTGTGAGAAGTCTAATAGTGTCAATCCTTGCAACTGGTGCAAAAACCTCTTCATAATCAATTCCGTATTTCTGCTTGTAGCCTTTAGCCACTAATCTTGCCTTGTACTTCTCCACTATTCCTTCTTTGTTGGGTTTTGTCTTGTATACCCACTTTACTCCAATGGGCTTATGCTCCTTAGGCATAGTTGTGAGCTCCCACGTGTCATTCCTTTTAATTGGGGTGATTTCATCATTCATAGCTTTCTTCCACGTTTCATCTTTTGCTGCTTCTTCATATGTTACTGGATCACATTCAATTACCAGACAAAATAATGAATAATCAAGTGTAGTTTGTACTGGATCTGTAGCATCGTAAATATCACTTAAGCTTCTCATTTTTGCTGTTACTCCCCCTAAACTGCTGCTACTGCTACTGCTTCCTGTTGGTGATGGTGTAGATGCAGGAGTTGTTGGATTAGGACTTGGTGGACGAGTTTGATCATTATTCGCTTCAACTGTTTGGTCTTTTGAGTCAACGTCATCTTTAAAGAATAAGCCTTCCACTCTTCTTTCTTCATCACTCCATTTCCAGTAGTCTACTTCATCAAACTCTACGTCTCTCGAGATGACTACTTTCTTGGTTAGAGGATTATACAATCTGTAGGCTTTGCTCCGATGCTCATGGCCAATGAAAATGCATTTTTCTCCTTTGTCAGCTAACTTCTTCCTCTTTTGATCTGGAATATGAGCATAAGCTATGCAACCAAAGATTCTTAGATGGCTAACCTCCAGCTTCCTTCCACTCCATGCTTCATCTGGAGTTTTGAACTTGACACTTTTTGTTGGACAACGATTTAATAGATAGGTAGCACACTGAACAGCTTCAGCCCAAAATGTTCTTGGCATATGTTTTCCTTTAAGCATGCTTCTCGCATATCGAGAATTGTACGATTCTTTCTTTCTGCAATTCCATTTTGTTGTGGCGTGTAGGCAGCTGTCAGCTAATGAATTATTCCATGTTCCCGGCAAAATGCTTCAAATAATCTGGAAGTGTATTCTCCTCCCCTATCTGTTCTGAGCACCTTTAAATACTGGCCGCTTTGCTTTTCTGCCATTGACTTAAACTCCTTGAATTTATCAAGAGCTTCGGACTTTTCTTTGAGGACATACACCCAAGCTTTTCTGCTAAAATCATCAATGAATGTGATATAGTACCTATTTCCTCCAAGTGAAGGAATGTCAAGTGGACCAGCTATATCTGAGTG
The DNA here is from genome assembly GCA_019022655.1 of Acacia acuminata. Taxonomy (NCBI): domain Eukaryota; kingdom Viridiplantae; phylum Streptophyta; class Magnoliopsida; order Fabales; family Fabaceae; genus Acacia; species Acacia acuminata. The sequence goes on along the minus strand of JAFJYI010000272.1, from coordinate 167,775 downwards.
AACTAATTGCAGTGGCCTTTTTGCTCTCCATGACTTGCCAACATGATTTATTGATAGTTCTGATAGAATTCAAACTCAATTTTAATGTTCCTCTGTCTCCCATAAATTCACCGCCAGATTTAATCCGATGAGACTATTAGTTGTCAAACAAAAGATGCATAAGTTGTCATATGAAGCAAAGCAAATTGGCTTTTGTATTTTATCTCTTCCACCGCTAGGTAAATTGAAGAAAACTCATTATGAGTTGTCAAATGGATACAAATATTAGCTGTCAATTAGAAGCATGGGATTAGTGGAAGGCTGGAAGCATAAGGTGTCAAACTGCAGCATGAGGTGTCACGAAAAGCATTTGGCTCTTTCTCTTCCACCGCTAGTCAACTTGAAGAAATGCTATTTATGATAAGTTGTAAAGCAATTAAATAAACTCTATTTCCAGAGACTATGAAGGCGGCAAAAGGAATGTCGGCTTACTTCACCTATATATATGTGTGTGCGTTTCATTGTTGTAATATGTGTGTATGTATCTGACATATTAGATCAAAAGAGAGATAGAGAGAAAAAAAAAATTAAGTGCCGAAGCACTTTGAGAGAAAGAAGTGAGAAAAATTATTTTTGAGAGTTGTGTGTGTGAAAAAAAGATAGAGGAGTGTGAGAAATCAACAAAGGTGTATTGTATTTGAGATTATAATAGAAGCAGTGTTTCCCATCTTTCCATACCTTTAATTTCCAACTGCATTTGTCAGATGATATTTGTTCAAATGTTGCTTTTGCTATATTCGAATTCAATGTGACAACTTCCACCTTGATGCTATTGTTAATCGATGGATATGGAGAATAGTTGCGGACCACAAAATCCTATGGAAAACTCAGATGGATAAGTTTTTCTTCCATAAATATCTCCAAGGACGTCTAGATCTCGTACAAGAGGCAGCTATAGCAAGTTCTTAGGAGGGTGCATCACAAATGTTTAAGCAGTGGTTTTTTGCAACCAAATAGTTGTTTTGCATGAGGGATTTTTTCTCATCTGCCATGCCAAGGCGCAGTCCAGTCAGACAAATCTACAGAAAATTAAACTTCCAGATAAGTATTTATCATATACATGAAAATTAAAATGCTTGAGGGAATTAATCAAATAACTTCGCAAACTTGGTTTTTTCTCACGAGTGGCAATAATATGTGTCATTGCCCAGCTGAATTACCTGAACAAGGCACGTATACGTTCAACGCAGCAATAGTTTCTTTTGTATATAATGCCATGTTCACAACTCTGTCTATTAGGAGCCAGTTGATTGGTTATTTGGTGCTACAGGTGAAAAATCCTCCTTGAAGGCCTGTATGCCATCAAATCATTTAACTGCTCTAGTTTCACAAGCTCTTTCTAGTTTGTGGGTGAATCAAGCCGTAACCAAACAGTGATGGAAAAGTGCTAATTCCCAGAGTCATTAAGCCATGGAGATGCTAATTGGTTTGAGCCCATACACTAATAGTTGATATACAATTCTTATTTATTAACAATGGCTTTTTCTGAGATGACTCTGCAACGAGAAGCATTGGTTATCACGAAAGGAAGCATGTTGTTGGTGGATCAGCAATTGTCAACCAACTTCCAATGCTTGTGGTGTTGTTAATTCCTCGTCATAAGTATTTTGGAAGTGGGCTATATGGTCTGCCTCTATGTTGCACCGACACTGACACGGCGTTTTCGACACGTTACCGATACGTGACGTCGACACGTTACTTCAAAAATACTAATATTTCGACACGTTCCGACATGTCTTAATATTAAATAATATTTTTAATATAGAGAGTCTATTTCACATCAACATAACATAATAAAAGAAAAATCATTTGCATAACTAAACTACATCTCCATTAATAATATTTGACTCCAACTCGCTCGTCTAAGGAAAGGGCAACAACATCTAAAGCTCCAATATCATTAAAGGTATCAACTGCATCTCCACTAATGTCCCAATACTGACTTTCTCCTTCATTATATTTCGCATTGTTTCTTGATAAGACCCGAAGGTTGCTATGTATGTAAACTAAGTCTTCAGATCGTTTGGGATCCATTTTATTCCTCTTCGTGGAATGCACAAAAGAGTAAGTACTCCAATTGCATTCAGCACAAGATGAAGAAGAGGGTTGTGCAGTGAGTTTCAAAGCTAGCTTTTTAAGCAAAGGTGCACTATCGCAACCGTGAACTCCCCACCAATCATTGAGATTCATTGTATATTGATTTTCAATATCCTCAAACTCTCTAAAACCTCCCTTCATTTTAGCAAAGTTGACATACTCCAAATTTATTGCAGACCTTTCCTCCATACTAGAAAAATGTCTCCTGAAGAACATTTTTACTTCTAAATTAATCTCCACATCATCGTCTGGAGAAACTCGATTTGGATCTTCAGCAAGCCATTCATCACTGTAGTATCTACCAAAAAGAAAAAATATTATAAGTGTCAAAATGGTTTCAATTAATAGAATTATTAAAGCAAGCTACAATTATAAAAAACTTACTTGGGATGCAAAGCATGTGCCAAACAATGAAGGGGAGTTGAACTTTTGGTCCAACGATCCACAAGAATTTTATACACCACATCATAAAACGTTGATGACTCACCATTCATCTTTCCTTCTTTCAAGTATATTACATTCTTTACCTTCTCAATCATCACATCCCACATATCATAAACCAAATGAAGACAAGGTTTATCAGTGTCACAAAACCTAATCATATAATAAACGGGAGCAGTGAAAGCAAGGATGTAATCAATGTCTCCAACAACTCATCATCCAATATCATATCCTTCACTTGTCTTGCCCTTCCTTGATTATCATCTTTGTAAATAGTCCATTTTTCACTAATGACCATGTTTTGGAGGGCACCCTTTAGCAACTTAAATCTCTTTAACATCACAATCATGGAAGCAAATCGGTGTCGTCAATAATAGAAAGCAACTTCAATGTGGCAAACTCATTAAATATAGACAATCTCATAGAATGAGTCATGATGAAAGTCTTGATTGTTGAAACACGATCAACAATTTCATATATCCAACTACACTCTCCATAAGTAATCTCATTATTCTCTGCATTTTTTGCTGCACAAATGTTCTTCAAAGCCAAGTTCAATGTATGAACAACACATGGTGTCCAACTGATAGTCGGATATTCTCGTTCAATAAGTTGCCCTACACCCTTACAATTGGCAGCATTATCTGTTATTTCTTGAACCACCTTATCCACCCCAACTTCTTGTATTACTTCCTTTAGCAAGTTGAAAATAAAAAACTTATCCTTGATTTCACCAGAACAATCAACACTCTTCAAAAACATGGCTGAACCGTCAAATACCACCATGAAATTAATTATTGGTCTCCTTTGGGAATCACTCCACCCATCACTAACAATACTAACACCATTTGATCTCCAAAGAGATCGAGCAGGGATTAACAACCTATCAATATGATCCTTCTCTTGTTGCAAAAGCGTAGTCCGCAATAAGTTATACCCGTGGGTCAATAACCTCCAATGTTATGACTTGCAAAGATAAGTGAATGCTTGTTGAAAGTACGGGTTCTTGGCCAAACTAAATGGCAATCCAATGAGAATAAAACATCCGAGCAATAATATGATTTAGTTCTTCCCTCGTCCCCATATTGATAGCCCTCTCAATAGGACTCATGCTTGCAGCTTCCGTCATCACTTTTTTTTCCTTTTAGAAGATGTACTAGCTCAGAATGTCAGTGAAAAGCCGGTTGGTGGTAAAGGAACATGTCTCGGTGTATTATTCCTCACCTTTTGAGAAGATTCCTCTTCCAATTTTCCCATTTCTAACAAAGATGCATCATCAACACTCTTACATAATGCAATTCCTTTAGATCTCATCTTTAACAAATGAGCTTTTATTCCTGTGTATGAACTTTTGTATTCATTTTTGCAAAAGTTACACTTCCAACCCACATTCCCTCCATCTTCTGTTCCATCATCAATTTTAGTCACATATCTCCACAATGGTTTGTCAGTTTCAGTGTCCACATTTCGTGAGTTGGACTCTAAGTTTATTGAACTATTGCTTTGATTTTGGTTGGACTCCATTCTATCAATCATATTAAAAACAAAATCATATTAAATACAATCACAGTCCACACTCCACAGACAGATTAAATACAATGATTTAATCGAAACCAGAAAATGACAGGGAAATACAGGGGAGGGGAGTCGACAGTCGTGATTTCAGATTTGTGAATAGCAAACAGTTAGAGAGCCTCACTGCCTCAGAGAGTGAAACATTGAAAGACAATCACAGTCCACACTCACTCCACAGACAGAATTCGCTCAATGGTAAATCAGTGAATCACAGTATCACACAATCACAGATATTAAAAACAAACACAATCACAGTCGACAAAATGAGAATCTCACGCATGATTCCAGTTAGAAGAAACACTAGAATAGAAAAATGAGCATCACGCAGACAGAGAGAGCGAAAAACACACAGAGAGAAGCGAATCACACAATCACGATTCCAGTCGGCAAAATGAGCATCACGTAGACAGAGAGAAGCGAAGAACACTAGAACAGCAATAGAACAGTGACAATAAGAACGTGCGCAAAGACTGAGGAAGAAGAAACACTCATTGTCGTCTGTCGATTCCAGTTGCTTGGTTTAGGAGAACGACAGAAAACATACACTCACGCACGATTTGGGAGAGGTGGAAAATTGCGTCAATTCCAGTTGCTTTGATTCAGTCCGATTTGAGAGCATCGCCGTCAATTTTACCGAGTTGAACAGAAGGAGAGAAAGATTTTGGGATCAGCTTGGTGCTCTGCTCAACCGAGAAACGATTTAGGGTAGAGATTTGGTGTTACAAGATATGCCTTCAACTTTGGATTTATTTACAAAAATGCCATTTGAAACTTGAAGGTGGAATATCACCTAGAGGGGGGTGAATAGATGATTCTTGATTCTTTTAAAATCTTTTCTTTTGAGTAAACAAAATAGAGACCAATAAGATAAAGGTACACAAGAGGGTTTATACTGGTTCGGTCAAAAACACAGACCTACGTCCAGTCCCCAGAAACAATTACAGACTTCGTAAACGAAGGATGGTCACTCACTCTCTGACTCCACTCCCCCTTACAAACTGTAATCGATACACCCTCTCTTAAGGTTCCTTAACCTTAAGATATTATCTCAATAATGAAATGAAAGTTTAAATACTCCTCACGAGTTGATAACTAATGATCACTGAAGAACTATAAATGATATAGATGAAACAGTAAATGAAATTAATCTCAGAATGATTGCACAGTGTTTCGGTAGTTGGCAAATTGAATGCTCCCGCTATTTATAGTTGATGCAATTAATGACCGTTGGTGAGCCTCATGAAATAGCCGTTTAGACTCTCGAACATGTTCGTCACAGATGAAGCGTTCGTCAAGTGTTCTGTTCGTCTGAGTAGTACAGCTGGAACTTCCAGTCCCGACATTCTCTTTCATTCTTTCTGTTGTATCCACTATGAAATAGCAATTAATGCCAAGTTGGAGAATTTCAGAAACGGCTTTACTTTGCTCAGAACATTGGTCTTCGAGAATATCACGATTTAGGTAGGAGCATTTAATGTTCTGACAGCTGCGATCGATTCATTCAAATTCACCGGTAACTTATGCCTAAATGATCTGAAACTCATCAACAAATTGATTAATAGCATTTGGTAAACAAGATTAATAATATACGAAGAAGATTTAATCCACTCAATGATTTATGAAGTTCGAACACGGTGATTTTGAAATCGCATGAAGTTGCTCGAGCAAAGATCCAAGCTTGCTCGAGCAAGCTCCTTTGAAATGCAAAGGAAAGTATGCTTGCCCGCTGATGCTCGAGCAGAGTTCTTAGCTTGCTCGAGCATGAAAATTTCATGCTCGGGCAAGCTCTTTTGAATCAGCTATTTTCATCTCTGCTTTGCTGTTGCTCGAGCATGCTTTTTAGCTTGCTTGGGCAATATGCTCGAGTATGAGCAAAACCATGCTGGGCAACCTCTTGTTATACTGAAGGAAGAGCCTACTGCTCGTCCTTGTTCGAGCAGCATTTTGGCTTCAACACGCTAGTATGCTTCCAGCAGGGCAAAGATCTGAGGTTTCTCGATGTTGCTCGAGCAGCCTTTAAATCTTGCTCGAGCAAAGTGCTGAAACATACTTTTGCTCCCTCAGCGAGTATGCTTTCATCAGCTGATTTTTCTCAGCAAGCACGATGTTGCTTGAGCACACTTTTTCTTGCTCGAGCAAGGTTTCTTCAGAACACTACTAATTTACCTTTCATACACCGTTGCTCGAGCAAACTTAATTCTTTGCTCGAGTAACATTCTGAGAACTTCATTATTAGATTTAGCCAAGATCTTTTCTTATCTTTTTCATACTTTGGAATTGTTAGCATCAAAACACAAAACACAAGAGGCAACATTTGACTAGCCAAATTCACGTGTCTGGATGAAATTCGCGTGTCGAGCTAATACGCGTGTCGGACTCGTTCAATTTTCAGATTTTTCTGTGTCCGTGCAACATAGGTCTGCCTCATGTCTTAGGTTTCAAAGCTCTGACTCATCTAATCAACAATTGACACCTTGGTTAAATAGAAAATTCATGACAAGAACCAATTTAAGCTTTGCAATAATGAGGAATAACAACATCATATGGGTTGGTCCAGGTTTGCCTTGTTGTTTAATTTCTGGATGTTGGGTAGAAAAATTTCCTTTGACAAATACATATTTTCCTTACGTCATTAAAGCTTGTGGTGACTTAAGTAATGTTCAATTGGGCCAAATTATTCATAATATTCTGGGGCTGTCATATGGATTTATTTGTTAGTTCCTTGATCAAGTGGTATGCAGGAGATGGCTATATTCATGACATAAAATGCTGATTTGATAAAGTGCCTAAAAAAGATGGCATTTTGTGGAATGTCATGCTCGAGTGGAAACGTTAAAATGGAGATTTTAACAATGCTATTGAAGCTTGCATACAATTGAGTCCACCACCACCTCTTTTCTTTGCCCCAAAAATTAAAAAAAAAAAAAATGTGGCGATTCTTGCGCGATTACGGGGAGATTTAATCCCCATCACCTCTTTTCTTCATGGAAGGCAAGATCCTCTTATTTTTTTTCACGCTTCGGGAGAAGAAGGAAAGAGACCGAGTTGCGGTCCAAGGTTTTTGCTTGATCAAATGTGGCAATTCAATTTAGGGCACGCCAAGTGCCTCTTGTTGGCTTGCTAATACTCTTGATCTTCCGGTATTAAGGTTAACACTTTTCAGATCTGATTCCCCAGCACGAATTAGATGAATGTGGTTTGCTGGAATAGTTCTATTAATGGTTATTGTGACAAGCGGCTGGATCTTTTGAGTCTTGATATTGGTGGTCCTGCATATTTTCTACCCCAATAGCTAGCAGATGCAAGTTCCTTACCTCAACTCCAACTATGTTTTAATGCATATTTCTTCATCCGTTTAACTGGAGTTGGCTTGAATTGGCTTCATGGAGTTTCATGCGGAATCTACACTCATGATGAATCGACATTCCTCTTGTGGTATTTTTCCTGTTTTGCACTTCTTTTATGATTATTCATTGTCTTGTCCAGGGCTGGATTTATTCCTTGTTCATAAAAACATCATAGAATAAAATTATGCACCACATTGGTGTGATACTTTCAAAGTTAAATCCGGGTGGATCCATGTTATGTTTGGGACTCGGATAAATTGACTTTGAAGATGGACCCTGGTTAACTGAATATAGTTAAAATCCAGGCTCAGTATAAATTTTTGAACCCGGCCCTGGTTACACCGATCCGTTAAAATTCGGGCTTCGTGTAAAGTTTTGCGGAAGAGAAAAGAAGGCGGACCCCGGCTACACTTAATACAGTTGAAATCTGGGCTCCGGTAAAAACAAGTCAAGGGTTACGACACCCATAATAGAATCTCGGGTTATGACACCCATCTCTGATAAAACAAATTCCGGTTTACGATACCCATAATGGAAAAAAGGGTCACGACACCCATAATGGAATCTCAGGTTACAGCACCCATCTCGGATAAGCAAAATTTCAAGTTACAACAACCATCATGGATAAACAAATTTAGGAAAAATTTTGCGGACGAGGTCCACCTCTAAAAGAGAAATAAGGCGGACCCGGTTACACTCAATACAGTTAAAACCCGAGCTCCGTGTAAAGTTTTGCGGGAAGCAAAAAGAAGGCGGACCTCGGTTACACTTAATACTTAATATAGTTAAAAACGGGGCTCCGTGCAAAATACAGTTAAATCCGTACTCCTTAATGGGACCCCAGATTAATTGAAAATTACACAGTTGACTCCGCGCATGCTCCTTAAACGGACCCCAGATAAAGAATTCCTCAATGGAAATTTAGATGCTTTACTATCGATAGTCAAAGATAATACACCGAGGCCATTACGCCCGGTCATAAATACTACACCGAGGTCATTACACCCGATCAGAAATAAAATACACCAAGGTCATTACGCCTGGTCATAAATATTACACCGAGGTCATTACACCCGGGTCAGAAATAAAATACACTGAGGTCATTACGCTCGGTCATAAATATTACAACGAGATCATTACACCCGGTCAAAAATAGAACCCATCTGGATGGTTTACACCGAGACTAACGTCTCCAGGTATAAGAGTCACGTGCAGCCACTATTATATGCCCTCACGAAATTGATGCATCAAGACTCGTCCTAGATAAGAAGATGAATTGTCATTCCGACCTTGATCAGGTCAAAATATTTAAAGCGTTGTGTTTCACACACCACGGCTGAACATGTGACAATTTGTCCTTATCCTGGTTATGAACCTGGACAAAGATCTGGAACTCGGTAGCACGGTTAAAATAAAAACCCTACGCGGTTTAAATAAACACCCTTTGTGGTTAAAAAAGAAAACCCTACCAATGATTCCCAGACGTCAAGCCTGGAAGTAAACACAGATCTGCATTACTAAAGACCTTAGCCCGGTCATTCAAAAGAACTTTGAACATATTTTTGAGTTCATATAATCAACTTAGTGTTGAAATGAAGATTAACCTCGGACATGAGATCTAGGTTAAATAGTCAATGCACCCTGGTAGCCCAGAGCCCTGACTGCTAGGCTGTCGGGTGACAAGACAAGTATGGCACGGGAAAGCTGTCAACGACATAAGCAAATGCAGCAACAAACAAACTTGGGAGCCTGATTCGTTCCTTTTCAGGATAATTCAGATTGGGGGAATTCGGTGTTGCAGCAAACAAACCTGGAAACAGGGATAATTGAGGAAGAAGAGACCTCGATGATCATGAATAGGAAGCAGATGAAGTTTCAAAGCAAATTGACCTGGACTACATGTCTGGGGGCAATTCAGTCAGAATACAAGTAAATCCGGGGTTTGTTGAAACTCGGATGAAAACTTTATCAAAATCAAACAAGTTGTAGCAACTCAAATACGATATCCGGGTTCAATGACAGATCCACCCCGGCAGCCTAGAGCTCTTGACTGCCAGGCTGGGGGGCAACTACTATACAGTTGTCAATGGTGTAAGAAGAACTAACAAAAGCCCTCACGGGTTATTTGAATTTTCAAATGCTATCCGAGGCTGAGGCAAGCGAAAACAAAGAATGAGGGAAAGGTAAATAGATCCCGCCTTGAGAAAAAACCTATCGCCTAAACAATTAAATCGCTAGCAGAATACGAATGAATCTGAATTAGTCAAGACTCAGACAAAAGCAAATCAAGCTGGAACAACTCGGATACGAAAGATCCCAACCTCGAAGTCAAGCAAGCCGCCTCGACATTACCCCGGATCTTTGAGACATTACCTCGGATCTTTGGAGTAGACGACTTAGATAGCCAGGATCAACACCAGGATTCAAATGCAGGCTAACCATCTCGGCACTACTCAGGATCTTTGAGACAAGACCTCAGATCTTCGAAGTAAGCCGCCTTGATAGCTAGGATCAATGTAATTCAGCTCGACAATGTAAGGCCCACGACAACAAAGCTCGGCTAAGAACCGACTGGGGGCAAAATACATCTCGACAGCTCAGAAGCCTGAACTACCGGGCTGGGGGGCAACTGTTACGGACCTGCATAAGGCCCATACTCAATGTATGGCCCCATAGGAAATATATCACATACCAGGATCTACCTATAATAATGGGGAATCCTATCTCATCTACAATCCAGGTATATCTAAATCTATATCTGGTAGTTATGATATCAGGGCCTCAGATCACACGGCCCAACCGATTCAACCTAAGGTAAACTCTACAAATACAAAGGTATAACCCTAAGGTACACACGTTCTAACTCTGAACTATTTACATACAGCCATACAGAGCACACACCCACCCCTTTGGCTAAACGCCTGTGTGTGTCTCAAACTACGTGGACTTTGATCCCTCTACAGGGTACATAGGCCCTAGGCTTTGCTCCTAGGTCAAGTCTGATAAATCCTGTTTAGGCATTGCTCCTAGTCAAGTTCGATAAATCCTGTTTTCAGAACAGAACAATTTTCATGGAGTCTCCACACATTTTGTATGAGGGGCCGAAGAAAATAAGCATTTGAAGATAATAATCCTCCGAAAATGTTCTTATAAAAAAGAAAATGGAATATCATTTGTTTGGCGTAGAATAAGCTCCTAATCAAAGGGCTTAAGTCCTTCTTCAATAAAGACAAATAAAAGAAGGCTTTATAGAATAATATACTTTCTTCGACTGTAAATGTAAAAGCTAAATAATGAGTTTACTTTGGTTCTAAATGAAAACTGCAATCCACCATCTCCAAAACTTATATTTTTTTCAAGTTACCCCTGTTGATTGCACTTTAAGAGGGTTTTTTATTGGCAAACATGTTAAGGGGTTGATCCATAAAATTTTTTTAAAAAGTATTTTTAAGTTAAACAATGTACATTTTTACAAATAACTTGTTCCTTAATAACTGCAAATCTACATTTTAAACCTTATCCATTGCTTATATAGTAGGCGAAGGAGTGGGTGTGTATGTGTCAGTAAGTTTGGAAAATTAATAGCATAATTTTTAGATTGAGCCATAACTCATTTAGTTAGATGAATTAACATCAAGCTTAATGCCGGTATAAAATATTCTTTTTAAAATAAATAAATATATATATATATATATATAAACAACGGAAAAGGTACGAATATATTATAATCTTACATAGCAGAACATTGATCCATTCATTTAAAAAAAAAAAAAAAAAATCGCATTGCATTGCCAAAGTCATTCTCAGCTCTCAAGGGCCAAAATGACCCTCTTTATATTAATTCACAGATTCAAATTTTACGAGAAAATTAAACATGTAAAGAAGTTTATGCGTTTATTCGGCAAGTGAGTACACAAACCTACTAAACACAGCCTCTTTTATATGAGAGTTTTTTTACTAACTATATATGATATAATTACCATATATATCTTCACAGCATCGGCTCCGCTCATTCTCCATGCAATATAATTGCTAGAAGTTTTGTGCTAAGCCGCCTAAATTGTTGTTGTCATTTCATATAATTAAAGTTGTTATTTTTTAAAATTAATTAAGTTGTTCTTGATTTGTAGAGGAAGGAAGTTCGGCCCAAAAACATAACATGGGATCCACCAGTGAAAGCAAATAGCGAATAAACTGTTAAAATGATTATCATTGATTTTAATAATAAAAATTGTATTCACCATAGTTGGTCATATAATTGCTAGAAGCTGCCTAAATTGAATCAAAATTTATGGTTCCCCTAACTGCTTCTGGTATTCACCATAGTTGGTCACGAGAATCAAAATTTACGGTTCCCCACGGTTGGCGCCAATGTTCTGTCCAAGAACAGGATCTAGTTAGCCCTAATGGACTAGCATGTTTGATATTGATTGAATTGGACTTGACATAGGAACAATGCCTAGGGCCTATGTATCCTGTAGAGGGATCAAAGTCCACGTAGTTCGGGACACCAATAGGCGTTTAGCCAAAGGGGTGGTGTGTGCGCTTTGTGACGGCTGAATTGTAAATAGCCAGAGAGAGTTTAGAATGTGTGCACCTTAGGGTTTGACCTCTGTATTTATAGAGTGTACCTTAGGTTGATATGGGCCCTATGTGATCCATGGCCCAAGTATCATAACTGCCAGATCTAGATCAAGATCTTCCTGGATTATAGATAAGATAGGATCCTCCTTCATTATAGATAGATCCTAATTTGCAGTATATTCCCTGTTGGGCCATTCTGCTATTATGTCTAATATAGATCCGTAACAATTTCTATAGCATAGAAGTTCACCACTCTTGAAGATTAGTATAGTTCAATTCTAATTACTCTGTTTCTAATTAGTTAAACTTCAAACACACATTAAGCTTCTTCAATTACTTTAATTTCTCAATTTAATGCCAACATTTTAAGGGGTATTTTAGGTAAAATGCTTTAATTACCTTAAAATTAAATTTTACACAGAAACTCTTATTTATAAACAAATAAAGACTTATCACTAGAGACTAAAAATGTATTGAAGTTTCCACGAAAATACAATAAATAAAGGGAAAATTACGCGCAGGTCCCAAAGAAAAAATTACCAAATTACAAAGAAGTCCCAAGGGACTTTTTTGATATTACTTGTATAAAAATAAAATTTAGGTTTTTAAATGTTGTTGTAAATATAGGCATTTCCTATTCTACATATGACTTTTTCTATTGTAAATGGTCATATTTTAAATTTTGTTGTAAATACAGCACTTGCTGTTGTAAATCTAGTCTTTTTCTGTTGTGAATGACCTCTCTACGTTCAAAATTCAGGTGTTTAAATGTTGTTGTAAATATAGGCATTTCTTGTTGTAAATATGACTTTTTGTTGTTGTAAATGGCCAGATTTTAAATTTTGTTGTAAATATAGCATTTCTTGTTGTAAATCTAGTATTTTTTATTGTAAATGACCTCTCTACATTCAAAATCCAGGTGTTTAAATGTTGTTGTAAATATGGGCATTTCCTGTTATAAATATAGCTTTTTCTGTTGTAAATGGTCAAGTGTTTAAATGTTATTATGAATATGGCATTTTCCGTGGACCTGCACGTAATTTTCTCATAAACAAATAAAGACTTATAACTAGACACTAAAAAGATATCGAAGTTTCCACGAAAATACAGTGTCATCAAAACTCCACAAACTATGAAAGTCTATTTGCCTAGTCTTAAACACCAATAACAACCCCGGACATTCAACCTCACCATAATTTTTCACAACCGCTTCTTACTCTTCTTCCTCATCATTATCTTCCTCTGCTCTGCCACAATTGAATCACGATCTACTTATCTTTACCACAACTGCTCCACTGCCGACAACGCCTTCGGCTATGATAGCGCCTTCCAATACTTCCGGACCACCCTTCTCTCCTCCATAGCCTCTCCCAGTGCAGGTTTTCGCAACACCACCGTTCCCGAAGGCAGCAACGAGAACATCTACGGCCTCTACATGTGCCGTGGTGACGTCTCCCTCCAGGTGTGCAACCAATGCGTCCTTAACGCAACCCAGCGACTACCTTCCGAGTGCCCATTTTCGAAGGAGGCCGTGATCTGGTACGACGAGTGCATGCTTCGTTATTCCAACATCTCTTTCTTCTCCATCGTCGACCAATGGCCGACTGTCGTCATATTGAACCCGAAGAATATCTCGGTCTCATCTCCAACGGGATTCAGTAATTTTTTGCTGAGTTTTATGAATGAGACGGCAAGTATGGTGGCAGCAGCGGCGGGGAAACCTGCGTCGGAGGCGAAGATATATGCGAAGAACCAGAAGAAGTTTCAGTCTGAAACTTTGTATAGTCTGGCTCAGTGCACACCGGACCTACAGCTTCAAGATTGCAAAAGTTGTCTGACTGGTGTGATTCGGAATATTCCGCTGTGTAGTGATAAGAAGATCGGAGGAAGGGCTGTAAAGTGTTAAACATAAATGTTTTTTATTTTTTTCCTTCCCTTTGCTGGGTTGTTTTTTGTTTTTTTAAAGATATTAGGTTAAGCTATAAGAAAAACTTTATACTTTTGTTTGTAAAATAAAAATATAAGTTTTAGCTCTAAACTCTTCTTAACTTTTGATCCACTATTTGATTTAACTCAGAATAATACAATCCTTAGAGTTTCTTAATTAACTTAGAACAAGTTAGTACGTAAATTTTATATCACAATAAATTAAAAGAATTGAGTTCTTTTAGTCCAAGTTTGGGACTCCTTAGGACTAAAACTGTTTTTTTTTTTTTTGATTTTTGCTTTATTTTTTCATCTATATACCTGCAAATTATATGTACGGGGGTTTGTTCAATCTTTGAAAAGTCTTTGGGAAATTAACACACCAAAGTTTTGGGGAAAATCCATATGGGGCCCTTTTTGGAGAAAAATCCCAAAAAAGAGCCCCAAGATTCTGAAAATCCCAAAAAAGGCCATGGTCATTTTTTCTAGGATAAATTCATTAAATTTTGACAACTAAATCAGTCAAATTAACAATAAAAGCAATACCCGTTAACAACTAAATCAACCAAATTAACAACAATATTTTAACAACTAAATCAATCACATTAACAACAATATCAGCTCCAGGTTAACAACTACATTAGCCCCATTGACAACTCACTAGATTCTGAAAATTCCAGAAAAGACCCTGGGGCCTTGTTTGGGATTTTCATAATCTTGGGGCCCTTTTTACGATTTTTTTCTCCAAAAAAAACCCTTAAATGCATTTTCCCAAGTTTTGGCTAACTTGCGTCAACCCCACCTTCAATTCCATGTCACAGTTCGGTAACTCCATTATTGACCCCCTAAAGTCTAATTTAGAAAGTCCAAATTTACATTTTCTGATTGATAACTACATTTTTAAATATTGATATTTGTTTTTTATTTTAATATTAATTTAAATAAATTTAAATATAATAATAAAAGGATTAAATTCGGAGTTATGCATATTTAATTTCTATTGCATAGAAGTTAACCTCTCTTGAAGATAAGTAGTATAGTTCACTTCTAATTACTCTGTTTCTAATTAATTAAACTTCAAACACACATTAAGTTTCTTCAATTGCTTCCTCAATTTAATGCCATCATTTTAAGGGATATTTTAGGCAAAATGCTTTAATTACCTTAAAATTAAATTTACACAGAAATTCTTATTTATAAACAAATAAAGACTTTTTTTTTGCTCGAACAACAAATAAAGACTTTAAATTAGCATGGTTATCAAAACCAGGCCGAACCGATCAGTTTTGACCGGAAACTGGCGAACCGGCGGTGAAATCGTTCCGGCCAACAATAGAACCAGAGTCGGCTTTTTTTTTTTTTTTTAACGTCGATTGTGAAAAAATGAAAACGTTTACAGAGAAGTAAAGAGAGAGATGGAAACTGAAAGCGTTTACAGAAAAATAGAGAGAGAGATGGAAACTGAAAACGTTTACAAAGAAGGAGGCCTGTTCATGTCGGAGATGAATCTTTCTTCGTCCTCTTACACTTGCTTGAGCTTGTGCTATTGGTGAGGTCAGAGTTAGACTTCAAGGAAGGAGCCATTGAGAAAGAGAAGAAAAAGAGATGTTACAGACACAGAGCGTGGGTCGTGGATGAAGAAGATGAGGATGAGCCCATCCTTCCATTGCCTCATCAAATGAAGTGCTCTAAAATGACGTGAAGGCCCGCAGGTTCATTAATTAGGAGTAGAGAAGGACTAATGGAGTGGACAGCCACATCAAATGTCAAAGAAATCACATCCCTCATCCTTCACGTCCCTTCAATGTTTTTTTTTTTTTTTTTTTTTTTTTTTTTTTTTTTTTTTTAACTTTGTGGGCCAATTTACATTAAATTAAATCTAAACAGCACCAAATTGCAAGATATGATTTTGATGTCCTCTTAAAAGATAATCAAATAAATATTATATAATAAATTTTAGAGACTTAACTATCAGTTTGACCGCGGTTTGGCTCCGATTTGATTTCGGTCTAACCCACTAACCTTTAAGCTAATATTTTGACAGGTTTAATGATCGGTCCGGTTTTAATAATCTTAATAGTTAGACACTAAAAAGGTATCAAAGTTTCCACGAAAATACAGAGTCATAAAAACTCCACAAACTATGAAAGTCTATTTGCCTAGTCTTAAACACCAATAACAACCCCGGACATTCAACCTCACCATGATTTTTCACAACCGCTTCTTACTCTTCTTCCTTATCATTATCCTCCTCTGTTCTGCCACAATTGAAGCACGAGCTACTTATCTTTACCACAACTGCTCCACTGGCGACAACGCCTTCGGCTATGATAGCGCCTTCCAATACTTCCGGAACACCCTCTTCTCCTCCATAGCCTCTCCCAATGCAGGTTTTCGCAACACCACCGCTCCCGGAGGCAGCAACGAGACCATCTACGGCCTCTACATGTGCCGTGGTGACGTCTCCCTCCAGGTGTGCAACCAATGCGTCCTTAACGCAACCCAGCGACTACCTTCCGAGTGCCCGTTTTCGAAGGAGGCCGTGATCTGGTACGACGAGTGCATGCTTCGTTATTCCAACATCTCTTTCTTCTCCATAGTTGACCAATGGCCGACTGTCGTCATATTGAACCCGAAGAATCTCTCGGTCTCATCTCCAACGGGATTCAGTAATTTTTTGCTGAGTTTTATGAATGAGACGGCAAGTATGGTGGCAGCAGCGGCGGGGAAACCTGCATCGGAGGCGAAGATATATGCGAAGAACCAGAAGAAGTTTCAGTCTGACACTTTGTATAGTCTAGCTCAGTGCACACCGGACCTACAGCTTCAAGATTGCAAAAGTTGTCTGAGTGGTGTGATTCGGAATATTCCGCTGTGTAGTGATGAGAAGATCGGAGGAAGGGCTGTGAATCCAAGTTGCAACATTCGCTATGAGTTTTTTTCATTTTTTGATCCCAATCAGCCAGTCTCGTTGACCCGCTCGCGTCCATTTTTCCATCGACCTGCAGGTAAAGCGTTAAACATAAATGCTTTTTTTTTTTTTTTTTTTTTTTTTTTTGGATTGTTTTTTGCTTTTTTAAAGATATTAGCTTAAGCTATAAGAAAAAGTTTATACTTTTCTTAGTAAAATAAAAAGGGAAAAACACTTCTTATATTGTAGGAGAAGTGTTTTCTCATGTTACACACACATAAAATGGTAGGATCTACACACACACATATATATATATATATATATATATCTATATATATAATTAGCATTATATATATATATATATAGATTCATTATTTCACGTTGTGTAAATTTTCTTCTTTCAAATGCATATGAAAGTTTAAACCCCAAATAAAAATATAGGTTTTAGCTCTAAACTCTTCTTAACTTTTGATCCACTAATTGATTTAACTCAGAATAATACAATCCTTAGAGTTTCTTAATTAACTTAGAACAAGTTGGTACGTAAATTTTATATCACAATAAATTAAAAGAATTGAGTTCTTTAAGTTTGGGACTCCCTAGGACTAAAACTGTTTTTTGTTTTTGTGCTTTATTTTTTCATCTATATACCTGCAAATTATATGTACGAGGAATGAGGTGGATTTTATGGGCATAGCGGTGGTTTCGGTCAGGACCACAAATAATTGAGGGGATCCCCCACCCCCAAATAAAAATGAGGTTATTTTATGGGGTGGTTGTACCAAATGAGGTTATTTTATGGGCACAGCGGTAGTTGTACCTGTCGGTCAGGACCACCAATAATTGAGGGCTCCATATAACACCAAAAAAAAAAAAAAAAAAAAAAAAAAAAAAAAAGCCTATTGGAACTCAACTAGTTTCTCTACTCATCTAAAAAAATGAGTAGGTGATGCTAAAGCAATCAATTAAATTAGATCTTAATTTATTATATAATATAGAAATAATCTAGATCATTCTCTTAAGAAGCAATCTGTGGATTTTTTTAGGTTGAATTTAGGTGATAAAAAATGCAATGAAATGAAACCAAACTAATTAAATGCAAGATGAAAATGACTCTAAAACTTATATGAGAATAAAACTAATCTAGATGCAAATGTAATTCTTGGGGGGTTTTTATGAAAAGAGAACTAAAATCCTAAGAAAAGATTAATTAAGAACAAATTAAATAACAAATATTTACTTCAGTTATGTTGATGAAAGGAACAACTTAGGAATTGCATTGAGTTAACTTTCTTAGCCCAAATTAATTAGTTAAACCAAAGGGAGATTAATGAAAGATTGGAATTAATTTATTTGATTACCTAATCGAAACATGAGAAAATTTCAAGTTGAATAACACATATTTCGTCAAAAACTCATAATGAAATAAGTGGTGGCTAGTTAAACTAATTAAAAACCAATCACAGTTAATTTCTAAATGATTTTTGAATCTTGTTTACAATTATCCAATTGAACAACTAGATAATTTATCAACCTGATTAAACAATTAAATCGATCAACCCGATTGACAATTAAATTAATAACGAAAACTCAATTATTAAATCAATTAACAATGCAAAGGTTGCAAACAAAAATCCAGCAATTGTCTCAAGCATAAAAACTTCAAATTATCAATCCAATTCAAAAGAAATATGTTTACAATCTAAAACTAAACTTGAAACCCTTTAAAACTAAACTATCTCAAGTCTTGAATTGAAAAGATAAAAAGAATAACACTCCCTTGTGATCTTCAAATGTAAGTCCTAGGCTTTAGCTTCCTCCATACTCCTCCTAAGTTGCCTCCTAAAATTACTTAAGCTTCCATGGAAAATCCTCCACCACGTGTTAAAGAATTCCTCACAGCCATGGGAAACTTTGAGAATACTTGATAAATCATATTCCTCGGTCATTGCACATCCACCCACTGGAGAAATATCAATTGCAGCACTTGATCTGTGGCTGCGTCTCAGCTTTTTCCGTGTGCGTGCTTCGGCTCTCAATGAGAGCGTATTCTCTTAGTAGGAGGCAGCTAGGTTAATTAAAGGGGTGGAAGAGAGAGTTTTGAGTTTCAATTTGAGTCCATTAAAATTTAAAAAGCCCAATCAAATTTCACTGTTAGATTTCCTTTTTGCTTCCCTAAAAAATTCTGAACCATAGGATCTTCTATTATGATAAAATCATGATCTATCATATATTTATAAATATTATTTAATCACAAGATAACAATCAGGATATTAATAATTTAAGCCCAATAATCTTATAATTAATTCAGATTTATATTATTTCCTAAAATTGACTAATAATCCAAGTATTATCTAATACTTCCAAATTAACCTAAAATAGTCCCCAAAATAAATGAATAAGATGGGATAAAATATATTAAAATTGGGATTTATCAGTAGGGGAAACTCTTTCCATTTAAATTGTCCAAACGGGATCTTGATGTTGAAGATTTATTTATTTATTTATCTTTACTTTAAATTTTTTGAACAAAAATTATTTTAATATGTAGAAAATCTAAAATAGACATAATCTCTCAACTAACGTATTTTTTAAAAATAGTTTTTTTATTTAAAAGCAAAGAACTAAAAAAATTAAATATGGACAGTCTAGATGGGAGAAGCTCTTTCTTCTCATCTTGTTACACGCCTACCGGCCTCGCCCTTTCAGGTGGCGGGTAGTGTGATACTTCTCTATTTTTTAAAAAATAGTACTTAACACCATTATATACCAGAGCGTAGCGCACTGGCAAGACGGTTTGGGCGTAGTATATTGATAATAAATTACAAAGTTTAAAATATAATTACATAAAATTTCTACAACAATTCTCTGAATAATCTAGAACTACTCCAACACCTCTATTTGCTAACATCTTCCAGGGAGCTACATCCAATAAACTATATAACATACAGGTAGCAACAGAGGCTGGAATCTCAAAAGATTCCAGAGTAACCGTTAATCTCATATACAAAGTATAATCAAAGTATGTAAGTAACCACAAATAAACACAAACCATAGCATTCAGCATCATGTACACAAAAAATCACTCAGGGCACAGTGTTCAAATAGCACATAGCATAATTGCATGGCACGGCTCAAAGCACAGCTCACCATGCACTCGACACTCGGAACAACAGTCCTACTAGTTTATAGCATAAACCGTAGGGCACAACACACAGCAAGGCCCTCAGGGCACACAGAATAGCACATAGCACAAACTGCAATGTATGGCACACGGCCAACCCATCGTGCACCAGACACGTTCTGGTTCCACAGTGCTTAGAAATAAACCACAACTGAATGAATACAATACTTATATTAAAACTTACATACATGGGACATAAAAAGTATATGAGGTAAGTTTACTACCTAGCAAGCTTAAACTGTCAATTAATTTCTCCAAATTCTTTTAAAATCTTCCGGCGACGGCACTTCTTGTCTTTTATTCTATCTTTTCCTTGAAAATCTTGCCTCCTTGTACTCTTCTCTCTTTTCGGCCTAAGTTCTTGCTTCCTTGGTCTAGCTTCTAAGTTCTCAAACTTCCTTCTCTTCTCTCCTCTCTTTATTTTATTTCTCTCTCTCCCTCTTTTCCATGTTTTGGCCAAAATGGCCTAAAGAAAAATGAGGAGAAAAGGGGTATATATACATATAGAACATGGGTGTGATCCAGAACGTGCCACGTGTTTGGTCCATCCACTGGACCAACATAAAAGTAGCTTTATGCTTTATCATGATGATGGGATACATGTCATGATCTCATTAGGACAACACAAAAGAGCTTCTATACTCTGTAATAATGAAGGGACACATGTCACCTTTCCATTTGGCCAACACAATTAGTTTTTTACTTGTCATGATGACTCAACACGTGTCACGTTCTTATTAGGCCAACACAAAAGTAACCTTTTTCTTTCTAATCATGATGTGACACGTGTCATCGTTTCACTAGGACAACATAAAAGTAGCCTTATACCTTATCATAATGACGGGATATGTGTCATGCTCTTATTAGACCAACACAAAAGTAACTTTTTGCTTTGTCATGATGAGGGACACGTGTCATAATCTTGTGGTGACTACTCAAAAGCTATCATCATTAGTCATCATGACCTTACTTTATTAAAGTTACTTTATCGGCGCCTACTTTGAATTACGATATGTATACCGAGACCCGCCAACTGACACTAGGTTAGACTCCGTATGTGTGGGCCTCAACATGGTACCACATACCGGTGTCATTTCCCAAAAACACAAGGTGTACCAATGTGTCCAGGAAATACGATGTGCACACCTATACCGACACACATTTGCTAAACTAATCGTCCTATACCTCAGGACATAGTTGGGTAACATCTTTTACCAACCCAATGGCATCGTATAGGTCTTATGTGCCCCTTTTTCACTAGCACTTAAATTCCACGACTTACACATACTAGGTCTACTGACTGGTATAGCTGAGTTCCTTAGTCCACGAGATGCTTCCTATCTCTTGACATTATAGGGACTCTTCCCGAACTGGGCTTAGTTGTCCACCAACTTTAGGCTTATTCTCTAATTGCTAGGCCCAAAATTCTGGATATTACACATCTAAAGAATGAGTGGGGAAACTAGTTCCATGAGGGGTTCAGCGCCCAAACCAGTAAGCCATGAGTATAGAGTGAGACATTGAAGATAAGGCATATTTTTTTGGGAGAATTTCATTAAAGGACCACAAGCTAGAATTAATTTCAGTTATGAACCAAAACGTTATGAAATTGCACTTTAAGATGAAGGACCAAAATGAAAATAATTTTTGTAGGTAAAAAGACAATAATGCCCCTTGCTCTTTTTTTTTTTTTTTTTTTTAAAAAAAAAAAATGCCATAATCGCAGGAGCTTTGGCAGCCGATCACCAGCCACCACCAAGCCAAAGCAACCACCACTTGTTGCCATTGAAACTCTGACATCGACTAACCTGAGCTCTAACCACCGGAAATTAGTATATTTTTCATAGGAGAATTTCACTTGTTTATGAAAAGTTGCACAATTATTCATGAATAAGTATGCAACTCTCAATGAATAAATGAAATCCTCCTATGAACAACACATTAATTTTCGGTGGTTGGAGCCTTGACAACTACTTGACGGTGGCCACTTCGATGGGTTGTCGACAATCCGACCACTGAAAATTAATGTGTTGTTCATAGGAGGATTCCACTTATTCATGAAGAGTTTCACACTAGTTCATGATCCTACTATTCATGAATAAGTTTGCAACTATTTATGAACAAATGTAATTTTCCTATGAACAAGAATGACCGGTGGAGCTCCGTGACAATCAAAACCATTTTTTTTTAAAATATAAAGCAAGTGGCATTATTGTGTTTTTACTTCCAAAACTTATTTTCATTTTGGTCCTCAATCTTATGGTGAAATTTCAGATTGTTTTGGTCTTTGACTGAAATTAATTTTGTCCTGTGGTCTTTCAGTGAAATTTTCCCTATGTTTTAGCCTCCCCCTTTTTTTGACCCATTTACATCAGCCTAAATTTGAATGAGATATAGGAAAAAAGGACTCCCTTTGAGTGGAAAAAAAGAATATTTTATTCTTAATCTCCATGAAGATTATAATGGATGCATAAGTTATGGGGCAAAAAAGAGCGAGGATATTTTGGTTTACAACTATTTAGATTTTGATACTACTCAATTGATAAAATACTGTGGTCAGTCAAATGTTGCAGAGCATCGGAAGTAATTAATATTTTGGTCAGTCAATACATTGTGTATAAATATATAATACTCCGTATATTATAAACTATTTATTGTGGGATGGTGGCCCTATAAAACTTTGGGATTAGGATTTCTCTCCTCTATCATTGTCTTGTAAAAAAAAGGGGGGGGGGGTAGGAGGCTTTTTTAAAACAAACAAAAACAGCATCCACCACTTAAAAATATTTAGTATCCCAAATTAACTTGTATACTAAACATCCTAAAATATTTTTTAGTGGCACCCAACACTCATCAAGAGTACTTTTTTTCGTAATATCCAGTATCTTAAATTAATTTTAGTTTATTTTTTAGCACTAATGATATTGGGTGGCACTAAAATTTTTTTTAAGGTGCTTAGTGTACTAAAAATTAATTTGGAAGAATAAAACCATTAAAAAATATTTCACAATGATGGAGGCTTGTTTTTGCATAAAAAAGAAATGCTTCCCTTGTTTTTTCCCCCAAACGTATTGTAAAGGGTGGGAGCAGACCGGGAGGTCAGATCCCACTGTTATGGTTGTTTTGAAGTGGGATTCCGATCACTGGTTCCCATCGGGATTTTTTAAAATTCCTTTTTATTTTTTATTTTAGATCTGTTGGAACAAAAGAGAGTGATTATGCCACGTGGGCGTCCATCGAGGCACAGTTGGGTCAACCAACTTTCAAACCTTTGGATTTGTTCAAGTTGGGTACTACTGCACTTTTTTTTTTTTCAAAAGTATTTGGGTGAATATGGTTCCTTTCAATACTTAAGGATATCCACTACATATCAGTGGATATTTCGTGGGTAGCACTTTAACTCGTTATTTTTCTGAGGGGGAAAATGACAAAGAATGTGAATTTTTTCTTTGTATATCATTCAAAATACAATTATTTTATTAAAAAAAATATTTATCAGCATTACATTCTAATTATAAAATTATATTTAATTAGATCATTATGAACTTTTATTTTAATCAATTGATCTTTTTTATGGTTAATTTTTTTTTTTAAAAAAAAAAAAAAAAATGATTATATATTTTTTCCTTTTTCAATTCCCTTAGTAATAAGTCATAACAATTCTATTATACAAATTTCATTACTGAAGCTTTCTTGTTTCCTTTGTCTTCAAAACTCTGAAACTCCAGCAAGGATAAGTGCGATAGTTGTGGCTTCTCTTGTTGTTGGCGGGATAATATTTTATTTCGCTTACTATCTCCTAAAGATTATAGTGGAAAAACGTCATAGGGCTAATCTCAGACGAACATACTGTAAGTAATTTTCAATATATCCATTCACTCATAAAATACTGTATGTAGATTCGGTATAGCTTATGTATTTATTTGGTTAATTTGTTAAGTTGGAAGGGAAAGCACAACTTTAGAGCATCTGCAATTTAGTCTTGCTACAATTGAGGCTGCAACGAATAAGTTTTCTCATGAAAATAGATTAGGGAGAGGTGGATTTGGAGAAGTTTTCAAGGTAACAAATGCCATTAGTGTAGTTTTTTTATTTATGTGTGTGTGTGCATATATTTGTTTTTAAAATCCAACCAACTACTATTCTAGGGTGCTCTTCCAAATGGGGAAGAAATAGCTGTAAAGAGACTTTCAAAAGGTTCTGGCCAAGGTGCAGCAGAGTTTAAGAACGAGGTTTTATTGATAGCTAGACTCCAGCACAGAAATTTGGTGGCGCTATTAGGATTCTGCGTTGAAGAGCAAGAGAAACTACTTGTTTATGAATATGTTCCTAACAGAAGCCTTGATTACTTTTTATTTGGTTTGAATCCTATAAACTCATTTTAACTTTTAATTGAAATTTCCAGTTCATTTATGTCCTGCATTTTATTATTTATTTGGCTCCCTTTTTTATGTTTTAGCGTTTCATGCACTAATTGATATTATTTTCATTTATTTTGTCACTTGAGTGATCACTTACAACAAATTTATGTAGGTTCCCAAAATACTAGAGTGTTAGATTGGATGGAGCGTTGCAAAATTATAGGAGGAGTTGCTCGAGGAATTCTTTATCTTCATGAATATTCTCGCCTAAAAATCATACATAGAGATCTCAAACCTAGCAATATCTTGCTAGATGATGAAATGAATCCAAAAATTTCAGATTTTGGCCTAGCTAAGATGGTTGCTGTCAGTGAAAATGAGGGAAGTACAAATCGAATTGTCGGAACATAGTAAGTACTTTAAATGCATGTATATATATATATATATATATATCTTGATATAATTGAATGAAGAGAAAAATTGACTCAATTTTAAATATAACAGTAGTTTTAATCATTTTAAATGTCCAAATCTTATCATCTTGTGAACTAAATTTCATTGACATTGTTTTTTCTACAGTGGTTATATGTCCCCAGAATATGCAATGTTTGGACAATATTCTGAAAAATCAGATGTTTTCAGTTTTGGAGTTATAGTTTTAGAAATGATCAGTAGAAAGAAGAACACAGGATCACATGATTCCCAATATGCTGACGGCCTATTAAGCTATGTAAGTTATAAAAATATTAATTTGAATTGGAGAAAGATTAATTTGATAATATTGTAGGAGGAGCTAATAAAAGAGTAATAATTGAAATAATAAGTTTTTCTTAATTGTTGTAGACGTGGAAGAAATGGAGGGATGAAAAGATGGTAGAGATCTTGGATTCAAATATAAATGAATTGGGATCATTCAACGAAGTGATCAAGTGCATCCAAATTGGTTTGTTATGTGTTCAAGAAAATCCAAATGCAAGGCCATCCATGGCTACTATTGTTTCATATCTTAGCAATGATTCTATTCAATTGCCTTTACCCCAGGAACCTGCTTTCTTTTTGCATGGTCGTCAACCACAGCCTATTATCTCCAATAATGGAAGTGAAGAGTCATGCTCTGTTAATGAAGCTTCTATGAGTGAATTCTTTCCTCGCTAGTACAAGGCTATCATTTCTTCTTTTTTTCGTACAATGTGGCCTTTGATCGGGATAATTTTCAATGGTTCTGATTGATCTAAAGCAGTTTTTTAAATATAAATTTAATGTCATGTTTGGTATTCAGGAAATTAAGGAGGTTGAAGAAGAGGAGAAGAGACAAAAGTGCATCTTGATATACATGATATTTATGAATGTTTCTAAGGAATTTAATGATTCCCTCAAAAATGGGAAATCTCCTTTACTTGGGTAATGGAAAATCGGAAATGAGTTGTATAATATTTTGACCCTTTTGCAATAAGTTTGTGGTTAATTATTGGATATGTTCATAAAGAGCCTAGGGAGCAGCACATTGCAAGTTGTACTATATATTCAAAAACTGTTAAGAATATCACTTGCTTTTTGAACGTAGATATATATATATATAAAAAAACTTGACTGGCCTGGCTGGCCAACCAGTCAAGTTTCTATCAAATATTTCTTCCTTTTGAATTAATTACATATTCTTTGAGAATAGCTTTGTAGTAAATCTTGATGAAATGCACTCGATAAGCAATTTTGTCGTTTTATATGACATGACAAGTGGCATCATTATCCTATCCCACCACTACTACAAAAAGGTATTACTTGTAGCGTTTAATTTTTTATTTTTGTAGTGTTTTTGAAACGAAACATACCCAACCACTACAAAAGCAAGTTGTAGCTGTACACATTTTAAAAAAACCACAAGCTGTAGTATTTGCTTAAGAAAGCACTACATTTTTAGGAATATATAGTGTTAGTTTTGGAGATTTTCACTGAGAAGCAATATCGTCCTAGAAGTTTTTTTTAGATTTAATGTCACTTCGGAAGTTTTAAAATATAGTAATAATGCTCTATTCCGTTAAAAGGTTAACATTGACCATTAAATTTTTAATGGTATGGGGCAACATTGCTACGTTTTAAAACTTTTAGGTGACATTAAATCTGAAAAAGTTCCAGGACAACATTGCTCCCCAACAAAAACTCCTTTAGAAAATTTGCACCTTAAACCAAATATATATATACATATGCCCGGGCCTGAAATCACATTAAAGAATTAATTAAAAAAGTTTCTGCCAACGCCCACAATAAATATTTAATAATAGATTAATTAAGCTGAATCTAACTAACAATAATCAAAAGATTTAGCGTAATTAACAAATCAATAATAATAAAATAAATAAATAAACAGTATCCTAACTACATGGGTATAATCAAAAAATAAAAATCCAAACACAATTCTTGTAAGATATACAATGAAGAAAATGCATAAAAAAATTTGACAAGTTCTCAACACATAAATAAAAGATTTAGTATATTTTCTAAGGTATCAAATTATTTCAGATTGTGTTGAAGAACTAAGAAGAACTACAGTCAAAATCATTAGGAACAAAAATCACTCTTTCACATTCAACAGGCCGAGAACTAGGATAAGTGAGAGCGATCAACCGAGCAGAACAAAACTAAGAAGGATAAAAGTATAATGAGAGAATTATACCCCCAAAAAAACAAGTATAATCAGACAAAAAGAAAAAATACATATATAGAAGCTAGTGCTTTCACAAGGAAGTGCAACAAAACTTAATATATTTGTTTAAAAAAAATATATATATACTGCAGCACTTTCCTAGGAAATCGTTACAGAAGGAAATTTTTTATTATTTTTTTAAGAAAATAATAATAACGTAGCATATGTTCTGTAGCACTTTCTTGAGAAAGCACTACATAATGACATATTGTTCCCCACAAGCTATAGCGCTTTCGCTATAAATAACAAATCTTTTTTTAGAAAAATATAAATCTGAGGTTGTGGCACTTATTTAAGTAAGTGCTACAAAACATGAGCTACTAGCTTTTTACACTTTTTGTAATAGTGCACACAACATCCCACATGGCGCTTATGTCATAAGGGGTGGCATAAGCGGCATTTAGCTTTCAAGTCCAACAAGAGTGGAGGGAGATAGGTAAACGATTCAATTCAAGAGGGCTCCCAATTAATTCATTTTATTCTTATTTTAGCTAATTTTACTATTTAGAAGAGTTATTTGGGATACAGTGGATTATTAGGAAGATTTGAAGTATCATTGGGAATTATCCAAAAGATCTTTGGTTGAAATATATTAGTAATTTATTGTTTTTAAAATTTATTAGTAATTCAAAGGTTTTCCGTGAATACACTACAAAAAAAGTTAGCGGCGATGTTGACGTTGAACCCTTCAATGACGACAATCTGCTGATACGACTGTCCTATATCGCCGCTAAAAGTAGCCAATCTGCGGCAACATTTTGTCGTCACTAAAAGTGCATTCGAAGGCACACTGAAAAGGTATCAGCGGCGACATTTGTCACCGCTGAAAAATGTATCAGCGGCGACTTTAAAAAAAAAAAAAAATTAAATGACAAAAATTTTAATGAGTTTCCAAGTGTATACCAACTAATTTCTAGCAACCAACTCAATGTAATTTAACAAGATGCATACACTTCATTTCAAGCATGGACAACCCTAAAAAATTCCAGCAAGTACATTTCCAGCAAGTTCACAAGTGTATTCAAGTGACAATACGAATTAGTCAGAATCAGCTAAATTATGCTTCTGTATTTGATGCTCCTCAATAATATCCTCTACAATCTTGTCAATCTCTTTATGGATCTTCACCAACTTGATCATTTTCTTCATCAGCAACAGCTGGAGCGCCATTTTAGTCAAGCTGGGTTGATGGCCCTGCCCCATCTAATTGATCCTACAATCTGCCCAAAAACTACATCTGTCAGATCAAATAAGTATTACATTTTGCACAAAATGGAACGCACGTAGTAAAGTCAAGCTACTAGGAAATTAATAATAGGCCTCAGGTTCATTGTGTTCTGCTCTAGGCTGCCAAAAGAGAATGACTGATACAAATGATATCTCTAACATTAGGTTCAGAAAGATACAGAATTTATACTTTACCTCGACAAATATGAATTGTAGGCAGGATTGACCAACTAATAAAAATTTATCATTAGGCATGACTGCAGAACAGTAATACTACAATGGCTATATCTATAAGTACTAGTTCAATTTCTGATCAATACCAGAGATGATGGTACAAGGAAATGAGATCGTTTGTAGATCACATAGAGATCTTTGCATTCACAAGTTTGACAACAGCCTAGAGTTGTGACTTGAAATGCGATGGGACCTAACCCGCCGCTACGACCAAAACACATAGAAGTAGACATAGAGGATCAATCCAGCATACATGGATTGCAAGCTTTTCTTAATTCATCGATGGCTGGTGCTATTTCGCTGCCCAAGTTTAAACTTGACAAATTCCTTCAAAACATGATAAAAGCACTGACATTAAATTATAGAAGAGGCGGATTTGTATAGCCCCAGTCCACAAGAGTTACAAAAAAAAAAAAAAAAAAAAAAAAATTGTAAAACATAGAAATGGCAACCCAATTCATACGCACAGGGCAGAGCAAACATGATCGGACAATAACATTCTTTTTGAAAATCACATATCGTCTACCAAACTTTGTAATTTCTTTCAAACTCCCAAAGAAACAAATTTGGTGCAAGAGATTCGAGCACTGTCTACTAAAGAAACAAACCTTATTTTGAACTCCCTTGTGTTATCGAAGCAGAGAAAACTAAGAAAAATGATTCATACGCATATGCAGAGCAAGCGATTTGAAACTCGAGGTGAAACTAGGGGAAAACCGAATAGGAAAAGGAAGAAAATTTACCCCAATACTGAAACTCGCGAGGAGGATAGAACGTTGAGAGGCCGAGAGCTAGGGTTTGGGTTGCCCTCGTGACTTTTGTCTTCTGAAAATTTGAGTTCTTAGGTCGAGCTGGCTGAGGGCCTGTCTTCTTAAAAATTATAAATAACACTTTTGGCGGTGACACACGAAAGTCACCATTGAAAGTTATACTTTCAGCGATGATAACATAAAGTTGCCATTGAAAGTTAGACTTTCGAGGTGACAAAATTGTCGCCGCCGAAAGTCAATACTTTCAACGGCAACACTGTTGTCGCCGCTGAAAGTATGACTTTTAGTAGCGACATTTAAAGTCGCCGCCAAATGTCACCACTGAAAGTCCTTGTTTTAGTGATAGGAGTAAGACAAAATATATGAAATGCAATTTTGATAAGTGAGGCAAGTCAGTAGTAATTTGGATGTTAAAATGGAAGATCGAACCATTATACAACTGGCGAAATTTATATGTTTAGAACCATTTATACATAAGGATGGTGAAATGATGGAGATATTAGCATAGAGTACAACATGGGTGATTCAAGTAGAGAAAGGCTACTAAACTGTTGGCTGTGACAGGAAAGTACCTAATAAATTAAGGGTAATTTAGTTTTGTCAAACTGCTATGAGACTATCAATGCTATTTGGCAGTGAACGTGGAGATTTAAAGGAAGAGGAAAAGCATAAAGTTAGGGTAATATAGATGAGGATGTTGATCATACAAGAGGAAAAGTAGGTGTGGTGCCTATTAAAGAGAAAATGCAAGAATATTATTTGAGGTGACTTTGACATGTATGTACAAAGAAAGTTGTTGGAGGCGCCAATGAGGAGCTATAGAGTCCTTTGAAAAAAGGTAGATGAAGATTGAAAAGAATAGTCAATGAAATTATTAAATGGAATCTTTTGGTTAATAATCTGTCCAAAAATTTTGTTGTTTATAAAGTATAATAACATTATGTGATTCTTGTAATCAAACTTATCTGGTGGATAAGGCTTGTTGGTGTTATTGTCATAAAGTCGCATATTGTAAGTTATTTTGGAGAGATGAATAATGTTGGAGTTCGTTGCAAGTTTAATACTTGTGTGATTGTGTTCGTCATTGAATACAATTAAAGCTTTATCAAGAGAGATCTACCCTTTTGGTGGAACTGATGAAGGTATTCCTTTCTGGCCCTTATTCATCAATTTAATGTACTTAACACGTCCTATTCACAGGTACAAAAAAGGCTTTTAAGTCTAGACAAAAGAGACATCGTAAGACCGGACCCTCAATCGATCGGTCTTGTTCCAAGCGGTATTAAAAGTCTAACTTTTACGATCGGACTCGAACCGGTTTTAAAGAAACTCTTTTAGACCGGACATTTAAAACATTAGGTCTTAAAAGTCGTACTAAATAGGTCTGAAATATTTTTTGTTCGGTCCTAAAACTCAACTTTTAAGACTGGACAAAAACTAGGCCGCTCTTAAAATATCGGAATTTTAAGACCAGACAAAAATAAATCCGATCTAAAACATAGTGGCTTCTAAGACCAGACGACTAATTATACCCGGTTTTAAAAGACTGACTTTCAAGTCTGGATGATAAATACATCCGGTCTTAAAAATTGAATTTTTAGACTGAAAGTATAAATACACCGGTCTTAAAAGACCAATTTTTAAGACCGTCCTAATATCAAATATGTACACCTGACCTTTAAGACCGGACTTATAAATATATCCGGTCTTAAAAGTTGAACTTTTAAGACCGGCGTATTTATTTTTGGTCTAAATTTTCTTGAATTTTTTCCTTGTTCTATTCTTCCTAATCATATATATACACAAATTCACCACCCAATCCAGCACATAAAAGTCGATACTTTAAGCTAAATGCTATGAACAATTATGAATAAATTGAATTGGGAAAAAGAATACAAATATTATTCACCATGAGTTATGTGGTCTCTTAATTAATGATTATACTATGACTACAACACCTAAATTAATTTATACAATAAGATAACTTACTTACAAATACAATGAGTAACAAATACAACACGTAAATCAACATACATGCCCAATATAATATTCACCATGCCTTCATCTGATTCCCACCCAATAACATAACATCCTCTTTTATAACATGCCCCTTTGGATCGGATCCTGCCACAAAAATAAAACAAGAACAAACTTCATAGTTAGTAATGTTGTTTAAGAACATAGAAGGAATATAGTATAGTTAAAGCCTTAAAGTTTTCAAAGAATTCTGCATATGAATATTACCTTATGAATTGACTCTTTTATAAAGGGATATCCTCCCATATCCCTTCTTAATGATCATTTCTTATGTCGGGTTTATTATCCACTTCATCTTCTTCATTCATGTCCGGTAAACCCCTTGAAAAATGAGTACTCTCAAGAAGACCATAATTTGAATGACATTCCTCATCAATATCATTGCCCCTTTTTCCTTGGAGAGCTTCAGACCACATTTTATTTTCTTGATCGGTGATATAGAAAACTTGTTTCGCTTAGTCTGCCATAATAAAAGGTTGAGTAAATACCCTTTTTGGTCCTTTACAAAAAACACGATCCCAATTTTGGTGTCTTACAAAAAAATCGATCCTTATTCATCCTTTTTAAGGGACTAAAAAGGACCTTTTGGAAATTTGTGAGTGATCAAAAAGTCAACCAATTGAGTGTATTTTGAATTTGTGAGGGGCTACGAGACTTTTTTTTTTTTTTTTGTAAGGGACCAAAATGGGGATCACGTTTTTTGTAAAGGACCAAAAAGGGTATTTACTCTAAAAGGTTCATCTCCAAAACTTCTACTATTGACATCGACTAATGAAAATCCTAGCCGATCAATCTGAACACCATTATTGACATTAACCCACTTGCATTTGAAAATGGGAAATCTAATTTTGACGTAGTCCACCTCCCAAATCTCTTCAATAATATGACATGATGCCAATTTAGGCCTCTTGTCTTTCGAACTGGAGAAGTGCATAGATTCAACCTCTAACATAACATCATTGTTCTGGATTCGCTCCTATCATCTAAGGACTTCGTGTAAAATGTATAACTTTTAATCACATACGAATTCCAACTTATGACATCAACCTCAGGACCACGTGCTAACCATTTGGTTGTATCAGAAACACATTCCTCTCCCTTGACCTTTTGTTTGAACCAATTTGCAAAAGTTCTTTATGCTCCCTAATCAACCTTTGTTCAGTCATTCGATGATTTTCTTTCCTTACAGCTTCTTTATGTGCAATTATGCTGGCTTGGACTTCATCAACATTATTCAAGATGTATAAGTGGACTTGTGACAATTCATCAAGATCTACACTCTTTATTGAAGCCCCTCGTCTATCCCCTTCAGTATGCTGACGTTTTAGAAGCCCAATATGTCTTACTTTGGCCAAATAATTTTGACAAAATTCCATGGCTTCTTCAGAAACATATTTCTGAACAATTGATGCTTCTGGCCGGTATGCATTCTTCACATACCCTTTTAGGAATTTCATAGATCTTTCAATTGGGTACATCCACCATAAATGGATAGGGCCGCACAACTTTATGTCCCTCACTAGATGAACAATTAGATGAACCATGATGTCAAAAAATGTAGGGACAAAAAGCTTCTCAAGGTGGCACAAGATAAGATATCCTTCATTCTCCATTTCATCCAACTTTTCAATCTTGAAAACTTTACTACAAACCGCATTGAAGAACAAACAAAGTCTACTCAAAACGACCCGAAGATCATATTCGGCGATGCCTCGAATACCTAATGGGAGTAGCTGTTGCATCAAGACATGACAATCATGAGACTTTTGACCTACTAATTTCAAGTCCTTCATCAATACAAGCCTCTTAAAATTTGAAGAATACGTCGAGGGAACTTCTGTGCCATGTAAACACTCACAAAAACTCCGTTTCTCATCCTTAGACAAAGTATGAGAAGTCGGGGGACAATAAGTTCTCTTCCCATATGACCTTGGATGTAAGTCTTCGCGTATTCCCATTTCTTGCAAATCCAATCTTGCCTTCAGACCATCCTTGGAACTACCTTGTATGTTGAGAAACGTGCCAACAATACTATCACATACGTTTTTCTTCACATGCATGACATCAATACATTGTCTCACATCAAGATTGCGCCAATATGGAAGATCAAAGAATATGAATCTATTTTTTCATATATTTGTTTCTTTTCTACTCTTTGCAGTCTTACCAAAGATGACACTTATATTTTTCACCTTTTCATACACTTGCTCCCCAGTCAATGCCATTGGAGCATCTTCATACTCTTGGCCACCAAAATAGGCTTTCTTTAATCGATGATATGGGTGGCCCCGTCTAAGAAATATCCTATGTCCAAGATAAACCGTCTTTCTTCCATGTTGTAGTTGATGGTAGCGTGTGCCTTCTTCACAAACCATACATGCTTTATGGCCTTTTACACTATACCCTGACAAGTTTCCATATGCTGGGAAGTCATTTATAGTACAAAATATCATGGCTCTCATTTTAAAGACCTCCTTCTTGAAAGAGTCAAAAACATCAACACCTTCTTCCCACAACTCCTTCAAGTCTTCGATCAAGGGCTGAAGGTAAACATCAATGTCATTTCCGAGTTGTTTTGGTCCTGAAATTAACATAGACAACATGCTTTAGTTTTGTTTCATGCATAACATAGGAGATAAGTTGTAAATAATCAGGAGTACAGGCCATGAACTATGTATGCTGCCAAGGCTTCCATAGGGATTCATGTCATCCGTGCTAAGGGCAAGCCTAAGGTTCCTAAGTTCTTCGCCGAAGTTCGGAAATAATTGATCGATTTTCTTCCATTGAGAAGAATCGGTCGGATGTCGAAGCTTTCCATCAGAAATCCTCTCATCTGCATGCCACCTTAAAGTTTTTGCATCATTTTCATCCGCAAACAACCGCTTGAACCTTTGTATGATTGGAAGATACCACAAAACTTTTGTAGGCCCCTTATTTGATTTGCACTTGGGGTTTCACATCTCAGACAATTCTGCTTCTCTTCAAACTCTTTTCTATACAATACGCAATCATTCGGGCATGCATGGATCATTTTGTACTACAAGGGTGATTGTTTTGGGAAGTTTTGGAAAGAGTGAATTATATTTCGGAATGCACCAGGTGAGTGAATAATGTCCCATTATAACTCTTATTTGAATTATTTCATTTCCACATTGATATTGAAATAAGTAAAGAACAAGGATCTTATTTAATGTTGTTTGCTGTTCTTGAGTTTTATATATAATTTTTCTTGCACTTTGAACTTAAACATTATCCTCTAATATATGGAGTATTTGATAATTGTGATTCATGCATAGAGATGATGAAAGAATTGTTTCTAAAAGAAAAAGATGTTGAATTTTATTGAAAGGAATTTGAAATGTTTAGACTCCATGCATGTTTGAAAGTATTTTTGAGTTATTATTTTGAAAACCTTCATGCTCGGATCACTCATGAAATATTCCCTATGAGTTTTCAAGATTAGATCTTTTTTTCGTTTACAAATGGTAAACTGATCCCACGCATGTTTGAAATGTTTTAAGAGGACTAAATACAAAACGCTGGTTACTAACAGCAGTACTGTTAGTTCTTGGTGCACCATGGTTAACCTCGAGCTCGCTTGACATTCGTGGGCACAATGCTCACGCTTGATATTCGTGGGATTTGTTCTCACGCTTGTTATTCGTGGGTTTTTACATGCGCTTGGTTTTGTGGCTTCAAGCCGCGCTTGTTTACTTACCCTCGTGGACTGTGTGTCCACACTTGTGTTCATGGCCTTGAGCTGCGCTTGGTTAGTTACCCTCGTGGTATAACACCCCAAATTCCATACTTGAAATCGTGTCGGTTGGCACTTAGTTTTAAGAAAATCGACAGCGTTTGAGGTGCTACCACTCAGAGTGATGTGGAACGGTGAGCATGTGGTTACATTTGGACAATGAGTGACTGATATAAAATGCCCAGACATATGCTGATGTCCCGACATGAGCTGATATATTAAAAATTTCCCGAAGGAATATTCGTGTGATACAACAATACAGAGCTTGTATAATTACAATTCTTACATGGTAACTATACAACCTTAAACCAAACCTTAACTAGACTTGGGGCAATGAACCTAACTTAGTTAATCAAACAATTTGGCCAGGTTATGACATAGTATCAGCTTAGCACATGTTTAGGATGTAAATGGTTTCTACCCTCAATTCCCTATATTATGAATTAATACATTTTTGCTTAGATAGATTGCAGTTAAGCTTATATTTACCATAAATTCAGTCATAAAATATAGGGAAAACATGGCATAAATTGTGCTCATCAAATACCCCCACACTTAGCTTTTTGCACTCCTGGGCAAAATAAGATAAAGTCAACCAAATCTCATAGTCGTAGCACTCTTGTCTATATAACTTTGCTTGCACAATCGCTTCAGTTCTCGTCCCCCTTCTGGCAATCCTACTGCCCAGTACCAGTGGTTCACGATGTGTGGTATTGCTTAGATGAAGAAACCTCAAGAGGCTCTCAAGTCAGTGTTTACGCTCTCTCACCCAGGGGATTTTTAGTTTCTCTCTTGTCAAACGGGCCTAAAAGTTCCATAGCCTTGTCAAAGTTCTAAGATTGCTTCCTAGATCTGAGCTTTCATTCATCCAAAGGACTTCTTGGGTTACACAGGTCAGGATGGCTACATTTTTGAGATAAGAAATGATGGGGAATGCTATAGTAGAGTAGGTAGACAAGTCTCTTGGCTTCAGCCGAGTGCTCTTTTTTGAACCTTGCATTCCTTGCAGCTCTTTATTCTAGGTCTTTTTCTTTCTTTTTCTTTTCTTTATAATCTTTTTCTTTTCTTTCTTTCTTCTTCTTCTTTTTTAGCAAACCGAATCAAACCGAACAGCAGTTCTTTTGCGGCATTTTTGTGGGAACACTCTGCCTCAGCTTTTTTTCACAGTTTTCTTCAGGCATTTCTATCTAACTAGTTCTGTTATAGCACACTTATGTGGCTCAATGGGGTAGCAAAATGGATATGATGATAAATGGTTTGTGTTTGGGGATGATGGGTATGACATGAATGACTTTATCCTATGAACTTCATGCTCAGATGCCAAATAGTATATCAAAGAACTAAGACAAATCAAGGATCATACATGGGCTAGCAGACGTACACACTAGAATACAACAATTAGGCTCAAATCAATCCTTCCATTGTGGGTTCTTCCCTTTAAGCTTCCTCACTGCCACTTTACCCCACATCAGGTGGGCTACCACTCTCAATTTCTCAAGCTTATAGGTTCAGGTTCCTTAAGCAATCATGCTATACTTCGTTATACAGACATTCATTCTACAGCTACAAAATTATGTTCATGCTTTATCATGCAAATTGGAAAATTTTCAGTTTGTGCAAAAAACTACATGCAAGGTGACTAGTATGGCATACAAACATTTTAGCAGCAGATTATATCACAGATTAAACAACTAATCCCTCCCCCACACCTAAATGATGTAAGGCCCTCATTGCAGCAGCAGAGACGAGGCAATTAAAAATAGAACGTGCATATGGGGCAGCGGGGGGTAAAAAGAATAGCAGGAGAACAGAATTAGGCATCACATCATTCACAAAATGGCCTTGGGGCAAACGCCTAAGGCATTAGCAGATTGTCATAAAAACAAATTAAAATAAAATTAACAGAACAAAATAAAACTAAGGGACAGGAGGAGCGGGTGGGGCTGGGGCACTGCTAGCCATATCCTCATCGGAAGAATTATCATCCACCCCGTCGACGACCGGAATCCCCGAATGTGCTTGTGAAAGGGAGAGGGTTGTCGGTGAACCCCGACGATGGGGGGTCGAGAATGCGCGTGGGTCGCTGTGAATGGTCTTCAACTCCGTGCGTAGGCGGCGAAGACGTTTGAAATATCTTCTTGTAGAGTTCATGTCAGTGTCCGGGAGCCAGTAGGGGGTGCATTGGCAATCATGTAGGCCTTGTCATACTCGGAGGCAGGGCCTGTTGACGTTAAAGAGTCGGTGGAGTACGAGGAGGATGAAAAGTGGGTATGGGAGTGGGAAGTGCTTGCTCCGGTGGTAGATTGGGTTGACGACAAACATTGACTAGTGGGGGCACCTGGTGAAGTCGAGTCATCTTCCTGACTCTAGGTATGGTGGGTCTGAGAGTGAGAGATGGAGAAGGAGGATCTATGAAGGCAAAAAGACGTGAGAGGAGAGGATGGAGAGAATAGACAGGATAAAGGAAAAATTGGAACGTGAAGCATTTACAACTCTTTGGCAATAAGTTAAACTCAGTTAGCGTGTAGTGGGCCCATGAGAGTGGCCCGTTAAGATAAATGCATGCACACATTGTTTATTTTAGAGATGAGAGCGTACTTGACTAGCATTTGGTGGGCTTCTACCGCATTGGTGTGCTAGGGCTGAAATGCCTTGCATCAAGCCGTAGCATGGGCCATGATGGACTCGTTTCCTCCTGCTATGATGCTAAGAAACAAAAGTTGGGCTGCCTCCCAATAGCGCTTGCTTTAAAGTCTTTAGCCGAACTTTGCCATAGCAATTTAATGCTGCGTTAGTGGTGGACGGCTGATCACTTCTTTACTGCCTTTGCCGTCATCTTTAGAGGTTAAGTACTTCTCAGCTGGGTCTTCGAATCTCTCGGTCTTAAGGATTCAGAAGGTGACCTGATCATCATTTACGCGCATAGTAAGTTCTCCTCTTTCCACATCAATTAGCGTACGCCCAGTTGCCATGAAAAGTCTTCCCAGAAGAATTGGGACATCGCGATCTGCTTTGAAGTCAAGAATAATGAAATCCATAGGAAAGATGAACTTATCCACTTTGACCATAACATCTTTGATTTTTCCTTCAGGTAGAACTATGGAACGATCAGCCAGTTGCAACGTAACGGTTGTGGGCCTGGCCTCCCCAACTACCAACTTTTTGAAAATAGACATGGGCATGAGATTGATGCTAGAGCCTAGATCACACAGAGCTTTCCCTGAATATTGTGGTCCGATTGCACAAGGGATTGTGAAGCTGCCAGGGTCTTTTAATTTTGGAGGTAGTCGATTTATTAGCATGGCACTGCAGTCCTGGGTCAATGCGATTGTCTCGAACTCTTCCAGTCGTCTCTTTTTAGATAAAATTTCCTTCATAAATTTCACATAGCTAGGCATTTGTTCCAGAGCTTCCACCAGAGGAATATTAATGTGCAATTGTTGTAGCATGTCGATGAATTTCTTAAATTGTTTCTCTTGACCTTGCTTCTGTAGCCTTTATGGGAAAGGCAGGGGTTGCTTTAGCATCTTTGAAGACCCTGGATCACGATTATGCTTTGATAATGATGCGGTAGCATTCATTGTTAGGTATTGCACATGATCATCCAGTGCGGTATGTGGAGGCAATGTCACGGTACTGATATCATGTTCCGTTTTGACAGTCTTGGTTGCCTCTGCTCGTCTTCAAGAAGTTGTTATGTACTTTCTTGGCCCTCCTTTGATTTCTCCATTGTCGGATCAGTAACAACCATAGGTTGCTTGGTTGCTCTCATGGGTTCTAAGCTTTTACCACTTCGAAGTTCTATTAGTTTGACTTCCTCTCTTCCTTGGATCTTGGGGACTTTAGTGTCATTGAGCAGGGATCTTGAGGGTTTGTTGTTTAGGGCAGTACCTAGTTGTCCCACTTGATTTTCAAGATTTCTTAAGGTTACTTGCTGATTTTGAATGATTGCATCTTTTTTGCCATATATTGCTTCAGAAGGGTTAACATAGAGTATTGCGGGTCTGAATTACTGCCCTGCTGTCGTGCCTGTAGGGTAAACCCTGGTGGGTTTGATGTTTTGTTCACGTATTGGGGGCCTGATGGTTGTCCCGTTGCTTGTTGGCCTTGAGAATTCCATGAGAAATTGGGGTGTTGCCTCCATCCGAGATTGTATGTATTCGAATACGGATTGTTGGTGTTAATGCCCTTGTTGAAGTTGTTGACAAAGTTTACAGATTCAGGGTTGGCAGAGCACTAAAATTAAGAATGTTTTCCACCACAGTACACACAAGCTACCTGAGATGGTTGCAGCGAT
Organism: Acacia acuminata; assembly: GCA_019022655.1. NCBI lineage: Eukaryota > Viridiplantae > Streptophyta > Magnoliopsida > Fabales > Fabaceae > Acacia > Acacia acuminata. The sequence goes on along the minus strand of JAFJYI010000272.1, from coordinate 128,290 downwards.
GTGTTGCTTGATGGGAGGGTCAGTCCTTTCACCATATTGGTCAGAGATTATACTTGAGCTGTGAGAGCAGTCATAGCATCTAATTCATGTATTCCAGCAATGGTTCGGGAGGATGTAGCTCTGTCAACTTGCTACTGATGACTATTCATGGCCATGCACTTCAATAAATTATGAGCCTCTTCATAGGATTTCATTAGGATGGATCCTCCAGATGAGGCATCTACAATTGATCGTGTTTGTCCATCGAGACCTCTGTAAAATGTTTCTAACTAGACCCATTTGCACAGCCCGTGCTGTGGGCATCTTTTGAGGAGGTCTTTGAATCTGTCTCAGGCTTTATAAGTGGATTCACCAGACTTTTGTTGGAAGTTGGTGATGTCCCCTCTGAGTTGAGCGTTCTTAGTGGGTGGAAATTTTTTTAGCAAGAACTTACTCCCTAGATCGTTCCAGGAGACGATGGAATTGGCTGGTAAGTTGTTGAGCCACGTCCGAGCCTTGTTCCTAAGTGAGAATGAGAATAATTTAATCCGGACGACATCGGGTGTGACTTTTAGAATGACGAATGAATCACACACCTCCATGAAGGCCTTGAGATGTAAGTGAGGATTTCCAGATGGGAGTCTGATGAGCACAAATAATACCATGTTTTCCCTATACTAATTGGCTAAATTGAATGTTAAATCCAAGCTCATCTATAGATAATCTAAGCAAAAAGGCATACATTCATGATATAGGGACTAAAGAATAGAAATCATTTGCATGTGCTAGGAATGGAACAAATTGCTTTGTTTTTAAGAGAAATCGAATAGCAAAGCTGATACGATGCTATAGCATGCCGACAAATGATTCAAAGTGCAATACAAGGCATCCCGAATGCTATAGCGAGTAGAGGAAGCAATGCTATGCGATATGTTGTCCGACCTTTTTACCCGATGATTTCGGAATAAAATAAAGGGCGATATTTACATATAGGTTGCCGACATAACGAGAAGAGAAGAAGATGCGGAGGATCGAAACGAAAGATTTGAAGAATCCCGTAGAATCAATAGCAAAGAATCTACTAGGATCCAAAGATATGATAGATTCCGACAGTTAGGAAAGGCCCAACTTGCTGGAACTTGTGCTACAAGAAAGGACTGATTATAAAAGAAAACGCGAGCCAACCCTAACGAGTCGGAGAGCCTAGAACGAGATTCGACTTTCAAGAGACTCAAGAGAAGAGTGAGAGATTTCACAAGAGCAAGAGACTTCCAGACCGCCCAAAGATTCCTTCCCGCAGGTGAGACGGAACGAAGAAGACGTGGAGTGGTGACGTGATAGGACCTCAACCACGCCATCGGAAATTCCATCAAACTTTCTGTTTTCTATTTTTCATCTTTGTTTTATTGATCATGGGTCATTCTGTTAGTGTCTGTTTTGTGCGTCCCTCGTCAGTCATGAACTAAACTCTAGATGGCTGGATGAGGATGATTCTTTAAGTGTTGAATGAACCCAGTTGCAGTTCTTAATAAATAAATTTGGTTTGCGTATCGGTGTGCTTATTACTAGTCGGTTAACGAAAGTTAAGGGTTAGATCTGTGGCCTTAGCTTACTGGCAAGGAGTTGAGGTTAGACCTCTGAGAAACAGTGTTTGCTAGGCCGCCTGTGCATGGCGAGACCTATTATTGTAGGCTTCAGGAATGGGTTTACCTCTCATAACTATTACACCCTAAGCGTAACGCAGGTCTGACTAGAAAGTTACCATAGGAATATGGAAGGAGTATAGTTAGTATCAAATGTATCGGATGCGGAAACTTCGGTAGATTATAGTGGTGGGTTAACCAGATAGCTTTGCAGTCGGTGTCTATGCTGTAGCAATTGCGGAAGTTGTACAGTGTAGATGCTATAGCATCGGGGTAGAGCCACTGGGGGAGTGAAGCACTTAAGGAAGATTCTGAGTCCAGCCTAACTTCTCACTGATATCTTCTCTCGTTTATAGATCTTTGTTTACGTTTGCTAGTAGCATGGTTACAAAACCTCTTAACCCAATTATATTTACTTTTTGCTTTCACAACTGTAATAGCATTGGTGCGTCATTCCTTGGTATCTCAGTCTCGTGGGACAATACTCTACTTTCACTTTATTACTTGTTCGACTGGTTCACTTGCCATCAAGGAAATCGACCAACAGAGTCCTCCAAATTGTCCGGCTGGATTCAGTATCTGAATCATGACACCTTTAATTTCAAAGTGTCCTGCATTGAGGATAGGTTGCGTGATGGCTGAATTCAGCTTGTTGAGATCTGGAATCCCGAATTCCATAATAGCTTTGTGTAAGAATCGGCTGAACCCAAGAGGGGGTGAATTGAGTGAAGTATAAAAATTTAGGAACTTTGAAAACCTTTTTGCAACTCAGTAAAACCAGTTTGTATGACAATAAAGAGTTATATAGCAGCGAACTGCCACATTCGCCTTCTCCCATCTTTGCTTCTCCTGCTGAAATTTAGTTCGAATTGCATCAGACGCATCTGCAGCAGGTTGCGCTGGCATAGGGGTAGTTAGAACAAAGTTGAGTTTTTCATATTGTAGAACAATATCCAAATTAGTTTTCCATTGTTTGTAGTTTGTACCATCCATGTGTTTTTGGCTCGAGATTGTAGCTAAAGGATTGAATGAAGACATTTTTCTGAAAATAAGGAAAAACACACTAATTACAAACTATAATTAACAATAAAATGATATAGCGCTAGTAGATTCTAATAACTACTATTCGTTTATTGTTTAACAATCCATTAGTTATCTTTACAAGACTTACAATGGGCAAGATTCTTGTAAAACTAATATTGTTAATTTGGGCCTTCGCCTAAGTTGCGAGCCTCGATGGGAGGGTTAACAATTTTACCAAAGTTGAATGTATTTAACCATTGTTTACTTTCAAAATTATCTTTAGTGTCTAAGTGTTGCCGACGATGGGTCAAATAAAAACTTTACTAAAATTTTGAAAATATTAGGGTTTAATCTAGCGAAATCGATTATCCTTATCCGATGGGGCCTCCGCGATAACCATTTCACTAATAAACCCACAATTGGGGCCCGTAGGTTTTAAAATTAAATGCTTAATTTAAAACCTTCACCCATTCAATATTTTAAATTTAGAATTTTCAATTTCCAAGAATTTGTTCAATTTAGAGTATTCTTTGTCTGAGATCAACAACTATAATTGAAATCATTAGGTATCTAAAATCTAGTCATGATTGAGCGAGTGTCGTCACATGACCATTTTAAATAACCCTCAAATTACTCTCAAAAATACAATTCTCTTAGGAAATTTTCTCGATTACTTGTCTAGATTTTAATTCCACAATTAATTAATCCAATTATTATTCTAGCACTACTACAAAATATTGATATTACTACCCTAAAAGACGTCCTTATTTTAAAAAAGGAAGTAAAAAATGAAGGCAAAGGCATTGTCGTAATTATTTACTTGAATTTGAGGAATTTTGGCGACCAATTTTTATTCGGAGTCGCCAATTTGAGAAATTTCAGAATTTTGGCGCGATTTAGGAAATTTTTGGCGCCTTTGAGGAATTTTGGCGACTTGAATTTAATTTAGGTCGCCAATTGAGGATTTAGGCGACACGAATTTAATTCAGTCGCAATTGTGGAATTTATTCGACTTGAATTAAATTCAGGTCGCTAATTGAGGAATTAATTATTTGGTGCGATTTAGGAAATTTTTGGCCCCGATGAGAAATTTCAAGAATTTTAGCGACCAATTAAATTCGGGTTGCCTAAATTCCGCAATTAAATTCAGTCGCCAATTGAATACTTTTGATGCACTGATTTAATTCAATTAGTCGCCACAATTGAATAATTGTGGCATGGACAATTGCCACAATTAATCAATTGTGGCGACCTGAATCTTTATATGTAGGTGTTAACAACAATTAGACCTGAATCTAAGTTGTCGGGGACTTCACAGCAGTTAGACCAATTTTCTAGGTGTTCAATTGAGATTTATATGTAGATGCAGATTTTTTAGAAAACTTTTGTGTCTTTCTCCCTTTCAAAGGACACATAACCTACCATCATCATCAACATCACATGCGACAACAAAACTGCTAGTTTTGAATCATTTTCATGCATAACAAAACACAATTACCGAACATTTATTACCAATAATATGTTTATATGTTGCAACTACATTTATTTATAATGCATTGTCTTTTTAGTTTTTTTTGGTCATTCTCTAGTTTTTTCATTGTATCTGGAAATGAACCATTTCCATCAGCATCAAATTTGTTGTTCCCACCCCTCATCCTTGGGCTCAACTAGCAAAGGGGTTGAACACTCTCACCAAAGGGAGGGGGTTCGATCCTGGAGTTGGTCAAAGCGCTGGGGGAGGCATCCTAGCTCCTAGGTGCCTGGGTTAACGCCTGAGGGTAATTGACGGCTCACCCTGCCCAACATCGGTATCACCTAGGAGGAAGGGAGATTTCGCCCTGCCCTTAGATTATGGGTGACCCCAACCCCTTTCCTAAAATTTCTATATCAAAAAAAAAATAAAAATGTTGTTCCCTCCACGTCATTATATTGATGACAAAGACATAATCTTTACCGACGCTCAAATAATTATTTTCTCAAGTACTTAATATAATTTTCATTGACATTTTTGGATAGATTACGAAAGCTAAATAAATTACTTTAAAATATTTATATTCATTGTTTTTTCCTAAACTAATTTATCTTACTTTTAAACTGATATATAATCTAATGATACACAATATGAGTATATGTTATGATTAAATAATTTATTAGTTTCTTTACTTTCTATAAAAAAGTTAACTGCATCTTATATCAATCTCTTGACCTTGAACAACAAAACTAGCCACCACAACAAATGAACTCAACCACAAGATCGTTGTTTCAAGCTTGATGTCGATGGCCATGTTCAATCTTAAAGTATAAGTGATTTTTTGATACTTTTGATATTTTATTAAAGTGATTTATCGTGTTGAGATTTTATGAAAAGCAGAAATTATATATTTTTTTCCCACACAAAATATATTATTATTTGATAATATTTAAATGTGATTATATCTTTATGTATCTCTACTCACAAAAAAATTATTTATTATTTAGTTATTTTTAAATTTTAAATATCTCCATGTATCACCATATTTTTATGACAATTTTCTCTCTAATAGCTTACATTAGTTTTTTTTAAAATATAAATACTCAAAGTAGCCTATCAAAATAATAAAAAATATATTTTAAGCTCTGATTATTTTTAAAAACTCATAAAAATATGATAACATTTTTTAAAATTGATTTATTATGAGAGACGAAAATCCTTCTGAGATGTCGTTAAAAGACCGGATTGCACCTTCCCAGTTAAAAACAAAAATTGAAGGTAGAGGTAAGGCATTTTTTCTGTTTTGATTATTCAAGTGGTAATTAATTTAGATATTTTCTTCATTTTTAGTTTTATATATTTTTTGTTTGTTTTATGCATTTGTTTTATTTTTTTTGCTATCTTTGCTTGTTTTATTAGTTTTCTAGCTTACACCTACCTTTTTTCTTGGGCATTATGATATGCTTTAGTATTAGGTTTTATGGACACTTTTATAAATTTATTCAAAGCATTGCTTTTCATATTTTACATACCAAAGCATGCTTCATTTTGCCTTCAACATCAATAAAAGTCTAAAACCTTTTGGTGCTCTCTCTCTCTCTCTCTCTCTCTCTAAAGTTATTTTTGTTCTTAAACATCTAAATTAAAGTAATAAATTTATTGGTTTGAACCTATTCATTTATTTAAGGGTTAAGGTGCAAAAATAGACATGTGGTTTTTTCCAAGGAGCGCCCAGTAGCAAATACTTTTTTTGGATGCAAAAGTGACTATGTGGTTACAAATTAGGTGCAAAAATACCATTAGGCCGTTAAGTTTGACTTTTTTGTCAATCGACGATGACGTGGCATTTCAAAGGTGCAAAAATACACATGTGATTTGTCAAAAAGAGCGCCCAACACCAATTTTTTTTTTTAAAATTTAATAATTTTACTTCAATTAAAATTATTTTAGGATCTTGAAAAAATATTTCAAGTATTGATCGGTACTAAAAGGATACTGACTGATACAAAAAAATATTTCAGGGTACTGACTCGTACTAAAAAGTACTTTCAGGATACTGACTGGTAGAGAAAAAATACTTCATAATCTTGAAAAATTATTTTAGGATCTTGAAAAAATGTTTCAAGTATTGACCGTACTAAAAGGATACTTGAATGATACTAAAAAAATATTTCGTGGTACCTTATTTGGAATAAAAAGTACTTTCGGATATCCGAATCGGTACAAAAAATACTTCATAATCTTGAAAAATTATTTTAGGATCTTGAAAAAATATTTCAAGTATTGACCATACTAAAAGGATATCGATCGATCTTTAAAAAATATTTCGAGTCTTCGACTTGGTACTAAAAAGTACTTTCAAGATATCGGCACAGAAAAAAATACTTCAAAGTATCTTTTTAGTACCGGTCAAGACTGCTAAATATTTTTTCAGATCTAAAAATAATTTTTCAAGATTATGAAGTGTTTTTTCAGTATAGGTCAGTATTCTAAATATCTTTTTAGCGCCCGGTAGTAATTAAAATAAAATTATTAAATTAAAAAAAATTGTTGTTGGGCGCTCTTCTTGACAAATCACATGTGTATTTTTGCACCTTTGAAATGCCACGTCATCGTCCAGTCAACAAAAAAAGTCAAACTTAACGGTCAAACGGTATTTTTGCACATAATTTGTAACCACGTGTGCACTTTTGCACCCAGAAAAAAGTATTTGCTACTGGACGCTCCTCGGAGAAAAGCATATGTGTATTTTTGCACCTTAACCCTTTATTTAAACATTAATATCTTAAATTTTAATCCCTACAACCCTTAATATATGAACTAAATAACGAATTTTATATATTAAGAAAATTACTCAAATTAATTATTCACAAACAAATAGTGTAATGCATTTATGTGGCCTAACCCACATGCATTGTCCTCATATCTGATAATTAGGAGCTGTCAAATAACGATACATCAAATTTTTTTAAGAAAATATTGTCAGTTTCTGAACTGTCAAATTCTGGGTACCTTATTTGATAGTGTTTATACCACAACCGTCAAGTTTTGAGGTTTCTAATACGGCCAAGTGAGCACTATTTATAGTATAACTAAACGGTCTTCCTTTAACAATCGTCAAGTATATATGGACCGTCTTTCCGTATAACCATAAAATAATATGGTCATAATAATATTTAATTGTTATTGTTGGTATAATCATCGAGTAGTATATTCTTGCTTATGTTTTTTTAAGAAAATAAAAATAAAAATAGGGGCTACTTTTCGAGCAACCCCTGCTATTACAATAACAGAAATCAGCTGCAAAATACAACCAAGAAGAAAAACAAATGCAACAAAGAATTAACCAAATTAATTCTGATTGTATTGCTTGTGGTCGGGTCATGAAAGAAATAAATCCAAATTCAATCCTAATGTTTCTCATTATGACAAGATTAAAATATTTGTAACATTTCATTTATGGCAAATAATGGAGGATTCAGTTGAAATAAGAATAGTTGCATGGCAAGCTAAGTTATTATCCCAAGCTTCTAGACTCCCTCTTTATCAAGTCAGTCCTTGTTGTAGCTAACATGCACATATTGTCGTTTATTAAATTGCCTCAAAATATTTGTGATCATATTGATGCCTACTTGATTCCCTCAATCATGGAATTGAAGAAGTGACTCTTCTCTAGCCATCAACCAGAAGATTCATCATATCCAATCCTTCCTAGGTATAGTGTAATACCCGGATAATTATCTATCTAGAATACTATATTTTAGCAAATAATACCTCTTTGGAAATAGGTGAATACGTGGTTTTAAAACCTTGTAGGATACTTATTCTATTGTCTAGGAAATTTCTAATGAAATTAGAGGGATTAAAGTGTCAAAATCCCTAAATGTAATTATGGGCCATGAAATGCCCGAAAATATTATGATAAATCCCAAGAGGCAATAAAATATTTATTGGAAATTAGAAAGTATGTTGTCTCTAATTTTAGGAATTTTTGGGATTATTTCCCTTGAAAAATAATGATGCAAAATTAAATATAATTTTGGGGAGCATAATTTGCCCCATGATTTTTAATATTTTACATGGAGCATAAAATACCAATGTAAGTAAAATAGTTGTGAGATAATGATTAATCTTAATTAAGAAAATTATCAACAATTAGAAAGTGATTAGTTAGGTAATTAATGGCTAATTATCTAAGCTTGGACAAAAGAACCAATAGGGAGAATTTTTAAAGATAATTAAAGTAAAATAAAAAGGGAGGAATGATATTTTCAAGAAAAAGAAAGGGAAAAAAAAAGAGGAAAAAGAAAAAAAAAAAAAAAAAAAACGAAATAAAAAATAAATAAAAAAAAAGAGGGAAAAAAATAATAAAAATAAAAATAAAAATAAAAAAAAAAATAATAATAATAATAAAATAAATAATAAATATCATGATATTTGTATTATTATAATAATATAAAAGAGATATTTGTGGAAGAACCAGTTGGATAAATGAGAACCGATAGAAATTAAATCCTACCTAGAAAACCGTGAACTAAGTTTCTTAGGTCAGGACATATTACAAACAAGTGAATTTTTGTCCGTAAGTCGGTGTTAGCGGAAGTCATTTCCGTAACCGTAGCCGCGGGCGAATAAGGGATCGATGAGAAGATATTTTTGTAAATAAAAGGCGGATAAGAAAAGTGAGAACCGATGGAAAATAAATCATAACTTGAAATCCTTGAACTAAGTAGAAAACAACTGGACATATTATGAATCAGTGAATTTTTGTCCCGAAGTTGATGTTACCCGAAGTAATTTCTGTAACCGACAGCGTCTGTCTGAAAATGTTCAACAGACAACGGAATACCCTTAATGGGATCAAAAATTTAGTTAACTCAAATATTTCCGAAGAGGAAGAATAGAACTTCAAGGTCAAAGGTGTTCCGGATTTTTGAGATTTTCTAAGATTACGCGATTAGAACACCGAACGGGGGACTTTATCGGTAGAAGTTCATAAAGCACGGGGGTGACATCACCTTGACATCATGATGAGGTAAGGAGATGTGTTGTATGGTGGAGATGATGCCTTGTGTCCAAGCTAGATCCAACGGTTGAGATTCGGTATGATAAAGCATGAATAGTGCACCAAAATCTTCTATAAATAGGTCTTCCCATTTCACTTCATTCCTCACCAATTCACAATTCCTAGAGAGGGTTAGAGAGAAGTGAGAGCAAGGAGGAGCTCGGAAAAGGAGTAGCGAAGTCTTTGGGTAAGTTCTCCTGGTCCCTGGTCTTAAGCTTTGGTAGTTCCTTCGGTAGTTATAGTAGAAATGCTAGATTAATCTTTGATCTTCCAAGTTAGTTTAGATATCATGTTTTAGGGATAAATATGATATTTATTATTGGAGATAGAGATATGTCAAAATTTTGGAAGATTAGAGTTAAAGTAACGAAGTTACGCGAAATTCCGCCGATTAGGGGAGTCGGGGGTAAAATGGTAATTTGGGACTAGAATGTCCGGTATAATGTTGACCATTGATTAGAAACGTTATCATCCTTATAGGATATCTGTAATCACTTACCGTGTTGTACCGCATCATCATTATATCAACGATCATTCCAGAAGTTCCGTCAACGAAGGTACGTTCGCGTCTTGTAACACTAACTCGATGCTCATTGTATGCTTATATGTGATAGACTATTTCATAGAGTCATGAACAGGACTTTGTCTTGGGTCATGCACCGTGTCTAAGACTCGTCTTAGTTCACTGCTTTATACATTCACTTTGTTTATACGGGTTACGCCTTGGTAATGCCGTTGAGTTTTCCTAGCGCCGAGGACACGGATGTACACCGTGGCACCGTGAATAGTGCACCGTAATAACATTCATATGCGGTGGCTGTGTTGTTATTACCTTTACATGTCTTTGTGTGCTATGTATTGTTGATATGTTAATCTTGCATCTCGTGTGTGCTTATGTATTGATTACTGCTGTAATGTCATGAATATCTGTCATCCATATGTTGTATTACTTGAGCATGAGGTTAACTGTTACCCGAGGTTCAATGGGCATTGAACCTCGCTCTTAACATAGCGTCGGGTCGAGGACCGAGGATCGAGGAGAAAGGCAAGCGGCACGCATAGGGACTCACCAAGATTTTCTTCTTTTGTTATTCACTTTTGAGAACACTCGGTATAACGTACCGCTACGTAATCGCCCGGACTTACGGCATTTTGAATATAAATATCGGTTACTCAATCGCTCCGATGCTCTACTCGATGAAAAAAAAATATACCGCTTTTGAAAATGGGATGTTACATTTATGGTATCGAGCGGTTGTCCCGGCATAGATCCGACTAAGTTATTCCAAACCTTTTGGTGCCGAAGCGGGGCTAGTCTATGTGGATCGCCCAATCGGTCACCCTAGCACGGTGAGGCTCCCATGATAGACACCTACTGGGCCATTTGGTTTGAGTAACTGGAGTTAGGCTCTACGCCTTTTTAAAGAGCATGTTTTGAAAATGAGTACGATATAAGCCTAGGTTGGAGTACCACCTTACTTCGGTATACCATCGAACCGGTATACTATCCCGAACCGGTACCACCCTCTGGGTGCACCACTCTAAACCAGGGCTGGCGTATCTATCGCCTGTCCCTACATCGATATTAGGTTCTGATAATTCTGATAACTCTGATAATTTCGATAATTCTGATAATCTCCAGTTTGTACTGGGCATTAATTCCATTCTCACCCAGAGCTTATATGTGGAGCTGGGCCACGCGATGAAACTCGAGATCAAGAAAGACAAGTACATGTAGTATTTGACTCATGTAGAGGAACTCCTGACACGTATTTCCGTACCCATTTCTGAGTAGACCGAATCAACGAAATTCTGAACGAGGGAAATATTGTGGGTGCCTGTTCGTTTGTAGTGTGAATGCTAAGTGCGATAAAGTCTATGTGCGTGTAGGTACAATGGATGAGAAACTCCCAAAGATGGTCCAAGGTACTATCTCTTAGAAGAGAATCTTCTCTAGGTTAAATCATATGATTACGTAAACCACCCCGTAACGTATCCCATGTTTCTTAGTTATTACAATTCGACCGCGATCGTGTCATTGAGTAGGAGGTATCTTGTGTTACCATGGTGTATGGGCGCCATGGAGACATTTTGGTATCTCGTGGTATTGACCGCGGTGTATGGGCGCCTTGGGAAACACTATATATCAAGGTACGATATGACACAATCCTTGTAATCAAGCCAGAGAAGTCGGTACTGCTTAGGTTTTCCTGTAGATAGTGATTATTGATTTAGTTTCCTTGTAGAAACAGTAACTTACTAAGTTACCCTGAGAGGAAAATCCCCGCCTTGCAAAACCGGACACCATGCGTGCAACGGGGCATGGCTCCGGGGATGAAGGTCTTTTGACTAAGTCCTTGACGGTGGTGACCGTTAGATAAAAAGGGGAAAGTACCCAGTATTTCTGGGGAGGCAGTTATGCCGTACTAGCACCTATTAGAGTGGTCGGTATGCGATGGGTATGTGTACCGATATTAGTACCCGATACAATAGACGTTGTGAAATTAATCGTGCTTAAGCGAGAGAAATCTCAGATTCTTAACCCCTGGGATATAGCATAAGAATTTGATATCCTTCAAACAAAGGCCTGAATACCTTGCGGTATGAAACATAGTAATCCTTTGGAATACTATGAGAAAAGATAGAGTGATGATAGGCTTGAGATAGAGACAGTGCTTACGTCAATGTATGACTGAGCATTGCCTAGGTTCCAGTACCTGAGAGTAGGAACCCTGAAAAAATGTGAGTGAGGTTGCCTTAGGTTTGAATACCTGAGAGTTAGTTCCTTAACGGAACCCTACGATAGCTAAAACCTCAGTAACCATAGGTTATGGTTTCAAGGTGGAACCGATAACCTTAGAGATATTAGTGGCTAATAGATCCCCAAAGAATGGGTGGTTACCCGAAATGGAGATAAGGCCGTTGACTGGAGCTAGAAAGTCCATAAATAAAATGACCCCGGATAGGGTAGCGTAGACCTAGAGACAACTTACAAAACCACTAAAGGGTTAGTAACCCGATAGAGATCCGAGTTCTCGTTATAATGATTCGAGAGACGGTCAAACGAAGAAAGTACTACTTATGGGAAATTGTGATCGGAGGTGGCTACTTACGGGGAGATCTGTTCGGAAAGGGCTACCTACGGAGGGTTCCGACCGAGGTGCCGACCAATCGGAGGGATTGAGTGAAGCGCCGAGTGAAGTACCGTAGAGTGAAGCCGCCGTGATGTCAAACCGTAGAGTGAAGTTTCCATCACAACAAACCATAAAGTAGAGCTACCAAAGTGTATCGATTCTCAAGGTAAGTACATTGTAGCGAGTCCCATATCTAATTGGTTTCCTAGAGAGAAAACTTTACGTAATCCAGTATATCGTCATAAGTTGCTCTAGTGCTGTATAGCATATATTGTGCTATGATATCCAAGCAAGAACTGAACTTGCACAAGAAGAAATTCTAGTTGTGAACAAGTTCCCTGAGTTGTTTCTAGAAGCTCTCAGCGGATTACCACCAGGAGAGGAAGTTGAATTCACTATTGGGTTGATACCTAGTACCGAATCAATATTAAAGGTGCCGTATCGATGGTTCCAAATGAATGAGTTTTTGAGAGACGAAAGCACACACCAAAATGAATACACCAATCCGGAATTATGATTCCTACCACATCGGGAGGGTGTATGGCCCACGATGATGGTCAACGTCGCCGATGCTTGGTGACTCGGCTCTAGTCCGATAGACCGGGAGTACGTGAGGCCGTAGGATGCGATGATCGTGGATCGCTTGGATCCAAAGGTTGCAGCTTGAGGCCGCACGGGATTGGGGTATGTCCCGGTGAGGATAAAGTGGTGATGTGTACTCCTCAAACGTTCATGGTGGGCGGTAGGACCTTTGGGACCGATGTGTCCATAGGTCGTTAGACATATACATGTTCGATGAAAATCCCTAAGTCCCGTGAGACTAGTGTGTCTATAGGTGGCGAAGCCCACGCTTGTTAGATAACAAATACAAGAGTGTCCCGAGAAGTTCGTGAAACCCGAGGATAGCGGGCAATGTCCGAAATAGCCGAAAGATTAAAGTAGAATAGATTAAGCATTCAATGAGTGACTTGAGTAGCCAAGGACGGAGGTCCTGGATGCATGTAGTTTGTGATGACCATCTAAGATTAGTTGTCTCGGTTCCCGAGTAAGGTTTAAAAATTGAATTTTTTGAACTTGCCATTACACCTCGCTATATTTGAAATTTCCGGAAATTAATTTTTCGAACTTATGCATTTTGAAATTGAGTTTTCGAATGAAATGTTTTCAATAGAATTTGAGACCACGGTGATGGTTATTTTGAGATAAAGTTGTCTTATAAAAAGGGGTTTTGTTAGAACCCGAGTTTGAAACTAAGTTTTCAACCGTGTTGTGGTAAAGTCGATGCACTGGGAGGCCGAAGCCGTTGTAGATGTACACGGTTTGTCGGGTCTTTCCGATGTTTTAAAATGGTTGAAATCGCCGACCTTTGATAAAAGCTCTTTTTGAGCAAAGAGTTTTTGAGGGATTTTGTTTGAGAAAATGAAAATCGCACCAACAAAGGAACGCACCCAATCCATAACATTTCGCCAAGGGCGTATGTTTTATCTAGTAGGACCCGACTTTGTCTATGGCTCGACCGAGTTATCGGTAGATAAGGTCGCTACTTTATGTGCGCATGGACACCAAACGTGCGGGGGTTAGGCCCTCGGGAGCAGCAGCTGGGACTGGGCTCTCCACGATGGTGGACACCGGGTCTCTTATGGGAGGGACGGGGTTCTCCCACATTGTTTGACTGTAATCATGTCGCTTATGCAGAGGCCGGATTTGGGGATTGGGAGAGGGCGCTCACTGTACCAAGTGGTTGAAGTGGTGGCGTGAGCTCTCAATTGTTAAAAAATTTTGTGAAATGAATCATCTCCCTCAAAGATAAGTGCCGGTAAAATGTTTTTAAAACCGATTCTAAGCAAAGGAACGTATTTTTATGAATTTGTGTTGGCGCAATTATGTTTATAAATATGATAGCACTATTACTTTTGTATAGTGTGGATTGTGAAATGTACTGAGACCACAAGAAATTTTCAGTGTGTGAAAATTTGAAAATGAGACAACAAAATGATTTTTGGGTAGCGATGACGTGTTTGTCATTGCTATGGTGTTGAAAAGCGGTGTAGTTGATATAGGAACGAAACTATTAGAAAGGTCTAGAATACCGAACTAGTTAAGCCGGATAGTAGTTGTCAACTATGGTGAAAGTAGTCTAAAAGCTTGAATGGGAAAGGCCCAGATGAAATAGACGGGCAAAGGCCCCAGGCAATAAGACTTAGTGTGCAAGTGTGCACGAGGCGGTGCCCCTAGAGCATAGAACCGATGATACTTAGCACTGTGATAAATGCGAATTGTCATGATGGCTTTAGACTTGTATGTCTACAGTACATCTTGAGTCTGACAAACATTCATTATATCAGGTGATAGGTGAAGTGCCTAAAGCCTGAGGATGATTTCCTAGGCGGTAAGGCTAGAATCTCCAGTGCTGTGGTAGTATATTGAGCCAGAGGGCCAATGTGTGTTAAGCCAAGAGGCTAAATAAGTCGCAACAATGAGGCTTGCGTAACCAAGCGCGTGAGAATGGACCAAATGAGTCCCGTAATTGAGTACTATGCCTGGGTACAAGATAAATGAGACTTTTGAATAGCAGGATGCGTGCTAGGTAAGCATGCATAGGAAAGGAATAGAGTGAAAAGTCTAGATAACCTTTCGAATGTATATGTTCAAATTTCGAGGGCGAAATTTTATTTAACGGGGAGAAATGTAATACCCTTGATAATTATCTATCTAGAATACTATATTTTAGCAAATAATACCTATTTGGAAATAGGTGAATACGTGGTTTTAAAACCTTGTAGATACTTATTCTATTGTCTAGGGAAATTTCTAATGAAATTAGAGGGATTAAAGTGTCAAAATCCCTAAATGTAATTATGGGCCATGAAATGCCCCGAAAATATTATGATAAATCCCAAGAGGCAATAAAATATTTATTGGAAATTAGAAAGTATGTTGTCTCTAATTTTAGGAATTTTTGGGATTATTTCCCTTGAAAAATAATGATGCAAAATTAAATATAATTTTGGGGAGCATAATTTGCCCCATGATTTTTAATATTTTACATGGAGCATAAAATACCAATGTAAGTAAAATAGTTGTGAGATAATGATTAATCTTAATTAAGAAAATTATCAACAATTAGAAAGTGATTAGTTAGGTAATTAATGGCTAATTATCTAAGCTTGGACAAAAGAACCAATAGGGAGAATTTTTAAAGATAATTAAAGTAAAATAAAAAGGGAGGAATGATATTTTCAAGAAAAAGGAAAGGGAAAAAAAAAGAGGAAAAAGAAAAAAAAAAAAAAAAAAAAAAACGAAATAAAAAATAAATAAAAAAAAAAAGAAGGAAAAAAATAATAAAAATAAAAATAAAAATAAAAAAAAATAAAATAATAATAATAATAAAATAAATAATAAATATCATGATATTTGTATTATTATAATAATATAAAAGAGATATTTGTGGAAGAACCAATGGATAAATGAGAACCGATAAATTAAATCCTACCTAGAAAACCGTGAACTAAGTTTCTTAGGTCGACATATTACAAACAAGTGAATTTTTGTCCGTGTCGGTGTTAGTTAGAAGTCATTTCCGTAACCGGCGGGGCGAATAAGGGATCAGATGAGAAGATATTTTTGTAAATAAAAGGCGATAAGAAAAGTGAGAACCGATGGAAAATAAATCATAACTCAAAATCCTTGAACTAAGTAGAAAACAACTGGACATATTATGAATCAAGTGAATTTTTGTCCCGAAGTTGATGTTACCCGAAGTAATTTCTCAGAATCGAATCGACGTCTGTCCGAAAATGTTCAACAGACAACGGAATACCCTTAATGGGATCAAAAATTTAGTTAACTCAAATATTTCCGAAGAGGAAGAATAGAACTTCAAGGTCGTGTTCCTGATTTTTGAGATTTTCTAAGATTACGCGATTAGAACACCGAACGGGGACTTTATCGGTAGAAGTTCATAAAGCACATGGGTGACATCACCTTGACATCATGATGAGGTAAGGAGATGTGTTGTATGGTGGAGATGATGCCTTGTGTCCAAGCTAGATCCAACGGTTGAGATTCGGTATGATAAAGCATGAATAGTGCACCAAAATCTTCTATAAATAGGTCTTCCCATTTCACTTCATTCCTCACCAATTCACAATTCCTAGAGAGAGGTTAGAGAGAAGTGAGAGCAAGGAGGAGCTCGGAAAAGGAGTAGCGAAGTCTTTGGGTAAGTTCTTCCTGGCCCCTGGTCTTAAGCTTTGGTAGTTCCTTCCGGTAGTTATAGTAGAAATGCT
The DNA here is from genome assembly GCA_019022655.1 of Acacia acuminata. Classification (NCBI taxonomy): domain Eukaryota; kingdom Viridiplantae; phylum Streptophyta; class Magnoliopsida; order Fabales; family Fabaceae; genus Acacia; species Acacia acuminata. The sequence goes on along the minus strand of JAFJYI010000272.1, from coordinate 111,689 downwards.
AGATTAATCTTTGATCTTCCAAGTTAGTTTAGATATCATGTTTTAGGGATAAATATGATATTTATTATTGGAGATAGAGATATGTCAAAATTTTGGAAGATTAGAGTTAAAGTAACGAAGTTCCGCGAAATTCCGCCGATTAGGGGAGTCGGGGTAAAATGGTAATTTGGGACTAGAATGTCCGGTATAATGTTGACCATTGATTAGAAACGTTATCATCCTTATAGGATATCTCGTAATCACTTACCGCTTGTTGTACTGCATTGTCGTCATCTGTCAACATCATCACCGTTCCGTCAACGAAGGTACGTTCGCATCGTAACACTAACTCGATGCTCATTGTATGCTTATATGTGATAGACTATTTCATAGAGTCATGAACAGGACTTTGTCTTGGGTCATGCACCGTGTCTAAGACTCTGTCTTAGTTCACCGTTTATACATTCAGCTTTGTTTATACGGTTACGATCTTGGTAATGCCGTTGAGTTTTCCTAGCGCTACGAGGACACGGATGTACACCGTGGCACCGGTGAATAGTGCAGACCGTAATAACATTCATATGCGGTGGCCGTGTTGTTATTACCTTTACATGTGCTTTGTGTGCTATGTATTGTTGATATGTTAATCTTGCATCTCGCCGTGTGCTTATGTATTGATTACTTCGTAATGTCATGAATATCTGTCATCCATATGTCTTTGTATTACTTGAGCATGAGGTTAACGTTACCCGAGGTTCAATGGGCATTGAACCTCGCTCTTAACATAGCGTCCCGGTCGGGAGGACCGAGGATCGAGGAGAAAGGCAAGCGGCACGCATAGGGACTCACCAAGATTTTCTTCTTTTGTTATTCACTTTTGAGAACACTCGGTATAACGTACCGCTACCGTAATCACCGGACTTTACGGCATTTTGAATATAAATATCAGTTACTCAATCGCTCCGATGCTCTACTCTGATGAAAAAAAAATATACTGCTTTTGAAAATGGGATGTTACATATAGCTTTCAAGGACTCATCAATTGAATGCGTATTTAAATGCCCCATACCTATTTCTGAATTATCAATTTCTCTCAATGTTGAGGGGTGGGATATTTTCTTCTAGATACAAAAGGTTATGACAACATTTCGTTTGCTATAATGGCCATCCCATAAAAGTGTTCTTATGGAAAAATCAAGCTACAACGGACCACTCATTCATGTGAAAGCACTTAAGAGCATAATTATATTCGTATCACAAATATGAGCTTATAAAAGTATGTTTAAAGCCATTAGCCACTATCCACTGCCTCCGAAAGGCCTCCATTCATATTCGGGGTTCAATCTTCTCATTCATTAAATATAACTGGACAGGAAATTTTGTCAATAATTCAAGATTTTTCACTCACAGAAGTCAAAGTTGTTCCTTAATCTAAATGCTTGCCTAAAGGTTTTCATTCATTATATTTGTGAATTAACTTGCCTCTTGTCCTTAATATGAGACCCACTTTATAGTTATATTTTTTCTATATTGAAGACTAGAGGGACTACTTTCTTAATATATTTTGTTTTCTAAAAAAAGTATATAGATGTTTGTAAAAAAGTATGGCTTTGTTTTTAAAAACCAAAATAAAAAATTTGATTGGTAATTTGTTTTTTTAGGTAATTTTAAAGAAAAACATAAACATGTTTTTTAAAACTAAATAACCATAACAATTTGTAGATATTTTTATTGTATTTTTGTATTTCTTATCTCTTATTTGAAAATATTGGGAAACCATTTCTTCTCCACTCCAGACTCCAGACTCCGTATGTTTACTTTCAAATGCAATTTCTTATAAGAATTAGCCAAACGTATCTTTTATTTCCATTTTTTTTTTAAAAACAATTTTATAAAATTGTTTTGAAAACAAAAATTGGAAATAGATACAAAGATAACCTATATATCTTAATGTGTTAAGATATAAAAATATCATAATAAACTTATACCCGATGTGTTAAATATCTATAAATTTTTTTAGTACAAAAATACCTATGAACTTTAAAAATTAATGCAAAAATGACATAATCGTTAAGAACACCTAACATCAGTTACTTTTTGTGGTGTGACTCATTGTCATCTTCTTCTACAAAAAGTAATAGATGTTGTTACGGATATATACTAAGGCCCAACGCCGGGATGACCCAACTGAGGATACACTGAATATCTGGGCTCATGTAATACCCTAAAATTCTCACTTGTTATGAATATCATATCTTGACAAATAAAGCATATTAGGAATAGGTGAATATGTGGTCTCAAACCTTGGAAGCTTATTAAGTATTATTTTAAGTAATTTTCCCTCGAAATTAAATAAACCAAGGGTCAAATGTGCTAATTTCTTTTAGGGATCATAAAAATACCATAAAATTATCATAATTAAACCTAGTTCTTATTTAATCATAAGGAGCAACAAAATGGCATGGAAATACTTAAATCAATTAGAGAAAATTACCAACAACTAATGGACAATTAAATTTACAATAATTGTATCAATTTTTATAATTTAATCAAAAGTCAAAAAGGCATAATTAGGGGTATTCTAACTTAATTAAAAGTCAAGGAACCAATAAGGGTTCAATATTAGCATAAAGAGAATTTCTAAGGATCATATTTAATATAGGAACCAATCACACTTTGACAAGTATGCCTAATAACATCTAAAATATTATATTAGGAATATAACCAAGATTAATTTATCAATCCCTAATTAACAAATTGAAGGGAGAATTTTACCCTAATTAAAGAGGAAGAAAATTAAATAAATAATAAACTTCCAATAGCAAATGTGATATAAGATAAATATCATTGATAGTAAGTAGGATTTTTTTCCTACATAAATAGAAGGTCAAGATTTAATCTTATAAAGAGGAATCCAATGGTTCCAAATTAATTCTATAATTAAACTCAATCTTTGTGGAATTAAATGAGCCAATCATAGATCAGAGAAATAACCTAAATCCTCATGAAATTGATTGAACCAATAAGAGGCTTGGGAACCTATTTCTAAGACCTAAATAAAACACAAATCCAAGACCTAATTATAAAAGAAGGCCATGGTTTTTGGCTTGAGGAAGGAGGAAGGAAATTGTGAAATTATGTTTAATTAACACATGAGATAGAATGCACATGGGCAAGGGGGACAAATTGGAAAGAGATAAAGTACTTTGTGACAAGGAATTTATTGATAGCACATGAGCTCATTGATATTGTAACACCCCAAAATTCCATACTTCAAAATGTGTCGGTTGACAATTGGTTTTATAAAAATCAGCAGAGTTTGAGGTGCTACCACTCGAGTATTGCGGAAACGGAGAGCATGTACTAACAATTGGACAATGAGTATCGATATAAAATGCCTAGACATATGATGATGTCCCGACATAAACTGATATAGAAAAATAATCCCGAAGGAATATTCATGTGATACAATATTACAAGACTTGTATAATTACAACTCTTCAATAGTAACTATACAATCTTAAACCAAGCCTTAGGTAGACTTGGGGCAATGAACCTAACTCAGTTAATCAACTAATTTGGTCAGGCCGGTGTCTAGTGGAAGTCTCCCCGAATTCACGGCGACTCGTCGACTGAACCACATAGACGAACCCTTTCTAGACACCAAACGGTTTGAAATAACTTTATTAGATTCATGCTAGAACTAGTCTCTCATCTCGACCGATGTCTCTTCACGACTCCGTCTCTTTTGCCTTTTCACGGCTTCATCTCTCGTTGTCATCTTAGACCTGGTTCCTTCCCTGATCCTTAGTCAAAGCTGAGATTCAATCGAATTGAATCTCAGGTAACAATTAACCTCTATAGCAGATATAACAATATATGACAGATATTCATGGCGTTTCAACAACAATACATAAGCACATAGTAGATGTATCTCAACCGTACATAAGGACACAGCAGATGTTTCCCAACAGTACATAAGCACACAAAGAGATGTATCTCAAAAGCACACGGTAGATGTAAATTTATCTATCACATATATGCATATAAGATATAGATGATTAAAGTTACTAGTACGCGAATGTACCTTTCCTTTGGGTAAAACACCCAACCTTTGAATCCGGCCCGGGACTTCCCGGATATCCTAACATATCACCGTATCACTTAGAATAATATCCTAAGAGATATTTCCATCTCTATTTACCTCTCTACCCTTGGCGGATTTGCTATTTACAATGTTGCCCTTACATTTATTTAAAAACGTAGTGCAGTATTTTCTGGGCAGATTTTGCATCAACTTTGAAAAATCATAATTATTTCTAGAAAAATCGAAACGAGGATCCGTAAAATTTCTCAGAATACTTAGGATGTCTATTTTCAAAAGGAAATACTTGTATATATCCAGAATTTATGAACAATTCGCAGTTTTCATTTTCCGCAATGTTGCCCAGAATTTCGTCCAGAAAATTGGCCTAACTTCAACCGGTTGTATCTCTTTGTACAAGAATCAAAACGCTACATATTATATATATTCAGAAAGCCCTACATATCTAATTTATTTCTGGAAAGTTTCGTGATTTAAGGGATTCATTTTCAACATAATATATTATCATTTCTTTTGCTGTTTGCCCAGAAATTTTACCGAAAATTTTGCCAGAACTTCGCTACTTTGATCTTCAACTTCCAAGAATTTTGCTACAAAATATTTTCCACCATATTTTCAAAAAAGACATTTTTAATCATAAAAACATGAAATTAAAACTTCTTGGAAGATTTAAAGATCAAACTAACCTTTATACTAAAAACTACTAAGAACAACTAAGAACTACTAAGAACTATAAAACTAAAGACTAGAAACTAAAAACAAGCTTACCTCTTGAAGACTCTTACTACTCCCTCCTCCTTCCTGCTTCACTCCACTCTTGCTTAGAATGGTTTTTTTTTTTTTTTTTTTTTTTTTTTTTTTTTTGTGTGAAGAGAATGAAGAGGGAAGCCCTCTATTTATAGTGAAATGTCATGGCATTCTTGCAATTATTTTGAACTTCCTCTTCCTCAATTTCCACCATAGGATCTAAACTTAGTTAAGAAGTTTTAATCTTAACCATTGGACCCATACTTAATGAAGAAGTTTCTTCCAACCGAGTCTTCGGTTTTACTTTAACGAAATTCATTTTTGGTTGCACGATCAATCACTAATACTTTTAAATTCTGAGTATGCTTTTTGATTAGTAGTTGGATATCCAAATCTATGGTTTAATGAGATTCATCTGGTTGTACTAAGCTTATTCTTCAACGTTTGCAAAAATAGCCTTTACTAGGCTTACTTTCGAGGTTAAATTATGTGGGTTCAAGATAAGTCCTTATATTTTCTCCGGGTTCTACTCCTTCACAACTATTTAAATTTGTATAAATTCTCACTTTATTTGTTGTTTTGAGTTTTTACTTGTGTACATCGATATTTACTTGGATTTCAAACCATTATCCAATTTACTCTAGGATTTCAAACTTTATCAAATTTGGTTTAATTTTTTTCTCTCTCTCATTGGTCAAAACCTTTTCTCATGGATTAAGCTTTATGTAGTTAATTTAGACCATTAGATTTTAGCTTTATTAAATCTAATCTTGACCTTCCATTCATGCTAATCTCTCATTGGTCCAATCAATTTCACGAGGATTAAGAATATTTTCTTGATTTATCATTGGTCAATTCAATTTCACAAGCATTTGGCTTTATGAGGCTTAATTAAAGCCTTTGGATTTAGTTTTATCAAATCTAATCTTAGCCCCCTATACCTAATCTTAATTAGCATCCCTAATAAAGTAGTTAAGTGTAATTGTCAAAATATGATTGGTTCTAAGATTAATTATGATCATTAGAAACTACTTATATGCTAATCTTAGTCCTTTATTAGCCATTGGTTCTTAATTAAGGTCATATATCCCTAATTATGCCTTCAACACATGTTATCAAATTAATTATTAAAGTTTATGAAATTAATTCAATTAATGTAGATTTAATTATCTAACAATTGTTGGCAATTTTCTTTAATTGGATTAATTATTTTCTCACAACTTTTGGGTTTACTCTGGTCATTTATGCACCATGCATTATTTTAATAATCATAGGGCAACTTATGGTCCCTAAAATAAAATTGGATTTTTGCCTCTTTAAATTCTAAGGAAAATAAACAAATAAATTACTAAAATTAGAGACAACATACTTTCCTATTTTAAATAGTTATTATTTTGCCAAACTATAATATTCAAGAGAAATATGAATTTTGGGGTATTATACCATTATTTTAATTAGTGCAAATTTAATTGCCTCCTAATTGTGGTTAATTCCTTTTAATTAATTCAAGTGGTTTCATAACACTTCCTTGATTATTTTGATTACCTTAATTCATAGAGAAAATTCCCTAAATTAACATAAATATGTTACTCAATTTTGAGACCACATATTCACCTATTTTTAATAGGCACTATTTATCAAAATATAATATTTATGATAAATATGAATTTTAGGGTATTACAGATATAGAAATGGAAGAGGATAATATGAAATTAATTGAGAGCACATGGGCTCATTAGAGTGGAAATAAAATTGGATGAAGAATGAGGGGGAGGGAACACGGTTTTGCTTGCTTGTGTGTGTGTGTGTGAGAATTATGAGGTGTAATTCAATCTTGAGTAAAATCCACCAATAGGAAAATTAAGCATAAATCCTATGTGAATTAAATTAATCAATGAGAAAATTCAAGACACAGGTAATCTAAATCCCTAGTTAATTAGTTGGATCAATGAGAGATTTAAATCATAGATTAATATAAGGATTAATTTTGAATAAACATACATATTAAGCTTGGGATGAACATCACCATGATTTTTGCCCAACTTATACATTTAAACTTAAGATAATAAGAGGCAATTAGAGACTTCTAATGAAGGCCATGATTTTCTAAATTAAGAGCTAGATGAAAGACTAAGATGAACTTTATATTAACCCCTAAATGTATTCTTGCTTAGTTGGTAACCAACTATCACTTTGTATCCGTAATACCCTAAAAATCCTATTTAGCATAGCCACTATATTTTGATAGAAAATACCTATTAAAAATAGGTGAATATGTGGTCTCAAAATCTAGTAGCTTAATTTAGGAATTTTGTCCTAGAAGTAAACAAACCAAAGACCCAAATTTTCTAATTTGGTTTAGAAATCATAAAATACTCTAAGATTATTATATTACAATATAGTTTTATTTAATTATAGAAAGTCATAAAATGTTATGAAAACACCTAAATCAATTAATGAAAATTACCAATAAATAAATGAACAAGTTAGCTTGCACTAATTGGGATTAGTTGCAAAATAATCAAGAGGCCAAATAAAAGTATAAAATGAGGGTGAAATAATACTTTCCTAATTAAGCACTAATTTTCATGATTAGTTAAATCAATTAATCAAGAGAGAAGATTTAATCTAAACAAACACAATGAAATCCAATGGTTGTGATTAAACCAATAATTAATATTAATCCTTGTGAAATTGAATTGGCCAATGATAAATCAAGAAAATATTCTTAATCCTCATGAAATTAATTGGAGCAATAGGAGATTAGCATAAATTGAAGGCCAAGATTTAAGCTCATAAAGCTAGATCTAATGGCCTAAATTAAATACATAAAATAAAGCTTAATCCAAGTGATAAGTTGTGAACCAATGAAAGAGCTTTAAGCATCTATTACTTGGCTAAAAGAAACACAAAATCAAGAATGTATGGAGGAGTGGGAGAGCCACGGTTTTGTGGCTTGGAAGAAGAGAAAATTGTTTAAAACAATTATACAAACACATGGCTAAAACATTCACATGCAACCATTAATGTTGGAAGAGGATAAGAGTACTTTGTCATAAAGCCTCTTAAAGATTTTGGAAGAGGATAAATTGGAAAGAGAAAAGAGAGTTGTGAATGTGTGTGTATGCAAGTGTTGTAAGAGAGAGTGTTGTGAGTTTGTGTGTGTCTAGTGAGAGAGAGAGAGAGAGAAAAAGTCAAAGCATCCACCAATAGGAATAATTGAGCATAAATCAATTAAATTAATCAATGGAATTAATTCAATACATAAGCAAATGAGAATCTATACAAAATAAATTGTATTTTGAGATACGTTAATCATAGATCAAAAATAAGGAGTTATTGTTAACAAGTATAATCTAAGCTTGAGATAGGTTATAACCAAAGTCATTTCCCAAATTTGTGAAGATTGTGTCCAAATGAGAAAAAGAGAATTAGAGGTTTCTATTTAAAGCCATAAGTCCTAAGATTACAAAACCAATGAGAAAACTTGAATAAAACTTCATGAAGACCCTTAAAAATATTTTTATCTAGAGAAATGCAAAATAAAGAATAGATGAAGGAGGAAATTGTTGGCTTGAAAAAGGGGTAGAGAATTGTTTACATTGAATTTAGAACACATGCTCAATTAACATTGATGAGGGGAAACAAATTGGAGAGAGATAATTAATAATATAAAGTAAATCAATTCTCAAAAAGCAAAACTTAGAGGTTAAGTTTCTAAACTTGTTGGCTAAGTTAGGGTTTTCTAAACACATTAAGGGTTGAGATTAACTATTGTTAAGGGAATTGGATCCAATGGTTGAAATGCAAGATGAGTTAGGGTTGAATTAATTACCAAAGTTGCCATAGCCTTTTGCTATAAATAGGGGGCTTGGGTCTTCATATTCTTCACACCAAAGCAAGCAAAGCAATCTGAAATAGAGAGTGGAGAGTAAGAGTGACGAGCTTCTTGAAGGAGTAGCAAGGTTCTTGGTAAGTTCTCTAGCTCTAGCTTTAAGTTCTTAAGTTTTACTTCTTAAATTCTTAGATAGAAGTAGCTTAGATCTTAAATATTCTATAATGATTTTATTTTCATGTTTTTATGGTCAAAATTAGCTTTATTTCAAAAAAATGATGAGAAAAGTTATAGAGCAAAATTTCTCAAGAGAAACATCAAAGTAACGAAGTTCTCGCGAAATTTCATCGGTTTAGGAATTTCTGAAATCAATGGTAAAAATGCCAATATTTCATGTTGAAAATAAAGCTACAAAATTCTGATAAAATTCATGGTTTTTCAAATATGCTAAGAAGATGTTAAAATGAGCTGTGTAAAGTGAGATAAAAATTCTCAAAGTTGGGCTACGAATTTCTGGAAAAATTCTGGGCAGAGGCCTAAAGTGTTAAAACTGGGAATGACTCAGGTGATCTGGGAAAAAGTGATTATTTTTACTGAAAAATAGACATCCTAAGGATTTTTAGGAATTTTATGGATCCTTGTTTCGATTTTTCTAGAATTAATTATGATTTTTCAAAGTTAGACGAAAATCTGCCCAAAATTCTGGACCAACGTTTTTCAAGAATTAAGGAAAATAGGTTGGAAAATAATTCCACCAAAAGTAAAAAGGTCATTAGTGACTAAGATATCCTCTAGGATATTATTTGTGAATTAATAAATGTGATATTACCATTATAGGATAAACGTGATCACAGTCCAACCGACAATGTACTGAAATCACCGACAAAGGTACGGACGCGTATTGTAACACTAACTCTGATGCTTATTGTATACTTATATATGTGATAGATGATAACTGTACATGCGATGTGTACATGAACAACTTTACATGTGATGTGTACTGTTGACATAAACAACTTTACATGTGATGTGTATTGTTAACTGGGATAACTGTACATGTGATGTGTATTGTTGATATATTAAACTTACATCTACTACGTGATTGTGTGTTGATTAATGTTATAATATCTGTCATACATATTTTTTCATACATAAGCATGAGGTTAACCGTTACCTGAGGTCCAATGGGCATTGGACCTCAGCCCTTACTATAGCTTCAGGGTCTGGAGGACCGAGTGCCAACGACAAGAGTAAGCAGCCCGCGTGAAGACCTGGCCGGAGTTACTTTTTGTTTTTGGGCTGTATAATATTTTGAATTATTGGGATGAATGTACCACTACTATAACCAACCATGGTTAATATTTTAATATACTTATCAGTTACTCGCTCTCTTGAATTGCTCCGATGCGCCACTCTGATCAAACAATTTTGAAAACGCTTTGGAAAATTGGGGTGTTACAGTATCTAGTTAAAAAGGACACTTAGAGTAACTAATAATCGAAGCACAACTTCAAGAGTCAAAGGGGATGTAGGCACGGTTCCAACTTGGCTTGAAGGAGAAGAAATGCTAATTGTTAATATTAAACAAAATACACACATGATGAAAAGAGGCACATGGGATCATTAATGGGGGGACAAGGTGGAAGGAGATAAGAGTACTTGGGAAAGGATTTTAGAAGAAGATATAAGGGAGAGAGAAGAGGGGAGGTCGGTTTTGGAGAGAGGGAAGAGAGAAGAGATGAAGCAAGGGCACTTTGGAAAAAGAATAAGCAAGGGTATTGAGTGTCGTTTTGCACCTTGAGCTTTTAGTATAAATAGGAGAGGTTGGGATTCATTATTCTTCACACCAAAAACAAGCATAACATCTGATTATAGAGTGAAGAGAGTGAGAGTGGGAAGCTTGAAGAGGAGGAGCAAAGTTCTAGATAAGTTCTTGAGTTCTAGTCTTTAAGTTCATAGTTAAATTGTTGTTTTGATCTTTAATCTTCCAAGTATAATTTTGTTTTCATGTTTTTATGGTTAAAATTTTCTTTATTTCGAGAAAATTATGAAATAAGTGGTGGAGCAAAATTTTTGGAAGTTAAAGATCAAAGTAGCGAAACTCTAGCGAAAATTTGTCGGTTAGCAATTTCTGGAGTCAGTGTTAAAAACACCAGTATTTTATGTACAAGTTGAGGTTGTAGAATTCTGAAAATTTGTATGGTTAAAATAGACATATAGGGATTTTTAAATATACCTAGAGTGTGTCATTGTGAGTTCCATGCAAGGAGATAAAAATTCTCAAAGTTGGGTTACGAATTTCTGAAAAATTCTGGGCATAGGTTGGAAACTTTAAACCTGAGAATGACTCACACAATCTGGGCAAAAATGAGTCTTTTTTCTTGAAAATAGGCGTCCTAAGGATTCCGAGGAATTTTACGGATCCTCGTCTCGATTTTTGTAGAATTAATTATGATTTTTCAAAGTTAGCAAAAAATCTGCCCGAAATGCTGAATTCAGTGTTTTTTTCAAGAAATGTAGGGATATAATTGGAATAATAAATCCATCGGGAGTAAAAAAGGTCAGTAGTGGCTATAAAATCTCTTAAGATATTATTTATAATGTAATAATGCGGTGATACTATTATAGGCTATCCGAGAACACGTATCGACAGACAGATGTACCACTATTCACACGGACTAAGGTACGTTCGCGATGTACTGTAACACTAACTCTGATGCTTATAGTAGGTTTATATATGATAGATGTATTCATAAACTAAGATGGTGTCTTAGATCATTGCGTATACATTCATCTTTACACGGGTTATAGTCTTGTTAATGCTGTGAGTTTTCCTAGCGCTGAGGACATGAGGGACAATCGTGGCATGAGGTGGTGCAGACTAAGATAACGTACATATACAGTGGCTGTGTACTGTTATTGTGACGAATCATACATCTGTTATGGGCTTTTTTATTGATTAATGTTGTAATATCATGAATATCTGTCATACATTGTTTACATAAGCATGAGGTTAATCGTTACATGAGGTCTGATGGGCATTGGACCTCAGCTCTTATAGCTTCAGGGTTTGGAGGACCGAGGGCTGAAGATAAGAGACAAGGATAAGCAGCACGTGTAAGGACTCGACTGGAGCCTCTTTTTAGAGACGTACTTTCATCGCTAGAATTTTTTGTATTCTCAAATAAATGTATTGATATTATTAAAATACACCACAGACAATATTGTACCACAGATTTATCAGTTACTCAATATTTTGAATTGCTCTGATGCTCTGCTCTGATGGAAAAAAAATTATACTGCCTTTGAAAAATGGGATGTTACAGCTCACCCATAATAAAGGGAGATCCTACATTATAGGGAGATCCTATCCAGCAACAATATAGGAGTATCCAGATCGATATCTCCATTAGATACACACCAAGATACTCGCACTAGGGATCACGCAGGGCCGATATATCCTGCCTACGGTAGACTCTATAAATACGAGAGACCAGATCCTCTCTGTAAAAAATCTCCCAAAATTCAAGGACGACCCGACCAAACCGACACCTCCACCATTAGTCTTTACTAATGAAGAGTTAAACGACGTAGTTCCGGGGCATTAGGATAGTTTGGTAATCACAGGAACCCTGGTACATTGCCGAGTCAAGAGGATTTTTGTAGATGCAGGAAGCTCAGTCGACATCATTAGCTGGGATGCATACAAGAGGATGAACATGGACGTGGAGGATTTGAAGCCTTGCAAAACAACCCTTATAGGATTCAACGGAGAGCATTCACCTCCCAAAGGTTATGTCGACCTCAGGTTAACATTAGGAACAAAAGAGGCGTTCAAGTCAGAACGGGTAAGATTCATAGTCGCCAATTTCCCTTCTTCCTATAATATCATACTTGGAAGACCGACCATCCATAATTGGGACATATTGGTGTCGACGAAGCATCAAAAGCTAAAGAAATCACCGGGAACCAAAAGGAATCACGGCAATGCTACTTCGAGATTGTACGGGAGAGGGAAGGCAGACCGTCATCGCCACCTCGGGTCCGCAAGGGCGAACAATCAGCAGAACTTGAAAAGGACAGGACGTCCCGATGCCCAGTAAGCATGATACAGCTCGACCTCAGAGACGAGCTCGAGGTCCCACGTCCAGAACCAGAAGGCGAGTTAGAAGAGTTGGTTTTAGGGAAGGATCCCTCGAAAACTACCAAAATTGAAGGAGCAATGAATCCGGACCTGAAAGCCTAATTGATGGAGTTCTTGAGAAAGAACTAAGATGTCTTCGCCTGGACATCATCCGAGATACCCGGGATTGACCTTGACTTCTATTGCCACAAATTAGCCATTCGGTTGGGGTCAACACCGGTGGCACATAAGAAGAGAAACATTGGAGCCGACAGATAGAGAGCTCTCGAAAAGCACGTTAAGGAATTATTGGAAGCCGGGTTCATCAGAGAAATACAATACACCACGTGGCTCTCTAACGTGGTTATGGTTTTAAAACCAAATGGGAAATGGAGGGTATGCACGGACTACACCAACTTAAAACAAGGCTTGCCCAAAAGATTCCTATTGTTAGTTCTCAATGTGTTTTGATGATGATTGGAAAAATTGTAAAGCCATAAAAGCCATAATGAGAAGTTTTCTCTTGAAAAACATAAGTTCTTTACTTGTCGAGGAAAACTCGAGTTTTGGGTCAAAACTCGAGTTTTGACTTGTCTCGAGGAAAAATATGATCAAAGGCAAAACGCCGGTTTTGAGTTTTCATGTGAACATATGAAAACTCGAGTTTTGGATACAAAACTCGAGTTTTGGTTTGGCCGAGAGTTTCTGAATTTTCCAAGTTTCAAAACCCCTAGTTTTCAAAGAGCACTGCCAGTTTTGAACTATTCAAAGAAATTTTCATATTTTGTGAAATAGTTCAAAACTCGAGTTTTGTTTTTTAAACATATGAACACCGCGAGAGCACTCAAGTTTTCACAATTGCAAAAAACCGCCGCTTTTGATATGTTCACATGTTTTCGAGTTTTCATGTTATAAGTGGAAACTCGAGTTTGGGAAGACAAACTCGAGTTTCGAGCAACCCAAGAGCATCGAGACTTCTCTTGATTTGCAAAACTCCGAGTTTTGGATGAAAACCTCCGGTTTTGATGTTTTGGACTAAAACTACATTTTCATATCAATAGTCCAAAACTCGAGTTTTGAGTTTTTCATCGAAAAACCTGGTTTGAAGCATAAATCGCGATGTTGCTCTTCGAAAGAAGCAAACTCGAGTTTGGATTTTGAAACTCGAGTTTGGTCTTGTGCCTGATTGAAAACTCGAGTTTTGAAGAACAAAACTCGAGTTTTGGTCGATTTTGAAATTTGATTTACACGATTTTTCAAATCATTCTTGTTTAATCTTAATACTTCCCGGATTATTCTCTACTATTCTTAGCTATGTTTAATGACTTTACTAGTAAGTTTCAGATGGTTTAAAGAATGTTTTTGAAGTGATAAAGCAAAAAGTGATTGAGAGCATTAAATGCACTAATCAGAAAGTTGCACAACTTTGGCTAATCCACCACACACCTCTCGCAAAGCATTTAAGAATGTTTTCTACAACAAGCAACTGCATCTCCAACGGATTAATTCGCGAAGGTCAACACAGATTACTTGGCCATTTGGTTTAAGAGAATATTGGAGAGAAAAGTGCCTAAGCCACCTCCTAACACCGGGAGAACTTCTCCAATGGATCTATTTGGAAAGCAACGGTCATTCAATGATCTCTATGTATAAATAGAGTTGCATTCAAGCCTTTCCAACATATACAACTGCTGAAGACGAAAATCATTAAAAGACTCAAATTTATTTCTTCAGTTTTATCTGTGTAGTATCTTATGATACATTGAGCTTCAGTGCTTATCATATCTACTCTTAGAGAGAGTTTATTTCTGTGTATATCATTCATTGTAACAATCTCAAGTCAGGTGACTTGGAGATTGGGATAACTAGAGTACAACTTGTAAGGGGGAGTTAGTCCTAGGGAGAGGATAACTCTTGAGTACGAGTGTGTATCGATTGTTTACAATTACGGCTTGTAAGGGGGAGTGAGTCCTAGGGAGAGGATCATCCTAAGTACGAGTGTGTAATTGTAATTGAGTGATAGTGGAAAATCCCGAGTGTTTCGGGATTTGGACGTAGGTCAAAGAGTTGGACCGAACCAAGTATAAATCCTTGTGTCCAACTTCTTCTTCCCTCACTCTTTGTTTACCTCTGTTTTTATAGCTTCAAAAAGAGCAATTTCCGAAAAGTTTTAAAATACCCAATTCACCCCCCTCTTGGGTATATAGCTCCACTTACATTTGGTATCAGAGCAAGGTCTTCTCAAAAGGGCTTAACATCTCGAGAAGGATCGGTATGGAAGGTATCTTACTTGATGGAGCTTCTATCAACGAGACCACCCGGTTTCAATGGAGAGCACTACTCATTACGAAAGCAAAGTTCAAAGTCTTTGTGAATGCTACGAGTATGGGCTGTGGAGAGTATTTGAAAGAGGAGATTATGAGCCATCAACCGTTGAAGATGGAGTTAGATTTCCTAACCTAGAAGAAGAATATGATGAGAATGACAAAGAAATGTCACACTCAACAAGAAGGCGTCCTTCTGCTTCAAAGTGCTCTAAGTCAACAAGAATACTTTCGTATTTGCACTCTACCTTCTGCAAAACATATATGGGATGCTCTAGAGATAGCTCATGAGGGAACAGTGGAGTCAAGCAAAATTGGGTCAATACTCTTATGACCGAATACGATCTTATGCGCATGAAGCCCGATGAATCTATTGACGAATTTCGTTGAGGTTTACCCATCGATTAATCAACTTGCTGCCCTGGGAAAGGAGTTTGATCAATCAGTTCAAGTAAGGAAAATCCTGAATATCCTTACTAAAGAATGGGAAGCCAAAGTCACAGCAATCGAAGAAGCCCGTGGAGAATCAATGCAATCAGTAGCTGCTCTATTTGGAAGCTTATCCGAATATGAAGGCAAGCTCAAATTCAAGAAGGGCTTAGATAAAATCAAAGATGATAGAAAGTTTGGTATTGTTTTGAATCTTTGTGAAAGAGAAACCCAATGAGGAAGATGAAGATGATGAAGAGATGGCTATGCTTGTACGAAAATTCAAGAAATTCTATAAGAGAGATCAAGGCTCAAGAGACAGATTTCGAGAAGAACTTCAAGCAACGAACAAGATCAAATCATTTGCTACGAGTGTGGAAAGCATGGTCATATCAAGCTGAATGTCCTCACCGTGAAAGTCAAGAAAAGGAGAGAAAGGCAAGATTCAACCACCTCAAGAAGAAAGCTTATATACGGGGAGATGATTCTTCGGATGAAGAAAGTGATGAGGAAGGAGTAGCAAATGTTTGCCTAGTTGTTGAAGAACAACCTGAACATGTCAATGAGGTAAATGTCTCTGAACCTTCCTATGATGAATTATTTTCTGAATACAATGAACTATATTCTGAATATGTAAAACTTGCAAAAGAGTTCATTGCATCCAAGAAGAAAATTAAATTGTTGGAAGAACAAGTTCAGAATGTTTCTTCTTCTGTTTCTGTTTCTGAAAATACTTCTGAAAATATTTCTGAAAACATTCCCCGAAAATGATTGCGAAAAGATTTCAGAAAAGATTTGTGACAATTCTTTGTGTTTTAGAGAAAAGGAATTTATATCTTATAAAAACTCTTGAGAAATTCAATAGAAGTAGTGAAATGCTCAAAGGGATTTTAAAATAGCAAAGGTTTACAAACAACAAATCGGGAATTGGTTATAAACCTGATTTTGATAAGAAGAAAGGGAAGAAGAAACATGGACAAAAATCTTATTTGAATTATTTTCGGAAATCTGCTCATACTTCAAATCCCTTTGCACATTGTAACTATTCTAACCATAAAGGTCACAATACTTCATCATGCTTTCATAGGAAAGATAGGAGAGATAAGCTGGCTAGCAATTATCAATGGGTACCAAAGGGAACCTATGTTTTCCCTAAGGCTCAAACTAACCCAGAAGGACCCAAGCATAAATGGGTACCAAAATGTCCATCTGTTGGTTTGTTTGTACAGGTTGATTCTAAGAGAAATGGACATAAAGGGGTTAAGAATCAAAGAATCCCTTATGCACTTTGAAAAGGAGAACCACTCAAGTATCAAAGAGTAGATACTTGAAGCTGTACCTTTTGTGAGAACTTTGCAGACACCTAAGAGACAATGGGTGTGCAAAGCCAATCCTCCAAGTACCTAAGGCAAGGGTACATGTTGGTAAAACCTCCTACTCTATTATCAGTAATATTTATTGAGGTTTTATACATTGGATATTAGGAATGAACACTGCAAATCATTTTGAAATTATTCTTTCTTTAAAACTCATTCAAAAGTTTTTGCATTATTCAAGAGTTTAATTCATTATGCATAAAGCTATGGTTAATTCATTATGCTTAATTTGATTATATTCTTGGAGCATATGAATTTTGTTCCTACAAGCTAACAAAATTGGATCCAAACAAGATTGGATACCAAAAGAGAAAAAGGTTGTATATAGCATTGTAGGATCAAGGAAAACTTCCCAAAAGAGCATTTTGACTCCTGAGGAAGCTGAAGATGCAATGCTTGATGATGAATGTCAAAGAAGAAGATATCTGCATCAATTCATCCCAGCAAGCTTCAACAAGGACAAGAACATTTATGGTGATATTTAACCTTACCCTATATTGTGCTTATGTGAAATTCATATTTGGGTATTGTTTACTTGTCAAATAATGCATTCCATTAAGCAATCAATCATTTATGACTCTCAAGATGTTTTTCAGATTGTTAATGGATCACTGGTGAATTTGTGCATAATTTTCTAAGTTTAAGATTTCTGGAATGCACAATTCAAAAACTTGTTTTGAATCACAATTCATTCTGTGTTTGGAAAATGCATTTCAATGTTTTAAAAATATGCATGTTTTGATTGCACTCAAATGATATTTCAAAAAGTTGGAAATTGACTTTCATTATATTAGCAAGTGCATTGATTTTCTGAGCATATTCTCAAAGATGAGTTTTCATATCATCAACATCTCAATTTTATAAAGCACTATCATGATTTGAAAGAAAATTTGAGATTTGAAACTATTTGCATAGTTTATGAAAAACTCATATCAATGACATACTTTCCTACATGAATGTATTTACAAATTGTCATTGAAAAATGATTTTCTTGGTATCACTTATTTTCTTATCTGTATGTTCAATATTATGAATTAATTGGATAAGATTATCTGTGATACACCCATGCTTGAATGTAATATGCTCATTTAGAAGCAATTCAGTTTTGTAAGAAGAGAATTTGGGAATCATAAATCCCAATGAGTTGTGAATTGCCTCCACTTAATGTTAGTTATGTGTTTTGATGATTAACTAATCACTAACTTAAGAATTGGAGAATCTAGATGTGGTTTTATGCAGGATGTTTATCTTGTTTAAATTCTTTGAAATCCTGCTGAAGTTTGCTGTCGAGAAAAGCAAACTCAAGACTATCCATGTTGAACTCGAGCCTGAGATCTATCAAACTGAGTTTTTGCTGTCAAAGGATGAAAACTCGAGTTTTTGGAGTAAGAACTCGAGTTTTGGTTGTGCAAAGATCGGGGTCGAAAAACAAGCCGAGATTTCTGAACAGATGAAAACTCGAGTTTTTGAAGCAAAAACTTGAGTTTTGAAGTTCCAATGTCGGGGGTCAGAAAATGAGCACAAAGCATTTCAAACAGATGAAAACTCGAGTTCTTCACTCAGAAGGTCAAAGGTTCTCAGTACACCATTGACATCCAGGTTAGTAACCAAAGAGTCATCAAAACTCGAGTTTTGGTTTGAAAACTCGAGTTCTGAAATGTTTATATATATATGTTTGCTCGTGTTCTTCAAAATCGTTCTTATAACTGCCGGTTTTGCTCTAAACGCTCGGTCTTCCCTCTCTGATTCTCTCAATCTCCGACAAAAACCCACGTTAGAAACTCGAAAATGTCTGCAAAATCAACTCCTCCCACACAATCCGACACTAATCCACAGCCAGAAAGGTATCATTCTCAATCATCTCCACCTCATCAACCACTCCAACGTCCACCAAGAACAAAATCGATTCCTAACAAGCTACGGGATGGAATTGATCGATCCATACAAGGTATAAGGGGGAAATTCCTGACACAATTTTGAAAGCAACCTCTATAACCCCTTCTCGGTCCAAAGGAGTTTCATTTCAGGACCCAGTGGTTACTCCCTCTAAGAAACGAAAGGAACGAGCGCGAACCGGTGGTCACGGGAAAGAAGAAACCCGGGACGAAAAGAGCCTCAAATTATGAGCCGAAAAAAGTCTCTAAGTCAACACGAAGAAGAAAGCACATCGCACCAGAGGTAACTACAAGAGGTGAATCCTCTAGACACGATGCTTCAAATCATCTGACGGACTCCTTCGGTCATGGCCAATGCTATAGTCGACATTTATCGTAATCCCTCTCCTCCTAAAGATTTTATTGTTGCCACTGATGGTCTGACTCCTAATCAGAATACTAAGTTCAAAGAAACTTATGCTAAGAGGGAATTTTGTGCTGTGGTTGCCATAGATTTCGAACAATTGCAGAGAGAATGCAATTTAGATTTATGTTCCTGGCTGAACTTTTATTAAAATTTTGTTTCTATATCTGCTCCATACTCTCCAAACCTTGTACGTTTCTATTTTAATATGGAGTATGATAATGTCTTGAATTCAAATGGTGATCTAGTTGAAGAAAGGATAACTACTTCAGTTAGGGGTACTAGGATCACTCTATCTGCCTCAATCCTAAACACTATTCTGAGTTTGGATCAGTATCCTATTCATAATTCCAATTATAGCAATAGAGAGATATGGTCTGTACTTAGGCCAAATGAACCATTTCCTGAAAATCAGTCTCAATTGCTAACTTTCAGACCAAGCTCTATGTCTGCTAAAAATAGAGTCCTGTGGTACATTTTCTCTAGGAACTTCATTCAGAAGGGTGGCAACTTCACCCATTTCGCTCAGAAAGATTATCCTTTGCTCACCACTTTTGTCAAGAAAACCCCTTTCAATCTTGGTCATCACATCTTTCAGGAGATGATCAAGTTCAAGTTTCCTACCAGGAAACTCTCCCACATGCCTTTCCCTTCATTGATTTCAGTCATCCTGTTTTATTTCAAGATATGGTATGTTGGCTCAGCTGAAACCTTGAAATATCCTCCTTTCTTTGGCAAATCACAACTGAATTTGATGAATATAACCTTTGAGGAGAAGGTTCGGGGCAATCTAGAGCCCCTACAAGATCCCGATCAAGAGCTTCTCAAGCTCGTGCTCAATCAAGGGGATTGATGCTTGCTCGAGAATGAGGAAGCACAGTCTGCTCCACCTCCTCCTTCCACATTGCCTTCAGATTTTGGCACTCGTGTGAAGAACATCATTGATTCAGCTGTTGCAGCAATGTCAATGAGAATAGAGTTTGAAATTGGGAAATTAAGGGCTGATCATGCTAAGGGAACCAATAGTCTTGCAGAAGTTCAAGATGCAATGAAGGAAAATTTAGTTGGAATCAGTGGACAGAATGATAAGTTGACAGAGTTAGTTGAAGATCATGATCTCAGGCTAGCAACCTTGTCTGTGTCCAATTCAAGCTTAAATGACAAAACGGATCAGTTGTTGAAGCATTTCAACATTGGGTCTTCTTCAACTTTTGGAGCTTCTGATCCTAAGACTTCTGGACCAGCTTTTGGATCATCTTCTCCAAATCCTCAGAATCCAGTGTCTTCACCTCATCCAGTTACTCCTGCAGTCACTTCTCCAGTCACTCAGACCACTCCTATCTCAGATACTCTAGCCATTGTCCTTTATAACCCTCAGCCACATCCAGCTACTCCTCTTGTTGATTCTTTTTTTGAAGATGACAAAGGGGGAGAAGATCAGAGCTAGAAGATCGAGCTAGAATAGAATTTGAGTATTTTTAATCTGATAATGATTAGTGTCTTTTGAATGATTAGTATCTTTTGAGGTTTAGCTATGTTGCTGACAATGCTTAAGTGTTTATGTTTGTAATTTCTGTATGGAACTTTTTGCACTTAACTTAATTGGCCAGGTTACCTATTTTATGCTTCTGCTGTGTATTTTATGATTAAGCAAATGTCCAAAAAGCAATTTCATTTTAACTTAAAGATTTCAAAACACTTCATCTCTCCATCATATGTCTAAACTTTGGGATTTCAAATGATTAATCATTTTTCAAAAACCAAATCTCCTCAAATTCTTGAAAGAATGGTTTACAAGTGTTGTCATCATCAAAAAGGGGAGAGTGTTAGTTCTCAATGTGTTTTGATGATGATTGAAACAATTGTAAAGCCATAAAAGCCATAATGAGAAGTTTTCTCTTGAAAAACTTAAGTTCTTTACTGTCAAGGGAAAACTCGAGTTTTGGGTCAAAACTCGAGTTTTGACTTGTCGAGGAAAAATATGATCAAAGGCAAAATTGCCAGTTTTGGCAAAAGCTACCCGATTTTGAGTTTTCATGTGAACATATGAAAACTCGAGTTTTGGATACAAAACTCGAGTTTTGGTTTGGCCGAGAGCTTGAATTTTCCAAGTTTCAAAACCCCCGGTTTTCAAAGAGCACTGCCAATTTTGAACTATTCAAAGAAATTTTCATATTTTGTGAAATAGTTCAAAACTCGAGTTTTGTTCTGGCAGAGAGCACTCAAGTTTTCACAATTGCAAAACCGCCGGTTTGATATGTTCACATGTTTTCGAGTTTTCATGTTATAAGTGGAAACTCGAGTTTGGGAAGACAAACTCGAGTTTCGAGCAACCCAAGAGCATCGAGACTTCTCTTGATTTGCAAAACTCCGAGTTTTGGATGAAAACCTCCGGTTTTGATGTTTTGGACTAAAACTACATTTTCATATCAATAGTCCAAAACTCGAGTTTTGAGTTTTTCATCAGAAAACCTGGTTTGAAGCATAAATCGCGATGTTGCTCTCTGAAAGAAGCAAACTCGAGTTTGGATTTTGAAACTCGAGTTTGGTCTTGTGCACAGTTGAAAACTCGAGTTTTGAAGAACAAAACTCGAGTTTTGGTCGCTGATTTTGAAATTTGATTTACACGATTTTTCAAATCATTCTTGTTTAATCTTAATACTTCCCAGGATTATTCTCTACTATTCTTAGCTATGTTTAATGACTTTACTAGTAAGTTTCAGATGGTTTAAAGAATGTTTTTGAAGTGATAAAGCAAAAAGCAAAAAGTGATTGAGAGCATTAAATGCACTGATCAGAAAGTTGCACAACTTTGGCTAATCCACTGAAGACACCTCTCGCAAAGCATTTAAGAATGTTTTCTACAACAAGCAACCGCATCTCCAACGGATTAATTTGCGAGAAGGTCAACACAGATTACTTGGCCATCCGGTTTAAGAGAATATTGGAGAGAGAAAGTGCCTAAGCCACCTCCTAACACTGGGAGAACTTCTCCAACGGATCTATTTGGAAAGCAACGGTCATTTAATGATCTCTATGTATAAATAGAGTTGCATTCAAGCCTTTCCAACATATACAACTGCTGAAGACGAAAATCATTAAAAGACTCAAATTTATTTCTTCAGTTTTATCGTAGTATCTTATGATACATTGAGCTTCGGTGCTTATCATATCTACTCTTAGAGAGTTTATTTCTGTGTATATCATTCATTGTAACAATCTCAAGTCGGGTGACTTGGAGATTGGGATAACCAGTACAACTTGTAAGGGGGAGTTAGTCCTAGGGAGAGGATAACTCTTGAGTACAGAGTGTGTATCTGATTGTTTACAATTACAGCTTGTAAGGGGGAATGAGTCCTAGGGAGAAGATCATCCTAAGTACATAGTATGTAATTGTAATTGAGTGATAGTGGAAAATCCCAGAGTGTTTCTGGGGACTGGACGTAGGTCAAAGAGTTGGACCGAACCAGTATAAATCCTTGTGTCTAGCTTCTTCTTCCCTCACTCTGTTTACCTCTATTTTTATAGCTTCAAAACAGAGCAATTTCTGAAAAGTTTTAAAATACCCAATTCACCCCCCCTCTTGGGTATATAGCTCCACTTACACCTATTACCCAATGCCTAACATAGACCAGTTGGTTGACAACTCTGCCGGCTTTCAGTTGCTGTCCTTCATGGATTGAAGAATGCTGGGGCTACCTACCAGCGAATGATGAACAAAGCCTTTGAAGACCGGATTGGTCGAAACATAGAAGTATACATCGACGACATGATTGTGAAGTCAAGAGACCCAGAAGACCATATCCGGGACTTGGAACAAGCTTTTGAGAAGTTAAGAAGACATCGGATCCGGTTAAACTCAGCTAAATGTGCATTTGGAGTACCAGCCGGGAAGTTCCTAGGTTTTATGCTGACAAACCGTAGAATCGAGGCGAATCTTGATAAATGTAAGGCAGTCTTGGACATGCAAGTCCCGAGGACCAAGAAGGAAGTCCAACAACTAACTGGCCGACTGGCCGCCCTCACTAGATTTTTATTGAAATCGGCAGAGAATGCGCTCCCTTTCTTCAAGCTGTTAAAAAATGAAACGCAGGGAGGGTGGAATACGGAGTGTGAGGCAGCATTTGAAAAAATCAAGCAGTGTTTAGCAACTCCCCCCGTTCTATCAAAATCGGAGCCTGGTGAGTCTCTGTTTCTTTACCTGTCGATAGGCGAAGATGAAGTTTGGAAGATTTACGTCGACGGTTCATCAAACGCAAAAGGAAGTGGGGCAGGAATCATAGTCGAGAGCCTGGAGGGGATTGCAATTGAACATTCCCTTCAACAAAATTCCCGACCTCGAACAACCAGGCTGAGTACGAAGCGCTACTGGCCGGACTGTTATAGGCCAGGGAGCATGGCGCCCAAAAAGTAAAAGTTTTCATCGACTCACAACTCGTATCAGCACAGATTGAAGGTTCCTACCAGACTAAAGGTCCACTTTTGGCTAAATATCTAAACAAAGCTAAGGAGGCCATGGCCGATTTTGAAGAGGTGACAGTGACTCATATTCCAAGGGAAGCAAACACTAGAGTTGACATCCTCTCCAAGCTGGCAAGTACGAAAGGCCCGGGCAACCATAGGACCGTGATCCAGCAAAACCTCACAGAGCCAAGATGTATCATGACCATCTCGGCCTCCACAGATTGGAAAAACCAATCGAGGACTATCTGGAGAGAGGCATTATTCCGACCGATTCCACTGAAGCCAAAAAATTGATCCGAGAGGCCGCCATCTACACAATGGTCGATGATCAACTATACCAAAAAGGCTTACACTCTCCAATGATGCGATGCTTAGGTCCATCCAAAGCCAAATATGTGTTGGCCGAGGTGCATGAAGGCATCAACGGCCACCACATGAGGGGCAAATCTCTAGCCAGGAAATTTCTGCGTGCCGGTTGCTACTGGCCAACCATGATGGCAAACTCAAAGGAAGCCATCAGAAGATGTGAGAGCTGTCAGAAACATGCCAAAATTATCTGGCCACCGCCATCGGAGCTGAGAGGCATCTCGGCCCCTTGGCCCTTTTACAAATGGGGGATGGACCTCCTCGGGCACTTCAAGGCAGCCCTCAGGCAATTTAAGTGGCTCATCGTAGCGGTAGATTACTTCACGAAGTGGATCAAAGCCGAGGCTTTAACAAGAATAACCTCGGCGCGCATACGCAGGTTCTTTAACCATAATATTGTCTCTCGTTTTGGCATACCAGTAGAAGTAGCCACGGACAATGGAATGCAATTTATGGATAAAGGTTCTAGGACATGATGTCGGACCGCGACATTAATCATCACTTTGCCTCGGTGGAGCATCCGCAGTCTAATGGCTAGGCCGAAGCAGCCAACATGATCATTCTCGACGGCTTAAAGAAGCAGATGCAAGACGCAGAATCTAATTGGGTCAAACAACTCTACAATGTCCTGTGGGGATATAGGACAAGCATGCAGACCTCAACCCAGGAAACCCCTTTTCGGTTGACTTATGGATGCGAGGCAATGATTCTGGTCAAGATAGGACAGCTGTCGTGGAGGAAGATCAAAGCTCTCCAAGAGGGAGAAGGGTCAAATGACGACGCATTAAGAATATAGTTAGACCTGATCGACGAGGCTAGAGTCGCAGCACACTGCCAAGAACTAGCCGCCAGGCAGCTACTCACAACCAAGTATAATCGAAAGGTTAGACCCCGCGCTTTCAACTGGGGCAACCTAGTACTCCGACGCACAGACATCGGAAATAAAAACACCAGAGATTGCAAAATGGCTACAAATTGGGAGGGTCCTTACCGGGTTAAAGAGAAGCTAGGACAATGGCGCATATATACTCGAAACCTTAGGAAGGAAACCAGTCAAAAGAACTTGGAGCGCCAACAAGCTAAAAATCTACTATAGTTAGATCTCGACTCAGCACTCGTACCACCTCAAACACGTCATGTTTGAGCTCAATTATTTTCTTCATTTCAGTATTAGAGTTCAATTATTTATATTTTTGTCCATTTTAAATTTCATTATGTGACATTGTTAGCTCTTGGTAGCCAATTCTCGTTTTAATGAAGAATTCCTCAGCGGAAGTTCGCAGTATAGACTATCGATAGCTTAAGCATTACACCGAGGTCCCTAAACCCGGTATCAAAGATAACCCATCTAGATGGCTTACACCAGAACCCACGAGCCCAGGTTTAGAGCACTGTGAAACTGCCATTATTAGCCTTCACGAAATTGACGCGTCAAAGCTCGACCTTGATATGAAGATGAATTGTCATCCCGACCCTGATCAGGTCAAAATGTTTAAGCATTGAGTTTCAAACACCACGGCTGGACATATGACAGTTTGCCCTTATCCAGGTTATCATCCCGGCCAACGACTCCGGAACTCGGTAGCGCGGTTTAAATTAACACCCTTTGTGGTCAAAAAAGAAAACCCTACCACTGATTCCCAGGCATCAAGCCTGGAAGAAAACACAGATCTGCATAATCAAAGAACCTGGCTTGGTCTAAGAATATCTAACCTAGCTTAGAATTGAAAAACAATAAAAAATGGCAAGAAATTGATAAAATTATCAGAAATTGTCAAAAGGAAAACATACAACTGGCACAAATGCTGGGGAAAGCAAGTCTAAAGGGCATTATTGCCCAAAAAAAGAAATCTGAAAAGCAAAAACCTCGATTCTCAGCTCGGAGGAGAAGCATCGCCCGAGGGAACCACCTCGATGGAGGGAACGGCGTCGGAAGCTCCTACCCCAACATCATCACCCCGAACAATGCTTCGCTCCTCCTCGCCGATTTGCTCCTCATCGCCGACTTCCTTTTATTGTTCTTCGTCCTCCAAGGAGAAGGAGTCATCTTCGGGAGATGGAGGAGGCGGGACCAGGACACCGTCCTTAACATAGGCTCGGTAGTCTTACCTGGCGATGTTCAAAGACACAGTCGAGTTCAGATGTTGGATCTGTGCCAAGGCCATCTTAAAACAATCCGTGGCAGCCTCTTTCAGCGACTCAACACAGTTCAGGCGAGTTTGTTGCTCTGTGGCAAGGGCGTTCTTGGTCATGTCCAGCTCAGAAACCATATCAGTGCGCTGTTTTTGCAGGGCCTTAATAGTATCCAGACCCTTGGCAAGAGCCTCCTGCAGACGGATACACTTTGAGGTCATTTTCTCCAAGGCCTCTTTGGCAAGCAGAACCTCCTCGGTCGCTTTCCCCGCGCTGGCCTTGGCAACCTCGAGCTCCTCTTCCATTGACTTCTTCTTTGCTTCGGCTTCCTCCTAAGCCAACTTCAAATGTCGGATCTCATCCCCAGCCATGACATATTTTCCCTTCAGGTGGAGCAGCACCTGTGTCAGTCCGATGGATTTGCACAAATGCTTCTGCCCATCATGGACCAAACTCTCATCTATGTTGGCTAGAGGCAGGGTGCTCATAAACTGGCGAGGGGGAGGAATGTGACGTCAAGCTCCTCCGTCACCCCCTTCTCCCACGCGAGGCCACGGGCGATCTTATGAACAGGAGAAGCCACATCGGAAGTCCGGGGTGGCGGAGGAGGAGGAACCACGGATCCAGAAGCAACAACTTCTTTGCCTTTCAAGGCTAGCACGACTGTCCTTGGTGACGACCCGGTCGGGGCAGAGCAAGTAGTTCTCGGAGTTTTCGAGGCCTTTGTTTTCTTGGCCCTCATGGAGTTAGAAGCCGACTTGGTTTTGCCTACCCCGGCGTCTAAGGCAGCACGCTTGTTTCCCACCTTTCTCGGCGCAGCCACGTCCGGGTTTACATGCAACAAGTACCAAGGTAGCTCCGACATGTCCTGAGCTGCAAAAACAAAGCAGAAAACTTAGAATTTAAGCTAATGAACTGAAAGTCCGGATAAAGCGAAACAAGATAAAAGTATACGCAAGTCCGGAGAATCAATAAACATAGGGACCATACAATCCGCAGGGTCCGGCTTGGCACCAAGCCTGGTAATGAAAAAGGCTGCACTCTTTACGCCATATGTCTTGGTAAAAGTAGTTAATCGATCGATGGAGGGAACCTCCTCCACCAGAAGATCATCAGATGTGACCTTGTACGACGTGGAGGAACCTAAGGTATGATGGCCTTCGGTCCAGTATAGGGGGAACCTCCATTCCACGTCCTTAGCCTCGTCCCCCTTCAAAAACTAGGGTTGCTCTCCAGGCTTAGCAACAACTTTAAAGAAAGCGTTCTTAAAGTGCTTGAAAGAGTCCGAGAACGCAGTCATGAGTTTCCTATCCAGATCAGTGTGAAGGGAGGTCAACCCTTTCAATTTCTCATCCTCTTTGGAAGAACGGGGAGTAAAGGGGCAAAAGTAATAGAAAAAGAGGGCGGATGTGCAAGGAATAGGTTGGGGGAAGAAGGTACACAAACGCTCGAAAGCCACTAAGTAAGCCCATCCGTTGGGATGAAGTTACGAGGGTGCAAGATTAAGGTGATTCAGCGCAGAGATCTGGAACTTGGTGAACGGAAAGCGAACACCGAGCCAGGTCATGCAGTCGTGGTAAAAGAAGAAGAAATTTGTACACCCTTCCTCATGGGTAGAGCAAATAGGCTCCTCGTCATCAGGAGGGCTGATATGGCACCTAGCCAGGTTTGGTATTGTTAGCCGAGTGATATCGACATCGGACACCAACGAGCGAGTTTTTAGGACCTCATGAGCCACCCATTTGTATCTCCTACACAAGGCCTCGAGTGGACTAGAAGAATTTGACTCCCTGGCTTCAGACCGGATACTGTGGGGAGAGGATTCCGAGGCCATTTACCTAAAAACAAAGGAAAAAAATACTAAGATAAGCAAGTATGGGAATACCTGACACATGCATATCATCGAAAGATAGGATTAGGTGGACTCAATTGATGCAGACTTCTGAAGACCGGGCTTGGGACAGAAGATGACCGATGACAACAAGAATCTAGGATGGAGTTAGCCCTGGAATCTTCATCGTTTGCGATATGATAGGAGCTCGAAGCAAGACAATCCCAATAGGGGCCAAGGTACCCCTCAGGAAGGGCTTCCAAATGAGCACGAGGGGGAGCCTCATAGAAATTAAGAGGCCGTACCAAGAAGGCCTCGGCCCAAACCACGGCATAATGCTCAACACGAACAGGATTAACACTCTGAGCCCGGACAGCGGCAGGGTGAGATACCGGAGTGCTTCTTCGACCAGATCCTCCCCGAAGCGCAGCAGCTGACCGTTGCTCCTTCGTGACGGGAGAACCAATGATCCAATAACTGGCACGAGGAAAATGGGTACGCAAGGCTTTTTCTTCCTTTGGAGTCAGTGACTGATTTGAAGAGGGTAAGTGGTTAATCCTATCCACCATCACCAAGAATGAAGACCTATAGAGGCACAAAAGGTTGAGTAAGGAGGGGGAAATAATGGGTGTGGATGAACAAAGGTACTCCTGGGTATAAGGGTGTGCCAGAGGGAAGGCCAGAACTCAAGAACTAACCCAGAAAACCCTTATGAAGCCTACCCAGAAGAAAGCCCCAAAAAAGAGAATGGAACAGTATGTAAAATAGCCAAATAACAAATCAAACCAGAAGAACAATGGGGGACGAGGAGTATACCTGAGTTGAGGAAGATCAAAGAGGTACGGGTTCACAAATCCGTATACAGCACAGAGACGGTAGTTGCAGGAAAAGGCAAAGTTGACAGAGAACCAGAGAGAAAGAGCAGAAACAATGAAGATGAGAATTCGAGGGAAATATGATTCATACGCAAAAAAAAGGCACGCTCATAGGCCGTGGGGTGTCGAAATGTCGGGGGCAAAAGAGTCTTTTCACCCCAACAATAGAAGTAACGTACTGCGCGTAGAGGGAGCATTAAATGCGCATGAATATTGGTGCCGGGCTAGGCATGGCGGTTACAGCTTCTCGCCAATCCTAGAAAGCCAGGTGTAAAAAGGATAATGATTGCGAATGTAGAGAGGTCCTTACCTCGAAAGAATGCAAAGCCATCAGCGATTAGCTCGGACAGATGAACACTCACATAGCTCATCGGATGCATCCAACAAAGGAACACCCCGGACCTGCACGTTCCATGATATCACCTCGGACGCGCAAGTCTTGAAATATTACCTCAAATCATTGAGGCTCTGCCTCAGATCCTTGGGCAAATGACATCGCAAACCGCGGACAATGAAACAAATGGGCACTACTCGGGGTCTTTAAGACAAGACCCCGAATCTTGAAGGAAGTCACACCAATAGCGAAGAACGGCAAGTAAAGCCGACTGGGAGCAAAGTACATCTCTGTAGCTCAAAGCCTGACCCACCGAGCTGGGGGGCAACTATTACGGATCTATACTAAGGCCCAACGCCAGGATGGCCCAACTGAGGATACATTGAATATCAGGGTTCACTATAATAAAGGGAGATCCTATCTAGCAACAATATAGGAGTATCCAGACCGATATCTCCATCAGATACACGCCTAGATACTCACACCAGGGATCACGCAGGCCTGAGATATCCTGCCTACGGTAAACTCTATAAATACAGAGACCAAATCCTAAGGTGCACACGTTCTAACTCAATACTATTTACCTTCAGTCACACTGTGCACACACACCACCCCCTTTGGTGAGAGCCTGATTCGTGCACAGTGATCCCACACTCTCCTGAATATCTCCTCCATAAATACTCAGGCAGAGCCCATCGATCCAAGATCAAAGTACCAGCCCAAAGGCTGGACATCTGTGTTCTACACCAGAACAGATGTTATGTGGTTTAAATTGTTAAGTCATTTTTGCTCAAATTTTAAATTTTTGGGGTATTTTCGCAACCATAAAAGTAAATTATGAGTATGTTTGCAAATTTACTTTAAGTTCATGGGTATTTGTAGCTTAACCCTCTTTTAATTATATAATCTTTGAAATTTATATAATTTATCTTATTTTATGATTAAGAAAAAAGCAATTGAAATATTTATTTAAGTCATTTAAAAGAATTTTGATAAATAAGTTTTGACAAATGTGGTAAGAAATAAAAAAGGATAACTAACATATTTTAAATTGTTCCCCCAGTCAACTGTATAAGTTACTTCAAACGGTTGATTAAAAAAGAAATGGTTGTTAACTCATTAAATTTGTTAAGTTTAAAAAATTTGTAATTTTACACCTGTTAAATAATGTGTTAAATGAGAGAAAAAAATAGATTAAAATACATCAACATTCCTCTCCATTTATTCTAAATTACAAAAACATCCTTTATATTTTGAAAACCCATATAAACTTATGTTAAAATCATAATATGTATTACATGTAATATCCTAAATTTATTGAACCAAAATTTGTTGTACAAAATGTGTGTTCAATGAAATAGTGAATTTTGATCAAATGATCGATTTTTCCCGAACCCAAGATTTTGGGACACATGTTGGCACAAAAATGAGACACATGGGAGTAACATTTCTTTATTCCATTATAGTTCATAATTTCAGCTAAAAAGGGAAGAAAGAAGGCCACATGGATTTTTCTTTATGATCATGCCAATGGTCAAAGTGCAATCAAATATCTCTTCTTGCATAAACATGTGCCACATGTCTTTCGATATTTCTATATTAGAAAATATCAGATTATTCTAATACAACTAAGATTAATAATAAATATTAATATAAAATAGAAATATTAAATAATAATTAAATTTTGAAAGAGCCAAAATAAATGATTTTAGCCCTTATAAAAAGAAAATGGATTCTTGAACTCCACTCCTTTCATGCTCATGTCACGTCGAGGTGGAAAACTTCATTTATTCTGGTGTGGATGGCAGGCAGGCCTATATTTCTTGGTTTCAATAGGACTCCTTACTAGCGTTGTTTCTATCTACGATTATCTAAAAATAATCAAGTTATTCATGACTGGATGAAACCAAGAAATAACTCCTCAAGTGCGAAATTATAGAGGGTCCCCTTTAAGATCAAACAATTCCATTGAATTGATTATGATTGTATGTGAGATGGCATCTACTATACCAGGAATATCAAACGTAAAGTTGCCAAAGTACGCTTAACCTCTGGATTTGAATCACTGCTGATATACCTGGTATTGGCCATAATTTACAAGAACATTTTGTAGTCTTAGTAAGAGGGCGAAGGGTTAAGGATTTACCCGGTGTGAGATATCACATTGTTTGAGGAACCCTAGATCTTTGTCGGAGTAAAGGATCGTCAACAAGGGCGTTCTAGTGCGTTGTAGATTCTTATCCAAGACTTGTATCATTTGATGATGCTATGTGAATCGCTAGAAATATGTGAAGTGTATGGATAATCCAATAACGAAAGTTTCATAAGGGACCTGGAGCAAGCTACCGTCACTACAAAAAAAAAATTGTTTTTTGCGGTAGAAAAATTCCCTCATAAAAAAGCTATTTTCCATCGCAAAACTAGTTTATGACGGAATTTGTGGCAGATCAAGCTCCATCGCAAAAATGGGCCTCATAAATCACTTTTGCGACAGAAAAATGTCTTTTCCCTCGCAAATTCTGGATTTTGCAAGCGAAGAATTTTCCCACGCAAATCATGAAATTTGTGAGGGAAAAGTGTTTCCCTTGCAAAATCCAGGATTTTGTGAGGGAAGAGTTTTTCCCTCTCAGATTTCCAGGATTTTGTGAGGGAAGAGTTTTTCCTCGCAAATTTCCATGATTTGCGAGGGAAAATTCTTCCCTTGCAAAATCTGGAATTTGCGGAGAAAAGTTTTCCCTCGCAAATTACAATTTATCTTTAAGAAAAATCGAAAAAATAAAATAATTACAAAAAATATTAAAAATTAGAAAATAAATAGACTTGTATATCAAAGCTAAAGTAGATCCCTCCACACACCGGATATATATATAGAGAAGTTGTGCTTCACACGTATGCATTCAAAAAGGAAAAAAATAATTCATGGTTCCAATTCTAATAACGTATAGCAAGTTGACCATATGAGGGAAAGGCTATTAACTCAAGTGTACAGCAATAAACAAGCAATCATTATGTCACAGGCTTGCAAGTCTACAAGCAGTTTAGATAGCGATTGTTACACTTACCTATTGCCTGCGCTTTAAAGGAAGTTGAGAAAGAACATCCTCTTTAAGCCTTCGAATCATCACTTTGCCTTAATCAAATTGTGCAATTCTTCATGGTTACTTGCACCTTGGTATTGTCCAAATAATCCTTGGAAGACCAATAAAATAACAAAATGTAGACAACAACAAACATAAAACTAACAACGGAAAAAGAACTGGCTAGTTTAACGTGTAAATGGAGCAATATACCCAAGAGGGGGGGTGAATTGGGTATTTTAAAAACTTTTCTGAAAGTGCTCTGTTTTGAGCAAGTAAAAACAGATAATAGCGAGAGGAGGAAGGGAAGGGAAGCTTGCACGAAAGAAATTATCCTGGTTCAGTCTTATCCTTGACCTACATCCAGGTCCCAAGCCACACTTGGGATTTTCAATCCACTATACT
The DNA here is from genome assembly GCA_019022655.1 of Acacia acuminata. Taxonomy (NCBI): domain Eukaryota; kingdom Viridiplantae; phylum Streptophyta; class Magnoliopsida; order Fabales; family Fabaceae; genus Acacia; species Acacia acuminata. The sequence continues at coordinate 78,988 of JAFJYI010000272.1, read as the reverse complement.
CACAAACGATTACAAACTGACTCAAGAGTAGTTCTCTCTCTAGAACTCACTCCCCTTACAAGTTGTAATCAATACACCCAACCACCAAGTCCCCCGACTTGTGGTTATCTCAATCAATAAATGATTTACGATAGAACTCTCTCACGAAAGCGTATAAAATGAACAACGAAGTACAAGTATCGATTGATACAATACAAGTGAAAGCCGAACACAATAAATGACACTTAGTAAATTTTCGCTCTCGTAGGTGTATCAGCTTGAGAAGGAGTTAATGCACTCTATTTATAGGTAGAGAACATTAAATGACCGTTGTATGATGAATCCAACCGTTGTAGGTGATTAGCATTAAGTCGGTCATCTTCTCTCTCTAAACTCCAGCTAATCCAGATGTTGATATGGTCTGATGTGGAACTCTGAGGATTTGCCCGTTGGAGAAGAGTTTGCTTGATGAAGAAAGTGTTTTTGAATGTTGAGAATTCGTGCTCAGATGGATTAACCAAAAGGATGTTGATTTGCGAAGTGCAATAAATGCTCGACCACTTTTTGCTTTTTCCCTTGATCTTCATTAATTTTCATCTCGTATAACCGAAATCCACTAAATAAACTTGTTAAACATATCCGGGATCATAAGTGAATGATTCATGAAAGCAATTGGAACAAACGGAGTGATTCACGAATTCGTATAATTCAAAACTTAGTTTTTACGTTGCATACTGCGGTTTGTTCATGTAAACTCGAGTATGGCACTTGTTCACAAGTGACCAAACTGCGCATATCCAATTGGATACTCGAGTTTGCACCTTTCAGAGGCAAACCATCGTGTCTTGTATTTGAAAGATAAAACCTATACTCGAGTTTGCCTATGCAAACTGCAGTATTGGTTTAACTTGAAAAATCCATTTGCTCTCTGGAAGTCCAATACTCGAGTTTGGCAACGCAACCGCAAGTATTGACTATTCAATACTCGAGTTTGCCAATGCAAACTGCGGTATTGATTTAACTTGAAAAATCCTTTGCTCTCGGAAGTCCAATACTCGAGTTTGGTTTTGGAAACCGCGCTTTGACTCGTCCAATACTCGAGTTTGAAAATGCAAACTGCGTATTGACTAAGTTGGAAAAATCCTTTAATTCACAAGAAGTTCGATACTCGAGTTTACCCATGCAAAACCGCAGTATTGACCATTCAATACTTGAGTTTGCCTATGCAAACTACAAGAGATCGACTTTGGCTGAAAACTTGGTTTCTTTCGTATGGCCTTTACTCGAGTTTGCCAAGCAAGCTGCAGATTTAGGCGTCCAATACTCGAGTTTGCAGGAGCAAACTGCGGTATGTCGACTTTGGCTAAAAACTTGGTTGCTTTACGTATGGCCTTTACTCGAGTTTACCGGGCAAACCGCATATTGGCATCCAATACTCGAGTTTGCAAATGCAAACCGCAGCTTGCAACTATCGAATGTTTCTAAAACAACTTTGCAAACTTCAAAACATGTTTTACATTTGTTGTTAATCATCAAAACATATTGAGAACTAACATAACGAATCTCATCTGTATGCTAAAAGAAATAACTTACACCCTTGCAATATCTGTTACCATATTCATGGACGTTTCCCTCGCAAAAGGGATGACAATTTGGATTTTACGAGGGAAAATACGTTTCCCTCGCAAACTTAAGTCATTTTGCAAGGGAAACCTATTTTCCCTCGCAAAATCCAAATATTTGTGAGGGAAAAATGTTCCCTCGCAAATTCCACCGCAATTTTTGCATTTTCTAGTAGTGCATGAGACAAAAGATCTTCTTTCTAAAGAGATTCGATTCGGAACTATGATATGTATCCTATTTTTTTTTTCATTATCTTTATTCGGAATTCAGATTGATGAACTAAATTAGATAGTTATATGAGTGAAATAAAACAGCTTCCATTTATTCATTATTCATTGATTTAATATTCTATAGTTTGAATTATTAATTTAATGAAATTCAAATTCAAATTCAATATATTTAGTAATAAAATTCAAAAAATAGATATATATTTATAGATATATATTTGTATTTTGAATATAGAATATTTATATTTAAGAATATAATAAACTATTTAATATAATATTAATATAAAACACTTATTGGATATTTAATTATACACATATGTATGTGTCAAAAGTCAAGAAGAGTGATAAAAAAGCCTCCTAAACAAGCCCATATTTTGGCCAAGAGACAGAAGGGGATCAAATGGAAATTTTATTGGAGAATTTCAAGTGTGACTAAGTCTAATTAATATCAAGAAGTCATCATACTCCTTTCCTTGCCTCTTCTTGCGCCATATGTACAACTTGGCTAACAAGTTGGACTTTTAATGACCATGTGATCATACACTTAAATGGTCAAGAAAATGTAAACAATAAACTTCCATCTAGGCCCCACGTTTGACCAAATAGAGAAAGGAAGAAGGCAATTATTAAATATGGTATGAATATGTGCAATTAAGTCAAGAGAGTAAGCTTTAAGCTTCTTACCTAAGCCCTTGGATTTTTGCCAAGTGTGCAAAGGGGGAAGACTATGGAGCCAAGATATTTTGACATGATAAAATACATTTAAGAGGCTCCAAGTACCCTAGATGTTCGTCCAAATGGAGAAGAGAAGAGTAATTAATTGCATGAGCATACGTGAATTAAAGTCAAGAAGTGTAATTCTTAAGCTCCTTATTAAACCATGGATTTGTGCCATGTGTACCAAGATAAAATACTATGAAGCTAAGCTATTTTGACACATGGAAAAGAGTCTTCATGAAGCTCCAAATGAGCCCTTAATTCATCCAACAAGGTGAAAAGAGGAAGTCATATGAATTTGATATCTATGACATGATGAAGTTAAAGTACAAGTTATAAATTTCATCTTGCATCCTACAACGCCATTTGTTGTACCAAGAAGTTATTGTAACTTGATGATAAGGGACATGTATGCATGTAATTAATGTAAGAAGGATGACTCAAAGGCTCCTTAAATAAGCCTTCAATTCGTCCTACACACAAGAAGAAAGAGAAAAGACATGAAATCATTAGACATATTCCCAAGTCAAATAGTCAAGTGGTGAGTTAAAGAAGTGTAATGAGAAGCTACCAATTTAGGGATGATATTCGGCCAAGCAAGGAAGGGAAAGAAGGATATTGAATTTAATGATTTTTACTTAAGAAAGGAGTATTTCATAAGATTCCAAAATCGTCCAAAACACAAGGCCAAAGAAGGAAGAGGTGTGAACACAAACTAATGGTCAAAAGTGCAAAATATAAGCCTCCTCTTATATGTAAGTTTCGGCCAACATGAGAAGCAAAGAAAGAGAGTAGATTTTCTTCTATATTGACTTATGTGGAGATCATTTAAGATCCCAAGACACACAAACATTCAGCCAAGTGAAGAAGGGAGTAGAAGATTCAAGAAGCCATGTCACATTGAAATAAAATAAAAGAGAAAATGTAAGGGCATTTTAGTCAAGAAAACAAGAAGGACCCTTGGGTAAATTCTCCACCAATTATAAATCATTTCCCACCCCTATCCCATGCAAAAATTTGTCCAAACACTTAAGGGAGCCAAAGAGGAGGACTTGGCCGAAACTTAAGAAGACAAGGAGGAAGGAAAAGAGCCAAGTGTTCAAGGTAAGTGGTATGCTCAAACTTCCATCACTTCTCCATCTTCTTTTATGACAATTTCAAGCTTTAAAAGGCTATTATGCAAGGTATTTTAAGGGAGGCTGAAATCCCAAGGGAGTTCAAGGAGAAAGAAGATTGCAAGAAGTGCAAACACAAGCCAAGTAAGTAACATCCCTAGTCTTCTTGCACTTGTTTGTGATGTTGGTTGATCTTGGATTAATTATCTCATGTTTCTTGTAGATTTGGAGGTTATAAATCCTAAAGGGAGATTCTGTCCAAGATTATAGAAAATGGATTAAAGAGTGTATTAAGCCTAAATAATGAGCTAGAAGGCAAACTAGAGCATAAAATCATAGAATTTGTGAAGAGAACTTGGAAAATATTTGTGTCTTTTTCATGCCTTACTTTCAGTCAGTCCAAGGCATGAGGAAGTAGTGGGATTTTGTCCATTTTGATGCTTCTAATGTGTTTAAAATGAAAAATTGTGTGGGATACAAGCTGGATAGTGATTTTGGAAGCATTAGGATTAAATTACAAGAAACCCTAAATCTACCAAGATTATATATTCAAAATTCCGTAAGTCTGGATGATTACGGTAGCGGTACATTATACCAAATATTTTCAAAGTAAATAACAAAAGAAAGTCTTCAGGCGAGTCCCTATGCGTGCCGCTTGCCTTTCTCCTCGATCCTCGGTCCTCCTGACCCTGACGCTATGTTAAGAGCTGAGGTTCAATGCCCATTGAACCTCAGGTAATGGTTAATCTCATGCTTATGTGTGACAAAATATGTATGACAGATATTCATAGCATTACAGCATTAACCAATACATAGCACACAGCAAATGTAAGGTTACAACAATACATAAGCACACAGCAGATGTAATGTCAATCACAACAACAGTACATAGCACACAGCACATGCACAGTCAACATGTTTGCACTAACCAGTGCCACGACAGCTCCTCGTGTCCTCAGCGCTAGGAAAACTCAACGGTATTACCAAGACTATAACCCGTATAAACAAAGCTGAATGTATAAATAGTGAACTAAGACGAGTCTTAGACACGGTGCATGACCCAAGACAAAGTCCTGTCCATGACTCTATGAAATATTCTATCACATATAAGCATACAATAAGCATCGAGTTAGTGTTACGACGCGAACGTACCTTTCACCGTATAATGGCCAACATGCCCGACCTTTGAACCCAGCCCCAGACATCCCGGATATCCAGCATATCACCATAGTACTTAGAATAATATCCTAAGGGATATTTTCACCTCTATTTACCTCTCTACCCTTGGTGATTTTTTTATTTACAATTTTGCCCTTACATTTATTAAAAAACGCAGTGCAGTATGTTCTGGGCAGATTTTTCGGTAACTTTGAAACATCATAATTAATTCTAAAAAAATCGAAACGAGGATCCGTAAAATTCCCCGGAATCCTTAATATGTATATTTTCAAGGAAAAATACTTGTATATACCCATAATTTATGAAAAATTCCCAGTTTTCATTTTTCACAACGTTGCCCAGAATTTCACCAAGAAAAATAGCCTAACTTCAACCGGTTGTATCTCTTTGTACAGGAATCAAAATGCTACATATTATATATATTCGGAAAGCCCTACATATCTACTTTATTTCTGGAAATTTTCGTGATTTATAGGCTTCATTTTCAACATAAAATTTTCACATTTCTATCGCTGTTTGCCCAGAATTTTTACCGAAAATTTTGCTAGAATTTCACTACTTTGATCTTCAACTTCCAAGTATTTTGCTCCACAATATTTTCCATCATATTTTCGAAATAAGGACATTTTTAATCATAAAAACATGAAATCAAAACTTCTTAGAAGATTTAAAAATCAAATATAAACTAACTATGAATTTAAAACTTAGAACTCAAGAACAAGAAGACTTACCCTTGAAGAACTTCCTCCTCCTTCTTGCTCCCCACTATGATTCTCTCTCTACTCTTGCTTCTCTAAAACTCACCTATTTGGTTGAGTTTGGTGTGAAGAATGAAGTGAACCCAAGCCTCCTATTTATAGGTGGAGATTTAGGACACAAATGGAATTTAATTTGCCCATCTCTCACCCTAGCCATTGGGTGCAATCTACTTTACAAGAGTTGATCTCATCCCTTCATGTGATTAGAAAACCTAACTTAACCAATAAGTTTAGAAAACTTAACCTCTAAGTTTTGCTTCATGAAGACTTTGGGGATGACTCATTAGTGATTCTAGTTAGCTCCTAAATATCCTTTTGTAACTAGATGCAAATTGATTTAGTTACTCTAGAAGCTTTAGTTTACTTTAATGAAATCTATTTTTGGTTGCTTGATCAATCACCAACACTTTTAAATTCTGAGTATGCTTTTTGATTAGTAGTTGGATATCCAGATTTATGGTCTAATTAGATTCCCCTGGTTGTACTAAGCTTATTCTTCAACGTTTGCAAAAATAGCCTTTACCAAGCTTACTTTCGAGGTTAAATTATGTGGGTTCAAGATAAGTCCTTATATTTTCTCCAGGGTTCCTACTTCTTCACAACTATTTAGATTTGTATAAATTCTCACTTTATTTGTTGTTTTGAGTTTTTTCTTGTGTACATCGATATTGATTTGGATTTCAAACCATTATCAAATTTACTCTAGGATTTCAAACTTTATCAAATTTGCTTTAATTTTCTTTTTCTCTCTCTCTTTCTCTCTCTTTCCCACTAGACACACACACACTCACAACAATTGTACACACACACATACACAACTCTCTTTCCTCTTTCCTATTTATCCTCTTCCAAAGCCATTAAGTCTCTTAATGACCTAGTACACTCTATCCTCTTCCAATTTGCCTCTAAAGTCTTCATGTATTAATGTTTGTCCATGCCTCATTTTAGCATGTGTGTTTTTGATTTAATAAACAATTTAATCATCCCCTTTTCATTTGTGTGCACCAAAATTTACTCCCCTTTTTACTCTTGTATGTGTGTTTTACTTAACTCATGAAATCAAGAAGAAAACCCCTTATTGGTGGATTTAAGTTCACATGGATTATGCTTTATGATACTTAATTAAGGCCTTTGGATTTGGCTTTATTAAATTTAATATTAGCCCTCCATATCTAATCTTAATTAGCATCCCTAATAAAGTAGTTAAGTGTAAAATATGATTGGTTCTAAGATTAATTAGAAACCACTTCTATGCTAATCCTAGCCCTTCACTAGCCCTTGTTTCTTAATTAAGGTAATCCATCCTTAATTAGGCCTTTAACATATGCCACTAAACTAATTGTGAATGTTTATGAAAATAATTCAATTAACATAGATTGAATTATCCACTAATTGTTGGCAATTTTCTCTAATTGGTTTAATTATTTCCTCACAAATTTTTAGCTTTTCATGGCCATTTATGCACCATGTATTAATTCAATAATTATAGGGCAATTTATGATCCCTAAAATAAAATTGGATTTTTGCCTCTTTAAATTCTAAGGAAAATAAACAAATAAATTACTAAAATTAGAGACAACATACTTTCCTATTTTAAATAGGTATTATTTGGCCAAACTATAATATTTAAGAGACATATGAATTTTGGGGTATTACAAATGGAGCTATCTTTTGGTTTGGTATAAGAAGGGGAGTGGCCGTTTCTTAATTTCATATTACGGCCTTGATACCATCACCTATTTCTGCCCCTGAATTATCTGATTCACTTTGCTACAGGCTTTCTGTGTATGAGAATAAACTTGCTTTGCTTTCTCATACTACCATTGGAATATCTAAATAATCTTTGATTGATTTGTGAGTGATGGAGGAGGGTAAAAGATAGCATATCTGAGGAAAAGATGGAGTTGGACTAATAAATATACTATCAAGCACCCTTACTTGTACTTCCAGGGGTTGTATGGAGGAACATGATTGTCTACAATCATATTGATATATTGAGGGAACGAAATTCTTCATCTGAATATAATATGATAGATGATGGACTAAATATTGTTCTGGTCAATCTCCCTACCGATGAATTGAAGAGGTCTGCGCCATTCCCCAAATATGGCATTGGTTTTCATGTTTTCAATTATGTGGAAAGCCTTGTACCGGTTGAAAAAATCTATATTGAAGAGCTTTGATACTAAATCTTCATCATAATATTGTAGGTTTACTTAAAGATATTTTGATGGAAAGGAATCTGTGACAGGTAAGGCCATTTTGTAGTTAGACTTGATACCCGGAATAGATTTTATCTGAATTGGAATGGTCAATGCAATACTCAATACATGATGTTTGTAGCTTTACCAGACATACCTACTGTACTATCCAGTTGTTCAGTTTTCATAGGTGTTATACAAGTGATTTTGAATACACTATTTTATAAGCAGTTTCCCACTTTTCAAGTGGTTATGTGATCTTTGCATGATTGTATTGTTGATGGATATGAAAATATTTTCAGTTTTTAGGGAAGTTGACAATACAAAGACATTTTTAACCCCTTCCCAATCCATTTAAGCTCGCTTTTCATAGCATTTTCATTTTTTCCTCTCTTGGTGCCTACCAAACATAAATGTTTTCCTTCTTCCTTTCAATTTCTTCTTCTAGGCTTCTGACTTTTTTCCCCCTCACCACGCCATGTATACTGAACACAATTTTTTTTTCCCCAAACTTTCACTTCCTTATTTGAACGCCCTGCTTCCATCAAGCACTATGAAATAGATTGCAATGGACCATGACAATGATCTTCTTTCCCACAATATTATTTTAGACGGTTCTCAAAAGGCTTCTTTTAAGATCCCTTATCATATTTGATTCATTGTGCAAAGATTTCTTTTCTATATTTGTCATCTTTAACCTTGGCTGACCTCATCCAGTTCGCTCACCAAGCATTATAATGGAATTGGAGATTCATAAAAGATTCATTAGTAATTTCCTTTGACCAAGAACAGAGGATCCAGGAAGGCCTACCCTGTGTTCATGAGATTTTTACCTAGTTTCATAATCGCAGGAGTAAAGAGGTGGTAGACAAGTAAGGATTAGGTGCAAATAGAGGTATAGGCAGTGATATGTTTTTGGTATATAGAACCTTGATTTCTGGACGAGGAAAGGGAAATCTTTCAATTTTAAGTTAAGGTTTCGGAGAGTTCTGGCCTCTGGATAGCCAGAACTCCTACTTTGTGCCTTACTGTTATTCTACCAATATGGTAACTTTCTGATTTCTTCTTTTATGATTTTCATTATGTATTTAGGTGTATTAGGGGTTAGAGGATTTGCCTGAATCAGTTTCCTTTTGTATTTTTATCGAGTTATATTATTGTTTAGTAATGTCAAAACGCAAGTTATCCATTTGCTGGCTCTTTCTACTTTTGTTTGTTATTATTATGTTGACGAAGATCCATGTCATAAAGATTTGAGAGGGTTATACTGGCTTTCAAATCCCTAATACAACTGTTCTCCTTTATTGAAGTTGAGGATCAGCTATAAACATGGGCGGAGTATTGAGCTTTGGTGATGGTGTGGAGAATGGATCAAACAATATTGAGTCTTCTAAAAAAGAGTGGAGAAATACCGAAGAAAACACTTAATAAAGTTATTGAGCGGGCTGTCTTGGTCAAATAATTTATTTAAAGTTTTGGGTGTTGGTAAATCACAATGATGTCATGTTATCCATGTAGCCGATCTCATCTAATGGGATAAGACTTATTATGGTTGTTTTTGTTTTTGTTTTTTTTTTATAAAGATTTGCAAGTCTTGACATGTAAATTGCTTGACTGTCATGGTGTTGTGTTTGTGTGGTTATTTTGGGAAACAAAATCCAAATAATTTCCTAATTCTCCAAAATAATGTTCCTTATTGTTTCTTTGATCTTTCTAGATCACTAAATAATTTTAATACTTAATTTTCTTCTTTATCTCCTTGAAATTTCAACTCGAAAAATGGTCTTATTAAATTAGTGTTCAGATTTTTGGATGTTACTCAATTGAAATATTTTATTAAGACATTTAAAAGAATTTAAATAAATAAGTTTTCAAAAATGTGGTAAGAAATTTAAAAATTAATAAATAAATAAACGGATTTTAAGATGTTCTTCAGATGCACTATATAAGTTACTTCAAATAATTCATTAAAAAAATGATAGTTAACTCAATAAATTTGTTAAGTTAAAATAAAAAGTCTAATTATACACATATTAAAAGAAGTATTGAATGAGAGGGGGAAAAATAGAGTGAAGTACATCAACATTCCCCTCTATTGAGTGCATGTTTGTTTTAGCTCTTTAGAAGTAATTTTATTATTTATGACATATTTAATATCCTAAAAATCATGTTTAGCATAACCACTATATTTTAGTAAATGATACCTATTAAAATAGGTGAATATGTGGTCTCAAAAATATTATAGCTTATCTAATTTAATTTGGGGAATTTTCTCCTAGAATTAAATAAACCAAAAAGACCCAATTTTTCTAATCTTCAAATAGGGATCATAGTATACCCTATAATTAGTATTTTAACCTCTAGTTCTTATATGTAATCATGAATAAAGTCATAAAAGGGTATGAAAAGGATTAAGATGGACTAAGAGGCAATTAAATTTATATCAATTAAGTTAATTGCATAAATATTCATAATTAATCTAGTGGCAAGTATTAATCAATAATTTGGAATATTTTGGCTTAATTAGATATTAAAGGCCAATAAGGGTTTAATATTAGTATAAAATGAATTAGTGAAGGTCATAATTAATCTAGGGACCCATCATACTTTTACAATTAGGCATAATAACATCTCAAACACTACATTAGGGATAATAACTTGGATTAAATTATCATTCCCTAAGGTTAATTAATAGGGGGCGAAATTCACAATAATAAAGGAACAAAAGATTAGACAATAATATAAGATAGAAGCACATGTGATATAAGAGAAAGATCTCCAAAAGTAAGTAGGGTATCTTTACATAAATAAAGGAGAGTATGTTGTCTCTAAATTTTGTAAGTTATTAATTAGATTTTAGACAATTTTTTCTTAGAATTTAATAAGCCAAAGATTAAATTTAAGACCACATTTAAAGATCATAAAATACAAAATAATCATCATATTAAACCATGGTTCTTAAAAGAAGCAAGATAATGTTATAAAAATACATAAACAAATTAAGGGAAATTAATAAAGATAAATGAACAATTAAGTTTTCACTAATTAAATAATTGTGTAAATCTTCATAATTAATCAAGGGGAAAATTAAGAAGCAACAATTAGGGAATGTCTAATTAAAAATCAAGGATCAATTAAAAGACAAATAGAAATAAGTAAAGATTAAGGTGCACAAAGCTTGATTTAATTAAGCACTAGTTTCCATGGTTAGCTAGCAAATGAAATTAAGAGTTAATTAAACTTTGCTAATGACACTTAAGCTTTGATTATGTCATCAAAGTGACATCACAAGAGCTCATGCTTTATAGTGAAGGGCCAAGATTTAATTTAAAACAAACACAAATGGAATCCAATGGTCCTAATTAATTCTATAATTAACTTTAATCCTTGTGAAATTGAATTAGCCAATGGAAAATCAAAGAAATAAGCTTAATCATTGTGAAAAAGAAAATAGACCAATGGGAGAGGAAAGAAGTGTTAGATTGCACATGGGAGAGAGAAAGAGGGAGAGAGAGAGAGAGGGGGGAGAGAGAGATTAAAATATAATTTTTTCAAGAGCACATGTTGAATTAAAAATAGGAAATTAGAATAATTAGCTAAATCCTATGTAATTAGTATTGACCAATGAGAATCCTTTGCTCACATTTTGTGCCTTCATGGAAGCACAAATTATCATGAGCCATTGATAAGAAAAGATGATCCAAGGGATGTAATTCTTGGACTTTTACTATAAATAGGGGCCTTGCCCTTCACAATTTTTCACACCAAATCAACCACCAAGTGGTGATTTCTAAGAAGCAAGAAGGAGAAGCAAGAGTCTTCAAGAGGTAAGCTTGTCTTTAGTTTTTAGTTTCTAGTCTTTAGTTCTTTAGTTCTATAGTTCTTAGTATAAATGTTAGTTTAATCTAGGAAATAGGTAAAGTAATTTCCCATAATTTCTTGCAAGCCTTATTGCATCGAAAGATGCCTGACAAGGTGGAAACATGTTGGGAAGTAACTTTTAGGATTAATAAAACAAGTTAGAGTAAGATAGGAATTGTGGGGTTTTTCTGGGATATGGGAGTCAGTCAGTTAGAGGGCATTATTTTGTGAATAAATTTATATTCAAACATTCTGAAATAATTCATGGTCGTAGTAGACATGTATAGCTTTCCATTAATATAAAATATGTATCGAATAGAGGTCTGTAGAGAGAGATAAAAATTCTAGAAATAAGGCTACGTTTTCTGGAAAAATTCTGGGCAGAGGTTGAAGATCATTAAACTGGGAATGAATCACAAATTCTGGGTGGAAATCATTCATTTTCCTCAAAACTATACATGCTAAGGTTTCCAGGAAATTTTATAGAACCTCGTTTCGATTTTTGTGGATTTAATTATGAATTTTTAAAGTTATCAAAAAATCTGCCCAGAAATGCTGGAACAGCGTCTTTTACGAAAATTAAGGTATATAATTGGAATAATAAATCCACCAGGGGTAAAAAGGTCGGTAGTGGCTAAAATATCTCCTAAGATATTATTTACGAGGTAGTAATGCAATAATACTATTATAGGATATCTAGGAAAAATCGGGAGACGTACCGACCAGGCAAGCGTACTGTCATCCAAACGGACTAAGGTACGGACGCGTACTGTAACACTAACTCTGATGCTTATTGTATGCTTATATGTGACAGATTATTTCATAGAGTCATGGACAAGACTTGGTCTTGGATCATGCATCGTGACTAAGTTTATGGGGCTTAGATCACTACTTATACATTTAGCTTTATACACGGGTTATGGTTTTGATAATGCCGTTACAGTTTTCCTAGTGCTGAGGACACGATAGGCCATCGTGGCACGGTGAGGTGCAAACAACTATACATGTGAATTTTATAGATAAATTTACATGTGAATTGTATAGATAAATTTACATGTGATATGTACTGTTAATATATTAATCTTACATCTGATGTGTGCTTATGTGTTGATTAATGTTGTAATCTCATGAATATTTGTCCTACATACATTGTTATTATGAGCATGAGGTTAACCGTTACCTGAGGTCCGATGGGCATTGGACCTCAGCTTTTACCATAGCTTCAGGGTCCGGGGAACTGAGGACCGAAGATAAGAGTAAGCAGAGTAAACAACACGCGTAGAGACCCGACTGAAGATTCCTATTTTTAGACTTGTAACATTATGACATTACTCGGATAAATGCACTATACATTATAAACAGACGGATACACCACAGTTAATGATATATCAGTTACTCACTCTTTTACTTGCTCCGATGCTCTACTCTGATGAACAAAAAAAAATTTATTCCGCTTTTGAAAAATGGGGTGTTACAAGATACATATATGAGAAGAGTTTTATCTCACATTGTAGATAAGGGCTTCTGAAACCACAGTATAGTGGTTTCCCAAACATGCCATTACTATAAATTTTGAAGACCTTCATTTTAATTTAGATGTAACTTTCATCCATAATCCACCCAATCGTTGATTGATACTCCGTCTGATTCTTATTAAAAGGCATCAATTAACAATTCTCACAACTCAATAAAAAGTGAAAAACATTTAAAGTCAATAAAGTTATCCTAAAATTTAAGTAATTTCGATATCACCCCTAGTAATTGCACTAAACTTTAAATCGTATTAATTATGACTTTCACTCACTATCCTTATTAATTAGGGGCATATTTGGAAAAGATATTTAATGCTTCTTAGAAACAAGCAGTGCTTTATTAAAATGACCAAATACACTTACTAGTTGGTGCCTTATAATAAAGAGCAGAGTGAGTAGTTAAATCATAGCATTGACCCGTCATTTTAACCTAACTGCACATTCTTAACAGAAAAATTAGTTAATAATCATTAATAAACATATATTCATACAAAATTTTAAAAAATAATTTTCATATCTATTTTCAAATTTTCTATCACGTTGTTAAATTGATTACAATATTACAAAGCTAATTAATTTTATAATTAATTTTTTAATAAATTTGAATGTTTAATCTCTTTTATTTCTAAACAGTTACTTAAGATAAAATATTTCAAATAAAAGGTTAGCTAAAATGTTTTGCAATTACACACACGCTCATTTAATTTATAAGATTATAAAATTATATAATTTTGAGATTCTTTTTTTCTTTTTTTGCCAAGATATCCTTGTATTGATATTTTAAAATTCATAAATATATTCCGTTAAACATATGACTAATAAAGAAATTACACTTATTTAATTTATTTGGATTATGTCTTTGCATTATGATTTATTAAGGCTTTTGAACTTGAGTGCAAAAATATTAATAAATTTAAAGAATTTCAAAATCTTTAAGAAATTCCCTTTCTCTCTTAATGTTATTTGCTCTTGGAAAAAATTGAATGAGGAAAAAAAAAGCATATACAAGTGCTTTCACTTATAACCGAGTTCATATAACCTTATTGAGTCATTAGATATATACGAACTTCCTCATGCAATGCACGGGCACCAATTGAGGAGAGATTCATGTAATTAAGGTAAAATAATGAGGTGTGATTTGAGTATTTTACTCAAAAAAAGGAAAAAAAGAAAGAAAATTACTCCTTTTGGTTCTATTTATAAAAGTTCAATAAGCGACGCAGTTTAAGAAAACTATTAAAATTTGTTTTCCAAGTATGCCCTTATTCATGAGGGGGCAAGTAAGAGAGAAATAAAGTAAATATAATGAATACAATACATATAAATATAATTAATTAGGGGTAAAAATTGAAAAAAAAAAAATCATTAAATATTTAGACACATCTTCTCAAACTCCTACTAAAAAGACTAAAATAATTAAAATTTTCAGCTTTTACAAAATTGATAAATAAACATTTATTAGCCTCTAAATTTTGTTTTTAATAAAGTTTATTACTCTCTTAGTTAGTTATATCACCGAATGACCCTTTTTTATAGAAGCCCCGTGAACCCCCAGGCGGAGTATCAACAACGTGACCCTCTTGTTGTTTCCTTGAGCATTTTCTTTCTTTCTTGCCATTCCGCCGATCGCGAAGGCTTTTCCTCTGAGAGATGCCATCGAGCACTATGAAGCAGGTGGAAATGGAATGCGACATTCCCCTATGGATTCCCCAAGACCTCTTAAGAAGTATTTTCAAGCGGCTTCCGGTAAGAACCCTAATCAAATGGCAATGTGTGTGTAAAGATTGGAAAAATCTCTTAAACGACCCATCTTTCATCCAAGAACATCTCCAATACTCCGCTCTTGAAAACCCTTCTCTTCTTTGTTGTTGCCTTACCGCTCATTGTACTCGGGAATTATATACCATTGATAGCGAGATGCAAATCCTTCCGGTTGAAAGCGTACCTTTGATTGAATTCTTACAAATCCTCGGTTCTGTCAATGGCTTGGTCTGTGTCCAACTCAAATCCACTTTCAAATCTAAATCCAATTGCCGATTAATTAACATCCTAGTGGGGAATCCAGCAATAAGTTCGTTCAGACTGTTGACCAGAGAGGCTAACGTTTGTGTCACAATGGGATTCGGGTTCTGTTCAATCGTTGATGATTACAAGGTTGTGATTATTAGTTATTCATTAACTGGCCTGATTCATCAAGTGGAAGTTTATTCATTGAGCACATATTCATGGAAGAAAGTAGAAATTGGGGGACTATTGGATGGCGTGGAGATTGCATCTGATAGGTTTGGTACTAACGGAGATATCTTTTGGTCTGGGTTTAAGAAGGGGAATGGCCTGTTAGTTTCATATTGCATCAAAACAGAAGAGTTTTCCTTGATACCACCGCCTATTTCATCCGTTGAATTTATTGATTCACTTCTCTGTGGGTTTTCTGTGTATGAGAATAAACTTACTTTGCTTTCTCATACTACCTCTGGAAACTATGAATATACTTTGATTGATTTGTGGGTGATGGAGAAGGGTAAAGATAGCATATATGAGAAAAGATGGAGTTGGACTTGTTAGTATTTAGGTGTCCTAAAGACAATCTGTAAGGACAGATTAGCACCATTTCTACGTTATAGTATTTCATTATTAATAAATGAGCAGATTTTATCTTTATCATATTTATGTCTCGCCTTTATTTTAAGGTAAATATGTGTTTGAAGATAAAAGCCCTAGGAATAGAACATGTGTTATTCTTAGGATCAATGATAGAGATCATGATCATGAGGACTCGAGAACACCGGATATCTATTGCCTAAAACTTGTTCCTAGTCTTGAATCACCAAGAAAGGGCATTGGTGATCTCAATAAGACTAGTACGACATCGTCTACTTGTATAAAGATACAAGGTAGGGACCTCATGGAATGCGAGGCATGGAGATGCCTTAGCGATGTCGTGGGTAGATCTGTTAGAGAACGAGATAGTACCGAACCCGACCCACCGAGAGACTCCACAAAGATTGATTGTAGAGAGTATCATTGGATATGTAAAGTCTCTCATCATTTGGTAGTACAGATCGTCCTAGACTTAAGGATGTCATCGAACACTATGTCCTAGGGTTGTACTTTGACTGTACAACTCTATCCAGCTGAAAATGGGGAGAACAGTGTACTCTTGGGTGTAACTCGAATACATGAGTATAGATGGACATGCCGAGAGGACTCACGGTCCCCTACAAGGGATTAGTCATTCACAAGACCGGTAGAGCTTGGATAGCTTCTAATTAACTCGAGAGTCTCGTAAGCCTGAAGAAATGATCATGAAGAGTCATGATCTCGTTACAGTTAATATAAGAAGATTCCTAATTCTCAAGTGAAATAGCTACATTTAGTCAATTAAGAGAGATGATACTCTATCTTTGCTCTCGACTAAATGTGAATGACGATGTGAGGGATGATGCTTGCACGGTATCCAAATGTGAAAGGTAGATCACTTGTTCAACTCAATTAGTTCTGGGGCCACAGAGCATTGCTAGTGTTTTATGAGGTCATTAAATAAATTGGGCCCGTTAAAAGGGTTTTAATTGGTCCAAGTTTATTTATGTCAGTGACTAATTGGGCCTAATGGGTCACACACAAAAGGGTATTCCCGATTGTTTAAAATTAGCAAACTTGGGACAATAATTGTTATTGAGCTTTATCAAGAGTAAATGTGTATTTGGGTTGGAGTGGGACTCCAAGCCCAATGAGGAGAAAATGGCGTCATATATGGTGTCCCGAGTGGGAAATCGGTTTCTCCACAAAAGGGCCCAAATGTGTTGGAAGACCCAATGGGGTCTTAGGCCAAGTTGAATTTGGAATTCGAATTTTGAATTTAAGTTTGAATTTTAAATTTGAATTTAAATTCAAGAGGTTAGTTTATAAAAGATAATTCTAAATTATCTAATATATATATATATATATGTAAAGATCCAATGATGATTGGATGAAGATAGGAGAAATAATAAATGAGGATTGATTGAAATGATTTTGAATTTTAGTTTAAGAGATGAATGTGATTCATCATCTTAAATTATTATTCAATCAAGATATGAATTTAATTCATTATGATTTGGATTTTCCAAATCAAGTTTGATTGGGCCTTTCTTGTAAGCACTTAAATTAGGGTTAGACTCTTATAAAGTGCTAATTTTTTAAGTGCCCTTTTTATGGACGTTTTTTGGAAGGAAAAAGGAAATAAATATAGTCCATCATCTTAAATGATTGATTCAATCAATCGATCAAGATATGAATGTGATTCATCATGTTAAATTCAATCAATCAATCAAGATATGAATTCAATTCATTGTGATTTGGATTGTCCAATTCAAGCTTGGATTGGGCCTTTCTTGTGAGCACTTAAATTAGGGTTAGACTCTTATAAAGTGCTGATTTTTGGTGTGCCTTCTTCCTGCACGTTTTTCTGAGAGAAAAACAAGATCCTTATGCTCTCTAAATTTTGGTCTTTACCAAAGGTTTAGAGAGGAAAAGGCACCATCCATAGAAAGGCAAGGTTCCAATGATCTTGCTCCTCCTATCTTTAACCTAATCCTAAGAAACCGTCATCTTCTTGAAAAGATAAAAACCCAAGGAAACCACAACTCAACCTTGTCTTCGCCTAGCAAGCATCCAAGGAGTGGGAGGTTTCAAGAGAAGGAGTTCTCATTGCAATCGGGGATAGCTGTGTGGATCAACGTTAGAGGACATCAATAACCTTGAAGTCTTCGAGTGATCTAAGGTATTCTAATCTCCAATAATCATTTCATCAAATTATCCTAAACCCCAATAGTTGTTTTAACGAGTAATCCTAAAACTCATGAGTATTATAAATTGTTATGAATTCTCATGAGTACCGTAAAGAGTTACAGATTAATAATTATTAACTAATTAGCGTAATGAGTTAAGATTAATAATTCATGAGGACCGTAAAATGTTACGGGTTTCCGCATCGATTAAACAAATTTTTGTTTTCAACCTCATGAAATTTTGCATGAAAGTCATGTAATATGCAAAATTAACCAACAGGACTAAGAAATATAGTGTCAAGCATCCTTACTATTTACTTCCAAGGATTGTTTGGAGGAACACGATTGTTTGCAAGTGTGTTGAAATATTGAGGGAATGAATAGTTGATGGAATTGTTCTGGTCAATCTCACTACCGATGGATTGAAGAGGTTTGCGCTTCGCAGATATGGCATTGATTTTGAGGCTTTCAATTATGTGGAAAGCCTTGTTCCGGTTGACAAAATCCACATTGAAGGGTTTTGATACTAAATCTTCATCAATATATATATTGCAGGTTTACTTGATATTTTGCTTGAAATGAATCCGTGACAGTTAAGATCATTTTGTTGTTAGACTTGATATCCGGTATAGATTTTATCTGGAATTAGAATGGTGAATTCAAATACTCTATACTTGATGTTTGTAGCTTTATCGGACATATCTACCATGCTATCCAGGTGTTGAGTTTTCACAGTTGTTATACAAATGATTTTGAATAAACTGTTTTATAAGTAGATTTCCACTTTTCAAGTGGTTATGTGGTCTTTGTGTGATTGCATTGTTGATGGATTATAGACTATTGAGTTTTTTTTCTTCCCTCTCACCACTTCATGTATATTGAACACAATTTTTTCCCCCTTCAATTCCTCATCTGTTTTGTTTTCGGGGCCAAATTTTCACTTCCTTATCTGAACGCGCTGCTGCCACAAGCACTATAAAATATATGGCAATGGACCATGACAATGATATTCTGTCCCAAAATATTATTTTAGCCAGTTCTGAAAGGCTGCTTATAAGATCCCTCATCATATTTGATTTATTTTGCAAATATTTCTTATCTATATTCTATAAATGTCATCTTTCACCATGGCTGACGTCATCCAGTTTTCTCGCCAAGCATTATGATGGAATTGGAGATTCATAAATAATTTCCTATGACCCAGTTAGAGGTTCATTTCCTCTTTTGTGATTTTCATTCTGTATTTAGGTGTTTTGGGGTTATAGGTTTTGCGAGAATCAGTTTCCTCTTGAGAAGAAAACATAGATGGGTCAGATTTAATATTTTCTAAAACTATTATTATAATGTTTTATCAATTAATTTCTTATTAATTTAGTTTGTATTGCAGTTATAAATGGTGTAGATAATATTTTAATAGTTTAAATTTATTTATTCATACTTAAATAATAGTTTTATAAAGTATTAAATAAGAACTTTCTATTTCTATCAATATGACGGTAAAAATAAGATTTTAAGAAGAAAATGAGAAATTGGATTTTTAGAGAACCTAAACCAGTTTAAAAATTTTCTAATTTTGCATGTATTAAATGTGTTACTACTTGAAGAGAAAAAAATAGAGTAAAATACTTTAACACTCCCCTTTTGTTTATTCTAAATTACAAAGAAACTCCCTTCTAGTTGAAATTTAACTTTCATCCACAATCCAACCAGTTAAATCTCAACATTAGCCAATCAATTTGACTATATGTCCCTCCTTAATACTTAATAATCATTAATAACATATATTTGTGCAAAATTAAAAAAAAAATTTCATATACATTTTCGTCTCACTGTTAAATTGATTACAATATTATTTAAAGTTAATTAATTTTATAATTATAAATTTTAATTTTTTGAATAAATTTAAAAGTTTAATCTCTTTTATTTATTGACATTTAGTTAAGATAAAATATTTTAAATACAAAGGTCAGATAAAATGTTTTTCCGTCATACACACACTCTCTCTCTTCATTTATTTTATAAGATTATAAAATGATATAATTTTGAGATCCTTATATATATATATATATATATAAGTTTTTTTTTTTTTTTTTTTTTTTTTGCCAAGAGATCCATATATATATATATATATATATTATAATTAAATTTTTAAAAATATATTTCATTAAACATATGTCTAATAAAAAATTACTCAGATCAAACTTTGATCAAAGTTATTGATATTATTTATATAAAAAATTTACTAAAATTTATTCTAAATTTAGTATAAAATAAATATTAATGTTGAAAGATAAATTAGGGACGTGGTACGAGGAGTATATTAGCAAACAAGATTTACTATAATATGGTTTTAAATTAAAAAATATACTTTAAAAGTCTTATTAGAATAAGCTAATGGTTTGAACTAAAATACATTTCTTTTTTTTTTTTTTTTTTTTTTTTTTTGGAAATAGAGGAGAGGCCAATGTAATTAAGGTAAAACAAAAAGGTGCGATTAGAGTGTTTTACTAACAGAGACCTACTCCCTTCGGTCCTATTTATAATAGCCTAGTAACCAAATTACACATTTTAAGAAAGCGGTTAAAATTAGTTAAAAATAATAGGGAAAATAACACACGGGTCCCAAGGAATGTAAAAAATATCCAAAAAGTCTCAAACCAAAATCACATATAAAAGGTCCCTAGGGACTTTTTTGATATTATTTGTATTGACAACATGAAGTGCTATATTCACAAGAGAAAATGCTATATTTACAACAAAATTTTAAAACCTGGTCATTCACAACGAGAAAAAAAAAAAAAAAAAAAAAAAAAACTAGATTTACAGTAGGAAGTACTATATCCACAACAAAATATAAAAACCTGAATTTTGTTTCAAACTCAGGTCCCTAAGCGTTCAGAGGTCATTCATAACAGAAATAGCTATATTCACAACAAAATTTAAAAACCTGAATTTTGTTTCAAACTCTGGTCCCTAAGCGTACAGAGGCCATTCACAACAAAAAAAGTTAATTCACAACAGGAAGTGTAATACCCTAAAAATCGCGTTTAGCATAACCACTATATTTTGATAGATAAACCCTATTTAAAATAGGTGAATATGTGGTCTCAAATTTTGTCATAAGTTTATCCTATTTTCTAGATAATTTTTCTTTAGGATTAAGGTGACCAATAATTTAATCTTCTAAATTTTGTTAGGCATCATAAGATATCATAAAATATAATAAATACCATATTAAACCATGGTTCATGTGGAATTTAAAAGAGCAAGAAAGCGTTACGAAAATACTTAAGTAAATTTAGAGAAATCAATGGCAATTAAAGACCAACTAAAGCTTCACCAAATTAAATAAATTGTGCAAGACTTCACAATTAATCAAAGGGGGCTTAAACACCAATTTTTATTGTCAAGAGATTAAATTAATACCAAGTTCATATTGAAGTCATAAAAGCCAAAAAGAATTATCACAACACTTGAAACAATTAAGGGGCAATTACCAACAATTAATGAGCAATTAAAATTACACTAATGGAATATTTAGGTAATTCTTTACAATTAATGTTAATAGTCACCAATTAAAGATACATTAGGATAATTAAAGGTCAAGGACCAATGAGGGGTTAGGATTAGCATAAAGATGATTATTAATGATCATGATTAGCAACCAATCAAATAAATTTAATAACACCTAAAACACCATTTTAGGATTAATGACCAAAGATTAAGCTAATTAAAGACTAAACCCTAAGAGTATTTTGTTTAATTGCTAACCAATCACCAAAGTCATCTAGTTACAAGTATACTTAGAGTAACTAGGAAATTAGAACACCAAGTTGGGAAATGCATGAAGATGGAGATACCACCAATGCATGCTTGGAGAGTGCATGAAGGAGAAAGAGCCACCAAAGCACTCTTGGGGCCAAAAGCTTTACACATGGGGACAATTTTGACACCAAGGCAAGAGGCTTTGGTGAAAAATCAAAGGAGGAAGAATGGGGGGAGGTAGGCCACGTTTTTTTGGCTCAGCTGGAGGGAGAAATCAGATTCAAACCCATGGCCAAAAATCAAAGATGTGTAAGCTAGAGAATTACAAGATTTGCCATAGCTTTTTCCTATAAATAGAGCACCAACCTCTTCACAAATTTCACACCAAAGCAAGCTTAGTAAATCTGATATAGAGAGTGAAAGTGAGAGTGAGGAGTCTTGAAGAAGGAGGAGCAAGGTTCTTGGTGAGTTCTCTAGCTCTAGCTTTAAGTTCTTTAAGTTCTATTTCTTAAATTCTTAGATAGAAGTAGCTTAGATCTTAAATATGCTAGGATAATTTTATTTACATGTTTTTATATTCAAATTATCTTTATTTTGAAAAAATGATAAGGGAGTTCATATAGCAAAATTTCTGGAAGAAAATCATCAAAGTAACGAAGTTACGCGAAATTCATCGGTTTCGAATTTCTGGAGGCAGTGATGAAAACGCCAGAATTTCATATTGAAACTATGGTCAAAAAATTCTGAGAAACTTCATGGTTAAAATAGACATATAGGGATTTTTAAATATGTCAATAACATGTCAAAATGATTTCTTTACAGAGAGATAAAAATCCTCAAAGTTAGGCTACGAATTTCTGGAAAAATTCTGGGCAGAGGTTTAAAACTTTAAAACTGGGAGTGATCCGTAGAATCTTGGAAAAAATTATTATTTTTAATTTAAAATAGACATCCTAAGGATTCCAAGGAATTTTACAGATCCTCGTTTCTATTTTTCTAGAATTAATTATGATTTTTCAAAGTTAGACGAAATGCTGCCCAGATTTGTACCAGCGTTGTTCTACGAATTTTGAAGAAATAAAGTGAAAAATAAATGTTGCAAGGGAAAAATAGTCATTAGTGGCCAAAATATCTCTTAGGATATTATTTGTAAATTAATAAATACGATATTACCATTATAGGGTACACGTGATCACCGTCCGACCGTCAACGTACCGACAACACCGACGAAATACGGACGCGTCTTGTAACACTAACTCGATGTTTACTTTGTATACCTATATGTGATAGATATGTTCATAGACTGTGACTGTTTTTTTAAAAGAATTGTTCATACACATACAGCTTTATACGGGTTATAGTCATGATAACGCCGTTGAGTTTTCCTAGCGAGGACACGGATGTACACCGTGGCACCGGTGAATAGTGCGGCAGTAATAACGTTCATATGCAATGGGCGTGTTCTGTTATTATCTTTTATATGTGAATATTACTTGTGAAACCATGAGATAAGCTGTCATATATAACTGTACATGAACATGAGGTTAACCGTTACCTGAGGTTCAATGGGCATTGAACCTCATCTCTTACCATAGCTTCAGGATCCGGAGTAAACAAGACCGAAGACAAGGGTAAGCTGCAGATGTAGGAACCGGCTGGAGAAAGTCCTATTGACATGTACTTTACGATATCGACATTTGAAAAACATACATGACAGTGGATATTTATCAGTTACTTTTCAATACTATTTACTTCCGATGCTCAACTCTGATCAAGATACCGTGAAAACGCTTTCGAAAATTGGGATGTGACAGGAAGTGCTATATTGACTTGATTTTCAAAATGACTCCAGGTTTTTAAATTTTGTTGTGAATATAGCACTTACTGTTGTCAATATAGCTTTTTTGTTGTGAATGGCCTCTGTATGCTTAGGGACCTGAGTTTGAAACAAAATCTAGGTTTTTCAATTTTTTTTTTGAATATAGTACTTCCTGTTGTGAATATAGTGTTTTTCTATTGTGAATGGCCAGGTTTTTAAATGTTGTTGTCAATATAGAACTTCATGTTGTAAATATAGCACTTCCTTGTCAATACAAATAATATCAAAAAAGTCCTTAGGGACTTTTTTGATATTTTGTATTTTCCTTGGGACCTAAGTGTTATTTTCCCAAAATAATAAGTATATATGAAATAAACTTTGTTTTTCAAGTATGACCTTATTTATGAGGTGACAAGTAAGGGAGAGAAATAAAGTAAATATAAGTATCACGAACATTTTAATTAATGTGATACATATAATTAATGAGGGGTAAAAATGAAAAAAAAAACATTAAATATTCAGGCAACTTTTCTCAAGTTCTTGTAAAAAGAAAAGAAAAGGACAGAAAAACTCGTTTACAATAGTTAAAAGACAAATCGGTACTTCCAATTTGATAGGTCCCTGATTTGACATGTGAGAGGAATCTCAAAATAGTAAATGTTTGAAAATGAACAAGGTGCTCTGACTACTGACTACCATTTCTCTTACTCCATCTTCTCTCTACTGAAGCCATTCTCACACGATGAACTCCTAGCTCCAATTCTCTTAGCATTACCATTAGCCTCGCTCTCGGTGTTTTGAGTTCTTCTATTGGACTCTCACTAATGCCTCTGATCCCATCATCCTCACCTCCACCTCCACCCTCGCCATGTGTGCCGCTCCCAACATTGTCGTCATTTGCTCCACCGTTGAAGTCACCGCTCTTGTTGTCTGTCGTGTTGGTGTTTGGATCAGAATGCTCCGAATCCAATTACAGTGCGGGTTCTTTTCGAACTGGGCCGAGAAAAACCATGTTTTCTCCCTCTCTTCTTTGGGGTTCTTTTCTTTGTCGTAGGATTACCTTCGAATCTGAATGCCCTGAATCCACATATCAAACATGAATCCTGAATTAGCCTTATTCCTCTATTTCACCTTCCTCTTGTTGTTATTGTTCCTCGTGCTGTTATTGCAATCAACGTGGGAATTTTCTTCGTCTTCTTGCACGCCGGCGACAATTCTAATTTGGGTTAATACCAATTTTGCCATGGAAGTATTGGTAAGGGGGCACTCAGTACCCAGAAGTTTTTTCGGTATCATTTTTGCCTTAGAATTTTAAAAACTTATAACCTTGCCGATCGGTTGATCTTGACCGTTAGATCGTTGCTCTCTTTGTAAACTTCTAGGGCAAATTTGCTCCTACAAAAAACTTCTGGGGCAAATTTGCTCCTAGAAAAAACTTCCGGGGCATATTTGCTCCTTTTTGTAAACTTATGGGGCAAAAATGATACCAAAAAAACTTCCGGGTGTTGAGTATCAATACTTTCATGGCAAAAATGGTATTTAACCCTTCTAATTTTGGCGAAGAATTGAATCAGGTTTGTTGATGTGGTTGCTTCATGATGAGGTTAGACCCGAAAGCTTTGACCTACTGCGTGAGAGCCCAATTCTCCTACTGTAGCCAATTTTTACAAGTTCTATCCTGATTTTGGTTGATGAGTAACTTGAGAAAATGAAAATTTCCCTTCTGAAATTTCTGTATTCACTATACTTGATTTTCGATTCTTCTCTCTTTTTAGTGAAGAGGAAACTAAGAATTGAGATTAACATTTGTATAGAGATTAAAAATATTAAAATTTAAATTAACGACTTCAGTATCTTATTTCACAACTTCATATCCCCCAAAAATCAACAAGTATAGCTAGGTAAAATTCACAAGTTTCAGGCGTTAATAACAACATTTGTATAGATAAGACCTGTATAGAGATTAACAACATTACAATTTAAATGAACAATTTCAATATCATGTTTCACAACTTCATATCCCCAAAAAACCAACACTTACATCCAGGTATAGTTTTCAGGGCACAAGTTATGAGTCAAGAATAACATCTGTAGATATTAACAACATTATAATTTAAATTAACAACTTCAGTATCTTGTTTTACAACTTCATATCTCTAAAAACCAACACTTATATCTGGGAATAATTTAGGGCACAAGTTTTAGGGTCAATAATAACCTCTGTTTAGAGAACAACATTAAAATTTAAATTGATGACTTTAGTATTTCGTTTCTATTTTGTTTTCATCTGTCGCATAACTCAGGGAAATTTTATCATTTGGTGAGAATTGAAAATCCCAAATTCCTCCATCATTTGTGACATGAGATTTCATATATTTGCAGCACTGCTTTGTCTTTTGCCTATTTGAAAATGAATAGTAGTTTTCTAGGATTTGTCATAACTAAACAATTTAGATTGTTAACTCTTACGGAAAAGACAACAGGGAGTATTAATTACTAATTGACAAATAAACATTTATTACACTCTAAATTTTGTTTTTAATAAAGATTATTACCCTCCAAGTTAGTTATGTCATGGAATCTTTATAGAAGCCCCGTAAACAACTGGCAGAGAGTATTAACGACGCGACTCTCTTCTTGTTTTTTTGAACACTCTCGAAGGCATCCCCGTCGACCGCGAAGTCTTTTGCTCTCAGACATGCAATCGAGCACAATGAAAAATGTGGAAATGGAATGCGGCATTCCCCTGAGGATTCCCCCTGAAGTCTTAATTGATATTTTAAAGCGACTTCCGGTAAGAACCCTAATCCAATTGCAATATATGTGCAAAGATTGGAAAAATCTCTTAAACAAACCATTTTTCATCCAAGAACATCTCCGATACTCTGCTTATGAAAACCCTTCTCTTCTTTTTCCTGCCCTTCCCGTTCTTAATACCTTGGAATTATATACCATTGATACCGAGATGCAAGTCCTTCCAGTTGAAAGCGTACCTTTGATTGAATCCTTACGGGATGCTATGGTGATCGGTTCTATCAATGGCTTGGTCTGTGTCAAATCCAATTGCAAATACAAAGTTCTTTAAATCTTATTGTGGAATCCACCCATAAGTAAGTTCAAACTGTTGAAAAAACGAGCTAATACGTTTGATTACATGGGATTCGGGTTCTGTTCAATCTTTAAAGATTACAAGGTTGTGATTATTAGTTATCATGCTCATCGAATGTGTGGCCGGATTCCTCAAGCGGAAGTTTATTCATTGAGCACTTGTTCATGGAAGAAAGTAGAATTTCGGGGATTATTGGATAGCGTGGTGATTATATTTGATGGGTTCGGTACTAATGGAGCTATCTTTTGGCTTGGGCTTAAGAAGGGGAATGGCCATTTGTTAGTTTCATATTGCATCGCAAAAGAAGAGTTTGCCTTGATACCATTACCGTTTTCAGCCGCTGTATTTACTGATTCACATTACTATATGCTTTCTATGTATGAGAATAAACTTGCTTTGCTTTCTCATACTACCATTGGAAACTATGTATATTCTTTGATCGATTTGTGGGTGATGGAGGAGCGTAAAGATAGCATATCTGAGGAAAGATGGAGTTGGACTAAGAAATATAGTATCGAGCACCCTTACATGTTAGTTCCGAGGGTTATATGGAGGAACATGATTGTTTGCAAGTATCATTCTGAATCTGCACATGAAGTGATAGGTGATCGACATATTGTTCTGGTCAATCTCACAACCGATGCATTGAAGAGGTTTGCGTTCCGCAAATATGACCTTCGTTTTCATGTTTTGAATTATGTGGAAAGCCTTGTTCCAGTTGACAAAATCCATATTGAAGAGCTTTGATACTAAGTCTTCATCATTTTATTGCTGCTTTACTTGATATTTTGCTTGAAGGAATCTGTGACAGTTAAGATCATTTTGTAGTTAGACTTGATATTTTGCTTGAAAGGTATAGATTTTACCTAGAATTAGAATGGTGAATTCAAATACCCTATACTTGATGTTTGTAGTTTTATGGACCTACCAACTATACTATCCGGTTGTTCAGTTTTCATGGTTGTTATACAAGTGATTTTGAATACATTGTTTTATAAGCAGTTTTCCACTTTTCAAGTGGTTATGTGATTTTTTTTTTTTATGATTGCATTGCTGGTGGATTCACAAATATTTGAGTTTTTGGGGAAGTTAGTAATACAACAATTTCCCTTCTTAATCCATTTAATCTCACTTTTCATAGCATTTTCATTTTTTTTTTCTTATCTCTTCGTGCCTACCAAACATAAATGTTTTTGAGTGTTGATGTCATGTATCCATGTAGCCAATCTCACCTAATAGGATAAGACATGTTGTTTCTATTGATAAATAGTTGCAAGTCCTAACATGTAAATTACTTGAATTCCATGGAATTGTAACTCTTTGTTCAACTAATTAATTCTTTAAAATTTGCATCGTGTTGTTTGGCACATTTTGAAGCTCTATAGTAAGCATGAAGATCAACAGGCCATTTAACCCTGTTTCCATTCTTTTAATTAACTTTGGCAAATCATAATCTAAATTGTTTAGACTGGGTTCTTGAGCCATTTTTAAAACATGAGATTGCCTCTGTAGAGATAAAATATCAGAATGGAAATTTATGTAGCCATTTGATACAAATTTAATCATGGAACAAAACAACATTGTCCAAGACCATATTAAATCAGTGTTGGCATGGCTCTAACAGTAATCAATATCTCATACCAAACAACTATCATTTGTAAAGTGAGCAAGTTATTACATTATTGAGTTGTATGCATTCTTTTTACTTAAGAATTTTAACTAATAAATGTAGGTAGCCATTTACGCAGATCAAACACCCATAGATACAATATTCAGTCTTCTCAAACAAGAACAAACTCCGAAGGTGCTCTATATATGGGGTTGTTTAGAATAGCGGTGGTAAAAGTGGTTTTTCTTCAATATGGCTTCTTCAAACTTAAAATTGAGCAAAAGTCAAATTATGTAATGTGATTTATTTTTCAATTGTCGTTTATAGAAGTGGTTTTTTTTTTTTTTTTTTTTTTCCAATCTGACTTTTGAAAACTTAATTCTATGATTATATTAAAAAAAAGTTTATATGAAAAATGACATAAAAGGACATTAGTTTGATATAATAAACATAGACTTAGAAGGAAATATTACGATTAAAATTGTATATACTAAAATAAAGTTATATATAATGGGAATTTGAAGTAAATTATTTTTCAATTTTTCACGCCACAAAATTTTTAAAATGCAGTAAAAAATAAATAAGCAGGTTATATCATATGAGGAAGAAGAAGTAAAAGTAAATAATTTTATGTAGTAAAATGGAAAAGAGGTAGTCAAGCGGGTGATGAAAGAAAAGAGATAAGAGGGAGGAAATAGATGGTGGGTGAAAGTTTCCAACCTGCCAATCATGCTTTCCTTTCTTCATATAAGCTCCAAAATTCGGCTTATCCAATATAAGCCCAATAGACTCAAAGTTTACCAAACATGAGCTTAATATTTCAAAAGCCCCAATCTTAGTTTTACCCATCCAATCTTGCTATTATGGCCTCCATAATAGCTTTTTAAATTTTTTTTTTTATGCATTTGTTTTATTTTTTGCTATCTTTGCCTCTTTTATTAGTTTTATAGCTCACACCTACGTTCAATTTTTCTTGGGCAGTATAATATTTTTAACAGCATTTAAAATTCTCGAATTGGGCATCTTGATTTGATTAGAAATTTATTAAAAGTGCGGATATGATAAATTAAGATTTTGTATTTTGGTATTTGCATATGCTTTCGTATTAGCTTTTATGGACACTTATAAATTTTTTTGGGGAAATAATTTTATCAATTTTTTATATATATTTGATTTGGACCCTTTTAAATTATTATGCCTGAAAGTCTAAGCATTGCTTTTCATATTATACCTACTCAAAGCAAGCTTCATTTTACATTCAACATCAATAAAAGTCTAAAACCTTTTGGTGCTCTCTCTCTGTCTCTTAAGTATTTTTGGTTCTTAAGCATCTAAATTAAATTAATAAATTTATCGGTTTAAACCTATTCATTTATTTAAACATTAATATCTTAAATTTTAATCCCTACAACCCTTACTATATGAACTAAACAACCAATTTTTATATATTAATAAAATTAGTAAAATTAATTATTTACAAATAAAGTCAAGAAGTTAATTGCCTTCATTTTCAATACTCCTCATAATCCGGGGTCAGTCTTTTTTTAAAAAAACAAAAAGAAAAATTTCCTTTTACTAAAATTTATGAAAAATTTAAATCTCGTTAAATCTACTTAAGAATTATTTAAAAAAAAAATTCGGGAAAAAAATACAAATTATAATTAAAGCAATTAGGACTTGCGAAAATTATGTGCTCACATGCTGAGACTGACAAACTCTCAACCCCACATGATGCCCAGTTAGTTACACACATTTTCGGACGGAAATAATTTTAAAAAACATAATAAAATAATTTAAAACTAAAAATATAAGATAGAAAAATTAAAATTACATTAATTCAAAACTGTATTTTGTAAGCAAAGAAAGAAAGGAAAAATAACAGAGAAAAACCACTTAAACTTCAAAATCCTGTTGACAACAATAGTAATGAAATTAACAAGAACAGTAAATCAATTAATAATTCTTTTTGCTGTGAAATCACCTATTTGACCTATTTGAGATTTTGAAGTTCAAGAAGTATTTTTTAAAAAAAAATTCCCAAAAAAATATGTATTTTATTTACAAATAATTATAGGTTAAGGTGCATTTTTGCCACGGAAGTTTTGATAATGGAGCGTCCAGCACCCGGAAGTTTTTAGGGTACCAAATTTGATATTTAACCCATAATTATATTATCAATAATTTGTTTAAATTACGAATGCTTGATAACTATACCTCATTTTTAAATGCTACTTAAGATATCGTTTTGGAATTTAAAAAATTAAAATAAAATATCAAAAAATGATAGTCATGAAGTTAATTTGACACAAAAGATGAATGAAAAAAGCCATAAAAAATTCAATATCAGCATTAAAAATATCAATAGAAAAAAAGACATGTGTATGTTTGTGCATCTTCGGCCAGACTAAACACCCTACATATAGCTTTCAACCCCTGGCTCCATGAACTTTAAATTAAAATATATGGATCATTATAATATGATCTGGTTAAAAAACAAAAAAACAAAACCCACATCCACTAATTAAAAGCATGTAATCATTCCAATTACTCAAAATTCTCTAAAATAAACCATGAACACTCAAAGCCTTGCATGTTTTTTGGTTCTCATCTTCACAACATCTTTCAGTATTGTTGTTCCTTCTAATGCAAAACATACCCCACCAACTTCAGATATCTTCAAAATCCACCATGTTTGGCCCCAAGTTCAGCAATGGGGAAACAAAACATATGAATTCCAAACAACCCATGATCATCATTCACTCACATCTCTCCCAAATGTGTGAGCAGCAATCTTCTGCTTCATAGCTTCCTCTATTTCCAGTGCCTGTGGAATAGGTGGTGGTGCACTTTTCATACCCATTTTAACTATTGTGGCCAAACAAGACGTGAAAACAGCTTCAAGAATCTCATCTTTCATGGTCACAGGAGGATCAATCGCAAATGTCATGTTCAATTTGCGCAGAACAAATTCCAAGTTCGGAGGCAAGTCATTGATTGATTATGACATAGAACTCTCTTTAGAACCATGCATGCTAATCTGCAACACGGCGTTCCCCAGAAAGGGTAGTCACTCTTCTGTTAGTTATTTTTCTGTCCTGGTCAGTCATAATGATTTGTAAGAAAGGGTTGAAGTTATGGAAGACTGAATCAGAAGAAATAAGGAGAAATTCTGGGAATACTGAAGAAAATGGAAATGACAAGTTTGAGGAAACTCACCATCTGGGTAATAATGAAAGTAGCAGATTGAAACTTCCACGGCTGAAATTAGGGGTTTTGCTTTCTTTATTCGCCATCTATTTTCTTCGAGTTAATAGAAATGGACAGGTAAGGAATCTTTTCCTCTTCCTCTTCCTCCTCAGTGTCTGATTTAATATGCAGACACTGGGATGAGATTCAGAATTATAACCATGAATATTTAACAAAGATATAACACTCAACACGAAACAATCATTTTATTACATTAAAATTGTAGTGTCTAACTTTGTTAAAAAGTCACAACATATTTGGTACTCCTCTAGACCTAAATGTAGGAGCTAGTTTGAAAGCGTATTTGATCCTAAATGTAAGACATTTTTTTATTTTATCTCTCATATTTATCAATTTTTTCCATACTAATTTATTTAATTTATAAACTAATATCAAATATACTATTACACATAACTATTTTACTGAAATCATATAACACGTGATAATTAAGTACTTTATTTAGCTTCTTTAACACACTTAAATTAGATAAATAGGTCTTACATAAAAGACTAGCATTTAATCATAATTCCTATAGACTGCTTATGTTTCATAATATGATTCACATAAAAACATGTGCTTAGTGAAAGGTCAGTAATGCCAAAGTTCAAATGAGTGTAGATTATCATTCACATGAAGCCTTGTGTTGTGGGATATTGGATTCTCTCATCAGTTCAAATACCACTTGCTCGTTTAACAGCTTGGATTGTGTTTTGAGAAAGAAGCCCACAGCACCAAACTCAAATCACAACAGGTCCTTAAAAAGGCAAATTATTGAACAACATTTTTTCCCTAGCTATTAAATGTTTCTCACAAGAAAGTCAACGAATTTTTCTTTAGAATTGAGATTTGACACCTTCTTTAACGGTTGGAAGCAGCAGCATCCGTTGCCCCTAATAGATGGAGCTGAAGAGTACAGATATCTGGACGACCAAAAGTAGTTCAATTCTTTAGTTTCATTGCTTGTGAATAATTGTATTAAAATCATCTAATATACTTCTCTTCACCTCTGGTGTTATATTGTCAAGAGGAAATCTCACATGGTTGACAAAAAGGTTAAAGATTTACTTTATTGCCTAACCAGGTTGATAATAAAGATACAACCTTCCCATTGTCCACGATAGAATTTAGTCTTAGTTGACACAAAAGCTGATTGAAGAATATCATTACCGTAAAACAATCAAACCTTAAAACTTGAATGCCATATCATAAACGCTAATATTTTTTCCATCCCTTAATTATATTCACGGTAATATTCTTATCCCGTAAATTTTATTTTGTCTCAAAAAATCTCTACCTTCCAAACATCATCAGATATTCCTTCAGCCTCATTCTATTAGTGTTATCATCAATGGTCCAAACTTTCCCTTAATACTTACTTTCATAAATCTAATGATTGAGAAAAGAAAATATTTCAAGCTTTCTTTGCCATGATTGTACCCAATATACTTATTGCGTATTCACCCTAATTAGTTTTTTCAGCCTATGAAGTATCAGCAAGAATAACTTGAATAAACATCAAACCAGGTCTCAAAAACAGAAAATGGGTTAAAGCAGCACCATTAGCGAATTCTAACTTTGATTTAACCAACCCTCCGAATTGCATAAGCAAAAAAGTAGGGGAAAATCACTCTGACGTTTCAAAGTACGGAATTAATCACAAAAAGTTCTTAGAGATTTTTTTTTTTTTTTGTGATTAATTGAGAATAAGTTACGGAATTCCACTCACAAAAAGTGTCGTTATCAAAATGGCTTTTTAGGTTGCCAAACTAGTTTTTTTATTTGTTAAAATGTCCTTATGAAAATCTCGTTATGAAAATGGCTTCCTATATTGTTAAAATGACTTTTCATGTTACAAAAAAATGTCCATGTTCCTAAATTCTACACGCCGAAGGAAAAACTCGGAGAATTTTTTACAACATGCAAAGCCATTTTGACAACATTAGAAGCTATTTTCACAACGAGATTTTCATAGGGACATTTAAACAACTAATAAAGCCATTTTGTAACATGAAAAGCCATTTTGACAATGAGATTTTTTTATCAGGGGAACTTAGCAATTAATCACAAAGAAAGTCGATAGGGATTTTACTTTTTTGTGAGGGGTATTTGGTATGAGACTTTTTTGTGATTAACTCTGTACCTTGGGACCTGACAGTGATTTTCCCAAAAAGTATTGAGAGAAAATGAAGACAACCTAATTCTTTGGCAGCTGCCATTTGCAAGCTCCACAACTTTTAGAAAGAATTAGTTCAAAGTTTCATATGAACATTATTAATGAAGATGAAATGAACAAGATATTACTATTGGAAAATTAATTTTTTTAATCCTGTAATTTTCACTCAATCATAACTCAGCCACTGAAGTTTAATTCAATGCAACTCAGTCCCTCAAATTTTACCCATTTAATCCGTCAGTTCTTACCCTTTGACTCAGTTACAAGTCAATCCTTGAAGTACTAGATGATTCTCTGAAAGTGTGGGGACCAATGGAGTAAATGGCTAAAACTTGAAAAACTAAATTGAGCGTGTTAAACTTTAGGAAGTGAGTTGTGACTTCTAACCAAGTCTTACAAGGACTAATGATTACTTTTCACAAGATACAAATGCTTTTAAAACTCCCACAAAGTCTGCCTCTCTCTAATGGGGTAAAGACATCAATTCTGATATCAAGGGGAGAAAAAAAAAGGGGACCTTTTACCCAACACCACACCAATATAAAACAATGAAACAATGTTGCAAGATTAAAACAAAAAAAAAAATGTGGTTTCCTATTTAAGCATTATATATCCTTTATATATCCTCGCTTGACCTCCGTCTTTACATACCTTACGTTTATTAGCTAGAATCGTTATATATTAAGTGTTATGAATGCCGAAACCTATAGTAGTGATTGTGTAATGTGTTTGATGAAGAAATAGAAGGCCTTGAGGAGGAATTTATAGGCATTTTCATGTGGAAAATTAGACTACCGTGTAATTCATGCAATGGGAGTGAAAGAGACTGGTGAATCTATTTCTAAAGTGTGTAGAATGTAAATTTTGGAGGGATACTAAGTGGTAAAAACTAAAAGGATTGATACAATCATTAATCCCTCAAATTTCTTCTTATTTTGGTTTTGGTCTCTCATGTTTCAAATCATGAGTTGTAGTCCCTCAGAGTAAAATGGTTTAGGTTTTTATTAAATTATACTGTTTAGGGTTTTAAACAGAATGAAATTTGAGGAACCAAAACTGAAATGAGGGCAAACTTGAGGGACCAATGATTGTAGTAAAACTAAAAATAACACACTCGTGAAGATGTTAATGATCTCTGAGGACTCCTTGTGAATGTGAATGGATAGAAATTCTCTCTGAAACCCTAGTATTAAAGATTTACAACAATGTTTTTGTATAATTTATTAGTCTCTTGAATTGGGTAGTTCTGATAATATTGGGGGTTGGTGATGAGGGCCTTTTTGTCTTTAGCCTTGGGGTCCACAATCAAAAATTAATCAAGGATTGCGTTTAGGCAAACCGAGAATCGTTGTCACTTCTTTAGGAGCCTTTTATTGAGTTTTAAGTAATCTAAATGACATGCAAATGCAATTAAAACAAGGGAAAATTGGTTTTGGATTTTTCAATTAATAAACTAAAATAAGATTGCAAATTAAATGCTAAACTATTGTTTTTGGTATTTTTAATAAAATGAAATGGAGTATGAAAATGAAATATGAATTATGGATGTTCTTGGTAATGAAAAAATGACTATCCTTGCTCATAAAAGATTATGGGAGTTAAAATTGCATTAAGTCTAAAGAACAACCTCAAAATACCACTTGAGTCCAATAATCTCAATTAATAGTAGCTCCTACAAGCGTAGCTAACCACTACCTCTTGAGAAATTGTTAAAACCCACTTAATGTGCAATTAAAATTGGAATAATGCAATATGAGTCTTCTTAAAATTGAGTACATAACAGTCCCTCAAAGGGCACAAATCAACCACATTAACTAAACAATAACACGTTAATTAATATAATCTCATTGCAACCACAAGAAATTAAAACAAATATAATCTTCACATTGCATAGTCCAATCTCAATCACAATTATCAAACTAAGAGAGACAATAAATATTAATCTCAGTTCCAGAATTTATACACAATGATTCCTAAAACTAGGCAACCTAAATGTATAAATCTAGACTAATAGAATGAACAAATTAACTCCCCTTTGAAGCTTTGGAACTCAAGCACAAATCTCCACCACTAAGAAAAGGGAATCAGCCAACATTATTCTATGATAATCCAACCCAAGCAAGAAGCCAACGATGGTGAGGAAATTAGTTTGCTTGGGTGGGATTGTGATGATGAGATTGATAGAAATAATGGAGGAAGAAGGTTTCAGGCGTTGAAGGGAAGTGATGAAGGTCTGATGCGTTGATGAAGGTCGCTGATTTGAGGGTGTTTGGAGATCGACGGTGTGGCGCTCCTCTCTGGTTCAGACTATGAAGATGGTGGTTGAAGTAGAAGGGAGAAATGGATGCTCACCGGTGACGGAGGGAGGTGGTGAAGTCACCGGCGAGGGTGAAGGGCGAAGGTGTGGAGGTGTGAATGGCGTTCAAGGTCGTGGGTCTACGTAGGCGTGAGAGTCCATGTGAATCTAGCTTTGTTTTTAATACCCCTCAGCTGGGTATTCATTGTGTCGGGTCTGTTGCTCCACCGGGTCCTGTGCGCGTTTCTTTCTTTTCCTCCAGCTGAAGCATATTTCAAACCTAATTAATTCCCTTTGGTCAAACCATGCGTTTTGACCAAGGGATTAAAGGGTCTCTCTCTCTTTTTTTTTTTTTTTTTTTTTTTTTTTTTTTTTTTATCAATCCCTCAGCTTATTTAATTTGTCAGGGCTCCCATCTGAATCACGGGTTGCTGGTTTGAATCAAAAGGGAAACCTAATAGTCCAAAACGCATAGCTTCAATTAGGGACTTATATGCAAAGATTAAGACTTTTGCTTCAGGGACTTAAATGAAAAGTTTATAATTTCAGTTCAGATTTTAATTTTCTAATTTGATCTAACCTTTTGAAGCATCTACAGTGAAAAATAATTGATCTAATATCAAATATTCTCCTAAGAATCAATAATTAAGAGTAATTACTTTTTTTGACAATTTTTCCCTTTTTAGCCCTAATTTAATGTATTTACTCTTAATCTTAATTTATCACAAGAAAGGCATTTTAGGCTCAATAACTATGATAAAGTCCATTAAAAATCTCAATTTAATCATATAAATTCATATAAAAATATGGTTTGATCAGTTGGCTGGGGATTTTATATGGAAAATTTCTTCCTCTTTTTTTTTTTTTTTCACTTAACGACTTCGTTCTTGGATATTTCCCCAAAAAAAAAAAAAAAAAAAAAAAAAGCTTCGGTAAGTTATTTGTATTTTGAATCAATTTTTTAACTTTGGAGTTTTATCCCAGAATAACATAAAGAATTGAAGAAGAAGAAGAAAGTTCCAACAAAATTTACTCGAGAAATAACATCGTTCATATATAATGAAAGAGTATAAAAATTGGATGTAAATTAATTCACATTCTTTATTATTTTTTTATTAATTACAATTTACATGATATTATTAAGTACTATCAAAAAAATTCAAATTTAATTATTTTTTAACAATAAATGAACAGATAGAAGGAATCTCAGTTCGATTATAATTAATTAATTATCATTCCAAATAAAATAACTACATAAAATTAGATGCCGTCCATATTCATGTGCTAAATAATAACTTATTCTGATGTACCTACTATTTTCTTTTCAATTTCATATAACTAAAGTTGTCAATTTTTAAAGTGGAGTAAACATACCAACATGGAGTTGTTCTCGTGGTTTAAGGCCCTGCTAGATTTCCAAATAAAGAATTGAAGAAGAAGAAGAAAGTTCCTACAAAATTTACTCGAGAAATAACATCGTACATATATAATTAAAGAGTATAAAAATTGGTTGTTAATTAATTCACATTCTTTATTATTTTTTATTAATTACAATTTACAAGATATTATTAAATACTGTCAAAAAAATTCAAATTTAATTATTTTTTAACAATAAATGAACAGATAGAAGGAATCTCAGTTCGATTATAATTAATTAATTATCATTCCAAATAAAATAACTACTTAAAATTAGATGCCGTCCATATTCATGTGCTAAATAATAACTTATTCTGATGTACCTACTATTTTCTTTTCAATTTCATATAACTAAAGGTGTCAAATTTTAAAGTGGAGTAAACATACCAACATGGAGTTGTTCTCTTGGTTTAAGGCCTGCTAGATTTCCCTGGGTGTCGAATTCAATTTCCTGAGGAGACACTTATATTGGGAGGGACAATCACGAACTCCAATATATCATGAGATTGGAGAGGGGAACAAGAAGAAGACGAAGATATATAGTTCGGAAGAAGTGGAAGTCCCCAGTGCTAAATATTATTTGGTCCCTCTCAATAAATACAAATTTTAAGATACGTTAGATTAAATGTTATTTTTTTAGTCCTTCTCTCTAATTCAGCTAAATTAAATTTATATTATATAAATTTGTACTTATTTTGGTGGCATATAAATTTATACTAATACTTAAAGGTAAAGACGCCAAAGATAAGCATGGAGGAGTTCAAAGTCTCAGAACGGATCTGTGGAAATTCCTATTTATCACCGTGGATAAAAAGAAAAAAATGAATAAACGTGTGTTACAAGTCCCCCTTTTTCTTTGTTTCAAACGCTAAAGAGACCATCATGAAAGTTTTATCTTTTTAGTCATTAGCACCTCCCTGACTTTTCTGTCAAAAGAAAGAGAGTAATTGTACAAAAGTTTTATCTTTCTAATGGTGATTTTCCCTTTGGTTTCCATTTGATATTTGTTTGCAATTTTTTCATATTGATGTACAAGTCAATTTTAAAGCATAGAGTATTTTTCATAAATCTAGGTCACAACTAATTCAAGATTCTTTAAAAACAGGATGTCATAGTTTGTAGTCTTAGGTTTGTATAGGTTGAATTGTGTGTGGGCCTCAATTATATATATCATCCCAAGCTATGAATTAGGGCCTCGATTATATGCTTATTTGACACGTTACATAAACTAAAATGAGATAATTTGCATAGAGTTTCCACACATTGTGTATGAGGGGCGAAGAAAATAAGCATTTGAAGACAATAATCCTCCCAAAATGTTCTTATAAAAGTGAAAATGGAATATCATTTGCCGTAGAATAAGCTCCTAAATCAAAGGGCTTAAGTCCTTCGTCAAAAAAGACGAATAAAAGAAGCCTTTACAGAATAATATACTTTCTTTGCTGTAAATGTAGAAGCTAATTAATGAGTTTACTTTGGTTCTAAATGAAAACCTCAATCCACCATCTCCAAAAAAATTTCAAGTTACCCCTGCTGATTGCATGTTAAGAGGGTTGATCCATAAAAATTATTAAAAAAGTATTTTAAGTAAAACAATGTACATTTTTTTACAAATAAATTGGTCCTTAACAATTGCAAATCCAAATTTTATACCTTATTCATTGCTTATAGTAGGCGAAGAAGGGGGAGTGTATGTGTCAGTAAGTTTGGAAAATTAATAGCATAATTTTTAGATTGAGCCATAACTCATTTAGTTAGATGAATTAACGTCAAGCTTAAAGCCGGCAAGAATATATTCTTTTTTTTTAAAAAAAATATAAACAACGGAAAAGGTTTGAATATATTATAATCTTATAAAGCAGAAAATTGATCCATTCATTAAAAAAAAAAAAAAAAAAAAAAAAAAAATTGCCAATGCACTGCCAAAGTCATTCTCAAGGGTCAAAATGACCCTCTTTATATTAATTCACATATTCAAATTTTACGAGAAAATTAAACATATACAGAAGTTTATGCGTTTATTCGGCAAGTAACTACACAAACCTACTAAACACGGTCTTTTAGTTTCCCAAGTCATGGCATAAAGGGCAAGTCGGTTATTTTTTATTTTATTTTTTTGTGAAGTAGGAAAATTTTGTATATTGAAAGGGAACCAAAGGGGAGTATATGAAAATACACACACACATAGATTGTGTGTTTACTAAACTCTCAGACTCGAAAATCTCATTAGGATCGAACTTATTACATCGATCACATTAATTATTCATTATACCCAGGCATCCATAGGCCTCTAATTAGCTGACACAAGATAAACTCAAGCACACAATCAAAACCATATGCTTCATAAACCTAGCTAAGCTAGTAAGGCTTTTGTCCATTGTAGTTACCAGGAGGGTCATAGTTACAGCCTATGAAAGTTCCTCCATTGTCACACGTCACTTTGGCACAACCGACATGAACCGAATCCTTCCACACCACCTGAGTATAGTGCCCGCACTCTTGCCCACTAGCGCACGAGTTGCTGTCGTAGTCGTAGTACGCCTTCTCGTCCACCCACATCTTCACAGCATCGGCTCCGCTCATGTCGCCAGAGCTCCATGCAATGTTCTCACCGTATTGGCCATTGGAATGGATCAGTTGGCAGTCAGCCTTGCGTTGGCTGGCATAGTTTTGTGCATAAGCCGCGACAGTATCATCCCAAGCTATGTTTGGAACACCCACTTGTGATCTTGCTGCGTTGTGGGCATCCACATAGTCTTGTGGTGAATCCTGAGCATTGGCTATGAGGACAAAGATAAAGAAGAAGAAGGAAACTGAAAGCTTGGATGATAACTCCATTGTGTGTTTATTGTGTGATGTATTGTGTTTGATGAAGAAATGGGAGCCCTTGAGGAGGTATTTATAGGGATTTTCATGTGGAAAATTAATAGCGTATTGTTTTTTTTTTTTTTTTTTTTTTTTTTTTGATAAGATAATAGCGTGTTGTTCATGTAATGAAAGAAAACGAGACTTGTAGGAGAAGCAAGTTCGGCCCAAAAAAACATGGAATTACTCAAAAAATATTACACACCAATGAAACCAAATACCGAATAAACAGTTAAAATGATTATCATTGATTTTAAGAATAAAAATTGGATGTTGCCTAAAAAGAGTATAAAAATTGGATATTAATTAATTAATTTACATATGTTTACATTTTGTTAATTTTTTTTTACTAAATATATATGATATAATTACCATATATCTATATATGTATGTATGTATGTTCAGATATAATTGCTAGAAACTGCCTAAATTTTTGTTGCCATTTCATATAATTAAAGTTGTTATTTTTTAAAGTTCGTTAAGTTGTTCTTGATATCCAAAACATCACTAACACTTAAAATTTCAAAATGAGAGTTGTTATTAATTAATTTCTAAGTCACACCTTCACAATAATTTTCCAATCGAAGGCGCTGAAGCTTTAGTGGCCAGTATCGGAGCTTGCTGATAGAGCTTCAGTAGTTGACCAAGATGGCTAGCGGTTAGTGGTGGAGGGAGGTTCTTTTTACAAAAGGGTTAGGTCATTTCACAAATTAATTTAATTTTAATTTCTGAAAAATACTCCTAGGCACTTCATAAAAGTTAGGGCATTTCACTGGATATTTTATCATCTCTTAATTATTTCAGTGGTCCTTATGTGAGTTTTCCCTTTTTATTTATTGGTTCATATAGTTTTACCCAATTTTTAACAAGGTCTATGTAGCGTTTTTTCCCCCTATTGAGCCCTTACACAATTTCGTCAACCATAGGCATTAGACTAGTCCGTATACTCGTAATATGTGTTAATTATAGTTAATAAATTATGAGTATAAGGAACAATACTTATTATTGAAAATATTGTAAGAACCCAATAAAAAGGAAAAAAAATTCAACGACTTATTTAAAAATGAAGTGCAATTACAGGGACACGCATGTTAATTTGTCAGTTGAATGTTCAAATTGAATTGTCTGATTAGCGGCAACAATTGTGCAGAAAAGTCAGGATCAAGACTTCTTTACATATTCGGTATATATGAACATCAACTTTAACTTTGAGTCAATATTAAATATCCAACCGTGAAACATGTTGAGTCCTTAGAGATTATTTTTTAAATGAAAATATTAGTTAAAGAAATCCTAAATATTTTAATTTTAATATTAATTTAGTCA
Source organism: Acacia acuminata (assembly GCA_019022655.1). NCBI lineage: Eukaryota > Viridiplantae > Streptophyta > Magnoliopsida > Fabales > Fabaceae > Acacia > Acacia acuminata. The sequence continues at coordinate 37,403 of JAFJYI010000272.1, read as the reverse complement.
AGTACTCCCTCCATCCTTAATATAAGACTTCTTTACATATTCGGTAATGAAATTGTGCCTATCCCTGGTGAGTCCTCTTTAAAAACTCACTAACGAAGGTAGTGTGTAAGAATATGCGCATTGTAAGGATCGGGTCCATGGCAGAGTTTTGTTTGTGTCAACTATTTGTATATATTGGAGTTATTATGCATATTTTTCGTTAAGTTGTATGGATGTTTGCAGGAACAACAAAGATTAAGAACCTAGATCAAAATGTGGGGCCCTTGGCAGTGAAACTCTCAGATGAGGAGTTCAAAGAAATTTCTGAGATGGTTCCTGTTGATGAAATGGCAGGTGATCGTTACTTTGATAAAATGGACAAAAGGGATGGAGGGTTGCCAACACACCTCCAAAGAATTTTGGGATCTCAACTTGAAGTACATGGAGAATGCTGCAGTTTGTGTACACTGAACGCAGCCGTATCAACAAATATCAACGAGTTATTAATAGATGTTGCAAAATTCTGTGTGTTAAACTTTAATGTATTGGAATGATTTAAGATGAATAATGGCCTCAGTTGGATGAGGTTGTACTTTGTAACATACCAAATAGTATTTTTTAGTTTGGCTATGATCCTTTATTTTCGCCCCCCGTCATTAAAATTCCAGGGTCCACCCCTGATTATTACCAATGGAGCATCAATAAGGGTAATTTGAAAACTATGTCTTATATTTATGACCAGTATCAACTCCCCAAATATGTCTTATATTAAAAACCAGGGGGTGTATATAGTTTTAACATAATTAAAAATTAACTAAATTAATCAAAGGTTTTGATGTCTACGTGTGTACAATAACTAAATTACTTAAACTTCTATCTCAATATGATCAAAAATTAAAGAGAAAATTAAAATAAAGGACCTAGATAAAATAATATTCAATTAGAAGCACCAAAAATAGCTCGGATTATAATAAAGGACCTAGATAAAATAATATTTAATTAGAAGCACCATAAATTAAACAAATAGCTTTGTGAAAAAAAAATGAAAAAAAAAATAAAAAACTTAAATTATTCAAAATAATTTTATCCAAAATTAGGAATTTAGTATGATGAAAGAAAACGAGTAAATAAATTTTATTTAAATTGAGAGGCTGACAGACAAAATGCAATAGAGGTTAGAATACTTTACTCAATTAATAATATGTAAAAACAAAAATATAGCACTACAGTCCGGCAAAAAAAATACAAATCTAATACTGTAGCCTGCATACATATATATATATATATATATATATATGATTGACTTTTTTGTGTGGTACTCTTATAGTCTTATTTTCAGCATGAGACTTTTAATATGATTTTTCTTACATAGAAAGGATCAAACTTGAAACCTCGCTAAAAATGTCCATATATAACTAAACTATTCAATGCTATGAAAGGGAAACTGCCGTGCAAGAAGAGCCAAATGTGTGTTATCCTCACATCGTCCTTAGCTTCCAATTCAATCCCTATAACTCTATTGCAAATCCATCCCAAATTTTCGTCTTTGTATTTTTAGACAATGTGTGATATTATATGTCTCTTAAATCAAAAAATAAATGGCCCAGATTCAATTTTTTAAAAAATATTATTATAAAATTAAATTGATAAATTTAAAATATTCAAATTTAACTTGCATAGTTCATAGCTATAGTACTAAAAATGAAGAATTTTAATTTTGAAATATTAAATCTGAATTATTCATACGTGGTTATGAGATCAGGATCTATTTCTATATATATATATATATATATGAAATTGTCACTACCAATTTTAGTCACTACCTAATGGTGAAAAAGGTGGTAGTGACTTGATAGTGACAATATTCTATCCCATATATATATATATATTGGAAAAGAATATTAATTGCATCATATGAAGGACGTTTACACCAGGACTTATTTTTCCTTGATTAATGCCTTCAATCATGATGCTTCGTAAATGAATCTATATGAGAAACTTGAGAAACATCTCTATCTGAATTAGTTTGAACCACTCAAGTTCAACAATTGAATGTGAGGCTGGTAGGGCAGGCCACCAGAATAAATTCTTCCATCCTATGTTTCATGTGTTTGTAAACACATGTACAATTATCTTCACCTGACTATATCACTATATATTCTTCACAACCTAAGGTTATAAGTGAGATCGAACTCACGACCTTCCACTTAGAGAGGAGTTCTCATGCCACTATGCTACAAGCCATTGATAGAGAAGACATACATACTTACATTTGTCCAACTATAAGAAATTGAATAAGTGTGTTTGGATGGAGAGAAAAGTAAGGGAAAAGAAATATTCTCTTGTTCGGATAGACAGAGAAAATAAGGGGAAAGAAAAGTGGGGAAAAGAAGGTGTGACATTCATGTATTTTTTTATCTCCAAATAAATATTCCCCCACTTGCGGTATCAACTCATTAAAATTCTTGTGTCCGCCACTGTATAAAAGGGAAACGGCCGTGCAAGAAGAGGCAAATGTGTTTAACACAATTATGCTATTCTCACATCTTCCAATTCAATGCCCATTACTCTATATAAGCGTTCATATTAATGAAAATGACTATGAGCAACACCGTTCTTAAACCGGTAAATCATGCTAGGGAATCAATTATATATATATATATATATATATATATTCTTATAATCAATTTCATATTAGATTTTGATCCAACAAAATAAAATAAAATAAAAATTGCAGTAGATTAGAGATACAAATATTTGATGACAGAAAAAAGTCACAAATCTTGCAAAAAACGAAATTATGACAAATTTACGATGGAAAACATGAAATTGTATCATAAAAAATGCGAATATTAAAATGAAGGACCTAGAAAAGATAATATTTATTTAAAAGGACCATAAAAATTTTATTTATTTAAAGGACCAATCAGCAAAGTAAAAGTTTAAAATACTAAATCGCCCTATTCAAAGCTCCTACTTTTTCTTCCACATTCTATTTTTGAAACAAATAAGAATTTCTAAATTTAATCGCAATTTCTCTCATTTTTGCCCCTTATGTTATTATGTAGATATTTATAGAAAAAATAACACAACATCTTTCATTTTTTTCAAAATTATAATTTTATTTTTAAAATTGACACAAAATTTAGTCGAAATTAAAAATGATTTAATTTTAGGAAAACTTAAAATTTTTATAATTTATTATATATGTTAAAGAAATGTTATATATATTTAAGAAAATTTAAAATTGACAGAGCCATGTTCAACACGAGTGTCACCTTCTCGTGTTGATGACAAAGGATAACAAATCAAAACCTCTATTTATACAACTATAAATTAAAAATCATATAACTCATTTTTCATAACCACATAATATTCACATGAACATGTCATAAATTTTAAATTAAAATATCAACAACATATGAATTTTTATTAATATATTATAATGTTTCAATTTTTCACCCAATCTAATAACATTTTATTTTTGTCATTTGAGCCTACACAACTAATACTATTAAATATGAAATTTGTTTATTTTTCTTTGATTTGGTTCATAAAGTTCTTTTATTGATTTATATAATTTGTATAAATCAGGAAAAAAACTGAATGATATAGGTGTGTCAGTGTCTATATTAATAATAAAATGATATGATGACCATATGATTATGTAGAAGTTAATTAAAGTTTAAAAATTATGATTTGGCGGTGATAATTTTGCTGAAAAATATAATTCAAATTACTTTTAAAATAGAATGTGGGAGATATTGAAGGATAGAATGTAGGAAGTTTAATTAAGGGCATTTTAGTATTTTAAAATTTATATTTCAATGAATTTTGCTTCTAAATAATTACAACTTCTACGGTCCTTCCCAATAAATATTATTCTCTCTATGTCCTTCTTTCTAATTTTCCCTAAAAAAATCGTGACCCAAATTTTGTGATGGACCAATCCATACTGAATTTACTGCAAAGATCTAAATTTGCCAAAATCTCATCACCAAATATATTGTAAATCCATCCTAAATTTTCGTCTTTATATTTTTTGGGAGCGTGAGATATTATATGTCTCTTAAATTAAAAAATAAAGGGAAAATCTCATATAAAAACCGTTGGAATAAAAAATCATATATTAAGTTGGTAAACTTAACAAATCTTAAATTGGGTCAATGACTCAATTTAGACAATTTAAGATGTCCATATATAACTAAACTATTCAATGCTATGAAAGGCAAACTGCAGTGCAAGAAGAGGCAAATGTGTGGAACACAATTGTGTTATCCTCACATCTTCCTTAGCTTCCAATTCAATGCCTATTTAATGCTATGAAAGGCAAACTGCAGTTCAAGAAGAGGCAAATTTTCGTCTTTATATTTCTTGGCAGCGTGTCATATTATATATCTCTTAAATAAAAAAATAAATGGTCTAGATTCAAATTTTGTTAAAATATTATTATATAATTAAATTAATAAATCAAAAAATATTAAAATTTAACTTGCAAAGTTCATAGCTATAGTATAAAAAATGGAAGATTTTTAATTATAAATATTATAATAATAGTTTTTTAAAATATTAAATCATATGAAGGACGTTTACAACTAGGACTTAATTTTCCTTGATTAATGCCTTCAATCATGATGCTTCATAAATAAATGCATAAGAGAAACTTGAGAAATAGCTCTATCTGAATCAGTTTGAAGTTTGAACCTCTTGAGTTCTCCAATTGAACGTGAGGCAGCTAGGGCAGGCCACCATAATAAATTATTCCATCCTATGTTTTATGTGTTTGTAAACACATGTACACATTATCTTCACGTGACTATATGACTGTTCTTCGCAACTTGAGGTGATAAGTGACATCGAACTCGTGACATCCCTCTTAGAGAGGAGTTCTCATGCCACTTTGCTATAAGGCCATTGGTAGATAAGACATACTTTGTTTTGTCCAACTATAAGAAATCTAATAAGAGTGTTTGGATGGAGAGAAAAGTACGTGAAAAGAAATATTTTCTTGTTCGGATGAACAGAGGAAATAAGGGGAGAGAAAAATGGGGAAGAAAAGGTGTGACTTCCATGTGTTTTTACCTCCAAGTAAATATTCCCCTACTTGCGCGATCAACTTATTTTTTCTAATGGAGAACGTTATATTAAAGTAAATAATAACCCCCAATTTTATAAAAGAAGGGCATCATAGTTTAAAAATTGATCCCTGAAATAAGGTTTTCTGCAATTACATTGTGCTATCGACTCATTCACTTCACTCGTTCTTTTTTCCCCCTTTGTTTTTGTTTTTGTTTTTTTTGTTATTTGTTATTTACATTTTATTTTTATGTTTTTTGCGTTGGAGATCAAGCCTAATTTGTGACAGCCACGGTCTTTGACGTTGTTCATATAACCAAGAAGCAAAACAATTGCAACAACCAATTAACCAAATTGCCCTTGTAAAACAAATAAGAAACACATACATGTTCTTCACTCAAAGAATAATTTATTGAAATAAAATTAAGAAAATGTACATGCTCAAGTGGCTTTAAAAAAAAAAAAAAAAAAAAAACTTTTCCTAGTGTTAGCTTTTTTTCTTTTTCTTTTTTAACTCTTATTAGCTTGCATTATTTTTCTCTTGTTGTGAGGTAATGTCCCCCTTTTGAAATTCATATTCCTTCATTGTGGTCGTGTCTAATATACAAAACATGATCTTGGTTGAATGTGTGTCAATTGGCAATGGATCATCCAACTCAACAACATTTGTCTTCATATTTCCAATCACTGTTTGAATTAACGATACATTCCTGTGAATTAAGGACGATATTTTCGTCAAAAATTCAAGTCTGATCGATCCCTAAATCAGGATTTAGGGTTTATGGGGGGAAAAAAAAGAGAACATAATCCCTAGAGATTCTAGAAGGACCTGAATTGAAAGATAGTGGGAAGCGCAGTCATCTAGCTGCTCCACATTCTCATCTTCTTCGTCTACATCACCCTAGGTTTCCATTGTGCCGTCGGGAGTACTTGAGGGAAGATTAAAAGTGGGGTAGGTCAGATAGAAAGAGGGCAAAAAAAAAAAAAAAAAAAAAAAAAACGGGACAGCGTCATTTTGTAGATGCAGATATGTTATTTCCAATTACAAATACATCCCTTATATTTTGAAAACCTATATCAACTTCTATTAAAACCATAATATGTACTACATGTACCTTCTTTCTATTTTGAGATTCAACTTTAATACAACCAACCATTAGTTGATAGTTAAATCACAACATTGACCCGTGATCTTGGCATCAATGCCCCTCCTTAACATGAAATTACTTAATAATAATTAATTACATACATTTACCCAACATTAAAAAAAATAATTTTCATATACATTTTCAAATATTCTGTCACACGATTAAATTGAATAAAATATAACAAAGTTAATTATATTTATAATTATAAATTTGAATTTTTTAAATAGATTTAAATGTTTAATCTCTTTTATTTATTAAACCTTACTCAAGATAAAATATTTTAAATATTAAGGTTGGGTAAAATATTTTGCAATCACACACACACACACACAGCAGATAGATAGATACATACATACATACATACATATAGACACATACTTATTTAATTTATGAGGCTATGAAATGATATAATTTTGAGATCCTTCTATTGATATTTCATAATTCAAATTTTTTAAAGATTTCATTAAATGCGTTTATTAAAAAATTACTCATATTTTGATCAAGTTGCTAATATTTTCACCTAAAAATGACTCCAATTTATTCTAAATTTAGTAAACATATTGAATAGATCATTAATAAACATTAATATCAAAATATAAATTAGGGGTTTGGTATTATGAGCAATAAATTAGTAGACAAGATTTATTTTAATACGTTAAATTAGTAAAAGATACGCTTTAAAAATATTTTTTTAGAATATTTTAATGGTTTGGATAACTAAAATGTATGTTTTAGAGGCTTATGTAATTAAAGCAAAACAAAAAGGTGTGATTAAAGTATTTTATTCTTTTTTTTTCTTTTGCCGAAAGAGTATTAATATTTAAAACATATAATGATCTGTATAACTAATTAAATACTGGGGCAAAAATTCACAAATAACCATTTATTGCCCTTTTTTTGTTTTAAGATTATTACTGTTTAGGTTAGTTATATCATGGATCAACCCATTTTCACATAAGCACTGTGAACACCTGGCCGAGAGCATTAACGGCGCCACTCTCTTCCTGTTCTTTTTTTTCTTTTTCTTTTTATTTTTTTATTTCGTGAACACTCTTTTATTTCTTGGCAACCTCGTCGATCGCGAAGGCTTTTCCTCGAGAGATGCCGTCGAGCACCATGAAGCAGGTGGAATGGAATGCGACATTCCCCTATGGATTCCCCCACAGCTCTTAAGTAGTATTTTCAAGGCGACTTCTCGTAAGAACCCTAACCCAATTGCTATGTGATACGAGAGAAAACAGAAAACTAAACAATTCATTCACCAAATGGAAGGACCCAATACATCCTATATATATACTCTCACTCTCACGGTAGTCATGCCATAGGCACTCCTCTCTCGCGCTAACTAACTGACTAATGTTTCTCTCTCATCTAACTAACTAATGAGTATTATTTATTATTTACTATAATATCCATATATCATTACTCCTCCCCTAAAAATAATCCTTGTCCACAAGGATTTCATCGACAACAGGAACGAATTGAAGAAACTGAGGTGGAATGTCAGCAAGGTTGCCCATGTAGCATCGTCAGGTGGAGGGTAAGTCAGGATTCTTGATTCGAGTGAGGAGTTTGAGGCTGGAAGGTTTGGGAGAGTCCTCCATGGCGTGCACACAGCCGTCGGCCACCCTTGCGGGGGTGCCCAGTGCATCCTCAAAGGAATCGTCGTCATCATCCACGAGGAGCATGTAGACCGAGAATCTTGACACCGGTGACCCGAGGAGTACTTCGCGGGGCACCGATGCACGAGACCGCCGACGGCGATCTCCATCTCACGCTTGGTTAAGTGCCGGGTAGGTCGCGCATTGGAACCAGATGAGAGAGGGGAAAACAAATTCACAGTGGAACCTAGGGAGGATGTAGTCGGGTGGGACTTAGTGGACTGAGTATGAGACTTGTGAGGATCCGTAGAGGTAGAAGTGAACGGCCCAGAGTTAGAGCCCAACACTGTAGCATAGTTGGAACCCATATCCTGTACACGAGTAGATGAGCTCGTGGAGGAAAAACAGCGATCACGATGAGGTGCATTTTCATGGAGAGTCCGGATCGATGCCTCTTGCAACCTAGCTGAGCAGGTGGCGCTGGCCAATGATGGAGGCGCAAAGTTTAGGACGAACTGACGGATGTCGGAGCGAAGACCTCCGATAAATAAATTCACAGCAACGGCCTCTGGACTATCCACCTCTGAGAGTAACTCATCGAATTGGTGCTCGTAATCAGAAACAGGGCCAGTTCCTTACTGAAGCTTCTTCAAGGCGATTAGTGGATGTTCTTCCCGGATGTCTGTAAATTTAGTCTCCATCTGTGCAAAGTAATCCTCCCAGCGAATGGCAGTGAAGCTCCGATGGCGCAAAAACGTCTGATGCCAGCGGAGTGCGTGACCTTCGAGATGAATGCTGAGGAGGCGGATTCGGTGGTCTGGTGGTGTTCCGTCAACATCGAAAAACTGGCGGCAGCGGTAAGCTTAGCCACGGAAATCAGAACCATCGAACTTCAGAAATTCCACACGACTCTATTTCGTGGGAATGCAGTAAGCAGACGCGTGTTGCTGTTGCTGGTGCTGCAATTCATGGAAGGAACCGAAAGGAGGGATACGAGTATGTATCGTAGAGGCTGAACCACCGTCGCCTCCACCATTGGTGCCGGTGGGTTGTTTTCCAGTATTGACGGTGGAAGAAGAGGTGTATCGAGTCTCGAGCTTCTGCATAAATTCATCCAGTCGCTTCTGCATAAACTCTTCCATGCGCGTCGTCGTCAGTTTGAGGTCGGCGATATCCTGGGAGCTTTGTTCGAAGCGGGCGTGCATCGTGGTGTTGAGCGACTCCAGGCGGTGCTCCATCTCACCCAGACGGTCCTGGGATCTGGTGTCTGGTGGTGCCATGGCCAGACAAGGAAGCTCTAATACCTTTGATACGAGAGAAAACAGTGAGAAATGAAATCCAAACAAATTTTACACTCGTGCATTTCAAAAACATGAACTTAGAAAGTTATGCACAAGTTCATTTATGGTCCATTTAGCAATCTGAAAACATTTTGAAAAATATAAATGATTGATTGCTAAAGGAATGCAATGATGTACAAGTATTCATTACCCAAAAGTGAATTTCATATAATCAAAATATGGGGTAAGGATTAGATATCACCGTAATTCCTCTTATCCTCATAGAAGCTTGCTTGGTTGACATAGATTGATGTAGATAACTCCTTTTTCCACGTTCACCATCAAGATAGCTTGTTTAGCTTTCTCAAAACTTGAATTATTTCTTTGTGTTGCATTCTTGAGAAGCTTTCTTTCATCCTACAAAACTTTATAAATCTTTTTCTTTCTTGGTATCCAACTTTACTTGGATCCAATCATTGTTAGCTTGTAGGAACCAAAATTCACATGCTCCTATAATTAATTCAAAACATCTCGAGCAAAGTGGATGACTTTGTGCATAAAGGAAATAGTTTCTTTTCAAATCATCATATATGCATAAAGAGTTTAAACCTATTGAACATTGCAATCCCTTTTAAAATAGATCGGGATGTAAGAACCCAATTAATAATATAGTTTGCACTTTGCTCATTCCTAAGGATATAAAACCTCAATGAATATTCCAGATAATAGCATAGGAGGTTCTACCTTTGCATACCTTAGCCTTAGGTACTTGAAGGATTGCATTTGCTTACCCAATTTATCATTCGTTGATACTTTGTCCTTTTGAATTTAGTCTTGGGATGAAGCAATGCTTTCTCATATGGTGTAGAATGCAAGAATCCTTTCCCTTGTGCACAAGAAATCCTTCTTTTCTTATCCTCCTCAAGATAATTGAATGGCACTCTGTGGTAATCCATTCTTGAGGTAGATAATACTCTTCTTGCTTGTATCCATTGCTTTCTTTGGTATTTAAAACTTGTAGTTCCAGCAATGGGTGCCATGAGAGTTCTCTTGCTTGATATAGATTCAATGATCTTCCTTTTTGATGCTTGAGGAACTCTTGGCTTCTTCTTTCTCTTCTCTGTACCTTGATGTCCATTGATATTCAAATCATCCTGCACACATGGAGTACTAGATGGACATTTTGGTACCCACATATACTTGGGTCCTTGGATCATAGCATTGGACCTTGATTGTCCTTTAGGAACCCAAACAAGGTTATTTCTCACATTAGAATTTCTCCTAATATAGCATGTATGAGAAATATGCCCAGATTTTCCACAATAATTGCAAATAATAGAGTGATGCTTACTATGAATATTTTTGCAAGTATTGTGCTGGTCATTAGAGTAAAACTTCAAATAATCTTCATTTGAACATTCATTCTTCCCAATAGATTTTCCAGCATTTTGTTTCAAAACATTCTTGCTTTTCAAATTAGAATCAATGATTGGTTGAAAAACAATTTTATGCAATTGTTCAAAATCATTTTTCTTAACTACACAAGAAGAATTGGAATTGTTTACCACATGTGTATCTTGAGCTCTAGATAATGATTGATCATAATCGTCCATGAGCTCTTCTTGGGAATCCTCTTCCTCTTGTTCTTTTGTGTTATTTGGATCATGGAAGTATCCAATGATTTCTCCTTCTTCATTCTCCACTTCCAATTGTTCATCAATTGTGGATATGCGACTTATAGTTTCAGATGAATTGTCAACACTTTCAACTTCAACACAATTGTTAGAAGCATACATAGAATCAAGAGTATCCCAAATTTCTTTAGCACTAGAGCAGAACCTGATTTTCTCAAAATCATTTTCAGTTAAAGCACAATGAAGGATTTTCATTGCTCTAATGTTCAAAGAAAACATCTTCATTTCTTTTTCTGTCCAATCCTTTCTTGGTTTGAAATCAAAAACATTTGTAAAAACATTCCACATATAAAAATCAGTTGCTTTGATAAAACTAGTCATTCTAGCTTTCCAAAACCAAAAATCAATATCTTTAAAAGGCGGTGGAATGGTAAAATCAAAACCTTCTGAAAACGAAGAACACCCGAAATCAGCCATTGAAACTCTTGAGACGGTTAAGTCCTTTAAACAAGAGACCTGCTCTGATACCAAATGTAAGAACCGGCTGAACCCAAGAGGGGGTGAATTGGGTGAAGTATAAAAATTTAGTAACTTTGAAAATCTTTTTGCAATGAGTTTGTATGACAGTAAAGAGTTATAAAACAATAGATAGTCATTCAAACATATATCTTTGGAAATATAGGAGATAAGGGAAGAGAATATGCAAACTGAGATTTATCCTGGTTCGGTCCAATCCTTGGCCTACGTCCAGTCCTCAAGCTCCACTTGAGATTTTCAATCCACTATCCTCTTGTTTAATCCGGCACAAGAGAAGCCTTTACAAACCACAAGTTCACCCAGGCCCTTGTGAAGCCAAATCTCTCACCGAGATACTCCCCCTTACACAATGTAAGGTTACAATGTGTTTCTCTCTCAAGATCACCCAATCTTGAGTAACTCTCAGAAGAATAGAATGATTACAATAAATCTTCTCTCTTAGAAGTGAATAGATAAGCACTGAGGATCAAATATAAATCACTTCACTCTCTAAGTTATATAAACATGAAAAACAGAGTGCAAATGATATGAGAGCAGAGTATCAGCATGTTGGAAGTGCAAGCTTGTTTCTCCACATTTTTCTGCTTGAATATGTCCTCTTTTATAGGTAGGGAACTTCATATGACCATTTATAGCCGTTGCCTATCTCGGACAAGGTTTGGGTTGAGCTTTGGTCTTCTTCTCTCTCTAGTTTTTGCTTATTCCAAATGATTAATTGATCGAGGTGGCTCTTTGGAAATTTGCCCGTTGGAGAAGAGTTTGCTTGTTGTAGTAAGCCTTCTTTAACGTTCGGAAGGCGTGCTCGGATGGATTAGCGAAAGTAGGTTGTTTTGCGAGAGGTGCATTAAATGCACCGAACACCTTTTGCTTTATGGCTTTGACCTTCAATAATCTTCATCGATCTTATCGAAATTCACTCAACAAACTTGTTAAACATAGCTAGGAATATGATTGAATGAATTATGGAAGCAATAAGATCAAACAACAATGATTTGCAAATTCGTATAATTCAAAAATCAGTTTTTACCGTTGTAAACTAAAGATGTTCATGCTTCTAAGATAGCATACTTTCACTTACATACTGCAGTAAAGGTGGAAGTATACTAACCTAGACTTCAAAAATATAGTGTGAGTTTTTGAACCCACGATGACCATACTCGAGTTTAGCTCTTCCTTACTTGAGTTTAGCATACTTTCACTTACATACTCCAAGAAAGGTGGAAGTATTGACTTAGCTTGAAAATCTTGGTTGCTTTACGGAAGTCCAATACTGCGGTATGCAAACCTATATTGCAGTATTGACTTAGCTTGAAAGATTTGGTTGCTCTCTGAAAGTCCAATACTGCGGTATGCAAACCTATACTGCAGTATTGACTTAACTTGAAAGACTTGGTTGCTCTCTGGAAGTCCAATACTTGAGTAAGCAAACCTATACTGCAGTTTGCACTTAAGTTGAAATTATCTGTCAACTTTCGAGGGCCATATCTCCCTGGTCTGAACTCCGTTTTGGTCCATTCAACTCTTTATGGAAAGCTCTTTGAGTCTATTTTCATATGCCACTAATTTTAGCTCAATCGGATTTGTAGTTTGTGAGTTACACTCAAAATACCGAAGGTGGGTCTGGACTGTGACGTTGATTCTTGTGGCAACTTGTAAAAATCATAGCTCCTTGATCTTGACACCTTTTGACTTGATTTATATATCACAATGATGCTTTGGATGTCTAGTTTCAAATTCCACTAGTTTCATGTCAATCCGATTCCTGGTTTGAGAGATATCATCGAATCACCGTAGGTCGCCCGTGCTGAACGTGAGACAGTGTGGAGCTGAAGTGCTGATAACGGTTGCATACTCGAGTTTTCACTTGCATACTCGAGTTTTGAGTCCCAAACTCGAGTTTTGTGTTCCAAACTCGAGTTTTCACTTGTCCGAGAGACGCGGAGGTGCTGAAGACACTACAAACTCGAGTTTTGAGTTGTATACTCGAGTTTTGAGTCTCAAACTCGAGTTTTGTGTTCCAAACTCGAGTTTTCACTTGTCCGAGACGCCGAGGTGCTGAAGACACTACAAAATTGAGTTTTGAGTTGTATACTCGAGTTTTGAGTCTCAAACTCGAGTTTTGTGTTCCAAACTCGAGTTTTCTCATCCCGAAGTTGATTTTTGCTGACTTTAACTTCAAATTGACCCATTCCAACTTCCATATGACCTTGGAGACTTCTAGCATCAATCTTAGAACTTAAATAATGATATCTTCACTTCATTCAACAAGTTCTTCTTTCTTTCTTCTTCTCTTGATCATTCTTCATAACTCTAACTCTTTCTTTCTTGTCTTCTCTTGATCATTCTTTATAATTCATCTTGGATTAATCTACATTAAGTACGAGTTAGTCAATGTAGGAGATAACTATATTACTCAATCTTTTTGCTTTCAATAATGACATCCATATAAGACATCATCAAAACTAATCATAACTAAAAACTTTCAGTATCTTGAACAAATCAATATGACTTACGAGCAAAACGATGCAAGGGTCTTCTCTACCGTTAAACGATTGGGTAATATCAACCTTATACCCTTTTTCTTTGAACATACGGATAGAAAGGACGAATGAACCCTTAGACGGTGAACGTACAGCCAATTTCCACTCCTTTCTGTATCATCTCCAAAGGCTAGTCACAGATAACATGTAGTCACATAACGGAATATGAACCTAGTACCAGTCAAGGGAGGCTACGAAGATGGTGATAACTAAACATAGTTTACTGTTATGACTTAGCAACTATAGTAATATAGTAAGTTTGCAAGGAAGATATATATATATATGTGTGTGTGTGTGTTTGCAATAGGTGCTAATTACTACTTCATTCCGATGTTATAAGGGACTGGAGTTCCCAAAGGTAGAGATAGAGATGGATGAAGAGGTAGAAGTAAACAAACCACAAATGAAACAAATTCCAGTATCTAGAGCAATATTTTTCATTGGGGTCTCGATTATTGTTATGAACCCAGGCATAATCATAATCAAGGCATCATTGAAGGTCGTATAGGTGGCCCATTTTGCTCTACCCCCCTAGGCCAGTTTGTCTTCATAGATAGTGCAAGATATCTTAAATGATGAGGGACAGATTAGCTAGTATTGAAAGACTCTTTATGAGGTATGTACTCAAGGAAGAAAAAGTATTAGTAGACTAATGCCTAAGTATATGAGACAAGTCTAGAAAACAGTTAGTTTCTGTTAACCCATCGACATCCATACGATGTTTAAATAAAAAAATTGAAAGCACATAAGAGGGAAAGTGAGGTTTATGTGGAATATGAATTTTGATTTTCCTAATATGATTGATCACGTTTCTAAAGGTTTTAGATATGTCTCAGCAAATCCCTTTCTTTATGTGGTTATGAAAATATATGCATTATTCAATAGAGTTTTAACATCAGTATGTATCGTTGAAATTTATGCTAAATCAAGCAAAGCCTTGTATGAACTCTCTTCTATCATTTAGACCATTTGTTTGTCACAATTGTAAATAGTACATTTCATTTCTCAATTTTCACTCAAAGCATGAAGAACTTTCTAGATTATAGCATGTTTGGTTGAGATTTCTTGATTAAAACTGTTGTTATTAGAGAAAAGTTGAAGAACTTGGCACAAAAGAAGGATATAAGTAGATCTTTCTCTGATATTTTCCAATTTGACATTGAAAATCTTTTGTGATCATCTCTTCATTGTATGTTCTTTTAAATGGTGGCGAAAGAAAATTTTTATAGTTTACGTTATGCATCTTGTGCTATTCATCTTGTTGAATAGCTATAATTCTAGAGATTATTTCACCTTTTGAGTGAAATTAGTTATTCTTGCTTTAAAACCAAATTTCGGTACAATTATCCCTCGGTTTCTTTATCCTACAACATTCTGCTTAGTGTTAACAAAATTGTTGACCTTGGACATTTTTGCTGGATTACTATCATTTTATTTTTTTAAAAAAAAAAATCTTTGAAGGAAGAGCTTACTATTGAGCTTTCCCTGGTTTTGAAATCCATATTATTAGGAGGGGGTAAATTAAGACATAAGAGAAGAATTTCCCTTTGATCTGTTTCTTTTGTGATCAAATGTCAAGTTCTTGAACATGTTGTATGTAATATGAGATATTGCTTCTAATGTTATCCAACTTTCTATACACATGTGATTGAACACTCATTTTTATTTTGGAAATTAACTTCTAGGCAACATTTTTGTCCTATTATCTCTGCTTCACTTAGAAATCTAACTTTGAGCATTTCACTTAAATTTTCCAAACTAAGCTAGTTTGAAACTATGCTTTTGAAAGTGATTCTTCTTTAAAGTTGTTAAATATTGTTAAGTGCAAATTGTTACGGTATTTCATTAAGAGTTTATGCATGTAATTATTGTAGTCCAACCAAACTAATTGTAGGAACTCTAAATGGTGACACTTGCACACCTGTGTTGGTAAGAATTAATCATATGTTGGAGGTAACACTTAAATAGGTAGTTGAAAATCTAAGTGTTTTGTGTTAACCTATTCTAAAAAGAATGCGTGTCTACAAAAAAAATGCTATGACTTGTACATCCTTGTAATATTACTTGCCTTATTAAATTATGTTGGAGAAACTAAGTTCGAGAATTTTACTTCACTATACCAGAAATATTTTTAACGGATTAAAATTTATGAAATTGGCTTGGAGTGTACCATTCTAAGCTCTATTTAGTGTGTGCATTGCCACTCTTTGAATTTTGCTATCACACTTTGTGAAGGTCTAGACCAATAAAATACTGTTGATATCATTTTTCTCAAATTACCTAACCATCCATTAACTTTGTTTTAATAATCTCTTCTGTCATAAGTATGATTGTTAGTCATTGGTGTATTGAAACGAGATTAGCACTAAAATGATGCATGTTAAAATTAAATGAAACCTGATGAATAAACTAGTCTTAGCTATCAAAGGGGCACTTGGGGGAATTTTGTGACATGCATTGCATAGTAACCCTGTCTAGAAATACATTGTACTTTTGATCCATTGAAATTAAGATTTCTTATCACTTTAACAAATGAGATTTTGAGTGTGCACTTCAAGTAAATCTTGAACATCTATTTAAATGAAGAGTTAGTATGTTGTGTTGAACTCCTGTTCAAACCATTAGATTTCGATATATAAAACATAAATTAGAAAGTGTAGGTTACCGTAGTAACCGAAGTTGAATTTCTGTCTTCTTATTATTTGCATCTATTGATTAGTATTGGACATAAAATTTGTAATAGCATGTGAATTCCATATGAACTAAATAGTACTTAAAGTTGTTGTGGATTCCGTTAAAACTACTTTTCGGTTTCTTTGAGAATATTACATTGACTTCTCCTCACTCCTGATAAAAATATTGAGAATGTAAAATCCTCATCTTATGTTAGAAGTTTGGTGTAGGGGTTATTTTAGCAAAGAAAAGTTTTGCTGTTGCAATCAATAATTCTTATTCTTGTGTAGAAAGTAGTAAAAACCTTGGAGACCTAAGGAAAAATCAAGTTTCTAATATAGTCTGAGAACTTGACAGGGAAAGATTAAGATGAAATAAACGAGCAGATGCTCAAGATCTAGGTGTGTAAATGTGCATGGGACTATGTCCCTAGGCCTTAAGACAGTGGTGCTTAGCACTGTGTAAAAAGCGAATTGATATAGTGACTAGTATGTTTGCAGTACGTCTTGAGTCTGGCAAAACATTTATCGTACCAGGTAGTAGTTGAAATGCCTAAAGCCTGAGGATAATCTCCTAGGTGTTAAGGCTAAAATCCCTAGTGCTGTGGTTTTGGATTGAGCCGGTAGGCCAATATATGTTAAGCCGAGGGGCTGAATGGGTCAGGCGGTAAGGCTTGCGTAACCAAGCACCATGTGGATGGACGTGTAGGTCCTGTGTTTTAATACTAGACCTTGGTACAAAATGACTGAGATTATTATTTGAATATTAGAGTGCGTGCAAAGTAGGCATGCATAGTAAGAAAATAGGCGAGATGTCTAGAGTTTTCCGAGTTCATACGATCAAATATCAAGGTCGAACGTATATGTCACCCTTATCTGAGCAGAAATTGCTTGGACCAAATTTGATTGACCAGATCTCCAAACAAATCACGATAAGCACGAAACAACCCCTAGCAGCACAAAGCAGACAGAGGAGCTACGCTGACAAGAGAGGAAGACCTCTAAAATTTGAAGTTGGTGATCATATACTTCTAAAAGATATCTTCGGTAACCGATGTCGGTAGAATGCTTTAAAAGTGAAAATTTAGTCCGCATTACGTAGGACCATTCGAAATTTTACCCACACATAGACAAATTGCATACCAAATAGCCTTACCCTTGAGCCAGATTAATCTCCATAACGTTTTCCAAGTTTTTCGGTTATACAAACCAGACCACAATCGTGTCATTGAGTATCTTAAGTTGTCACGGTATATGGGCGCCACAGAGACATTTTTGAGACCATGGAGTATGAAGTAGTCAAAGTACAACATGATAATACCTTCATAGTCAAGCCGAAACAAATTCTCAACTACCAAGAGAAGCGGCTTTTAAGTAAGGGTATCCCGGTTGTGAGGTTAGTCTGGAAGGAATCGTCTCCAAATGAGACAATTTGGGAAACAAAAGAAGATACATTCAGAGTTCATAGACTCGGAGTCTAGTTAGTATAGAGCAAATTTCGAGGGCGAAATTTTATTTAACGGGGGGAGAAATGTAATACCCAAGAATTTATAATTCTCATAAATACTATTTTTTAGCAAATAATACCTATTAGAAATAGGTGAATATGTGGTCTCAAAATTTAGTAGCTTAATTTAGGGAATTTTGTTCTAGAAGTAAATAAACCAAAGACCCAAATTTTCTAATTTGGTTTAGATATCATAAAATGCCCTAAGATTATTATATTACAATATAGTTTTATTTAATTATAGAAAGTCATAGAATGTTATGAAAATACCTAAATCAATTAATCAAGAGAGAAAAAGAAAATTAAAGCAAATTTGATAAAGTTTGAAATCCTAGAGTAAATTGGATAATGGTTTGAAATCCAAGAAATATCCGATGTACACAAGAAAAAACTCAAAACAAAAAATAAAGTGAGAATTTATACAAATTTAAATAGTTGTGAAGAAGTAGGAACCCTGGAGAAAATATAAGGACTTATCTTGAACCCACGTAATTTAACCTCGAAAGTAAGCCTAGTAAAGGCTATTTTTGCAAACGTTGAAGAATAAGCTTTGTACAACCAGGGGAATCTAATTAGACCATAAATCTGATATCCAACTACTAATCAAAAAGCATACTCAGAATTTAAAAGTATTAGTGATTGATTAGGCAACCAAAAATGAATTTCGTTAAAGCAAGGAAAAAGATGATGGAAGAGGGAGAGAGAATGAGTGATTAAAATATGATTTTTATTAGAGCACATGTGGGATTTAATTTTGGAAATTAAGATAATTAGCTAAATCCAATGTAATTATTTTTAACCAATGGGAAGCATTTGCTCACAAATTGTATCACCATAGAAGCACAAATTAATATTAGCCCTTGATAAGAAAAGTTGATCCAAGGGATAAAATTCATAAGCTTTTACTATAAATAGGGGCCTTGCCCTTCATAATTCTTCACACCAAATCAAACTTCAAGAGTTGATTTCTAATAGAGTAGAAGCAAGAAGGAGGTAGCAAGCAAGAGGCTTCAAGAGGTAAACTTGTCTTAGTTTTTAGTTTCTAGTTTTTAGTTCTTAGTAGCTTTTAGTATAATTGTTAGTTTTAATCTAGGAAATAGGTAAAATAATTTCCCATAATTGTTTTCAAGCCTTATTGCATCGAAAGATGCCTGACAAGGTGGAAACATGTTGGGGAGTGACTTCTAGGATTAATAAAACAAGTTAGAGTAAGATGGGAATTGTGGGGTGTTGCTGGGCAATGGGAGTCAGGCAGTTAGATAGTAATGTTTTATATGCAAAATCATCTTCAAGAATTCTGAAATAATTCATGATCTAGTAGACATGTATAGCTATGTATAGCTTTCTATTGATATAAAATATACATCAATTAGAGGTCTGTAGAGGGAGATAAAAATTCTGGAAATAAGGCTACATTTTTCTGGAAAAAGTCTGGGCAGAGGATGAACATCATCACACTGGGAATTAATCACAAATTCTGGGTGTAAACCAATATTTTTTCTCAAACATAGACATGCTGAGGTTTCCAAGAAATTTTACGGATCCTCGTTTCGATTTTTCTAGAATTAATTATGATTTTTCAAAGTTAGATGAAAATCTGCTCAGAAATACTGTACCAGCGTTTTTCTACGAAATTTTGGACATAAGTTTAAAAATAATCCCACCAAGAGTAAAATGGTCATTAGGGACTAAGATATCTACTAGAATATTATTTGTGAATTAATAAATGCGATATTACCATTATAGGATATATGTGATCATACACCGGCCGACGAACGTACCGATATCACCAAACGAAGGTACGGACGTGTACTGTAACACTAACTCTGATGCTTATTGTATGCTTATATGTGATAGATACTTTCATAAAGACATGGACGGGACTGTCTCGGGTCATGCACCGTGACTAAGTTTATGGGGCTTAGATCACTACGTATACATTCAGCTTTATACACCGGTTATGGTTTTGATAATGCCGTTGAGTTTTCCTAGCGCTGAGGACACGACCGTACATCGTGGCACTGGTGAATAGTGCAGACTAGAGATAACGGACATATGCAGTGGTTGTGTACCGTTATCCGGAAAAATCTGTTATGAGTTTTTATGTTGATTATTGTTGTAATGTCATGAATATCTGTCATACATAACTCAAGTTACATAAGCATGAGGTTAACAGATTGCACCTCGAGGTTCAATGGTAATTGAACCTCAACCCTCACTATAGCTTCGTGGTCCGGAGGAACCAGGACCGAGGACAAGGGTAAATAGCACGCGTGAAGACACGGGCGGAGAAGACTGTTATGAATTATTGTATCACCGTATTGTTAAATATTCGGATAATTGTACCACCGTAGTAGCAACCTGACACACCAAGAAATGAAGGTTTATCGATACTCATTTTTTTTAAATTATTCCGATGTCGTACTCGATCAAACTATTTTGAAAACACTTTAGAAAATTGGGATGTTACAATTAAGGTAAAATAAAAAGGTGCGATTAGAGTATTTTACACACCCAAAAAAAAAAAAAATTAGAGACCCACTGCCTTCGGTCCTATTTATAATAGCCTAATAACCAAATTACACATTTTAAGAAAGTGGTCAAAATTTGTTAAAAATAATAGGAAAAATAACACACAGGTCTCAAGGAACATAAAAAATATCAAAAAAAATCCCAACCCAAAATCACATAAAAAAGGTCCCTAGCGACTTTTTTGATATTATTTGTATTGACAACAGGAAGTGCTATATTCATAACAAAAAATGCTATATTCACAACAAAATTTAAAAACTTGGTCATTCACAACAGAAAAAGAAAATAGATTCACAACAAGAAGTACTATATTCACAACAAAATTTAAAAACCTAAATTTTGTTTCAAACTCAGGTCCCTAAGCGTATAGAGACCATTCAAAACAGAAAAAGCTATATTTACAATAGGAAGCACTATATTCACAACAAAATTTTAAAACTTGAATTTTGTTTCAAACGCAGGTCCCTAAGCGTAGAGGCCATTCACTATAGAAAAAGAAAGATATTCACAACGAAGTGCTATATTGACTTGAGTTTCAAAATGGCTCTAGGTTTTTAAATTTTGTTATGAATATAGCACTTACTGTTATCAATATAGCTTTTTCTCGTAGTGAATGGCTTCGTATGCTTAGGGACCTAAGTTGAAACAAAATCTAGGTTTTTAAATGTTGTTTTGAATATAGTACTTTTTGTTGTGAATATAGTTTTTTTTTTCTGTTGTGAATGGTCAGGTTTTTAAATTTTGTTGTCAATATAGAACGTCCTATTGTGTATATAGCACTTCCTATTGTCAATACAAATAATATCAAAAAAGTCTCTAGGGACTTTTTTGATATGTGATTTTGGGTTTAGACTTTTTTAATATTTTGTAATTTCCTGGGACCTCAGTGTTATTTTCCCAAAATAATAAGTATAAAATAAACTTAGTTTTTCAAGTAAGACTTTATTTATGAGGTGACAAGTAATGGAGAGAAATAAAGTAAATATAAGTATCACCAACATTTTAATTAATGTGATCCATATAATTAATGAGGGGTAAAAAAGAAAAAAAAAACGTATTAAATATTCAGACAACTTTTCCCGAGTTCTTGTAAAAAGAAAAGAAAATGACAGAAAAACTCGTTTACAATAGTTAAAAGACAAACCAGTACTTCCAATTTGATAGGTATCGCTAAAGCAATCAATTAAACTAGGTCCTAATTTATTATGCGGTTTATGGTCAACCTAGGTCATTCTCCCCAGGAGCAATATGTGGGTTTTTCTTTAGGTTGACTTTAGGTGATAAAAAATGCAATCAAATGAAACTTGTCTCAAGTTCAAAAAGGGACTTGATGAAGTCCATGGCGAAAACAAGGGAATTTCCCTTAAAGCTGTCAAAGAAACTAAAGAATCGATTATGATGAAGATCCGACGAAGATGAGGAGATTGGTATGATGGTCCTGGAGATTCAAGAAATTCTACAAGAAGGACCAAGGTTTCAAGAAGTTTCACAAGGGTAGCTCTAGCTATGAGGCAAAGAAGCCAATCATTTGCTACAAGTGTGAGAAGCTCGCCACATCAAATCGAATGCCCCAATCAAGAACAAAGACAAAGAAAAGAAGAGATTCAACAGATTCAAAAAGAAGGCATATGTCTCTCGTATTTGGGGAGATAGTTCATCGATGAAGATGATGAGGATGAGGAAGAAAAAGCAAATATATGCTTAGTTGCTGAAGAAGAAGAACAACGTACCAACTTCGAAGAGGTATATGATTGCAAACCACCTTATGATGAGTTATTTGCTGAATATATGGCTGTGCAATTCGAGTTTGAAAAACTTGCTGAAAAATATTTCAAGTTGAAAAACAGAAATCTTACTCTTGAATTTCAAGTTGAAAAGTTTTCCTCCTCTGAACATCTTGCTTGTGAAGATTGTCCTGATCTGAAGAAAAAGAATTCATATCTTACAAAGGCACTTGAGAAATTCACTAGAGGAAGTGAAATGCTCAATGTCATTTTGAAACAACAAAGATTTATAAATGACGATCAAGAGTTGGTTACAAACCTAACTTTGATAAAAAGAAAGGAAGAAAGAAGTCTCGTGAAAAATCCTATATGAACTATTTTACAAAATCACCATTCTTCAAACCCGTTTGCACACCGTAATTATCGTAATGCAAAAGGGTCATACTACTTCTTCCCCGCTTTCATAAGAAGGAAAGAAAGAGTAAACCCATAGGAAATTATCAATGGGTGCCAAAGGGATCTTACAAGATTCCTAAGACACAAACTAACCCCAAAGGACCCAAGAAAAGATGGGTACCTAAGCCCCGATTTGTTGTGTCTTGCGGGTTTGTCTAAGAGCATCAAAATCCAACAAATGATACATTGACAAAGGGATGCTCTGGCACATGACTGGTACCAATCCAAATTTGCCTCAATCAAGCCCAAGGATGGTGGCAAGGTGACCTTTGGTGGAGATCAACTGGAAGGATTGCTTTGAGTTGGTGAAATTGGCAACAATGAAGGACCACTAATCAGAGATGAACAGAGTAAAGGGAAGAACAGCTGAACACAGAGATTTATACTGGTTCGGTCTTAACAACTTGACCTACATCTAGTCCCAAGACTCTCTGGGATTTGTCACTATCACAAAGATTACACACTCTGTACTCAAAGAGTAGTTCTCTCTCTAGAACTCCTCCCCCTTACAAGTTGTAATCAATGAACTCCCAAATCACCAAGTCCCCTTGACTTGTGATTCTTTTCAATAAATGATTTACAGATAAAAGCTTTCTCTAAGAGTGGATAATAATAAACACCGAAGCTTATAATGTCAAAAGACAAAATACAAGGGAAAACGAAAGGTAGTTGAAGAACTTGAATGCTTGTTCGTTTTTAGATGTGGTAGGTGTTGAGAAGAATTGAATGCAACTCTATTTATAGCCAGATAGCACTAATAGACCATTGCATTGATAATAAGATTGTTGAAGATGATCTACATGTAAGTTGTGAGCTGCTTAGGTCTTCTTCTCTTTCTAAAACTCACTTAATCCAGCTGGCTAGATGGTCAAAGTTGACTCTCTGCAAATTAATCCGTTGGAGAAGATGTTGCTTGTTGTAGAAATCATTCTTTAATGCTTTGCAACTGTGTGCGGATGGATTAACCAAAAGGATGCAAGTTTTTGGGTTGAGCATTTAATGTTCGACATCACTTTTGCTTTTGCTTTAAACCTTCGAGAACTTTCCTTAATCTGTCTAAAACTCACTAAAAAGATGGTTAAACATATCTAGAACCAATAGAGATTAATCATTGAAAGCATTGAGATCAAACATGAAGGCATAGCAAAATCATCCCATTCGATTTTCAGGCAACGTCCAGAAACCTAGAGGTTTGTTCCCAAACATCGAGGTTTGGTCACTTAAGGTTGAAAAATGATTTAAGACCAAAACCTCAAACCTGGAGGTTTATAATAAAACCCGGAGGTTTCTCGTGATGCAACAAACAAAGGTTTCTTGGGCTTACTCCAAACCTCGAGGTTTTCTCGAAACCTCGAGGTTTCACATTGTAAGTGAAACCCGGCGAAACACGATGGAAGCAAACCCGGAGGTTTCTCAAGAAACCTCGGAGGTTTTAGAATGAGTGAACGTTCATTTGCTCTTCTCGGAACTCACAAACCTCGAGGTTTGTAGCAATACTCGAGGTTTTGCCCAAACTTCAAAGCTCTTTGTTTTGAGCCAAAACACAAACCGGAGGTTTCTATGGAAACCTCGAGGTTTTCTATCATACGAAAACCATTAGCTCTCTCGGAAGCAAGAAACCTGGAGGTTTCTGTCAATACTCGAGGTTTGACATTTAATTTTAAATTTTCAGTTTGGCGCCAAGGCATAACCTCAAGGTTTTGTTGTAAACCTCGAGGTTTCACAACTTGGTGTGAAACCGAGTTTTCTCGGAAGTTCAAAACCTCGAGGTTTCTTAATAAACCTCGAGGTTTCACATAAATTTGTGAAACCAAGTTTTTGCAAGTTAAAACATAGAACCTTGATGCTTCCTTTGTAAGGCCAAACCTCAAGGTTTCTGGAAAAACCTCGCGGTTTGCTCTCACTCAGGATTTTCCAACTTCTGAGAGCAAATCCTCATTCTTTGTTCACAATGCCTTAGGCCTAGGTACCAAGTCCTAAACTTGATTTCTATCAAATTGATGTAACTCCTCTTGCATTGCTATCACCCAATCACCGTCCCGAAAGGGCTTCATCGGTCTTAGAGGGTTCAATGTGCGATATAAAAAGTGTAAAAGTTACTTCATTTAAAGTGTTGTTTCTGGTTCTTACTCCTTGATTAACATCACCTATAACTTGGTCCAAAGGATGATTTCTAATAAATTTCCAAGCTCTAGGTTGAGTTTGATCAGGATTTCCAGTATTGTTTTGAGGATCACCAAAAACATTTTCGGGATTTTAAATAGAAGCAAGAGTAGTTTTCGAAAAGAATTGATTTTTGAAGACATTTCCTTCATCATCATCCATAGTTTTATCGAGACTTAGATTCACAGAAAACAACATGCATAGACTCTTCAACAATACGAGTACGAGTATTAAAGATTCTATAAGCTTTACTCCTATTAGAATAACCCAGAAATATACCTTCATCTGCTTTGGGATCAAACTTTCCCAAGTTATCCTTACCATTGTTATGAATGAAACACTTACATCCAAACACATGCAGATGAGCTAGATTTGGTTTTCTTCCTTTGTACAGCTCATAGGGAGTCTTGTCCAACTTCTTCCAGAGGTATGCCCGATTTGAGATGTAGCACGCGGTACTCATTGCATCAACCCAAAACACTTGAGAGGTGTTGTTCTCATTCAGCATAGCTCTTGCCATCTCAGTGAGAACTCGATTCTTTCTTTCCTCAGAGGAGTTCTTTATTCGGGGTTCGCTTAAGGAGCGCGCATGGAGTCAACTGTGTAATTTCAATTTATCTGGGGTCCAATTAAGGAGCGCGGAGTCAATTGTACAATTTTCAGTTTATCCAAAGTCCAATTAAGGAGCGCGGAGTCAACTGTACAATTTTCAGTTTATCCGAGGTCCGATTAAGGAGCATGGAGTCAACCATACAATTTTCAGTTTATCCGATGTCCAATTAAGGAGCACGGGCGGATTTAATTGTACAATGTTTAGTGTATCTTGGGTCCAATTAAGGAGCGTGGATTTAACTGTATTTTACATGGAGCCTGGTTTTTCACTGCATTAAATGTAACCGGGGTCCGGCTTCTTCTAGTGGGTTCAAAGATTGTATGAACATGTGATACTTTGCCAACATCTCTCGGACTTTGACCATGAAGTTCCATAATTTCCGACTTCAACTTGAAGGAACGTCAATACATTCCATAAACATTGACAATGTGTACTTTCCTCATTGGACTTTAAGTCATGTTTCTTCTCTGATTTGATAAGAGGTGCCCAATAGTTTGATCTAGTCCAACGCTCAAGACACTTCCAGGTGGCATTAGGTTCTCCAAGATCCCAATTAAGAGAATGAGAAAACCAATGATCAAACAAAAACATCAAGAGCGTCATAATCATGCTAGTGGGCCGTAAAAAGGCCAAGATTAAATGAATGTAGCAAAACAAAATATCTCCCATGATTTATCAAACATTGAATTGCCACTGTATCGAATATCAAGATATTCCAAGACTCACCAATTTCTCCATCTCACGTTCAGGGGCAAGTGAAAATGTCATTATTGATAATACCATTGTTCCGATATGGAACACAAATGTCTCAGCCCTTGAGGCTGGTTAGCTTTCAATATAGGATCTGGTAGGCTTATCCAGTGTTATCTATGGCATAGATAACAATGGACAAGATGATCACTGTACACGAGAGGTGTGGGGTATGTGCACAGTGGGACGATATCTAAAGAGTAGGAGAGAATATGTGTACCGTTCACCGGGGTATGCCCCTATTTATAACCAAGCCGGGTGGGTCCGACTTTCCAGGTAGCATATTCCCATGATGTCGCGTGTTGTGCCCCCACTCCCTGCACTACTATGGTAGTGGGGATAACCGTGGGGCAGTTTGGCCATCTAGTGGGCTTGACCTAATCGGCCCATTTCGAGGTCCATAACAACTTGCCCCCAAAGTCGGCTGCTCGGGCTTACAAACTGCCGAGTTTACTCCGGTGTTGGCCCCGATTTTCCAGGCCCTTATTTCTCTTAGAACCATCTTGGGTTCTAATTTCAATTGGCCGTAACCGCATCCCACACTTGTGCTGAGTAGCGATTTGCACAAGCTTTGCCGTCAACTTACGTATCAGAACCCGACCTCGTACATTAGAACCCGACCTCGTACGTTTCCGTAAGCCACCTTGGTCTCGTCATTTTAGGACCTCCATTCGAGTTTATCAACTTATCTCGGCCGTTATACGACTTGGTGTTCGGCCCGAGGTTTTGAGCGAGGATGCCGACATACCAGCAAACACGACCGTTCGCCTAGCAAAATGTCTTTTCGTTTGCTCGCGTCGCATCTATAACCGTCGCTTCCGATTATAATGACACGTGCCTTCAAGCGCCGCCTTCAGTTACTGCGCCCATTAATGTCCCACGTCATTTCGTCATCATAGCTTTTTAGGGTTTTCCTTTTACCCCCTCGTAAGCGATGAAATGACTCGGCTTTCCAACGTTATATCTCTAGAATTTCTAGAATTTTTATAAGTTCCCTTCACACCTTTCATCATCACTCTTCTTCGTCTTCTCAACTTTGAAGAATCGCACCAGAACTTCTCTTTTTCAGAATCTGCTTCTTGCTCTCTCGTTCTCTCGCTTCCAAGTATTGCTTTCTCAGTTGTTCTTGAAGCACACATGTTATAGTCCGTAGCTAGCGTTGTTCTGTATTTTGACAATTTTTGCTCTTTGGCCTGGGTGTTGAGGTGTTGAACGATTGTGATGACTATGTGAATTCCTCTCCGAACGAAAAAATGTTGAACGCCATTTTGAACTTTGCTTGTCCGAGTTGCTTCAACACTAGTTCTTTTTTCACATTCATTCCTTCGGCTTTGAATAATTCGATGTTTTATGGCCTGCCATTCTGCATTTGAGCGATTTTACTTTGTTGAGTTCTCCGCAATCTGGGCTATCTGGGTTTGACATGCATAATTTCGTTCCTGTTTTAACATGCTATATAATTTGTTCCCAAGATGGATCCAAAACCCCTGCTAGTAGATATGTATGGTAAGCCTATTCCCGAGAGGAAGATAGAGAGATTCTTGAACGCGTGCACAGTCGAACTAAACTTTGGCTATGGTCCATCCTTCCTACGGAAGAAGAGAGTATGGAAGATTTGCTCCGATCTCGGGGAAGTGGGAGTAGGGCAAGCGTTCGAGTTCCTCCTTCACCCGATGCCGAACTCCCTAATTCTCCTTCGCCTAGATTGTCTGCTTCTCCCGAGGTTATGCCCCCGGCTTCAAACATGGGCCCTTCTGGTCCTTGTGAGGAATGTTGCCACAAAGCGATTGAGCTTGCCCGTCTTGGCCATGACAGAGAAGCCGAGTCTCTTTTGGATAAATGTCGCTGCAATAAACCGACGAATACCTTATCCCTTGGGCCATTGCAAGCTTGTCCTGAAATTCCTGTTCTGTCAGGTATACCTCATAGTTCTGATTCTGCTCTTTGTTTTTATTTTAGGTTTAAATGTCTTCACACCGAACCACTCAATCCGAGACCAGAGAGTCCGCCCCTTCTAGAGGATCTTCACGAATGCCTTCCATCACAGACTATGATGTGAGCAACATAGTACTTGATTGCAAGAACAAGATGTCCAGGAAGGCGCTTTCCGGATTGTCCGAGGTGGAGAGGGTATGATGTGTGCTTGCCTCCGATAAAACGAGTCCGTGGCTTCGGGCCGATCAAACGATGAGGCCTGCCACTTCTTTTATTTTTATAAGGATCTGATCACCTACCTCGAGGTCAAATTCCCCTTTTCTGACTTCCAAATGCGCCTTCTCGCCCATTTACACCTCACACCTTCTCAGTTACACCCCAATGGTTGCGCTGCGGCAGTTGCTTTTGAAAAGTATTGCCATACTCATAAGCTCGAATGTTCCATCTCCGTGTTTTGTAGTTTTTTCACTCCTTTAGATATTAAAACCACCACGGATGGGGGAAAGAAATGGTTTTGTTGGACCTCACTTCGGGCGTCTCATGGTCGCAAGTTTCTTAGGCCTTTTAAAGATTCCTGGAAAGGCTTCAAAACTTCATACTTTAAAGTTATTGCGAAGCCCGGGGATACACCATGGTTCCTTCAAACCCGGACATCCGGGGAACTTGACGAACGTTTCCCTTTGTACTGGTCCGATGAACATCATAAGTTCGAAGCCAAAGATTTTTTGCCAGCCAAATCCCAATTATCCACTGCCGAGAAGGAAACCATCAGTGCCCTTGTTGCACTAGTCCAGAAAGACAATTTGGTTGATTCGGCTGATTACATTACACCCCGTAGGTGTTTGTAGGGCTTTTCTCACCCATTTTTTGTTCTTTTGTGCATTTGTCTGGTCAGAATTTGACTTGTTGGCTTGTGCTTTTCAGGTATATCGATGGGTAAAAGACCCGAGTATCTTGACGTGACGATTCCTGCCGCCCGTCCAACAACTCCAGGTCCAAAGCGAAAAGCGCCTGGCGGAGAACCTGATGAACTTACTGCCGCTAATAAAACCAAAGCTCCGAAGAAGAAGAAGACCGACAATCCATCAGTAAGCAAGGATATTCCTACCTTGACTTCTCCAGCTCCAGATCTGGGGAATCAAGAGCCTGAAACTTTAGTCTCTGATGTCCCTCCCATGATTAAGCTTCCTCCCTCCTATTTTTGGGGGCATAAAATACCCAACTCCCTTCGCAAGGGCATTCGTCCGCCTGACAATTGGTTTGACGGTCAGACATTGTCGGAGGCGGAGATGAAAGAATTGAAGGAGATTGAGCATGCCAACTTGAAGAATGCCGGCCTATGTCAACTTGTGGCACACCTCAAAGAGAAGGTCGAACAGAATGAGAAAGATTTGGACTTCTTTGAGGACGAGAAGAAAAAGGCCGACGAGGCATTAACTCAAGCGCAGGAGGATCTGCAAGTCGTGAGGGCCGAGAAGGAAAGCCTCTCTGACGAACTGGTTAAAGTTCGTGACAAGCTGCACTTGACCGAGTCTGAGCTTACTCGAAGGGCGCGAGGTTCATGAGAGTGACATGGAGTCCATTGCCGGTATAAAAACTTGATTGACGAATGACAGCGACGGAACTCAACTCTTATAAGCAAGCCCTCACCGCCGCTCAGGCCAATCTGTCGTATCGAGACGCCCTTCATGTCACCCAAGTTGATATTTCCAAGTTAAAGGCAGGCGTTAAGGAGGCCTTCGATAATGCCGTGGAACAAGTTCGCTTCTTGAATCCCTTGATCGCCTTGAATCTAGAGGGAGTGCACATGAACACATACGTCGAAGACGGAATATTTATTCCGGCTCCGCCGTCGTTGATAATGCCGCATTGTCGAAACGGTTCGGGAAGAAGAAGTCATGCGGCCAATCTCCATCCATCCAACAATAGTCGGCAATGTGCCATTTTGCAACTTTACAGCTTTGTCTGTAGGTTATGTAAACACTGCTTTGCCCGTGTAGGGCTTTAATTTATGAACCTTTGATTTAATCGATTTAATCGTATGCGCTTATTTTCAATCTAGCATCTTGCAAATAGAATGTTTCCTGACGTGATCAAGGTCAAGGAAACACTCCTTTCTGGTATGCCTTGTTTTGATATATTCGGCATTTAAATGGTGTATACACTGAACTCATGCTATGGCGCTACATGATTTACGAAAGTGGGCGTTTGCCAATTCGCACATATTTATTTGGCCATCGCGGATAACATGATAAACACGAATTAAGTAATCCGAGTTTCATCAATCCTATTTTTTGGCTTTTCGTTGTTAAGATCCTATAAATGTGTTTACAATGATACTTATTCGGCGGTTTTTCTTTCACATGATTTATGAACTTTGGTCCATACATGTTACGCCCGACTTCTTTTGAACAAATTGTGAAATACGGGTACTAATGCCCGTCCTTCTGATTCATTCAATGTGCGGCTTTACATCAAAGATTCGATTCCCAAAGGAATTTGATACATATTCATGATGAAGTAAGCCTGAAAGTAAAGTTAATAAAGGAAATACTAAAATTAACTGGAAATAAAGCATTGAAAACAAACAACTGCATCAACTTTGATAATTAGCTGTAGTAAGCCTTAAGTTTGTCCGCATTCCAAGTTCTTTTGATTGCTTCTCCTTTCAGTGATTCTAACACGTAAGCATTGTTTCTGAGTTCACGTCGGATGCGGTAAGGACCTTCCCAATTTGCCGCGAGCTTCCTATCTCGGGCATTTTTGTTGCCTATATCGGCCCTTCGCAGCACCAAATCATCCTTGTTGAAGGAACGTGGATTAATTTTCCTATTGTACCGAGCCGTGACGAGTTGCTTCGTGGCTAAGTCTCGCAAGTGAGCCGTGGTTCTAACTTCATCAATCAGATCTAGCTCGACCGCGATAGCCTTGCCATTTTCCTGTCCTTGCTGTGAAGTTGTCAATTTTCTCCATGAGGGTTCGCCGATTTCAACTAGAATCATAGCCTCACAGCCATATGTCCGCCCCCGAACGGCGTCTCTCCCGTGGATGTTTGAACCGTAGGTCCGACAACCCCACAAGACCGCATAGAGATGTTCCACCCAACTTTCCCGTTCCTCGGTCATTCACTTTTAAGCCCGTTGACGATAACTTTGTTTGCCGCCTCGCCTTGTCCGTTGGATTGTGGATGTTCCACGGAAGCGAAATGATGCTTTACATTAAGCGCGGACATCATCTGTTGGAAGCCTCTGTCCATGAATTGTGTCCCATTGTCCGTGACTATTTCTACCGGGATTCCAAATCGTGATATAATATTCCTTTGCAGGAATTTCTGTACTCTTGCCAAGGTGATAGTCGCCAGAGGTTCAACTTCGATCCACTTAGTAAAGTAATCGACTACGACGATCAGCCACTTCAACTGGCCTGGAGTTGCCTTAAACGGTCCCAACAAGTCCATGCCCCATTTGTAGAATGGCCATGGAGCCATGATCTGCGTCAACTCGGATAGTGGAACCCACATTATCTTACCGTGTTTCTAGCAACTACTGCATCTCTGAACATGGTATTTAGCATCTTACGCTATGGTAGGCCAATAATATCCCGCCCGAACTGCTTTACGGGCCAAAGCCTTTGCCCCATGTGTTGTCCATTTATGCCTTCGTGGATTTCTGC
This sequence comes from Acacia acuminata, assembly GCA_019022655.1. NCBI lineage: Eukaryota > Viridiplantae > Streptophyta > Magnoliopsida > Fabales > Fabaceae > Acacia > Acacia acuminata. The sequence goes on along the minus strand of JAFJYI010000272.1, from coordinate 5,584 downwards.
CAAAACGTATTGGGCCTGATCTTCGTTGAGACATTTAGCCATGGGAGAATGCACGCCTTTACGATATAATTGGTCGTTGACCATTACATAGGCGGCCGCTGTTCTAACTAGAGTCTTGGATTCGGCCGCATCCTCTGGGGTGATCCCCCTCTCCAGATAATCAGCAATCGGCTTTCTCCAATCACTCGAATCTGAAATTAGCATCACGCAACTTGGTTCCGGTAGGTTCTGCTGGACAATTGTGCGGAGATTTCCCGGGCACTTCGTGCTAGCGAGCTTCGAGAGAATGTCGGCTCTCGTATTTTACTCGCCCGAGGAATGTGCGCCACTGTCACTTCGTCAAAATTTGTCATGATGTCTTTGACCTTTATCAAATACTTAGCTAACAACGGCCCCTTCACTTGATAGGTCCCTTGGATCTGGGAAGCAACCAGCTGAGAGTCCGTGGACACGCGCACTTGCCGAGCTCCATTTTCTTTAGCCTGCAGCAACCCGGCAATGAGGGCCTCATATTCAGCCTGATTATTCGATGTCGGGAAGTCAAGTCGGAGAGAAAATTCCATTGCCACGCCTTCGGGGCTTTCCACAATAACTCCTGCACCACCTCCCTTTATGTTAGACGATCCATCCACGAACACTTTCCATGGTTCAGCTTAGTCTTCCCATTCTCGAGCCGAGGTTAGCTCCACTAAGAAGTCAGCCAAAGCTTGTGACTTGATTACTGTCGGGCCTCATAAGTGATATCAAACTCGGACAATTCAATTGCTCAAGCTATCATCCCGCCCCTAAGTCCGGGTTTATGTAAAACTTGTCGTATGGGTTGATTCGTTCTTACCACGATCGAATGGCCAAAGAAATAGTGGCGAAGTCGTCTTGCTGTCGTTAATAGCGCAAAAGCCATTTTCTCCAGTTTCTAATACCTCAACTCGGAACCTTGCAGAGCCCGACTCACGAAGTACACTGGTTTCTGCCCGTCGTCAGTATCTCGAACTAAAACGCACTTCTTGCCTTTTCCCCCAACCGACAAATACGAAACAAATTCTCCCAGGCGACTTCGGGATAATATCAAGGAGATGCTAAGCATTGCTTTATTCTTTAAACACTTCTTCACACTCCAAGTTCCACTCTTCCTTCTTCAAGAGTTTAAAGAATGGGAGGGATTTTTCTGCTGACTTGGGCAAGAACCTTGTCAAGGCCGCCAATCGCCCGTCAATCAAGGTGTTGCAATTCTTTCTTGTTTGCCGGGGTTTCATTTCCATCACGGCCGCACTTTTCCGGGTTAGCTTCAATGCCTCGGTTAGTCAAGAGAAAACCCAAGAATTTTCCTGACGGAACTCCAAAAGCACATTTTGTCGGATTCAAACGGATTCGATGCCTCCTCAACTTTTTGAATGTTTGTTGCAGATCATTAACATGGTCATTCTGCTCTTTAGATTTTACTATCATATCGTCAATGTAGACTTCCACATTTTTTCCCACTGATCCGAAAAGACTTTTGTCATCATTCTCGATAAGTTGCCCCGCATTCTTGAGGCCAAAAGGCATCACATTATAGCGATAATTCGCATTGTCCGTGATAAATGCCGTTTTCTCTTGATCATCGGGATGCATGGCGATCTGGTTGTATCCCGAGTATGCATCCATGAATGACAAAAGTTGAAAGACGGTCGATTGGTCAACCAATTGGTCAATGTTGGGCATGGGAAATGCATCCTTGGGACATACCTTGTTCAAGTCTTTGTAGTCCGTACATACGCGCCATTTGCCGTTCGGCTTTTTAACCATGACCACGTTAGACAACCACGTCGTGTATTGCACTTCCCTAATAAATCCGGTGTGATCAACTCTTGGACATGCGCTTCCAAGGCTTTACCTCGGTCCGCACCCCTGTTTCCTCTTTTTCGAGCTACCGGGTTTGACCCATGGTGGATGGCCAATTTGTGACAACGGAACTCGGGGTCAATCCCGGGAATTTCAGATGGCGTCCATGCAAATACGTCTTTGTTTGCTCGCAAGAACAACTCCAATTTTGCTCGCATCTCGGAATCCAATGTCTTTCCGACTTTGGTGGTCTGTTCTGGTTCATCTCCCAGGACGAAATCTTCTGTTTCTTCACTAGGTTCGGACCTTTGCATCTTGTCCTCTTCCCTTAAGTCTAACTCTACTATGTAAACAGACTTATTATCCACCTTCCTTTCACCTCCCTTGGTAGGTTCCGTCTTTGGATTTTTGTTTTCCTTTATCGCTTCGAAGTAACATTGCCGAGAGTCTCTTTGATCTCCTTTAATGGTAACGACTTGATTCTCTCTGTCATAAAATTTCAACTTCTGGTGATTAGAAGATACCAACATGTTCTAGTCATGGATAGTCGGTCGTCCGAGGATAATATTGTATGGAGACGGGAAATCGGCCACAACGAAACGAACTATCCCTGACTTGAATGCCTCCTTCGTCCCCAACGTCAATTTGAGGTCGATGTATCCCTTTGGACGGGTGTCTTCTCCATTAAAACCTGTTAGGGTGGTCCTACATGGTTTCAGGTCTTCCGAATCGAACCGCATGCGTTTAAATGCATCCCAGAGGATTATGTCCACCGCGCTTCCATTATCTATAAAAATCTTCTTAACTCGGCGAGTCTCGATGATTCCGGTTATGACGAGCCCGTCGTGATGTCCGGCATTACATCCTCCAAGTCTTCTTTAGTAAACCCGAGCATTGGCAAATTTGGTTTTGCATATTCCCTTTTAAACCTCGGACGGTCAACTACAGATAGAACCTCTTTCAAGTATTTCTTTCTTTGATTGGCAGAATCTCCTCCTCCACCGAAACCTCCAACAATCCCGTTGCAGTCATATTTTGACTCGAGAAACTCGTCATGTGCGTCTCTTCCTTTCTTCTGTTCTCGCCTTTTCTTTTCGGGTGGCGGACTTTTACTTAGTTCTCCTCTGCGCTTACCACTAGCCGCCCCCTTGCGTTTGGATTAGATATTTACGGAGCTTCCCCTCTCGAATGAATTTTTTGATGGCGTCCCTTAAATCCCAGCGGACATCCGTTGTATGTCCGTGTTGGTCATGAAATTCACAATACCGGGACTTGTCCAGTGTGCTCATTCCGCAAGCAGGCGTGGTCGTTCTCGCTTTTTCATCTCGGTCAAGGAGACTTCCTTCCGGACTTGGGCCCGAGATACTTTTAGTGGGGCGTATCGGTCATATCTTCCTTCGCTCTTCCTCCTCGAGGTTTAGTATCCCTTCGTCCTCGAGATTCTTGTTTGTTTGGGTTGTATTGTTCCTTCCCTCGGGGAGATGGACTCCTCCGCTTGTCCCGTGGTGCATGGCTCATAATATCCATCTGTTCCAGTTCTATGTACGTCTTTGATCGATCTCGGAATTCTGCGCGGCGTTTTGGGACGTCGCTTTACGGCCGACTTCTTCAAATGTGAGGATTTGTCCAGGGCCAGGCTATGACGCAATGCAAATGTACGTCTTCCTTTAACCCCGCACTTGTATCACCGTGTCCTTAAAGCGCTCCAAATACTTTTTGCAGCGTTTCCCGGGTGATTGCTTCACACGATCTAACTGGAACTCGGTTTTGGGTTGCTTCCTACTCGTGGCGAAGTTGAGCAAGAATTTCTTCTCCAAATCCTTCAAGTCCGGACCGAGGTTTTACGGCAAGGTGTTGAACTGATTTGGGCTGGTCCACGTAACGTTCCCGCAAACAACCGGGGTACCACGGGCCCCAAATATCCTTTAACCATGATCTCCATTTTGAAATTGCCCACGTGCACTTGTGGGTGGGTTCCATCGTATTTCGGAAATCTTTGGTGTCTAGGCCTCTTGGATAAGCGCGGCCATTATTTTGGCCGTAAATGGAGTCGCGACTTTCTCCTCCTCATCGAGCTTGCATCCGATGACGGCGACGCAACGTCTTTTTAGAGAGGTTTTGCTGTTGGAGCCTCTCTCTGTCTTTTTTCGACGTCCCGACCGACGATCTTTCCTTTCGAGTGTTATCAGTGTTGTCGTGATTAGCCACTATCCAATCTTGTTTTTTCTTGCTTCTGGCTTCCCGTGTATCATTCCTCATCTCGGCGTGTCTTCTTCATGATGCATCTGTGACGTCCCAATATTAGAGATGTTGGGATGCCATTTTGGCTTGGGTCCACATTGCTCTTTCTGCGTTACCGTCATGATCCTTGGTTTGTCCCGCGTGACATCCGACTAATTTCCCCGAATTCTTCCTCACGGCGGTACATCTCTTCTCTTATAACCCGACGTCCTCCTCCCTTTGTAATCGATTCCGTGTTTCCATCTCGTCTATTCTATCCAATACGGAACCAAGGGTGGTTCGTAATAGTTGAATATTGGGGTCGACCACTTCAAGGGTTTCGATTTGCTGGATAACGACATTTTCAGGGGGTGGAGATTTCGCTGTGTCCGACGTCTCCGCTTCGGTTTCTAGCAACACTTGTTCTTCGTGCGGGTTCATCGGGCCCCCGTTGTGACGTTTGTCCATCGTGTTGTTCGTTGTTCTTCGGCAATTGGTTTTGCCGAGTTGTTGTACCACGTCCTCTTGTATTCGCCATTTGCTATGATAGGTTCGTGGCTTTATGGTATCGGATTAGAAGTTTACTCGTTCCCCACAGACGGCCAATGTTCCGATATGGAACACAAATGTCTCGACCCTTGAGGGGTGGTTAGCTTTCAATATAGGATCTGGTAGGCTTATCCAAAGTTATCTATGGCACGATAACAATGGACAAGATGATCACTGTACACAGCAGAGGTGTGGGGTGTGTGCACAGTGGGACGATATCTAAAGAGTAGGAGAGAATGTGTGTACCGTTCACCAGGGTATGCCCCTATTTATAACCAAGCTGGGTGGGTCCGACTTTCCAGGTAGCATATTCCCATGATGTCGCGTGCTGTGCCCCCACTCCCTGCACTACTATGATAGTGGGGATAACCGTGGGGCAGTTGGCCATCTAGTGGGCTTGACCTAATCTGGCCCATTTTCGAGGTCCATAACAACCATAAATGTAAATAATGCATCTATAATCCTGTTAATAGTGAAACTCAAACCTTTTTATTCGAAAGGAAGAGTTGCGCAATTAGAAGAAGTCAGGTCATCGTTTAATTTATTCAATGCACCAATATCTGTTGCGCATCTCTGTCAGTTAGGATTTATGTAATACATGGAGAAAATGAGGTATGCCCCAAGTCATTCCTCATAGATATGAACTTTCTTGTTTCCTGACTGAATAATAGAATACGCCTACTATTCATGTCACTATACAAGCACTGTTCAAGCATTGATCAAAGCGTCGACTACCCTGATCATGGAGTTAATACAACTGCAACTTTGGGTTAATACAGAGTGTTTTGATTAAAAGGAGAGACACAAAGAGTTATATGGGAGAATTAGAAAACTATCCCTCTTGCTATCAAGCTGCCAATGTACGTTTTGATACCTGTCATGGGTCAAAAAACATTTATTGTAAAATAAAAGAAGAACCTGGCATAAGAGATTCTGCAATAAAGCTTCCTCTGAAGATATGTCCTTTGGAGACTAAACCGTGTTGTGCCAATTG